>OZ023262.1:265918255-267118255 GCA_964006375.1 Tillus elongatus
GAAAATAACGGCTTCAGTTATTTTAAACTGGATAGTAGATCGATAGTATCTTACATTCCCAAAGCTGTGAGCGATAGCGAGCACACTGGTATAAATGCATTGTATTTTTACCCCGTTATTTCACGTAGTGTATAAATCTCAAATTTTGTCGATATGAAAAGGAAAGAAAGGGTTAAGAAATTATAATAAGCGTGTCATAAATCTTTTGCCACTCTGAAGTGAAACTTTTAGAAATCAGAAAGGAGTCTTCTATAAGAATTTACTTAGATGTTTTAGGAATTATAAACTAGTCATTTCTCACAAATTTATTTTATCAGGGTCTTTACGTAAATGTCAATGCCACAGCAAGAATTAATAAATATCATTATTTATCACGCCTTGGGACGTTAGACGTTATAACTTTTATTGCTACACAGGGAGTGATTCTAAGAACTCCATAACATAACGCAGCTAATAAAATTTCGGTAAAGAAACAGTATAAAAAATTGAGTTTATTCATGGAACCTAGTTGCAGTAGAACTGAAACAAACACGACTCCGAATTCTAGGTTAGTGTAAAAAGCGTTACTTTTTAAGCCGTTATTTTTATAAATCGATAACTGGTGGTTACCGTTACGGCTCGGTAACCGCTTAAAAATAGCTGACAGTTAAATAACGACCCATCACTAGACTGTATCCTATTAATGCAGGAGTCCCTCAAGGTTCAGCTTTAGCCCCTATTTTGTTTGTTCTCCACATCAATGACCTCCTCTCTAGCACATCCAACCCAGTTCACAGTTACGCGGACGACAGCACCCTCCACTCGAATATACAATATTCTAAGCCTGTCTCTTCAGCCCAATTAGATGAGGATGGCAGACTCATGGAGGGTTCTGTCTCCGTAAATCTCCAAAAAATATTAGACTGGGGAAGTAGAAATCTTGTACAATTCAACCCCACCAAATCTCAGTCTTGCTTTCTTTCTCATAAGAGATACACCAGCCCTAGACCCATCACAATGAAAAACCAAGTTATTCAAAGTAATGAGTCCTTTTCACTTGTTGGCATTTCTGTGGGCTGAAATCTCAATTGGCATCAACATGTCACATCAATTGCAGAAGCGGCTGCTAAGAAATTAGGTTTCCTCTCCCGGGCTCGCAAATACTTTTCACTAGCTAATCTCTATACCTTATGTACTTTACAAATAAGACCAAACCCCGAATTCTGCTCCCACATCTGGGGTGCCGCTGCTGCTTTTACACTCGCTATCCTGGACATGATTTAGAAGAGAGCTATACGTCTCATCGGTGACCCTACCCTCACCCAAAGGCTGCCATCCCTTGCCCACCGACGTGCCGTTGGTGACCTCTCTCTCTCTCTCTCTCTCTCTCTCTCTCTCTCTCTTTTATAGATATCTGCACGGGCACTGCTCAGAGGAGCTTTCTTTAATAGTGCTTCCACCTGCTACACCTAACAGATCTACCAAGGGAACAGAGCGAATGCACCCTTTTACTGTCCAGGTCACCAGACATAGAAGATCTTGTTATGCCCGCTCTTTTGTCCCGAGGACTTCCAAGTTTTGGAATTCCCTGCCGGAACATGTTTTCCCTTCTCCTCCGAACCTCCAAACCTTCAAGTCCAGAATTAACAAGTTGCCTCTTTTCTCCTTGCCGACACCCACGGTACGATAGTATTTAGGCTGTAAGCCCTCATGGTGTCTTTTTGAAATATAAAAAAATCACCTGATTTGATACCCCTTGAGTTATTCATTTGGGGTTACCTCAAGCAAAAAGTATACCGAAATAGACCTTAGAATGCCCAGAAATGAGGACAAATAATTGTACAAGCTTGTAGATGTATAACAGAAGAACATCTTAGACACACGAGTATCAATATAAGTAGTGGTTACGAAAAGTGCATATTGAGTTAAGGTGGTAGGGTAGTAGAATTTTAATTATAAATTTTTGTTATTGAAATTGTTTCTTTATAATTAGTTCTACCCCCCATTGTGTCAAGTTCATTTATTTTTTATCATTTCTATTTAGTTCTCATTTCTTGTCCATGTCAGTGATAGTTATTAGTTTTTTTAAATTAGGCATTATAAGGGTCTATTAAAGTACAAATGTACGTTAGCATTTTTTTTTGTCTTATAATTATTGAGCAGGTTGAAATGATAAGGATTTCTGTGAGATTAAGGAAGATCACTTTAATGTTTTTTCGAGGCATCGCAGAAAACATCCTATATTTGCTATGGAGTTGAAATTTTGTTTATGGATACTGATTATAGTCTCAAATCGAGTAGTCGATTAACATTCGCCGAAAACAGTTGCATTTTCAATACAAGGAAGTCAAAATTAAAAAACAAATCAAAAATTGACTCCTGAATTACAAATACCCTATATGAGGTAGAGGACTTAAATTTGGTTCAAGAGTAAACTGGGTACGCCGGAATCTATTCTGCTATATATAATGCCAACGCAAAATCGCCTAATAAAGTGTCTAGAAAATTCGTCCCCTTTAAAGTGTCATAGTAGGCACTGAAAAGGGGAAATTTCAATTTTTTTAGCAGCTACGGAACGATAATCGAGTATTACCACACGAACACAAGAACCATTCGATTCGGTTAACGCGTTCCAAGATAACGGGGTGTTGCGCTTTAAAATCACACACTGTGTATACCGTACTTGGTCCCATTTTTTTTCACTATTTACTTGATTTGCTTACTTTTGCTGCCATTGGTAGGAGATGTAGTAGCCTTTGCAGATGACACTGCGATAGTTTACAATTCGGACTCATGGAATATTCTGCGACAGAAAATCGAAAATGATTTATTGCCGATTACAGGCTAGTTGATAAAAATCTTAACATGAGTTAATAAAGTTTGTTTCGTTCTCTTGTAATGTATCCATGTTACACGGATTCGATAAATGGATCATTAGAAAACCAAAGTTAAACATTGAAATTGAGTCAACTGGTAGTTGGTATAAATGTTTAGGAATTAAAATAGAATTACATTTAAGATAGAATAATGAAATAAAAGAATTGGTCTCAAAGATTCGCAGTTTATTGTTTATGTTTAGACAATTACGATGTATTGAGTCTCTTGTACAATATGGAGGAATGGGTTGGGGTGGAGTTTGGATTGGCAGATGAAGAACCTAGAAATTATTCAAGGAAAGGTTCCTTAAGATAATGTATAAAGAACCATATAATTATCCAACTGATCTGTTGTACATAGAAACTCCAATAATGGATTCACATCAACTCTATGCTAAAAATATTTTGTTATTATTAATTACTTTAAATGTGTAGTGGCGATGGACAGTGGATGAAAACGTTTAGAAACAGATAGAACTGGAAACTACTTTAGAGCTGAATTGCTTGTCAACTAACATATAAGTAGTAAGTGGTTTCAGTTTTTATTCGATTGGTTTATTAATCTTCCTAATGACGCTAACTTTGTTAGCAAAACGATTGATAGGTCTGAAAACTGTATCGTGGTTGATTGAATTCTCCAAATTGTACTTATACATATCTGGAAAAATGTTAAATAGGTATATCATAATTATGTGTCTTATATTTGGACTTGTCCCCTGTGGGTCCAGGGACTAATTAAAAGAATAGGCCCAAGGTAACTCCTACCTGTCGTAAAAGGCGACTAATTGGAATTAAACACTGGCGGGGGTCTTGTCCAGGTGGACCTGGAGTGAGGCGGATATCTCTTGGGCCTACTTTGTGAGTATCGATACAGGCTAACGACCCCGCCTGGATGCTGCTCGAGGGCGGGACTTCAAGATACCGCATCGAGTCAATGAAACACTGGGCGGAGGTCTGGTGCAGGTGAGGCTAGGGGGAGGCGGATATCTCTGGGGAGTGATATGCACCCGGAGTTTGACGCCTCCACTGTGGCCTGACCTGACAGTTGGCCTCGCTTGGTTGTTACTCGGGAGCGGGGTTCCAGATGATACCGCCCTGGATTGAGCCCTGGCGTGTGTCGTGTGTCCAGACGTCCCGGGAGGCTCTGATATCTGATGAGTGGTAGACACCCGGAGTTTGGAGCTCATACTGTGTGCTACGAAACGGACGGACGGCCTCGCTGAGGTGATGCTCGGGAGCGAGACTCGGTGGGATGTTGCCTTGAGTCTAACACTGTTATGTGTCAGGTTTAGACGAGCCTGAGGGGAGCTGAGATCTCTAGGGGTGGATTAAAACTGAAGATTGGATGCTGCTTGATAACGGGACTTCATGATACTGCCTCGAGGCAAACACTGATGGATGTCGGGTCCAGACGAACTCAGAGAGAGGTTGCCTCTCTTTGAGCTTCGAAGCGGGCAAGCGACTTCAATCAGATGGCAGTACACCTGTCAAACAAACTCTCACCCTCAAGAAAATATCGACTCACTCAGGGAGCTGGAATTGATGGGTGAAATCTAAATAATTAGACGTGAGCCACAATAGATTTAAAGTCGCGGTGGAGGGACTGGAATATCCCACTCACAATAAAATTTAATCTAATCTAATCTATATTTGGGCTTACTAGACTACACAAACTTACTCTAAGGTAGCATTGTCTTCCAGAGGTATAATATGGATGATCGCTGTTGGAGTACTATGTGTGCCACTTACTGAAGGAGGTATAAAAGCAGTTGGAGGTCCAGTCTTGGGTACCGGGTATTCATAGCTGGCTGGTGTGTCTTGGTAATCAACAGACAATGGTAACAGTGGTACACGGTTATATTGACCAGTCTCTTCCAGACTCAAAGGCGGGTAAATAAAATCTTTTGGAGAAGCACTGCCATCTGAAGGTGATAAAATGGCATTTCTGTTTTTCTCGTTTGATGGTCTGTCTGTAGGTAAATTATTAGGTGGTGCATACAATCTAGCAGACAAATCGTCACGTTTTCCATCATTCCAAGAAGATTGCTTACTAGTTGGTTGACCTCTAACCAAAGCAGCAGTAATGAGAAGTATGCTCTGTAAAAACGATTAATGTCACATGTTTTTATTTATAGTGTGAAAAAAGACATAATACAGACAAGTATCATTTTTAATTATCCGGTTTAGTGAATCTTTAGTTACTTAATATAAATGGTATTATAAATTTATATTTGTGCAACAAAATTTATAAATTCTAATATGATACTCAGAATTTGAAAATTTTAAAATTATTTGCGAGTTATGGTTGGTTAGTCAGGTAAGACTATGCAAAATTACATTCAATCAACAATGGTAATAGAAGCAAGTTTATTGTAGTAAATTGTAAATAAATAGTAAATAATATATTTTCTCCATCAATGTCTACATGATAAAAATAACTAAAATATACCTAAAAAAAGTTCGGGACGCAGCAAGTGTGTTATGGTAGTGAATTTTTATTAAATGCTTCAAACTTGGTCAACTCAATTTTCTATAAACTGAGAAAGTTTATTTTTGGCATATACTGAGGCCTTTCCTAAGGCAACATATCCACCAAATTTCATTAAAATAACTGTGTAATATTCGGAGAAAAAAATTTTTTTTGAAAGAAGATTTAAAATTTGATTAATTCAATTTTATATAATGCTAGAAAGTTAAATTTTGGTACGTAGTAAGGTCTCTTTAAAGGAAATATATGTAGTAAATTTCATTTAACCAGCTTTGTAATTTTTGGAGAAAAATAATATATATATATATATATATATATATATATATATATATATATATATATATATATATATATATATATGTATATATATATATATATATATATATATATATATATATATATATATATATATATATATATATATATATATATATATATATATAAACATATAAAAATTGCAGGTTCAGCTTTAGCCCCTACTTTGTTTCTTCTCCACATCAATGACCTCCTCTCGAGCACATCCAACCCAGTTCACAGCTACGCGGACGACAGCACCCTCCATTCAAATATACAATATTCTAAGCCTGTCTCTTTAGCCCAATTGGATGAGTATCGCAGACTCATGGAAGGTTCTGTCTCCGTGGATCTCCAAAAAATATTAGACTGGGGAAGTAGCAATCTTGAACAATTCAACCCCACCAAAACTAAGTCTTGCTTTCTTTCTCACAAGAGATACACCAGCACTAGACCCATCACAATGAACAACCAGGTTATTCAAAGTAATGAGTCCTTTTCTCTTGTTGGCATTTCTGTGGATCGAAATCTTAATTGGCACCAACATGTCACATCAATTGCAGAAGCGGCTGCTAAGAAATTAGGTTTCCTCTTCCGGGCTCGCAAATACTTTTCACCAGCTAATCTCTATGCCTTATATACTTCACAAATAAGGCCAAACCTCGAATACTGCTCCCACATCTGGGGTGCCGCTGCCGCTTCTACACTCGCTATCCTGGACTCCATTCAAAAGAGAGCTATGCGTCTCATCGGTGACCCTACCCTCACCCAAAGGCTGCCATCCCTTGCCCACCGACGTGCTGTTGGTGACCTCTCTCTCTCTTTTATAGATATCTGCACGGGCACTGCTCAGAGGAGCTTTCCTCCATAGTTCCCCCACCTGCTGCCCCCAACAGATCCACCAGGGGAACAGAGCGAATGCACCCTTTTACTGTCCAGGTCACCAGACATAGAACATCTTGTTATGCCCGCTCTTTTGTCCTGAGGACTTCCAAGTTGTGGAATTCCTTGCCGGCACATGTTTTTCCTTCTCCTCCGAACCTTCAAACCTTCAAGTCCAGAATTAACAAGCTGCCTCTTTCCTCCTTGTCAACACCCACGGTACGATAGTATTTAGGCTGTAAGCCCTCCTGGTGTGTTGTTGAAATTAATATATATATATATATATATATATATATATATATATATATATATATATATATATATATATATATATATACATATATATATATATATATATATATATATATATATATATATATATATATATATATATATATATATATATAAATTAATCCGTTTTCAGGGTAGTGCGTATGTTCTTCTCTTAGTCAGTGTGGATTTTCTGTAGACCAGTAGCGACAATTTTGACAGTTAGCATGGCTGTGAACTGTAAAATTACACTCATAATAAAACAAAACATGTTCTAGTTGGATTACATTGCTATCTAAGATTTACATTATTTGTTCACAAGAGCACGTCCTTAGATAAAAATATTCTTTCATAAGCTCCCGAGTTTGTATCAATTTTTAGGGATGCATTTTATTTTCTTTAATATTTCATGTTTAATCAGATGAACTTTTTTATCTCCATTTAAATTACCATCAATGGAAAAAAGACCAATGATAGGGTTTCCATGGGCAGGAATAGTTGGAAAACATGTCATTACTTTTTTCCATTTATGGCAATGTGAATGTAGATAATTATCTAGCACTTTTCCAAAATAAAGTCGTGCCAACTTTGGCAAACTTATATCCTAATCGAGCAAACGCACAACTTCTAGAAATTGTGATATGGTTCCAGCAGGATGGAGCACCGGCACATTACCAAATCAATGTCCGGCAGTACCCCGACTTAATATTTCCAAATCGCTGGATAGCAATGCGAGAATCGTCAGAATGGCCAGGAGAATAACCCGATCTTACGCTATTAGACTCCTTTATATGAGGATATGTTGTACTCGCCAAATGTGTATCATCCGAGAGTCCTCAGATTTATTGAACTCTCATCAAATACTTGTACATTTAAATGTAATTGGTTCTCGATATCTAGGCAGATGGATGCCAGGTTTTAGGACTTATCAAGGTGTTAATGATAACCCTCAAAACCAGATATTAGTGTCCCTGTAAAAGAAATTTAAAAACGAGACGACTTTAAAAGAGGGTTAAAGAGGATAGACACATTAATACAAAGATAAACCGTTATAGCAAATTTATTATTTCAGTTTGAAGTGAAAACACAGTAAACAGGTGCCGACAAAGAAAGGCACCTCAAATCATACGTATGACAGATTTTATCAGTTCCAAAATCACTAGCGACTTTGAGTTAATTATGAAGTATTAGCAGGTCAGAAGAAATTCTACAATTAAACGTTACAAAATTTAAAAAAAACCGCCTTACTGGCACGTTAAACTCTGAAAAGTTAATTTGAAAATTTAAAATAATAAAAAATTAAACCATTTATACACGTTTATCAATTATTCATTTAGAACATGAATGGTTATAATTTACAAGATCGTGGATAGCTATGCCGTATGCAATCGTATTTCTATTAAATTGCCAAAATAAATTAATTACTAAACAAAACATACGTCATACAATTTCACGTTCAGCAATTTAAATACAAATAATATCTATAATTTACATACGAAATCTAGGTAATCGTTACTCAAATCAAACACATAAACTTTGATTTATTACTTAATTAAACTGAAATTAAACTTAAAAAGGCCTTTAGAGGCTGGTGTCGATGAAGAGTCACCTAGGTAAGGTGATTTGTCTTTTTCCTGGTGGAAAGCCTTACGTGTAGGCCTGACTATGCAGTCGGTCGGCAAATTGGACCCAGATGTCGCTACGACAGTTAAGACAACTCAAGTTGCAGCACACAGAGAATGCCCTCAGATACAAGGCCTGCAGAACAAAATGTGGAAACCTTAACAGCAACTCTCTGCTAAAAAGAATGTCAAGAAACTACGAGCTCTTGCGGAATTGAACAATAACTAGCAGCCCCAAACCGAAACTGGAACAGCCAGAAACCGGAACAGGAATGACAGCGGATCCAATCTGGAAATGATAGCTCGAAACCGGAACAACAGCCCGCAGCTGGGACGATATCAGCCCGAACCTGGAACCCTGTTTCAACAAAAACAAAAAGCGACCGCAGTACACCTGCTATATGTTAGAAAATGGTTTTAAAATAACTCGCCCTTCACGGGCAAAGATCCGACACTCAGCCCACAGATACCTAAACAATAGGTATTTCACAAATGTATTGCTCAACTGAGCACTTTCAAATGCAACAGATCTATATTTAATTTACTAGCGTCATTGCTATCGCAGACCTGCCGGCGTAATGAATTGAACCAGTCTTATAACCGCTCTCCGTTGTCGCCGAAGTTTGCAGCTGACCATTCTCTCTCTTCTCATTGGCTGTAGCAATCTTGTGTCGAGATTCACGCTGCTGTGGAATATTACAGACCTCAAGAAAAACCAACGTATTTCTCGGGCTCGAGGAATTATCAATAAAGCGTCGGAGTCAAGAATATATTAAAGTAAAAAAAACTGCCTCTGTTGGCGGTTAAACTATGTACATTCAGAACTCTTTCCTCACTCAAAATTACGCTGTGAAGGAATATATTCGTCTCGCTTATTTATTCTTCAAAAATCTTCTTCTTATGTGATTTTTTACTTCACAATCAATGGCTGTTTGTATTGAAATCGTTAGCAGTTAAATCCGTATACTGCCAGCTGGTAATATTTCTCTTAAAAATCTCTAACAAGAAGACGGACAGTGTTTACCAAGTAGCGAATTTTCATAACTCTGTAACGATATTTTGTTCGTTTATTTCCAATCAAAAAATATAGTAGCCATTAATATTTTTTACGGGCTCGTAAAGCATTGTCTTCGATTACTAAAATGTAAGCCGACTGAAAATCGAGCGTAACAATGTATAAAGTTTGGTATGCAAGACTAAACTACGCGATTTAACTTAAAACGAATAATGGCTGCGATTAGGCTGGTCATGCCTCAGATACTCAAGGCATACATTTCAAAAATCTTTTACATTGAGATTGTTGTTTCTTATTATTTTTATTCATCAACAAAGTTATTAATTTTTTAGTGTGTTGTAGCAAAGTTTTTTTAATATGATAATTTTTTTTTACTCATGATGGCTGGTATTTATTATACAGTTTAGGATCCCAATAGTCAACTTTTTGTTTTGTCTAAGTCAGCTTATAATTCGGTGTTTCCAGATTATTTTTATTTCAGGTATCACAACGGGATGCAGTTACGCAAAAACCTACCAACCCACAATATTATAAAATTGAGCCAAGCATACCATTAGAACTGGTATAACCAATTTTCTTATTTTCAGAAACCTACCAACACATACGACAATATTAAACCTAATAAAACACCTACTCTTCCATCCCGTTTATTGTTTTATTAATAATGCATAATTTGTAGAAAGATGCCAGCCCACTTGGTTGTTTTCATTTGCCACGCACTCAAGCAAACGAGTCGCTTGGTAGCTTTTTGCATAAAAATATCTATCACATAACTTTCAAAAATCTTGACCTTCTAATGAGTCTACAAACAGTCAAAGCATGCTGTGTGATATTGTTAGTTAAATTATTATATCAAACATAATGATAAAACATGCTCTAAGTGATAAAAATAATTATTTTAGTGATCCCGTTTTATGTAATACGTAGATAAATAGTAATCTTGTGATGTTTAGCAACAGGACTTGTAAAATTATGTCCCTGCGCACAACTGCACCAGAGCAGGAAGGTAGGCCCAGGTTATCTTTTAATATTACACTACTAAATATTTCATCCTGAACCTAAAATTATCAGTACGTATACAGCTATACACAAACTTTTTTTTCAATTTGTATTTCAGCACATCAAACAGATGATAATTCTCAGTTTCCCAACACACAGCTCACATCCTTTGGATCTCCTTCTTATTACAAAAGCTGAATGCTATAAGACATCACTCACCGCCCCCCTGGGTCACTTAGGCCATGTCATGGTCACTGCTTCCTACGCAAAGCAACCCGTGGTCACACAGTCATCATACCCACGTATCGTTTGGCACTACAACTCCGCGAACTGGGACGAAATGCGGGATTACTTTTCCTCATTTCCATGGGCGTCTGTCTGCTTCTCTCATCCTGACGCCTATGATATCTCACAAAACGTCACCGAAATTATCCAAGCCGGCATGGAAATATTTATTCCATGTACACAGAAAACCTATTCAGCCACTCAAAAGCCCCGGTTCTCTAGATCCTGTCACAAGGTCAGACATGAAAAGGTTACAGCTCACAAAACGCTTCTACACAATCCCAGTCATGAAACCCGTCAAGCATTTACCGACGCAAGAAACCGCTATGCCCGCATTCCTTCTAAGGCAAAAAACTCGTTTAATAACCACATCAAAAACAAAGTCCTCTTAAGCTCCAACAGAAACAAACCCTTATGGACTCTTGCTAAATCTATTGGGAATAATTTCTGCAAGAGCACGTTCCCACCTCTTGTTTCAGGGGATGAAACTGTTTCTACCGCCCTGGACAAGGGTGAACGTTTTGCCTCGTTGTTCGCCGGCAATTTTACTCTCAACCCACGTCCAAATGTTCAACCACCAACAGTCGCCAATGTCGCGTATAAAATGACGGATATCATTTTCAAAACTAAAGAGGCAGGGGGGATGCTCTCTTCTCTTAATACCAGGAAAGCCTCTGGCCTTGACGAGATACCAGCAATTGTTCTCAAAAAAATGCGCAGCAGAACTTGCTCCTGTCCTGACTCGTCTGTTTCAAACATCTTACAATAGAGGCATATTCTCTAGTAACTGGAAAATCGCTCGAGTACAACGCGTCCCCAAGAAAGAATCTAAAGCGCTTTCTAGCAACTACAGGCCTATTGATGAAAAAGTATATAAACACCAAATTACTAAAATTTGGATTCCGTCAGCACAGATCAACTGCCGACCTCCTTTCCTTTGTCACCCATTCTTGGAACAAGTCTATGGAACTATACGGTGAATTCCAGATTGTCGCTCTAGACATAACCAAAGCATTCGACCAGGTCTGGCACGCAGCGCTGCTTAATAAACTTCCGGCCTATGGCCTACTACCAAAACTTTGTACCTGGACAGCAAATTTATCTCCAACCGGAGCATTTCTGTTGTCGTGGATGGCCATTCCTCTAAACTGTATCCAATTAATGCAGAAGTCCCTCAAGCTTTAGTTTTAGCCCCCACTTTGTTTCTTCTCCACATCAATGACTCCTCTCTAGCACATCCAACCCAGTTCACATTTAGGCGGATGACAGCACCCTACACTCAAATATGCACTATTATAAGCCTGTCTTTTTAGCCCAATTAGATGAGGATCGCAGACTCATGTAGGGTTCTGTCTCTGTGGATCTTCAAAAAATTTTAGACTGGGGAAGTAGAAATCTTGTACAATTCAACTCCACCAAATCTCAGTCTTGTTTTCTATCTCATAAGACTTATACCAGACCTAGCCCCATCACAATAAACAACCAAGTTATTCAAAGTAACGAGTCCTTTTCACTTGCTGGCATTTCTGTGGATCGAAATCTCAACTGGCACCATGTCACATCAATTGCAGAAGCGGCTGCTAAGAAATTAGGTTTCCTCTTCCGAGCTGGCAAATACTTTTCGCCAGCTAATCTCTATACCTTATATACTTCACAAATAAGGCCAAACCTCGAATACTGCTCCCACAGCTGGGGTGCCGCTGCCGCTTCTACACTCGTTATCCTGGACTCCATTCAGGAGAGAGCTATACGTCTCATCGGTGACCCTACCCTCACCCAAGGGCATCCCTTGCCCACCGACGTGCCGTTGGTGACCTCTCTCTCTTTTATAGATATCTGCACGGGCACTGCTCAGAGGAGATTTCTTCCATAGTTCCTTCACCTGCTGCCCCCAACAGATATACCAGGGGAACAGAACGAATGCACCCTTTAACAGTCCAGGTCACCAGACATAGACCATCTTGTTATGCCCGGTCTTTTGTCTCGAGGACTTCCAAGTTATGGAACTCCTTGCCGGCACATGTTTTTCCTTCTCCTCCGAACCTCCAAACCTTCAAGTCCAGAATTAACAAGTTGCCTCTTTCCTCCTTGTCGACACCCACGTTACGATAGTATTTAGGTTGTGAGCCCTTGTGGTGTGTTGTTGAAATAAAAAAATTAAAAATAACTGTTTGAAGTTATGTAAGTGCGTCAGTCTCCACTTGTGTTTTCTGAATGGGCAGCTCTATTTTTCTAGGTAGTATGTCTGGGTTGTTATAACTTGGAATTTAATCCACTGAAAAGCAGAAAGAGTGTTATTCTTGCTATTGGCTCAATTTTCTCTAATGCTTGGCTGGTTCTTTCTCTGTGAGTGTTGAAATACAAAAATCAATATACTTTTGGTTCTTCGGCAAAATACTAACGACTGCGCCAGTTAACTTTCTGGTTAACACAAATAACTTTTTTAAACAATTTATTCTTACTCAAAATACAAATAAACCTATAATACAAACAATTATTAAAAAATATCAACAAATATATATGATGTATCAAGAAGGTATCTAATAACTGTAAGCAACGGAATCTAAAGATGGAACGAATTGTTACGTAAGACGTTTGTTACTTTATACACACACACACACACACACACACACACACACACACACATATATATATATATATATATATATATATATATATATATATATATATATATATATATATATAAACAACGCCCAAGCTTGTTGTTTGTACCGCCTTTTGCAGAAAACTAGTCAGCTTCTTATTGTGTGTTGTTCTAATGTTGCGTCTGGAGGTTGCACCTGGTTGGTGTCGACTGGGCTTTCTAGTGCCTATTGATTATGCGGTGAATTCTTCTTGTTTTTATTTTAACGTCGGTCTACTTCGGCGACTATGGCCAATCGCCGACGCCAGGGAGCAAACTCACCTCACTCTCCTGGAAATGTTACCGAACCCCTGCCTTTCTGAAAGGAGAGTAGGGATCTTTAACGTTTCCAACATCACATGGATACGAGACCGATGTATTTTTGCCCCCTCCGAAGGGCGGAACGTGCGGACATTTAACTTGCTCAAATGCAATGCCACAACTTCGGTGAATTTTATTTTTTACACTATGAACTGAAAAAGTGAAAGGGGACCCCTGGGAATGGAACTCAGTAATTACTTCTTGTTGTGCTACATTCTACTTATTAATGGTAGAGCCTCGGTGGTTCAGTGGTAAGAACGTGTGCCTCTGAATTGAAGGGTACTAAGTTAGATCCCAGGGTACTCCTTTCACTTTTTCAGTACATACTGTACAATTAATATCAACCGAGTTTGTGGCATTGTATTTAAGCAAGTTAAATGTCTGCACGTTCCGCCCTTCGTAGGGGGCGTAAAGCCGTCGGTTCTGTATCCATGCGATCTTGGGCACGCTAAAGATCCATACTGTCCTTACAGAAAGACAAGGGATCGGCAAAATTTCCAGGATAGTGAGGTGAAACTGCTTCCTGGCGTCGTTGATTGGCCCTAGTCGCGGAAATAGGCCGACGTTAAAAAAATTAAAACATACACACATACTTATTAATGGCAGTGTTATGATGCTATCAAGTAATACTGTGTTTAGTACAAATGACATGTTTTGTCAGTTGTTTGTACAGAAAATAATAATCATCCGCATGACTTGTAACACGGCTAATTAGCAATTTCTCATTTAATTTATTGGCGCTTAAAAACACAGGGAACACGTTTACCCTTCTCAAAAACAAACAGAGTAGTGTATGAGTAATATAAATGTAAATAGTAATTAATAAGCTCCCCAAAAGATTATAAAATTGGCTATCAATGAAATTAAATACTTTCACAGGCCAAATTGAGATAACACAAATCAACCTTTAGTATGATGTATATTTACATATATATCGAATTTTTAGCTTTGATGTTTATTTCGATTAACTCTTTTGTTCATTTAATATCGTTGATTATTTTCGGGAACGCACATGGTGGTAACCAGCGAGGAGGTTATTACATTTAACACTGGATTCGCACGAATATATCAAATAAATGGTTTGCAACTCGTTCGCGCATTTCATGTAAATCAACAGTGCTCTATTTGTACCATTCGTTTATAACATTGGACTTAATTAGGATTTTTTAAACTTTGTTTTGGGTTTTAATTTAATTTTAATTTAAATGCATCGAAATACGTTGCAAATATACTCCATAAAATTACCTATTAACAATATATACAGAGTGGCGCAGAAAAACAAAACAGATACAATTTTGTAAATCTCCTGTTATTTAAAAAAATTGCTTGCGCACATCAATTTTTATTTCGACGGGGAACCGTTTAGCCGATATTTTCCACTCTGTCAGTTCATCCCTCTAGTGGAGGTGAGTTTCACCATTAAAATTTTAAACGGAAGAGGGTATTGAGTAACACCTCATTTTAAAGCGAATCAAATCCTCTTTTCAAAAGTATTAGTTTTTCTTCCACATCGTCAATAGTATGGCATCGGCGACAAAAACTTGAAAACATTTTTTTCGCTTAAACATAGAAAAATGTGTTAAAACATGCAAAAAAAGTCTGGACGCAGCAAGTGCGTTATGGTAGCGAATTTTCTTTAAAATGTTTTGAATGGCAAATGGGTCTTGTTTTTATAAGAAGGACATTTGGTTGGCAGTGTAACTTATATAGTACTAACAATGTACCATATTTCATTAAAATAGCTTTGTCGTTTGAAAAAGTACAAACATTCTCCGAAAATAAACTTAAAAGTTCCGGAAAACACTGGTCCGATCTTCCTGCCAAACGCACCTTTTTCATATATTTACACACCTGCCAAATTATAATTATCCACAAACAGCTTTAGGATCAAAATCGAAAACAAAAATTATGAAAATTTGCAACAAATTTTATGAAAATTTGCAAAAATTTTATGAAAATTTGCAAAAATTTCTTTTACAAAAAATCATTTTTTGTACAGAAAATGCCGTCAATAATGTTACACAAAATTATATTTTTCAGAAAAATTCGACAACTTTTTTTTTACAATAACTTACTAAACATTTATTATTAATTACCAACATATCAAAAAATCTTACAAAAATATTATCTACAGAAACACTAAAAACATTTCTGTGACAACTTATCGGCAGCTCGATTTTTTCGACGAGTAATACAAAGAAAAAGCTCTCTGAATCCGTCATTTCCATGGGGCTCCGCTATCTATTGAAAAAAACGCCGTATCACAATTCGTTATATGTGTTTGAAATTTGTGGCAAAAGCGGAAAAGTTGCAAAACAATTGAAATAACTTAAAAATGATGAAGGATGTCAATTTTTTTCTTACAACACATACATTATAATTCGATGGAAAACACAAAAATGCAGTTACACAAGGGGGTGTTCTATTAAAAAAAGAAAGTGTGTATCACCAACGACTTATGGGCCATCCTGTGATTGTCAAAATAGGTTTATAAGATGCACCTCGAGATACCCTATAATTAACGTTTATACTTTTTTCTCATATATTGTATAATAACGGATATATTGAGTTTTACCGTAGAACTGCGTCACCCTGTATATGTGTAAACAGACAAAAACTGAAACTGACCCCGTGTATGGGTTTTAGGGGTTCTAGTTCGCGCTTATTTGAAGAAAGAAAATTCATAAGTCGCGGTCCTCTTAATAACGATTTTTTCTACGAAAATTTGCTAAAATATACACTATTAAACCATAAACTCTATAGCTGAAACTACTGCCAACGCATCAGAAAGAGGGTCTATTTGAAATGGATTTTCCGAAAATATTTTTGTAGAATAAAGGACAATGATGGTTGAAGCTGAAGCTTAAGGCTTTGTAAAACATACTTAGCTCGACATCATCCATATTTGTTTCGAATTCGTTGTCTGAAAATTGCAAATTTTGACGTTTCAAATTGCGACTTTGATGTTTTAAGAAAAGTGAAAAAATTTTTTAAATATTTTTTCTGCTACTTCTTGACCTTTCTGCGTCAAGAAAACTTAACGGTTGTATGTAATATTCAATTGGTTTTGTTAGTCACACAACATATTTTGTTCTTGTGCTTTCCTCTGATCACCAGTGGCACCAAATTTTTTTTTAAATTGCTTATAACTTTTTTTTCTTTCACCATAGAGATCTGAAGTTCAGCATGTATGGTAAGTTTGATAGTATAAACGCAGGTGCCAAATTTTGTTGTCATATCTCTGTTATTTTCGGATACAAAATTTTTCCGAAAGAAAATCCGAAATTTTCCCGAAAAAACTGGATCGATTTTCCTGGATAACGAAATTATCCAACCCACTTACTGACGGTCTGTATGTGATTCTGTTTGTAGGCACCATAACTTCAGAAAGAATTGAGATATCATCTTCAAATTTTGTATACAGTTAGCACCAAGCAAACTTAGGCTTCGGATGGTTTTTGGGTAAAATCTCTCCAGGAGGTATGGGATGAATGGGGTGTGACTTGGCGAAAATTGACATTTTTTCGTTAAAACTTGAGTAATATAACATTTTAGGGTTTGTTCATTAGAAAACTTTCAATTTCATCAAACATCTGGTATTCTGTGCTGAAATTAAATTAGGTGTTGAAACTGTGGGGGTGAAATATCGGTGACAGAAATTTCGAATTTTTTGTTGTTAAAACGGCGTAAAAAGTCTCAAAACATGTAGAAAACTTGATTCTGGAACGGGAAGTTTTTATCTGTCGGTCGGTCTGTCGGCATGTACGTCTGTCTGTTAGTAGGCGCAATAATTTTCGAACGAATTGAGAGATCATCTTCAAATTGGGTATCAAGTTAGCACCCGACAAAGGAACGCTTCGAATTGTTTTTGGGTAAGATTGCTTCAGGGGGTAGGGGATAAATAAGGAGTGACTTGGTAAAAATTGACACTTTTTCGTTAAATATCGAGCAACACAACGTTTCAGAAGTTTATGGGTAAAGGAAAGCGAAAGATGCTCTCTTCTCTCAATACCAGGAAAGCCTCTGGCCTTGACGAGATCCCAGCAATTGTTCTCAAAAAATGCGCACCAGAACTTGCTCCTGTCCTGACTCGTCTGTTTCAGATATCTTACAATAAAGGCATATTCCCTAGTAACTGGAAAACTGCTCGAGTACAACCCATCCCCAAGAAAGGATCCAAAGCGCTTCCTAGCAACTACAGGCCTATTTCTCTCCTTTCAGTCATCTCTAAAGTGATGGAAAAGTATATAAACACCGAACTACTAAAATTCCTTGAAAAACACAGTCTAATCCACGACAGGCAGTATGGATTCCGTCAGCGCAGATCGACTGCCGACCTCCTTTCCTTTGTCACCCATTCTTGGAACAAGTCTATGGAACAACACGGTGAATCCCAGATTGTTGCTCTAGACATATCCAAAGCATTCGACCAGGTCTGGCACGCAGCGCTGCTTAATAAACTTCCGGCCTATGGCCTACCACCAAAACTTTGTACCTGGACAGCAAATTTCCTCTCCAACAGGAGCATATCTGTTGTTGTGGATGGCCATTCCTCTAAACTGTATCCAATTAATGCAGGAGTTCCTCAAGGTTCAGCTTTAGCCCCTACTTTGTTTCTTCTCCACATCAATGACCTCCTCTCTAGCACATCCAACCCAGTTCACAGTTACGCGGACGACAGCACCCTCCACTCAAACATACAATATTCTAAGCCTGTCTCTTTAGCCCAATTAGATGAGGATCGCAGACTCATGGAGGGTTCTGTCTCCGTAGACCTCCAAAAAATATTAGACTGGGGAAGTAGAAATCTTGTACAATTCAACCCCACCAAAACTAAGTCTTGCTTTCTTTCTCACAAGAGATACAGCAGCCCTAGACCCATCACAATGAACAACCAAGTTATTCAAAGTAATGAGTCATTTTCTCTTGTTGGCATTTCTGTGGATCGAAATCTTAATTGGCACCAACATGTTACATCAATTGCAGAAGCGGCTGCTAAGAAATTGGGTTTCCTCTTCCGGGCTCGCAAATACTTTTCACCAACTAATCTCTATACCTTATACACTTCACAAATAAGGCCAAACCTCGAATACTGCTCCCACATCTGGGGTGCAGCAGCCGCTTCTACACTCGCTATCCTGGACTCCATTCAAAAGAGAGCTATACGTCTCATCGGTGACCCTACCCTCACCCAAAGGCTTCCATCGCTTGCCCACCGACGTGCCGTTGGTGACCTCTCTCTCTTTTATAGATATCTGCACGGGCACTGCTCAGAGGAGCTTTCCTCCATAATTCCCCCACCTGCTGCCCCCAGCAGATCTACCAGGGGAACAGAGCGAATGCACCCTTTTACTGTCCAGGTCACCAGACATAGAACATCTTGTTATGCCCGCTCTTTTGTCCCGAGGACTTCCAAGTTGTGGAATTCCTTGCCAGCACATGTTTTTCCTTCTCCTCCGAACCTCCAAACCTTCAAGTCCAGAATTAACAAGTTGCCTCTTTCCTCCTTGTCAACACCCACGGTACGATAGTATTTAGGCTGTAAGCCCTCGTGGTGTGTTGTTGACATAAAAAAAAAAAAAAAAAAAAAAAAAAAAAAAAAAAAAAAAAAAAGAATATTTTCTTTGCGGTCATGTCATGGACCCTAAATTTATTTCATGAGAATGTCTTTTTGAAGAGAGTAGATTATCATAGCTATGTAGAAGTTATCATTCAATTTGCAGCACTATTTGAAAATCGGTTCAGCAGTTTTTGAGAAAACGCTTTTAAAAATGAGATATTATTTATTGAACTAGAAATTGAGCGGTCTAGGTTTCCAAAACTCTAGACTGAGATATCTAGGTCCCGAGAACTGACAAACAAAAGTATCGGTAAAAATAAAGTCAAATTGGCAAATTGTCAAAAGAAAATTGATTGTGGTTGTGTTAGTTAGTGGTCTGAATTTTTGGAATATGGTTATCCTATTGCAGAAAGGTTATTAGTTATTACACTGTATTACGAAATGGGTAAATGCGCCAATAAAACAGCAGAAGCATTTAATGTGAAAAATGCGAATAACCAAGTTAACCGAAAGTACGTTTCCAAATTTCGAGAGACAGGCTAATCTTAAGCGAGTGTTACAAGTTAAAAATCGCATAGCGGGAAATGAAGCAGTGGAAGCTACTATTTTGCAGCATATTAATGTGGATCCTACTTGAAGTACTAGGAAATTATCAACAATAGGCAATTTGCTTGGGTTTTTCATTAAATGAATTTAACATTTACCTAATACTTTTTCATACATAGACCATTATTACATGCATGAAAATGCCCAAAAACATATGAAATGGACAGAAAAATAATTTTAAAATCAAGAAATTTCGAATTATTATCATGTGACTGCAAATACTGAGTGGTGAGACACGAAGCAACGTACCGCCGCCTAGTTGCGGAACCAAGTTTATTATCATGCGACTGCAAATGCTAAGTGAGTGGTGAGACACGAAGCAACGTGCCGCCACCTAGTTGCGGAACCAAGTAGTATGTTGTCACGCCAGCTCCAAATAACACAAAGTGTTAAAAAATAGAGACTGTAGACAACCAACTAACAATTTAGTAAATTGTCAGCCCTGGCCCATTTCTACCCTAATATAGGGACAAAGTATGTAAGGCTAGATGTATTATCACCACAATTAGAACCGTAGACCGGTTTCGCTCTAATTAGGACTCTCCAGTACGGCATATGAATTGTAGCGAAAATACACCTATAAAGTAAAACGGCTATGGTAGTCAGCCTTTCAACACTAAGTGAGTGGTGAGAGACGAAGCAACGTGCCGCCACCTAGTTGCGGAACCAAGTAGTATGTTGTCACGCCAGCTCCAAATAACACAAAGTGTTAAAAAATAGAGACTGTATACAACCAACTAACAATTTAGTAAATTGTCAGCCCTGGCCCATTTCTACCCTAATATAGAAACAAAGTATGTAAGACTAGATGTATTCTCGCCACAATTAGAACCGTAGACCGGTTTTGCTCTAATTAGAGCTCATCAGTACGGCATACTAAGTTCTGTTATTGGTTGTGACGCACTTGGACAGTGAATAATGACGCGGTTATATTTGCTTTATAGTACGATAAGTACGGTCGCTTGTTTTCAATACCATGGTAAATTTTATTGGTCTATCGGGATCTCAGGCTGATTGTCATTGTTGACGTTACCGTCCAGTGACGTCACAGATCATGCCGGCAAGATAGTGGTGTTTGATATCAATAATGAAATTCGCATTTTCAAACATTTTTTTGCATCGTTATTTTTGTAGTATGTGAAATGAATTTTTTAAATTAAAAATCATCTTTGTGGGATGTCTATCAGATGTGATAAGAAAAAAAACGTGCAAATTTTCTATTGCCTACGTATCTCGCCGTAGCGTTCAAAGAATTGAAAATATATAAATATCACCTATATAAAATCCCTCTTGTTCAAGAGTTAAACGAGGATAACTTTGACAGACGTTTGCATATTTGTGAGGATATGATTGAACGCGTGAGTAGTAATAAAAATTTTGTTTTTAATATTAGTTTTTCTGATGAATGCTCCTTTTTTGTGAACGGGTTTGTTAATCGTCACAACTGTCGCCATTGGGCTGGGGGAACTCTCCACATATTCCATGAGGCTCATAGTCAAAGTCCTGAAAAATTAAATGTTTTAGGGGGGAAATTTAGGGCCGATTGTATTTTGTTCCTTTTTTTTTTGTGACAGCAAATCTAACAGAAGATATGTATTTACAGCAATTGGAATATGCCATTGAAATATGTAAACCAAATTTGACGTCTGCTTTCTTTAAAAAAACACATATTTGATTTTTAACAAATTTTTATGAAAATTCACTATCATAACGCACTTGCTGCGTCCAGACTTTTGTGACATAGAAAAAATCCATTGATAGGCCTTGATTAGGTGACATAAAGAGAAATTTTTACAGCATTTATAATGTTTCATCTTATACTTTTTGATCGTTTGTTCACCAAAATCCAGTTATAAATACAAGAATTACAGGGGTGTTTCCATCTTAAATGGACCCTATTCTATATATATATATATATATATATATATATATATATATATATATATATATATATATATATATATATATATATATATAATGTTCTTGAAATAGCGAATTTTGTTTCCCTTTTCTGAGTAGAATAAAAAACTCTAGACGCAACAGGGGCGTTATGGTAGTGATTTTCATAAAAATGTTTTTAATAGCAAATATGTTTTTTTAAGAAAGCAGGAATCAAATTTAGTTACCAGTATAATATATATATAGTAGAAACATAGTGCCATGTTTCATCAAAATATTTTTATTGTTTGGAAATGTACAAAAAATTTCCGAAAGTAAACTAAAATTGTTCCAGAAAAAAGTGGTTTCCTGATCAACCTTATAGGTTAATAGCAAATTGAGCTTTCAAATTTGAAGCGTTTAATGAAAATTCGCTACCATAACGCACTTGCTGCGTCCCGAATTTATTTTCTTACGAAGATGTATTGTATTTCGATGGAAAATGCAAAAATGCAATAACATAGGGCGTGTTCGATTAAAAAAAAAGAAAGAAAATTTGAATCAGCAACGACTTATGGGCCATCCTGTAATTGTGGAAAGATTTTTTAAGATGTAGCTCAAGACACCTTATAATTAATGTATACAATTTTTTTCTCGTAACTTGCATAATAACGGATATATTGAGCTTTAATGATTTTTTACGAAAATTCTACAAAAATAATATACCATTAAACAATAAACTCTATAGCCAACACTACTACCAAAGCATTAGAGAAAGGGTCTATTTGAAATGAATTTTTTGAGAATATTTTAGTAAAATGAAGGACAATGACGATTGAAACCAAGAGTTCAGGGTTTGTAAAACATTCTTCTTGAGACATTTTCTTTCCATAGCTCATATCACTTTCAGGTTCATTGCCTAAATATTACCAATTATGACGTTTAAATCGCAACTTTGACCTTTTGAGAAAAACCAAGTTTTTTTTAAATGCCTGTAACTTTTTTGTCCTTTAAACTACAGAGCCAAATTTTGGTAGGTAGCTTACCTTAATGATATAAACCCGTGTACCAAATTTGGTTGCCCTTACTTTGTTAATTCCGGAGATATAAGTTTTTTTCGAATGAAAACTAAAATTTTTCCGGAAAACCTCGTCATATTTTCCTGACTAACGAACTTATCCAAGCTATTTTCAAAAGGAAGGTACATGCCAAATTTTATCAAAATCAGCCTATTATTTTTTGAGTTATCGGTGTGACATATATATATATATATATATATATATATATATATATATATATATATATATATATATATATATATATATATATATATATATATATATATATATATATATATATATATATAAACTGACCCCGGATATGGGTTCTAGGGGTCCTAGTTCGCGCTCATTTGCAAAATTTTTTTCAAAATTCAAAAGGCGGGATCTCCCCATTAGTGAATTTTTTCTACGAAAATTCACTTATAGGGAAGTTTTGATGGAATATTTTTTTAAGGAAATTCGCGGAAAATAATGTTATAATGATTTTTTGTGCTTTGTGTTTAAGGAAATCTTGGTAAGAAATATATAATAATTTTTTTTACATCAAATATTTGTAATCAATTTTTGTAGGAGTATTTGGTTTTAGCGAATTTTCATAGAAAACTTTTTTAAAAAATGGTGGATTTTTTCTCCTACATGTTTTTTCCTAATTTTTGTGGAAAATATTTTTCTAACGAACTGGCATAAAAAAAATTCGCTTTTGATGATATCACGACTTTGAGATTTTTGAAATTTTTATTTAGATGAACTAAGATCCCTAGAAACTCTTATCCGGTGTTAGGGTAATCACAAAAATTAGCTCTCTGTCCAGATTCTCTTGGTGCCACTTCCTTCTTTTTAATACTCTGGACCTAATTAAGAAGCTAAATTTCTAATTACTGATTCAGCAAATACGTTATGGTAACGAATAAGGTATCAATGTGCATTAAGAAAGAAATACTTAGGGAATAAGTGCGTTATGGAAACGTATGAGGTAAGCGAGCAATTAATAACTAAATTGAAAAATACAAAAGAAAATTGTCTGAGGATGCTATCAAGCAGCGAAACCGGTTACAGAAACGTTGAAGAACATCCTAGAACATCTAAAATTCAGAAGACCCACTTGCTCCAGTTAGGCTACGCTCTAGCTACGTCCTTCATTTACAGAAACAAAACCCAACAGTGGAGCCAGAGAAGTATTCTCCAATTCTGTATGTAGTATGGACCAGTTTCACCAAATAATGGCAACAACAATAAATGAAAAATGTCTCTATCATTTCTATAAAAATTCGCTACCATAACGCACTTGCTGCGTCAAGACTTTTATTTTATAGCCGTGGTTTAATAATATCGTGCTTTTGTTTTTCTGCTTGTTTAGATTAGGTAAATGACACTATGACATGTTATTCTCAATCATCTACGTGGATATAATTTAAGCAACTGAATTGTTCATTTTACGCCCACAAAAAAACTCATCTATATTCATAATTAGAATGAATGAAACTTGTTAACATTTGCCACCGAATTTAACAATAGGTCACAATTTTTTCGGCGAGTTCAATCCTGGCTCTGCATATCAGTTCATACACCAAACTCATATGAAACAATGTGCGCAATCAGCTGTGTATTGGTCTATTTGCATCAGAGTAAATGCGAATTTAATCTACGGCGTACACACCTGGAATAATACAGTGTCAGAATAATAGTGGCACAGAGCCGCTTTGTCACAATTAGCTTCTCATTGTAGTGTTAAGCTGATAAACAAGTGGTCGATCCTGTAGCGATCTAAGCACCGGAAAGCTTTACGTTAATGATGTTAATTACATGTTTTGCACGATAGAAAACCTTAGGCAACACTAACAACAGCAATTAGCATTGATTTTAGCTTATCTATTTATATATGATGGATGTAGTTAGTGATATGGTTATTGTGAAAAGTAAGGTAATAAAAACTGCTTTGAAGGTTTAGTAAATTTAATATGAATTTATGGTAAAAACACATAAGTACTAAGTACTTGGTATTAGCGAATTTTTCTTAGAATAAAAAATTCGCTAATGAGATCTGTGTTTACAGATATATATATATATATATATATATATATATATATATATATATATATATATATATATATATATATATATATATATATATATATATATATATATATATATACCCATACAGCACAAGATATTCTGATATTCTCAGAATGTTCTCACAATGTGAGAACATTCTTTTTTCAGAATATTTGTTTCGGAATGTTCTAATAACATTTATGGAATTACAAACTTCAATCATGAATATTCTGAGTACATTCATTCAATCACATCCTAAGAAAATTCTTCATCAATATACTGAGAATATTTGAATAAATTATTATGCCGAATATTCGCTCAGAATGTGCTTAAGATGTCCTTATAACATTATATAACTTTAAAATTTAATGAAAAAGATAGATGAGGATTACGGTATAGTGGTGAGAATTATAATTGTAACTATTTTGCATGTTTGATTCTGTTACCTGTCTATGGTAAACACATCCGAAATTATATATTTAGGCAATCCATTCTTTAGACATAAAGCGCATGTCCATGCCGCCGGGAAGGAAGATGGCAAGATGGCCGCTATACGTAAATAAAAAGTAATGTCAAAATGAGTGGTCTGTAGTCAACGTTGTATAAGGTTATATTCTAACGTAATTAATTAAAAATAATAATGTGATGTAAACACAAAGAACTGTGCAATTGCGAACAACATAGATCCAGAGTACAGAAGCAACTAAAACATGGTGTGAGGTTATTAAGAACTAAGACGCACCTAGCAAAGAGAACAAGTTTTAAAGCATCTCCTGTAGTTAACACTCATGATGGGTACGTCAATTTTGCTTGAGACTGAATCATCTTACTAATTAGGTACAGCTACATTGTATAAGATATAATTTAAAAATTGTTTTATTTTCAATAGTACCTAAGTCATGCAATATAAACCACCACATGTGGATGGACTGTAAAAGTGCAAGAATAATTGTCTAAGCCAACATCTCAGGCTTTTTACTTCTGTGAAAGAAGTTAATGCTGTAAGAAGTATCACTATACAGTGCAGAAAATGTAGACCTGGACATATGGTAGGAAGATGAATGTACAATAAAACTTGCAATTTATCAGATACGGAATCACTGTGCCAAAGTATGCCTTTACAACCAGAATATCCATGCTGTTGGTGACAAAGATTGGGCATTGGGATACTGAAATAGCTTTAAAAGTCAAAATCAAGTCTGCGGAAGCAGAGCAGAAAGCAACCATACAAGGGTGGGGTCCAAAGGTCTGATCGATGACAGTTGTAGTTTTGTGTAAGTGCAAGTTAGTGTGATTTTGTGGCATGTTCTGTACAATTTAGTTGTATTCTATAAAGGTGTAAGTACTATTGTGTAATGCAATTCCCTTAATGCCACACTGAAAGCCTGTAGGATCAATAGTCTAGCCAAATTTCAAGTTACTTCAGTGCGGGTAACCGTGATTATTCATCTCGGAAACTCTGTATTTGGCTATTACATTTGTTGGCAACTCCTAGAACTGTATATTTATTTATTTGATTTTTATGTTATTGAAATTTTAATTGTTTTATTAATATTTTATTCAGACATTTCTTTGTATTCGTTATAAGTACATACTTAATCTGAATAAGCGTGCAATACTCTAGACCCCCCCCCCACCCTTGAGCGTGAGCTAAACACCGCCCTGTCCCTAAGCATGGAAGCGATTCCTCTGAAACAGGTCTCCTCTATTCCCCGCTCCCTGACAGCTGCCAGTACCGATCCGAATGAGGTGTTGCTGAAGGCCCCCTCTATGTCTAGGAAGGCCCCCAGCGCCACGTCCCTGTTCTTCAACGTATTCTCCAGTTTCAGCAGCTCCTTACAAAATACTTTAAAAAAATGGAGTTATATTATATTAGGATTAGTTTATGAACTATGAATTAAATATTATCATAGAAATAAATTTGTAAGGAATCTTTACTGTTTAATGTTAAGCTAATTTAATTTTTTCAAATATATATATATATATATATATATATATATATATATATATATATATATATATATATATAAATCAAATTGTTCATGATGCTGTAGGATCTAAATAAATGTATCTTTTCTTAGCAGTACAAAAAAACTATGTTTGGCATACACAAGTTCATATTGAAAAAAGTAAATATATAAACGCAATTGTCCACTATAATGAGTGAAAAACAATGTTATTTTGATGCACTCTTCTGATAATTCTTCCATGCTCACACTGCCACCAGCAGATTCCGAAGGTGAATTGTATGAACATGTCGATGGAGATGTATCATTGTGTCTTGAAATATTCCAGAAGAGGTTGAGAGTAGCAGTTCCGATAGAGGTAGAGGTTTTAGCTGACGGCTTTTTTCCCATGTATATTACCACTAGACCTAGTCTTAGTTTCGCGGGTTAATATTTTCCGGTTATGGACTATGTAACATAACTTACCGGCTCTTGTAGTGTATAGTTGGTTTCTCTTTTGCAGTGAATTTGGGAAAATCTACGAATTGACCTTTCAACAGATGCAGAGTTGCTGTAACTGTTACAACTATTAAGACGACTTTACCTAAATCTGTCAGAGAATAAAATGTTTTCCACCATATTGTTTAATGATAGACAATAAAGTGGGATATCAATTGTACGATGAAAATTTGAATGGGGCTGTATATCTGGAGATACTCATAGGGTTTGTTAGTGATTTACTAAATGCTCTACCTCCACGTTACAGAGCAAACAGTTGGTGTCAGCTGGATGGTGCTCCAGCACATTTCACTAGAGCTGCAAACTAGCAGTTGACCTTAATGTTCGAGGATCGGTGGATTGGCCCACGGAGACCATGGAATTTCCCACCTGGATCTCCCGATTTGACGCCCTTGGATTTTCAGCTTTAGGGCTGTATAAAACAACTTGTGTACTCTAAGCCTGTACAAACTAGAGATAATTATTGAACCATGTTCACGATGCGTCATTACCAAACGAACTTCGTATGCTTCTTCCACGAGGACTTTGACAGAGTTATTCAGTGTTTGAGCCAAAATGGCGGTCATATAAAACATTAATTGTAATTTTACATTCATTTATTATTTCTTGTCACTATGTTTCAATTTTTTTAAATGTTTTTCATTGGTGATTACGTTCTAAATTTTGCTTTGTTTTTGATGTTGGTTTCTGCCAAAAATCACATTAAAATAGAAAATATGGATTAACAATATAACCGTTGGACATAGATATAGTAAAAGTTATAACAAAGCATAACATTTGAAAGAACGAACTTTTTCAACTTTGAAAATTATGTAATTGATCATCAAAGGGAAATATGATAAAATAAGTAAGTTAATGGCGACTTCCTGTATAACCGGAAGTTGAATGAAAATATTTTTTTAACCACGAAAATTTCTACTGAACTGCTACCGTGAGAAACCCTGTATACCAAATTCAGTTTTATTAAATAACTAATCCAAGTTTTTCCAAAACTGAATTAAACTCTATTTGGAAAATGCTGCCAATGATATTCGTTGTAGTTAGTAGTGGACATTTAGCTATCAAGCCAAATAAAATAAGCAAAGATGGATATATTCAATAATTTGGTCATTGACAGTGTTTCTAACCAAAGAAATGACACAATTTGGCAGAATAATTAACTTGTTTTGTTTATAGAAATGAGCTACTTAAATTTAACATAAATAAGTTTAAACAGGTCCAGTGATATGCTTAGGAGATTAAATAAGTTGCTATTATACCCTAACCCTTCTGGATTCTTGCTAAATCTATTCGGAATAATTTCTGCAAGAGCACGTTCCCACCTCTTGTCTCAGGGGATGAAATTGTTTCTACCGCCCTGGGCAAGGCTGAACTTTTTGCCCCGTTGTTCGCTGGAATTTCTACTCTCAACCCACCTCCCAATGTTCAACCACCAACAGTCCCCAATGTCGCACATAAAACGACGGATGTCACTTTCAAAACTAAAAAGGTACGAAAGATGCTCTCTTCTCTTAATACCAGAAAAGCCTCTGGCCATGACGATATCCCAGCAATTGTTCTCAAAAAATGCGCACCAGAACTGGCTCCGACTGCTCAAGTACAACCGGTCCCCAAGAAAGGATTCAAAGCGATTCCTATCAACTACAGGTCTATTTCTCACCTTTCAGTCGTCTCTAAAGTGATGGAAAAGTATATAAACTCCGAATTACTAAAATTTCTTGAAAAGGGCAGTCTAATCCACGACAGGCAGTATGGATCCGTCAGCGCAGATCAACTGCCCACCTTCTTTCCTTTGTCACCCATGCTTGAAACAAGTCTATGGAACTACACGGAATCCCAGATTGTCGCTCTAGACATATCCAAAGCATTCGACCAGGTCTGGCACCCAGCGCTGCTTAATAAACTTCGGGCCTATGGCTTACTACCAAAACTCTGTACCTGGACCGCAAATTTCCTGGTCAAACGGAGCATTTCTGTTGTCGTGGACAGCCATTCCTCTAAACTGTATCCAATTAATGCAGGGGATCCTCAAGGTTCAGCTTTAGCCCCTACTTTGTTTCTTCTCCACATCAATGATCTCCTCTCTAGCACATCCAACCCAGTTCACAGTTATGCGGACGACAGCACCCTCCACTCATATATACAATATTCTAATCCTGTCTCTTTAGCCCAATTAGATGATGATCGCAGACTCATGGAGGGATCTGTCTCCGTGGATCTCCAAAAAATATTAGACTGGGGAAGTAGATATCTTGTACAATTCAACCCCACCAAATCACAGTCTTGCTTTCTTTCTCATAAAAGATACATCAGCCCTAGACCCATTACAATGAACAACGAAGTTATTCAAAGTAATGAGTCCTTTAAACTTTTTGGAATTTCTGTGGATCGAAATCTCAATTGATATCAACATGTCACATCATTTGCAGAAGCGGCTGCTAAGAAATTAGGTTTCCTCTGCCGGGCTCGCAAATACCAGCTAATCTCTATACATTATATACTTCACAAATAAGACCAAACCTCGAATACTGCTCCCACATCTGGGGTGCTGCTGCCGCTTTTACACTCGCTATCCTGGATTCCCTTCAGAAGAGAGCTATACGTCTCATCGGTGACCCTACCTTCACGCAAAGGCTGCCATCACTTGCCCACCGACGTGCCGTTGGTGACCTCTCTCTCTCTTTTATAGATATCTGCACGGGCACTGCTCAGAGGAGCTTTCCTCCATAGTTCCCCACCTGCTGCCCCCAACAGATCTACCAGGGGAACAGAGAGAAAACATACTTTTGCTGTCCAGGTCACCAGACTTAGAACATCTTGTTATGCCCGCTCTTTTATCCCGAGGACTTCCTAGTTGTGGAATTCCTTGCCGGCACATGTTTTTCCTTCTCCTCCAAACCTCCAAATCCAGAATTAACAAGTTGCTTCTTTCCTCCTTGTCGACACCAACGGTACGACAGTATTTAGGCTGTAAGCCTTCGTGGTGTGTTGTTGAAATAAAAAAAAAACAAAGCCTACGAGAATTCGCTACTAAAACGAACTTAGTGCGTCCCGATGTTTTAGTGGATTTTCATTAAGATAATTCACTAATAGAGAGGTATTGATGGAGAGACTCACAAAATACTCAACCAGTCAAAACCGTGTGACATTTATAATTTGGCAGGTACATTTCCTTTGTAGATAATTTTTTTCTGGAAAATTTTTGTAGATTTAACGAAATTTGTAACACAAAAGAGACTTGCGGTACTTACATAGATATATCTCAGTGCCAAATTTTAATTTCATAGCTCTATATAAAATATCAATTTCTTTTAATAATCGCTAACTAGGATCTCTAAAACCACTCTCCAAGGTCCATTCAAATTTAAAGACATAGCTTTATTAATATGCCGTACTGTACAATTGTTATGAAAATTTACTACTATACTGCACTTGCTGCATCCCGAATATTTGTAATCTGCCGAGGGCCGTATTAATCTTAATTTATTAGGTTTTAGTCAATCTTCGTTAAAATTTATCCTGCAGGTCTTTAAGCTTTAATTTTATTTTTTGTTGTGATGCAGGATGTACAGTTACATATTATGTTTAGATACATAAATAAAATTTGTGTGCTTACCGTTCCTTTATATAAAACCTTTTTTGCAAGCGAAGGTTGGATTTAATATAAAGTCCTTTCTGCAAGAGGATTATAAAACTGCCTCTAAAGCTTAACACAATCAAATAAAACATCAACTGAGTCTCACTGTCTAATTTATATTTTGTTTTCATGTTTTTGAGGAAAGGCGAGTGACCATTGTTTACAACATAAATATATACGTTCCTTTTAACACAAAATGATACTTTGTTAAATATGTAATAAAGCCGGTGCATAAGTTAATTCTTCATTAAACTTAGTAACGTAAGGTTACGCAATCAATAAAAAGTCTGGACGAGCAAGTGTATTATGGTAGTTAATTTTAATAGCAATAATCTGCTACCAAACACTTTTAAAATAAAATGTTATAACTTTATTTTCTTGTAACATACAGATCTAAATTTCAGTATATTACTTTTTATAACGTAAGCCTACGTACCAAATTTGGTTACCATAGCTTTGTTATTTTCGGAGATAAAAATTCTTTCCCAAACCATGTCTGATTTTCCTGGCTCACAAACTCCTCTAAGCTACTTACAAGAGGAAGGTACCTGCAAAATTTTATTAAAATCTGAAAATCGGCTCATTATTTTTTGATTTACCGGTGTGATCATACCTATATATATATATATATATATATATATATATATATATATATATATATATATATATATATATATATATATATATATATATATATATATAACTTCCAAAAAAATTTGTGTGCTAAATTCAGAAAAGAAATAGCTTTCAAATGATGTAACACTCGACCCATGTTCCCTATTTAAAATATAAGGGTTGTTATCACCACCCTTAAGGGGTTGATGTGACAAAGTTGAGTTTTATGTCAAAACATGTTCCCCTTAATATTGAAATTGATGTGTTTCAGCGTTTCTTAAAAAAAATTCTCTGGACGCAAATCGGTCTCTTTCGTTTTTAATGCGCCACCCTGTATATTGAAGCTCACCCCCGATATGGGTTCTAGGGATCCTAGTTCGCGCTCATTTCTGACGTGTAGTATCTTCAGCTTTCGGATTTCCCATTGTTAATGAATCACCGTGTATGTACAAATAATTATGTGTTTTAGGCTTTAATTTTCGACCTTTTGATAGAATTTTTTAAAAGTTTAAAAGTTTAAATAATCCTTAACTCCCAATTTTGCTTAACTCGATTTCTTCCAAAATCCTCTAAAAGGTTCGTAAATTTAATATCACTTAGAAATATATAGAAGACAGAGCTGTTTGCAATAGATCGAAAAACATACAGTTTATTTTACTGTAACAGAACGCAAACGTTCAGCAAATACATTTTATTAAAGCAATGCCAAAATATATTTAAAGAAGTAACAGTTTTTACATATTTGAACATTTCTCTTAGTTTTTTGTAAAAAAAATGTACTTACCAGAATCATTATGTATGTCGTACTTGAAGAACTATAACCAGAAAACTAAACATAAGTTACAAGCAGATCTTTTATATGCTAACAGATGCATTGTCTCTCAAGATGAAATCATTTATCGTTATTTGTAGGACATGCAAGGTCTAAAATATGCATAATTTCATATGATGTTCGAGTTTTCTCCGTAGATGTAGAATATGTTATAATTTATCAAAATTCTTTCCAAATAAGAACGATACTATTCACCGCCAAGATAAATAATCAAGTCGTAAGTTAAGTAAGATTGGTTTTAATTTCTCTGTCAAATTTAAAATTTTTGCCCAGTACTCCTCTGTGGCTCGTACAGTAAACACATTTTGTTGAAGGTTAGGTTTCCTCTTCCGGGCTTTCAAATACGTTTCACCAGCTAATCTCTATACCTTATATACTTCACAAATAAGACCAAACCTCGAATACTGCTGCCACATCTGGGTTGTTGCTGCCGCTTCTACACTCGCTATCCTGGACCCCATTCAGAAAAGAGCTATACATCTCATCGGTGACCCTACCCTCACCCAAAGGCTGCCATCCCTTGCCCACCGACGTGCCGTTGGTAACCTCTCTCTCTTTTATAGATATCTGCACGGGCACTGCTCAGAGGAGCTTTCTTCCATAGTTCCTCCAGCTGATCTACCAGGGGAACAGAGCGAATGCACCCTTTTACTGTCCAGGTCACCAGACATAGAACATCTTGTTATGCCTGCTCTTTTGTCCCGAGGACTTCCAAGTTGTGGAATTCCTTGCCGGCACATGTTTTTCCTTCTCCCCCGAACTTCCAAACCTTCAAGTCCAGAATCAACAAGTTGCCTCTTTCTTCCTTGTCGACACCCACGGTACGATAATATTTAGGCTGTAAACCCTCGTGGTGTGTTGTTGAAAAAAAAAAAGAAACGCTGCCGACAGATGTTGAAAATATTGTCAACCAGACAAATTATTTTTAACGTACGAGGGAGAACAAAGATTAAAATTGATTTAAGACGTGAAGGTAACATTTGTTCGGACTTCATTGGAAGATGACCACAATATTTACAGATACATCGATTTATCAGAAACAATTTCAAGATTACTGATGATCAGATTTTGTGCATACAAATTGGCCATGTTCAGGCAAAAGTCTTTATAAAACTAATTACCAAAGTGTTGCTTGAAAAAGTTATAAGAAAATTTGAGAACGTAGGCCTGTTTATATGAATGAAGAGTGTGGTAAACATGAAATTTTCGTAACAGAAAACAGTGAAGAGAAAAGGGTAAGGGTGTATGATTTCCCTGTTGAAATGGACAATAATAAAATACACGGCAAACTTTCCGAATACGGGAGAGAAAAAATGTTCAAAAAGAAAAATTGAAAGGGGACAACAATCACTACACCTGTGAGAGTGGGGTACGTGTTGCGGTTATGAATATGATTGAAATGGTGCCATCCTATATATAGTTCCAAGATTACATGTTGCTTGTTTGCTTTTAATATAAATGCTTTTTTGTGTTTATTTTTCTTGTTCTAAATTTGCGTGGGTTTGACTTATTTATTATAATTTATTATAATATTCAATATATTTTCTTAGTTTACAGTTACTTTATGCTCAGTTAGTGTATGTCGGTTTGGTTCTTGTGCACTGCATGTTAGTTCGTCTCATATAATATTTTTCTTTTGTTTTTTAATTTGAGTTTAACTATATAACATAGCTATATATATATATATATATATATATATATATATATATATATATATATATATATATATATATATATATATATATATATATATATTCACTAAGCATGGTAACTTAAAAATGCTTACCACAACGTTAGATAATTTACCATTAAGCAAGTTAAGTTCGCAACATTTCTAAATGTTTGCAGCCAAAAAAACCAATGCAAACTTACAAATAAAACTTTAACATAACTTTCAAATATAATATCTCCTTGGCCGGCTTGTTGTTTTTCTCCATTTGTAAGTTCACGTAAAGTTACAATTGTAATGTTTCTGAAAGTTTGTTTTAATTTGTAAACATTTATTGGAATTCCCTCCGTTTTCGTGTTCGTGTATGTTTGATAATATGTCATCGTCGTCCAATAGAAACATAGCAACGCCAACAGCGAACTGACTCTGACAATGCGCCCGGCATTAATTATTAATGGCGGATTGTTGTTTATATTTATATCATCATAAGCTGTTATTTGATCTATGTCTATTTATTTTTCTGGAAGTTTTAAAGATTGAACAATCTTATTGTAGCCTGAATTGTTTGAATTTTGGGTAATTAAGTAATTCATTGTCTGGAGTGTAGGTAATGAAACATGGAGTATATCGACAAACATGTCAGGTAAGAATCCCTAAAACAGCTATATACTAAATAAATGTGTGACTTCAATAAAATTAGTCACTTTTCTGTAGCATAATTAAATTTTGGTGTGTCGCTATTGGTGAATTTTCTAAAATGGCTGCATTTATATTTTTGTTTCTTTTTATGAAATATACTCAACGAAAAAGAAAACCTAATTGCTAACTACGAATTTTGTTATGTCCTTAGAAGCAGCCTGGAGATGTCTTACCTGGTCAGACCAATTCATTTTAAAACGTTAAATATGATTGACCTATGGAAGAATGAGGCTTATCCAGAGCAATCGACATCATAAGGAACAGTACAGTACCCACCAAGTTGCTAGGATTGCTTATTTTGCACATTGTCGCAGTATCCTATTGTACGGAACATTCATATGGGTTAACTCGTCAGCAGCGGAACATGTGTTTATCATGCAAAAAAGAGCAATAAGGACATTGTGTGCGTAGGTCCAAGAAAAAGCTGCCCTGATGTGTTCGAGGCCAATGGGATACTTAGGTACCCTTCCAGCCATATTCTTCTTCAGTATATGTATTCAAAATATCCAGTGAATGATGAAGCTCGTAACATCAATACCAGGTGCAGGCATGGATTAAAAATATAGTTGCACAAAAAGGAGAAAACAAAGCAGATGTTTGATTAATTGGGAATCAAATTCCTCAGTTTTCTACCTAATGTTATTAAGATGCTTCCACTAACAAGATTACAGTAGGCACTACTGGATAGTATAAAACAAAAACCAAGGTGAAGGAATTTATTGGTGTTCTAAACTAATGTGTAGTGACATACTAATTGTATTAATTCTTTGTAGTGTGTGTGTGTGTGAGTGCGTTAGGCAAATGCTTTGGAAGGCAAGTTCCACTAGCCACAGATTTTTTATATATACGTAATTCATTGTACTCATAATTTTAATTTACTTTAACTCAATGTTTCTGAATGTACATAGACATTGGCTGTACTATACTTACTCGATAGTTAAGACATATGCGTGAACACTTTCACAGACTGTCGCCATATTTAAGCTATTTTCGCATTGAAGTTGTATTAATTTCCCTGCGGTTGATTTATCCATTGCATATTCTTACGTTTGCTTAATTAAACTTGTTCTAAAATCGAAATGAACGCACCATTTTAGATATTTCTTGTTTCACAATAGTATTTGATATGTTGACTTTATTTGATGTCACATATGTTACCACATATTTTAGAAGCTAAAAAAATTCTTGCCTCTCAAAATAAGTAATGCTACTTCGTTTTAGTTATTGGTGTTTCACACGTTTTCCTAGACGACTAAGAGTTATTCAGTAAAACAATATCAAAAACAATTGGTATTCATTTAGAAAAAAGAATTTTTGAAATCGGTCAATTAATAACGATATCAAGTTCAAGTTATCTATTTTGTTGCTGAGTTTTGACTAGAACTGCATTTTAGGCTAAACATGGACACTCGCTATGTCTTAACTATTTCTATCTAGTAACTATAGTCGGTACTTATAAAGACAGTGACTTACCATGTACATTTGATGGTCAATAAAGTGTGTATATATATATATATATATATATATATATATATATATATATATATATATATATATATATATATATATATATATATTTATATATATCTATCAGCAGAAATGAAATGTGTTGTAAGTCTTTAATTTTTTTATGTAATAAAGATTTTATTCTAATTAACATTGTCTTAAGTCGTTTTTTACAGTTTTACAAGAAATATATATAATGTATAAATACACCTATACCTATATTCAGTATTAGTTTGTAACTTGAAATAAATTCAGTTAATCAAATACAGTTTCTTTTTTTCAAAAATGCTTGGACACATTGGTTAGTATTTCAGGTTGCAGGCTTTTAAAAAAGCTATACAGTATGTACCATATTTGAAAAATAACTTCATCCATAATTTATTTAACTCAATACTACGTTTTGTTGACTATTTTTAAAGTTTTTACATGTGAAGTTGTAGACAACAAGCAGATTTAAAATTTGTATTCACTGATAACTACACAATTTTTTTTCTTGCTTTCAACTCAAGATTTATAATAAAATTTTGAAATTTGGTGGTTTTGTATCGCTTGATGTGTACTTTAAAAATAGTCAACAAAAAGCTAAGGTTGTCATTTACAAAAATTATCAAAGACATTTGACGCAAATTGTATATATAATTTTTGAAAAGATTGTAACTGAGAATATTATCAGACTCCGACCATTTTTGCAAAAAAGCTGAAGTAGATTGATTGGAATTATCCCTAGTTACAAACTTGCACTGTATATATAATATATACAATTGCAGATAAGTTGCAAATGTAAGTTTAAATTTTACAACTTTGCTAGGCCCTTGTAAAATTGAAGCTTGCTGTAAGGTAACATGTGTAAGTATAAAGAAAGTTTGTAACAGCTCACTACAGTAAACTTGCAGTAAAGTTACAAAAGAAACACTTGCATATGTAAAGTCACTGGGGGGAAGATTTGCCATTTGCAACAAACTTGCAGGAGGCTTTCTGCAAGTAATCTATCAAACTTACACTTGCTTTGGAAAAGATTCTGCAATGTTAATGCAATATTACCTTGCTCAGTGGGTGTATATATATATATATATATATATATATATATATATATATATATATATATATATATATATATATATATATATATATAATTAATGCTAGGCCCTTGTAAAATTGAAGCTTGCTGTAAGGTAACATGTGTAAGTATAAAGAAAGTTTGTAACAGCTCACTACAGTAAACTTGCAGTAAAGTTACAAAAGAAACACTTACATATGTAAAGTCACTGGGGGGAAGATTTGCCATTTGCAACAAACTTGCAGGAGGCTTTCTGCAAGTAATCTATCAAACTTACACTGGCTTTGGAAAAGATTCTGCAATGTTATTGCAATATTACCTTGCTCAGTGGGTGTATATATATATATATATATATATATATATATATATATATATATATATATTCATTTAAAGAAATTTGTTCAAAATAAAAAAATTGGGATCTTTTCATTAGTACATTTTTTCTACGAAAATTGACTAATACGGCACCTGAAACTCAAAAAATTCTGTATCTTTATCAGTATTTATACTTGAAATTTTTTGAAAAATGTTAGCATTTCCGAAAATATTAAAAATAGTTTGATGAAATTTGGCATACGCGCCTCAAGAGGTTTCTAAATTAAGGAAATTTTATGTTAGAGAAATTAATCTTTTTTAGAAATATTCCCAACCCCAGACCACTTATTATGTACGAACATTTGTTTGCTTCTAATTTAAAAAGGTTTTTGTTTACCTTTTGTTACTGCAAAGCTTTGCAACTCGCCAGGCAAATATATTACGGTTATTAGACACCGGTGTTCATATGAGGCAAGCTTAAACATTATTTTACGATGGATGAAAGTGAAAAGCACCGCCCTTGTACAAACTGACAAATCCATATTCAAGTTAGTTTGCCTCGAAGCGGCGGCGGCGTCCAGTAGCTTCCATTAAAGTTTGATATTTGAGTGAATCCCCTTGAGAATCACTCTATACCCATTAAAGATATATGATCATTTCCCTTAATGTCTCTTTCCATCCATTAAGAGCACACGTCAGAACATACATATAACGATTTATAAATAAGAAATATTGAAGTCATCTGCATTCCGTTGTGCTGACAGACGTACGTTCCCTTGTTGGAAAATTGTTTTATGAAATATTTGCCCCTGGGAGCCATTAGTAATAACCTACAACACGCACACGGCTAAAACTGTTGACGCGCTCGTAGCTAATTTGACTGAATACTCCAAAGAGTTCCAAAAGGTTACTCCAGAGGAGGGAATCCTTATGTTTTAAAATACTTCCACTTAATTAATATCCCTTTTAATTTAAACCTTTATCATTATTACCACACTGTAAAGGAGATGACTCTTTGCTTCTTACAGCTTTTTTCATTAGATTGTTGCCTCTGCACTTCGCTAAGTGAGTAAGGTTTTCTGGAATGTTATCTTTTGGTCTACCTCTTTTCCTTTTTCCGAGCCTAACTGGCACCCAAGTGAAGAGAACGGAGATCGCAACCTCAAATGAGTAGTTATTACGCAATCGCCACTAACTATAGTAAAAATAGCTTTATATTACATATTAGCAGTGGCAATTACGTGACATTCACCACTTAAAACTACTTTAGAGCTACTCAACTTCTTAGCTACTTTCAAGGTATTAAAAACGTCGTCGCTACTTATAGGTAACCTTAAAACTTTCGGTAGCTTGAAGGTAGCAAACGACAGTAGCCGAAACTATAATGTCTTACGAAAATGCTTCATCAAAGTTGCAGCCACTTTCAAGTAGCGTTAAAGGTTCCCGCGACGTTTTCGTCCTCCTAATATACAGGGTGTCGCATAAGTAACGCAACAGAGCCATAACTTTTAAACGGAGAAAGGCATCAGACTCAAAATATGTAGGTTGCATAACATATTATTTAGGATTATTTGGTGGGATTATCGACATTTTCTTAAGCCTTACCCTTCGACTTCTTAAATAGCAACATGGGTTATGCGACACATTTTTTGAAAGAGTATTCAACGTACTTTTTGATGGTATTAATTATTAGTGAATTTTCATTAAGAAAATTCACTAATAGAGGTATCGATGGTAAGACTTTTGTAAGATTTATTCAATGATCACTGATTAGGGCCTCTGGAACCTATTTGCATGGTTAGTTAAAATGCTATATATATATATATATATATATATATATATATATATATCCAACCGATAACTCAAAAAATACTTCACTGATTTGGACCAAATTTGGGAATTACCTTTATTTTGCTAATGGCTGGGATGAGTTCGTTTATCAAATCCTAACTGCCAATTTTTCTTAGTAAAAAATTAAAAAAATATTATTTAAAACGCAATATCTCTCAAATTTTTCAAGTGATTGAAACTAATATTTACAACTTAAAAGAACACAGACAGACGTGGCTGTGTACCAATTTTCAAGTTGTTTGGTCAAAGCAAAATAAAGTTATTCGAAATTAATAATAAAATAATCCTCTATGTAAGACTCGATGCATTTTCGCAACAATTAGAACCGTAGACCGGTTTCGCTCTCATTAGAGCTCTTCAGTACGGCATACTAATTGCAGCAAAAATTCATCTTACATACTTTGTCCCTATAATGGGGTAGAAATGGGCCAGGGCTGACAATTTTCTGAATTGTTAGTTAGCTGTATCCAGTCTCTATTTTTTAACACTTTGTGTTATTTGGAGTTGGCGTGACAGCATACTACTTGGTTCCGCAACTAGGTGGCGGCACGTCCACCACTTACGGAGTAACATAGTCATCGGAAAATTAAAATTTTGTCTTAGATATAATGTCACTACTGCAAGTGCATTTAAAAAAATTGTGTTACAAATTTCATTAAAGTTACAAAAGGTAAAAAAAAATATATTTACAAAGGGAATGTACCTGTCAAATTATAAATATGGCAGGTATTTTCCTCATTAATTGCTTGGGTGGTTTTGTTTTAGTCAACCCATCCAGTTTTTGCAAATAATAAGCAACAAAAGTCTGAACGTAGCAAGTGCGTTATGGTAGTGAATTATCATAAAAATGTTTCTAATAGAAAATATGTGTTTTTTTTTTAAGAAAGTAGGCATCAAATTTGGTTACCAGTATAACCAATATAGTGGAAACAATGTGCCATGTTTCACCAAAATAACTTTATTGTTTGAAAATGTAAAAAAAAATATTGCGAAAGTAAACCTAAATTGTTCCCGAAAACACTGGTTTCTTGGTCAACCTTATAGGTTAATACCAAATTGAGCTGTTCAAATGTGAAGCATTTAAAGAAAATTCGCTACAATAACGCACTTGCTGCGTCCCGAATTTCTTTTCTTACAAACATGCATTATATTTCGATGGAAACTGCAAAAATGGAATAACATAAGGCGTGTTCGATTAAAAAAAAAAAGAAAATTTTTACCACCAACGACTCTCTGATTGTAGAAATATTTTTTTAAGATGTAGCTCAAGACACCCTATAATTAATGTATACAATTTTTTTTCGTATCTTGTATAATAACGAATATATTGAACTTTATTGATTTTTTACGAAAATTGGATAAAACTTATATACCATTAAACGATAAACTCTATAGCTAAGACTACTGCCAAAGCATCAGAGAAAGGGGCTATTTGAAATGAATGTTCTGAAAACATTTTAGTAAAATGCAGGCTAGTGACGGTTGAAGTTAAGACCTCAGGCTTTGTAAAACATTATTCTTGAGACATTTTCTTTCTACAGCTTGTATTGGTTTTAGGTTCTTTGCCACAATGTTGCCAATTTTGACGTTTCAAATCGCAACTTTGACGTTTCGAGGAAAACAACTGCCCATAACTTTTTTGTTTATGAACCTATAGAGCTCAATTTTGGTGGGTAATTTACCTATAATGACGTTAAACTTATCAAATTTGGCTGCCCTTACTTTGTTATTTCTGGAGATATAAACTTTTTTCTAAAGTAAACACAAAATTTTCCTGGAAAACCTGGTCCGATTTTCCTGGCTAACGAACTGATCTAATTCATTTGCAAAAGGAAGGTATTCACCACATTTAATCAAAATCGGCCCATTATTTTTTGGGTTATTGGTGTGACTTTTTTTAAATTCCAAAGTCGAGATCTCTTCATTAGTGAATTTTTTGAAGAAAATTCACTAAAAGAGGTTTTTTATGTTGTGGTAGAAAATTTTCATACAAATATTTAAAATCCGATAGCTCAATTAATTTCCCATTAAGCCAGAATCTTTAATCTTGAACCATATTAACACCTATGTAAACGCACGTGGGTACTAAATTAAAGAAAAATAGCATAATGTGCTTCACAAATAACTACAAATTTGTTTTAAAAAACCTTTTTTGTTGTTTATTGTTAGAAAAAACTGGATGGGTTCACTGAAACAAAATCATCCAAGCAATTAATATGGAAAAATACCTGCCATATTTATGATTTGACAGGTACATTCCCCTTGTAAATAATTAATTTTTTTCTGAAAAGCTTTTGCAACTTTAATGAAATTTGTAACACAATTTTTTAAAGACACTTGCAGTACTTACATATTATATCCAAGACCAACTTTTCATTTATTTAGCTCCATATAAAACATAAATTTTTTCAAATAATCGCTAAATGAGACGCTAAAATCGATCTCCAAGGTCCATTTAAATTTAAAGAATTAGTCTAGTAGTATATCTTACTAATAGTATACAATTCTTATGAAAATTCACTACTATAACGCACTTGCTGCGTTCCGAAAAATTTTTTAAGTTACTTTTGTTGAGAAGGAAAAGAACGATGTTTTCATCAAATTTATTTGGGAAAGTGGTGATATCTTACTTTATTGAAGAGGATGCTCAACTTAAGCCCCATTCAACTTCATGACAATAGTGAGGCCTCTCGTCGAAGTGATGAATCGAGTTTTGCAGAAATCCGTTAAGTATTTGTTGAAAGGCCATCACAATTCGGTTTCGCAACTGTTTCAAATTCGCAGACCGATCGTTGCAAACAACGCTTTTTCAATGGCCCACGGAACAAATCGAGTGAAGATAGATCTGGAGATCTATCTGGCTACTCAATGGTTTGTTTTCTGCCTATCCATGTGTTAGAAAATGTCACATTAAAGCATTCTCTTACCTCTCAACTGAAACCAAGGGGGCATCATCTTGTTGGAAGTAGACGTTGGGAAAATCATTTTTGGAATCATTTTCTGATACAGGGTACAATATCTTTCTTGTAATAAGCTCAGATAGCGTGAACCTCTAAAAATACCTTCAAAGAAGAAGGGTCCAGTTACATGATGGCTAATAATTCCGATCCATACGTTCAGTTTTTGAGGATATTGCGTATGAATTTCTTCTATCCAATGGGGCTTGCTGTCAGACCAATATCGACAATAGTGTCTGTTTACAGTACCATTAAGACAAAAGGCAGCTTCACTAGAGATAACAACTTGGTTTAAAAAATCTCAATTTTGTTGAATATTCTAAATTATTTGTTCACAAAATTCGATCTTTTAATCAAAATCTTTTGCAAAAAGCTCTTGCAGGTTCTGAACTTTGTAGGAAAAATACTGTTCCCGATGCAAAATCCGCTTGGCCGAACGTCTGGAGATCTCGTTTGTTCTAGCAAGTTCAAATGCAGAAGTTTTGGGAATTTCTTGTACAGCAAGCAATACATACAGCGTCTTTTCGTACAAAGTAGAAGTTACAGGGCGGCCAGATTCGGAGCGATCTTTTACACACGGTTATTGTTAATGCAAAACAAGCATATAAGTGCTGAGGCGCTATTTCCCGCTTCAACAAATGTCAGTTTAAAACCTACTAGAAATAAGGAGAGTTGTTGCCCAAAGTCAAAAAAGTCTGGACGCGGCAAGTGCGTTATGGTAGTGAATTTTCATAAAAATACTTTAAATAGCAAATATGTATTTTCTTTTAAAGAATGCAGCAATGAAATTTGGTTACCAGTATAACCTATCTAGTAGAAACAGTGTAGTATATTTCCTCAGAATAAGTTTATTCTTTGAAAATGTAAAAAAATTTTCGAAAATAAATCCAAATGTTTCCGAAACAATTGGTGCCTAGGCAACAAACGTTAAGTTAATAGCAAATTGAGCTATTGAAGTTTGAAACATATATACCCAGTTTCACAAAGCTTGATTAAATATTGAACGGATGGTTAGTTAATCAAGGATTTAGACGACCAATCAGCCTACTTTGAATTTTCAAGTAAATTATTAACATTTTTTCCCTATCAACATGGAGCTTTTTACCTCTGATTTTCTGAACGCAGGTGGGCAAAGTAAGTAACCATGTAATGTTAAAATACAAAACGCTTATTGCTAACAAAAATCAAAACGAACAACGAAAAATAATGAAATTATTCAAATGTGCTGCCACCAACTGATACACATAACTGAGCCTGTTTAGTAAAAGCTTTGTAGGCATTTTGAATATGTTGAATTGGAATACCGTCAATTGCCTCTCTCAACCTCAGTTTTAAAGATCGTTGTTCAATGGAGCCGCGTAGACTTTCTGTTTGAGATAGCCCTATAAATAAAAGTCCATTAAGGTAAGATCGGGACTTCTGAGAGGCCAATGTATTGGCCCATATCGACCAATCCACCGTCCAGGAAATTCGCGATCTAACCGTTCTCTAACGATTCCTGTTGCATGTGCTGGGTGGCCGTCATGCTGAAGGTATGCTGTTTGTCAATCTTCTAGTGGTATGTTACGCAAATGGTCTTGAACAATATCTTCCAGCATTTACAGATAACTGTACTGGTTCATATTCTGCTCAAAAAATATGACCCAGTTACCCCAGTGTAAGAAACAGCACACCACACATTTACTTTTTTATGGCATTGTCCTCTTCAATTAACTCTATAATTTGGATTCTCCATAGGCCAATGCCGTGCATTTCGGGAATTTACCACCCCATATATATATATATATATATATATATATATATATATATATATATATATATATATATATATATATATATATATATATATATATATCGAACCGATAACTTGAAAAATACTTCACCAACGGACACCAAATTTGACAATTTCCTTCATTTTGTTAATAGCTTGGATGATTTTGTTAGACAGTTTTGACACTCAAATACTTTTAGAAAACAAAAAATAAAAACAAACTTTTTGAAAACGCAATATCTTTTAAATTACTAAAAATCTTAAACTGAAGCTTGACAAGCACATACAAATTGTACAGGTGGTCCTACCTAGCAAATTTGAAATCAACTGGTTCAGCAAATCTTGAGTTATAACTAAATAAAAAATCAATAATCTACTATATGATCTGAAATTACCTCTAAATGGATGCCTAATGTTGGACAAGGTCAGACAGATAAAGCAGGGTTCCGATACCGTTGCAAACGAAATCTCCAAATTAAGTTTTAAACGGACAGGCTACGAAAATAGGTCACAATAAACAATCCGCAGGATTGCCATTTACGACAGCCCTCATCTAAATCAGTAGATATCTGAAAAATGTGAATAAATGGAAATTTTAATGAAAGTTATTTCATTTGTTTAAAAGCAATCTAGAACTACGTTTTATTATATTATATTTATATTATATTATATTTATAATATATTATATTTATATTATCCAGATAAATATTAAGCTTCTTATTTTTACGGTATTTAAAAGTCATCTCCTTCTCTCTAGTTTAATTTGACAACACCACTATTTGTCATCTGTTAGCTGACAGGCGTCATGAGAGAAACGTGTGCGTTCTGCGCATAACCTCGAATTCGACTCCGCTACTACCTTAGAATCTCAGAATATAAAACAACTACCTATATTCAACGGTTAATACAAATAGTAGGTAAATAATAACGCACATTTAAATTTTAACATAACTTTAACAAATACCTTCGGGCGCTGACAGTGACTAATATATTATGATTCTGACATACAACCAAACAAGTAAGAAAGTGGTTGTGTACATCAGATTCAGGTTCTTAATCAATGCATGTAGGTACTGAAACAAAATAATTTCATGAAGAAATATATCCACCTCAAACTAATATAGGTATAATACCTAGGGTACCTAGGTACTTATGATTTCTTTTCTCTTTTTTTTTTGTTCCCTCAGGGCTCGTCCGCGGTCTTGCCGCCCCGATAGCACCGCAACCCTTGGTTGATTGTGCATACCCTTAGTCTTACTCCACCCATTCCAAAATCACTGTGCCTTGAACTAGTCTGCACAGCGATTGGTAGGGTGAAGTTTTATATTGCTCTGTCTCCGGTCTAGAGTGACCGTAGATCAGTTGTCTTTTCCGGTCCAGAGCTATACACTCACACAAGATGTGCTGGGCTGATTCCTCCCCCTCGCCCCAGAGTCTGCATGCGAGGTCCCCTTCGAACCGCCCCATTTTATGCAGGTGTTTCTTGACGGCCATGTGTCCCGTCAAGAGACCTGTTGTATTTCTGAGCTGTCCTCTGTTAGTGTTTAGCAGCTCCACAGCTCTCTTTGAACTGGGTCCGTCAATTATTGACTTCCCATGTCTGAGCCCTGGACAGTCCGCCCAGTACACCTTGTGTTGGTTTCTGACCCAGGACTTAATGGCTCCCCTGGCAGTGCTCTTTGACACGCCCAGAGCCGGTTCTGGTTCCATAAATGGTTCTGCTGACCCTCTCTTCGCGAGACTGTCAGCTTCTTCATTGCCTTTGACCCCCGAGTGACCCGGCACCCAGATGAGGGTCACCTTATTCTGCCCAGCCAGGTCGCTCGTCTCGTCTCGGCACTCACTCACCAGCCAGGAATTTACCCGTGGGCTACTTAGTGCCTTAAGGGCTGCCTGGCTGTCTGTGGCTATGAGGATCCGCTTGTTGGTGTAGCCCCTCCTCTTGTTCTCCCGCACACAGTGCAGGATGGCGTACATCTCGGCCTGAAACACCGTTGCATGTTCTTTTCTCTTAGCTTTTACTCTTTATGGAACATTTGAAGTAAATGAAACTACATAATATCATAAAGCAGTTTAAATTACATATATAATGTTTGCCAATAAACAATAATAATAATAATAATCAGATGTACGGCGCAAATTATTAAAATTATAATTTCAAAATTTTGTACTGTTTATATTTATTTCATTTTCAAAAATATGGATAGAGTAATAGTAAGCAAGTGCGTTATGGTAGCGAATTTTTGTAAAAAAATATTTTCAATAGTGATATACAAACCCATATACAGGCAGCGTGGGTACCAGATTTGAAAAGTAACTACAAATTTCTTTTAGAAAATCTTTTTTGTTATTTGGTTTGCAGGAACTGGTTCGATTGAGTTGACTAAAATGGATCATCCAAGTGCATAATAAGGAAACATACCTGCCACGTTTATAATTTACCAGGTAAATTCCTTTTGGAAATAAAAATTAAATTTTAGGTAAATTTGCAGCCTAGAACAAGGGCGACTTTTAGAAAAAAATTAAGAAAAATGCTTAGCACCATTTCGGGATGCACATACCACAAGAAACATTTCTTGCAAACCGCCCCTAAAAAAGTTACTGGGCTAGGACCTCTATAAGCTACCTTTTACCCATTTTGCAGCTATACTTCCTTAAAATCCTGTTTACTTCGCTCAGAACCCTTATTCACCGCAGGTCCCTCAACTTTCTTGGGGGTTGTTCCGAAGAAATTTTACTTGTTTATATTGTTCTTGTTTATGCATTGAGGGGGGTTGTAGGTATGTAAACAGGGGAGAACGCCTGTGGCGAAGCCGCGAACCAAGATGTAAATTTATGTTTAAATTGTTACCTAATTTCATTTGTTTAAAATATTTTTCTAAAAATGAATTTGAGGTTGCCTTGTTTGTCAGTCTCACATAGAGAGATACAATATATAATCATGTAAAAAAGTATATATGCAGCAACAGTTAATAACAAGGAAGAGGCTCTGGGTGGAGAAAGTACGTTGTGGTAGAGAACTTTCTTAAAAATATTTCAAATCCAATAAGTTAATTTCTCATTAGGCTATAATCTTCAATCTTGAGCCATAATAAAACCTATGTAAAATACCTTTTTGGTTGTTTTGTTTGCAAAAACTAGTTCGATTGGGTAAGGAAAAATACCTGCCATATTGATAATTTGGCACGTACATTCTGTTTGTAAATATTTTATTTTTTTCTGGAAAACTTTTGTAACTGATGAAATTTGTAACTCAATTTTGTGAAGCGGCTTGCAGTATTTACATATATGTACCAAATTTTAATTTTGTAGCTCCATAGAAAATAGAAATTTCTTCAAGTAATCGCTTACTGGGACCACTAAAACCAATCTCCAAGACCCATTTAAATTTAAAGAGTAAGTTTTAATAATAAAGATTACTAATAGTGTACATTTCTTATGAAAATTCACTACTATAATGCATTTGCTGCGTCCCGAACTTTTTCTAACTATGAATTAAGTTTCCTTTTGGAAAGCTTTTCTAGCTTTATGAAACTTGTAATACAAGTTTTTTTTAAAGAGACCCAAGTACCTAGACATACTAAATTTTAATTTCTTAGCTTCATCGGAAATTGTGTTTTATGCATTTAAAGCTTTTTCTCAAAAGAAGCTAGAACACAAAATTGAAATTATCTTTATGATAATAAAGAGATACCGATGGCAACACTTTCGAAAAAATTATTCAAAAAACACGCATAAAACTGATCTTCAAAGTCAGTTTAAATTTAAAGTATTAATTTTAGTAATTTGCCGTACTAAAGGTGTACAATTTTCATGAAAATTTACTACTATAAAACACATGCTGCGTCCCGAATTTTTTTATATATAAAAGTTTAAAGGTCAATAATGACCGATTATACGCTGCATAAACCATTTTCCAATTTACTGTTTACTGTAACATTTTTTGTTAACTATATTGGGAATAATGTTTCTCATTTTATTATCAATGAAAAAACTTAATACATTGCGCTAGCTAGATTACATTTATGGCTGCAAAGTTAAAATTAAAAGCTTTTGAATATTTGTTACAAATATTAACATATATTCAATTGCCTTTTTAGTTTCATAAAATACCTAAAACGAAATAGTAGTATAAAATACATTAGGGGTACTGTTACCGCTTATTCAGGATGTATCAAATAATGCATCTAGCAGTGCTTCTACTAGATAAAAGTTAATTGAAAAATATGTATGTGGTTCTCTTAAAAAAAGTTATAGTCTTGCTTTTATTGAATTTTCGTAGAAAAAACGGACTAATAAGGCGATCGCTACATATCCAGTGTCAGTTTTAATTTATACACACACACAATTATATATATATATATATATATATATATATATATATATATATATATATATATATATGTTCAGAAAGATTTCCGCGGTCTTTAATGTGAGACATGCTTGGTTCTCGAATTAAACCGCGTCCAGAATTTATGGAAACTCGACGTTTCGGCTCCTGTTTTGGAGCCATTTTCAAGAGATAAAGGAAATATGTAAGGACACACTAAGGCCTCAATCTGCCTACTCCTTAGAGTGATGGACAACGGTGGGTAAAGGAAATATGTAAGGACACTCTAAGGCCTCAATCTGCCTACTCCTTAGAGTGGTGGACAAAGGTAGGTAAAGGAAATATGTAAAGACACTCTAAGGCCTCAATCTGCCTACTCCTTAGAGCGGTAGGTTGGGTTGTTGTAGCTCGATTACGGGGCCTCAATCTGCCTACTCCCCAAATCTCGCCGGAGATCGTCTGTGAGGTCTCAGTGTGTTCAACCCTAGGCCTCAGAGGGATCTGGCAGTTCGTTGCAGGTCTTGTCTTATATATGTCGTTCCGTCTACCTGTTGCGTCATCAGTGAAAGTAGTGGGGTCACCGTCAATTAAGTGGGGGGCTTTGGTCACGGTATCTAGAGGAGGATTAAGAGGGTCACCGGCATTTGTTGAGTCAGATAATGATGCAATAAAATTGTCTGTGGAATTTATTTCCTTTTTCTGTGTTTGTAAATAAGATATAATAGGTTTCCAAGTAGTTGGAAGGCGAAGACCATCATCTCTCTTATTTAAACAATCGGGACGTTTTTCAATCTCGATTGCTTCGCGGATAATTCTCGTTTTGAAATTGTAAACCGGTGCTATTGCTTTGGCATTATCGAAGTCTATTTTGTGCCCTGTATGAATAGTGTTACAAAGCACTTCAATAGACGTAGGTGCGGTGTTGCCACATTTCCAGGATTTCCCCAACATCTGGGAATTTTTGCACAATCTGGCAACACCGCCTCCCCACCCCCCTGGGGGTGCCTGGGGTGACCCCCCACAGGCGAAGTCTCAACCCTCTAGGACCAGAAATAACGAAGTTACCAACTTGTACCCCGTCGGAACGGATAACTGAGGTCTGCACATTCCGAACACCCTGTATATACAGCCTATATACGCAGAGAACACTTACACCCTGTATACGCAGAGAGATCTTATAGTTCGAGAAACACCTCTTGTGTAACATAGGAGTGGTGACCACATTTGGATCAGCCTGTATACACATCCCCCTGTATACACACGGGACCGATCTGTATTCACAGAACCTTCTAGTAAAAGAAGGTCCTGGAACGTTCTGGAATGGAACTCTCTAGAAAGGAGGGGAAGGTACGGCGAGTATATAAAAGCGAGAGCAAGCCAGCCCGAGTTAGTTCAGTTCAGTAAGAGAATGTGGTAGTGACTTGAAGAAGCAGTGTAAAGTGTTAAGAGAGTAGTGACTGTAGTACCAGATTAGTGACTTTTGTTGAGAGTAGTAATTGTAAGGCCAGTAAATGAAGTGTTTTGTGAGAGAGACATTCTAGAAATTTTATTGTATCCATATCTAGAGTGTAAATAAAGTTGTTTTGTTAAAATTAAAAGTCTCACTTATCCAGAACCCGGAGAAAACGCAACAATTTGGTGTCAGAAGTGGGATAAGTGAGTGAAGAAGTGGACAACTAAGCTAGCTGTAAATGGTAAACACTAGATCGACTGACTACGACAAGATGGCTGAAATCAAAGAGTTGATGGACTTACTGAAAAGACAACGCGAAGAAGACGAGAGAAGACGACAAGAAGATAAAGAAGACCTCAAGAGGCAACGCGAAGAAGACGAACAACGGCGACAAGAAGATGAAAGAAGACGACGCAAAGAAGACGAACAACGGCGTCTTGAAGATAAAGAAGAACTCAAGAAGCAACGCGAAGAAGACGAAAAACGACGACTAGAAGACAAAGAAGACCTCCGAAGTATGTTTCACAATATGAGAGTCGATGTAAAAGAGGAAATTGAACTGATCAACGAACAAATAGAAAGTGTGGACAGGAAAGTAGAAAATGTGAACAGTAAAGTAGAAAATGTAACAGAAAATGTAAAGGATTGGAACAAACGATGGAAAGAAGTTGAAGGGTTGAAAGAACAAATGAAGATGATCATGAAAGGCACAGAAATCACACATAGAGAACTGACAGAGCAGGTGATGGGCCAGACTGACAGAACTCAACCAAGAGGAGTTACTGGAATGTCCCCAGTTCAAAATCGGCCGGAAGAAAATATGCCAATCGTGCAGCAGCCTCATGGAACCTTGAAGCCGCCGACTTTTGACGGAGAAACATCGTGGCCCATGTACAGGAGGCAGTTTGAGGCGGCAGCTCTCAGCAATGGGTGGAGCGAACAACAGGCAGCAACTGCTCTAATTCTCTCGCTTCGAGGTAAAGCCCTAGAAATCCTCCAGAACATCCCGGAGTCGAAACAGCAAAACTACTTAACAGTGATACAGGCCCTAGATTTGAGATATGGTAACAAGTACATGAGCCAGGTCTACCAGACACAACTAAAGTCAAGGGTCCAGAAGCCAAATGAGACGCTGCAAGAATTTAGTGGCGAAGTGGAGAAACTTGTGCGACTGGCATATCCCCAAGCCCCAGAAGAATTTGTCAACCAGATAACCGTCCAGACCTTCATCGATGGGGTACTTGATAATGAAATGCAACAAGCTTTAAGGCTCGGAAGGTTCAAAACACTTACGGACTGCGTCATTTATGGCTTGGAATTTGAAGCAGCGAAGAATGCATCTCAACCTCGCCGCAACAGGCTGCGCGAAGTGAAGGAGATAGAGGACTTTGCAGACACGACAGCGGAACTAAGGCAAGAAATGAAAATGATAAAAGAAGCCATAAGCAAGCTCACTGTACCGGTTGGGGCACGTAGGACGAAAGCAGATTGGTCAGACATAGAATGTTACAAGTGTGGTAGGAAAGGGCACATAAGTAGACAGTGCTCACAAACCCAACAGGTGGCTCGCAGAAGACAAGAATACACCAACAGTGAGCGGCGTCAGGGAAACGACCTGACGCCAGTGTAAGGGGGCGGCAGCTGGCGTGCGAGTCCCAAGGCCCCAAAGTAAAGGTCTCCACTATCCGACGCTACCACGAGAGCCTCGTTATACCTGGCAGCATAGACGGAAGACAATGCAGTTTCACCATCGATACTGGTGCAACTAGATCCGTTGTACGTCCAGACATGTTGCCAAACAAGTCAGCACTCACTACCAACAAACAGCCTGTGTTGGAGACGGCAAAAGGAGATAGAATACCCGTGCATGGAGAGGCCACTGTTTACATTAGGCTGGGCAGTACTGAGCTACAGGTAAGGGCTGTCGTCGCAGAAATCGTCGACGAATTTATTCTGGGCCTGGATTTAATGGAAGATTTCGATGTCCTATCAGTAGACTTCCAGAATAAGATCTTGAAAATCGGTAACGAAGAGTTGTATTTATCTCCAACAGCAGGCGAAGCTAATCCCAGGGTGAGACTTATTGTCGACGAGGATACACGGATTCCTGGTAACAGTGAGAAGATTGTCAGAGCCAGGCTAGAGAAGAAACTTGATGGTATGTCTGCTCTCATAGCGGAGCCCCTAAAAGATAGACATGATGGTGCCCTCGTCGCACGATGCTTAGTAGACCCGAAGAAGACAATACCCATAAGAGTGGCTAACGTGCAAACTAACAGAGTCACATTGAAGAAAGGTGAGGTTATCGCCACTTGCGAGCCCATTGACCGAGTAACGTTGTCAAGAAACGTGACACCCACTGCATTAGACAGAAGACTGCCAGTAGAAATAGTAGAGCGGTTCAAGAATTCATGGGGCCAATTGAACAACATGGAGATGGAAATGGCCCTGAAGTTCATATTGGAGGAGGCCGATATTTTCGCTCAAGATAAAATCACAGGTCGTACGAGTCTAGTGCAACACAGAATTAATACTGGCGACGCAAGACCAATTAGACAGCCGCCGAGAAGACTGCCTTTTGCCAAGCAATCAGAAATCAAGGCGATGGTTAGCGAAATGCTGGAAGATGGTGTGATTGAGGAGTCTAATAGTCCTTGGTCGTCCCCAGTAGTTTTGGTCACCAAGAAAGACGGCACTATGAGATTTTGCGTGGACTATAGGAAGCTGAATGATGTCACCAAGAAAGACAGTTATCCCCTGCCCCGGATCGACGACACTTTGAACACTTTGGCCGGATCAAAGTGGTTCTCTACATTAGACCTGAAAACTGGCTACTGGCAAGTAGAACTCCATAAAGACGATAAGGAGAAGACTGCTTTTTCAACCGGGAATGGGTTGTACCAATTCAAGGTCATGCCATTCGGCTTATGTAATGCTCCTGCCACCTTCGAGCGACTAATGGAGTTAGTGCTGAGAGGACTTACATGGGAAACATGCCTGGTGTATCTCGACGATGTCATGGTGATTGGAAAGACTTTCGATGAACACCTGTCGAATCTGAAGCAGGTTTTCTCCAGGCTGAGAGGTGCCAATCTGCAACTCAATCCCAAGAAATGCGTCCTCTTCCAGAAGAAAGTGAGTTTCCTCGGACATGTCGTTTCTGAGAAAGGGATAGAAACTGATCCAGAGAAAATAAAGGCAGTAAGAGACTGGCCTGTGCCGAAGAACAAACATGAGGTCAGAACTTTTCTGGGACTTTGCAGCTATTACCGACGCTTTGTGAAGTACTTCAGCAGCATTGCGAAACCTCTGCATAGCCTGACTGAAAATAAGGCCGAGTTCATCTGGTCACCAGATTGCCAAGAGTCTTTTAGAGAGCTCAAACATCGTCTTCTCACTGCTCCTGTGCTGGCTTATCCTCAGGACGAAGGACTGTTTATACTGGACACCGATGCTTCCCAGTATGGCATTGGGGCAGTACTCTCACAGCTCCAAGCCGGAGAAGAAGTTGTGATAGGCTACTTCAGCAAAACGTTCGGAAAAGCAGAAAGAAATTACTGTGTAACCCGGAAAGAACTGCTGGCAGTTGTAAGATCCATCGAACATTTCCACAGCTTCCTGTACGGAAGAACATTCCGCGTGAGGTCGGATCACTCTGCTCTGCAATGGCTTCTGAACTTTAGAAATCCCGAAGGACAGATAGCCCGATGGATAGAGAAACTGCAGAGCTACGACTTCCGGATTAAACATCGAAGAGGAAGAAGTCACGCCAATGCAGACAGCCTGTCAAGAAGACCATGTTCAGTGCATGAATGTAAATTTTGCGAGCGACAAGAGAACAAAGAGATCGACAAAGTAACTCATCAGATCAAACAACTGGTGGCAGGACAGGAGAATAACACCGATCTAGACGTAAATCTTGAATACATCAGAGACGCACAGAAGACAGATCCAGACTTGAAAAATATTAGAGAATGGCTACAAAAGGGGAAAAGACCTGAGTGGCACGATGTGTCCCGGTTTGGGGCGGAGGTTAAAGGATACTGGCTACAATGGGACTCCTTGTGTCTAAAGAATGACTTGATCACTCGAAAATGGGAAACTGCCGATGGTAGAGACTGTATATACCAGACCGTTGTGCCAAGTGAGTGCATAGACAGTGTTCTTCAAGAGTTACACAATAGTAGAAGTGGAGGCCACTTTGGGGTCAACAGGACTCTTGCCAGAGTGAGAGACCGCTTCTATTGGATAAACTGCCGAAGAAGCGTGGAAGAATGGTGCAAAAGGTGTGACCAATGTGCTTCAAAGAAAGGACCAAAGACCCGATCCAGAGGAAAAATGATGCAGTACATCTCAGGTACACCGTGGGAGAGAGTTGCCGTAGACATCGCAGGACCTTTTCCCATCACAGAGTCTGGGAACAGATACATAATGGTGGCGATGGACTACTTCTCGAAATGGCCTGAAGTTGCGCCGATCCCCAACCAAGAGGCAACGACCGTAGCAGAAGCCCTGATGGAAAATGTCATATCACGGCATGGCGTACCCTTGGAGATTCACACCGACCAGGGCCGAAATTTCGAATCAGAGGTCTGGAAAAGCCTAATGGACTTGCTAGGCATAAAGAAAACGAGAACAACGCCACTCCACCCTCAATCAGACGGCATGGTAGAACGGCATAACAGGACCATCAATCAGTATCTTGCTATGTTTGTCGACGAGAATCAGAGAACCTGGGACAAGCTGATACCTCTGTTCCTCCTAGCTTACAGAAGCTCTCAGCATGAATCTACCGGCTACACTCCATCCATGATGTTGACCGGCAGAGAGATGCGGTTACCAATCGACATGACGAGACCACCACCGAACGAGGACATAGCGGACCTAGCTACGTACCTGAGTATGTCGCCGACCTAGAAGGAAAACTGCGCACTATACACAGATGTGTCAGAGATAGGCTCCTCTTAAGCAGTGACCGGATGAAGATGCGCTTGGATCGCAGAGCAACACCCCATACATTCAAGGAAGGTGATGCAGTGTGGCTGTACCAACCAACAAGGAGAAAGGGCCTCAGTCCCAAACTTCAGAAACCATGGGAAGGGCCATACTTGGTGACTAAGAAAATTAACGACCTAGTCTACAGAATCCAGCTGTCTCCAAGAACTAAACCCAAAGTTGTTCACATAGAGAGGTTGAATCCCTATCGGGGCAACGAACCCCCAAGTTGGCGGCCGGTAAATACTGTTCGGGACGAACAGTCTTAAGGAGGGGGGCAGTGTTACAAAGCACTTCAATAGACGTAGGTGCGGTGTTGCCACATTTCCAGGATTTCCCCAACATCTGGGAATTTTTGCACAATCTGGCAACACCGCCTCCCCACCCCCCTGGGGGTGCCTGGGGTGACCCCCCTCAGGCGAAGTCTCAACCCTCTAGGACCAGAAATAACGAAGTTACCAACTTGTACCCCGTCGGAACGGATAACTGAGGTCTGCACATTCCGAACACCCTGTATATACAGCCTATATACGCAGAGAACACTTACACCCTGTATACGCAGAGAGATCTTATAGTTCGAGAAACACCTCTTGTGTAACATAGGAGTGGTGACCACATTTGGATCAGCCTGTATACACATCCCCCTGTATACACACGGGACCGATCTGTATTCACAGAACCTTCTAGTAAAAGAAGGTCCTGGAACGTTCTGGAATGGAACTCTCTAGAAAGGAGGGGAAGGTACGGCGAGTATATAAAAGCGAGAGCAAGCCAGCCCGAGTTAGTTCAGTTCAGTAAGAGAATGTGGTAGTGACTTGAAGAAGCAGTGTAAAGTGTTAAGAGAGTAGTGACTGTAGTACCAGATTAGTGACTTTTGTTGAGAGTAGTAATTGTAAGGCCAGTAAATGAAGTGTTTTGTGAGAGAGACATTCTAGAAATTTTATTGTATCCATATCTAGAGTGTAAATAAAGTTGTTTTGTTAAAATTAAAAGTCTCACTTATCCAGAACCCGGAGAAAACGCAACAATATGATGCATGGCCAGCGCCGATGAGGGGTCGGATTTTCTAACTGCGAGGGTGTGTTAGTATATTCTATTGTGGATGCGTCTGTTTGTTTGTCCTACGTAAGTTCGGGAACAGTCGGAACAAGGAATTTCGTAAACTCCGTGGGATTAGTTTGGAATCGTATTCTTGGGAGTTTTTATAAGATCTGACAGTTTTTGGTCTGTTGTGAATACGGTTTTGATATTGTGGGTTCTGAAAATTCGGCTGATTTTGTCGGTGACACCTTTAATGTATGGTAAAAACGCTGTGTGTTGTTGTGTGGACGCTGTTTGTTCTTGTTGTGGTGTAGTGGTTTGTTGTTGTGCGTTTCTAATGTTTCGTAGTATCTGATTGTTGTCGTATCCGTTTTCTAGCAATGTCTGTCTTAAAAAGTTTAATTCTGTCTGTTTGTTGTTGTTGTAATCGAGCTACAACAACCCAACCTACCTTTATCCACCGCTCTAAGGAGTAGGCAGATTGAGGCCTTAGAGTGTCCTTACATATTTCCTTTACCTACCTTTGTCCACCACTCTAAGGAGTAGGCAGATTGAGGCCTTAGAGTGTCCTTACATATTTTCTTTACCCACCTTTGTCCATCACTCTAAGGAGTATGCAGATTGAGGCCTTAGAGTGTCCTTACATATTTCCTTTACCCACCTTTGTGCACCACTCTAAGGAGTAGGCAGATTGAGGCCTTAGAGTGTCCTTACATATTTACTTTACCCACCTTTGTCCATCACTCTAAGGAGTAGGCAGATTGAGGCCTTAGAGTGTCCTTAGATATTTCCTTTACCTCTTGAAAATGGCTCCAAAACAGGAGCCGAAACGTCGAGTTTCCATAAATTCTGGACGCGGTTTAACCCGAGAACCAAGCATGTCTCATATATATATATATATATATATATATATATATATATATATATATATATATATATATATATATATATATATATATATATATATGTAATATGTAATATATGTTAATAGGAATGTATATATTTATTGGGTAGTTTTATTAAAGGCTGTGAGTATATCTTGTATGTTTTTATAGAGCGATAAGAAATGCGTTATCGCCGCCACCAAAAATATTCACATTCCTACAGGTACGCTTGTAAATTATGGTAGCATAAGTTTATTAAAAGCGATTTATATTATATTAATGTAAGTTTTAGAATAAAGCTTATTTGTGGTTACAATGTATTTAATTTACTTGTAAAAAGTCACCATAAAACGTTACAATATATATATATATATATATATATATATATATATATATATATATAATATATATATATATATATATATATATATATATATATATATATATATATATATATTGAGATGGTTTATAAGGGGGGTAACAGAAAATATCCACACGTATATAGATTTACATAATTATACACTTAAAGCCAACAAAAATATTATCAGTAACTTATATCGTCAGTAAATAGATCAGTAATACTAATTGTATGGAATAACTAAATTGTTGACTCGGTTCTTGCATAATTTGGTAAATATAAGAGAATGTGTATACTACATCATTCGAGATGTTCAACTTATGTATGTAGGAGTCACTGAAATGTGGTGTCAGTAACGCTTTCGTTTCATAATGAGCTGTTATTTACTTAATGCGTTGAACGTGTTTCTAGTTTAATTGGCTTTTCTGGGTTTGTCAGAAAAAAAACTAAATTAGATAACTTTCCTCTCCTTAAAAATATACAAAGTTGCACCCTGACAAGATATAAGGGACAAAGTTACTATATTTCGCAAGATGGCAACCATTGGTAATTTACTCTATTATCTAAATTAAAAACACCCTTCTTTGCCCGCGGCTAATCAGAAAAAAAAATTTAAAACGCACCAAGTGCGTTGTAGTAGTACATTTTCATAAGACTTGAACAGTAATAGTGTGGCAGCTTACTAAAATTAATTTTTAAGTTAATACCGACCCCGAAAATGGGTTTTTGAGGTCCTAATTAGCGCTACTTCAAGGAAATTTTTCGTAAGTCTTACCATCTGTAGCTCTCTATCAACACACAGCATTTTTAAAACGGGCTCTCCTTTAAGAAAAACTTTTAATTCCTAAAACTCAATTTTCTATGAGTATATAAATAATTAAGTCAGTTGAAGAAAAAAAAATTGGGTGCCATTGATGACAAAAGAAACGTAAAAAAACAAAACATTTTGTGCGAATAAGAATTCACTGTAAATTACAAAGATTAATTTTTTGGCGCAAATAAGTCAAGAAATACCAGAAAAATTACTTTAAAAATTTTATAGTTTTTCTTCCTAAAACCTCAATATTGCGATTTGAAAGGCCAAACTTGGGACATTTTAGGCAAATGACCTTAAAAGAATACGGGTTACGTGAAGAAATGACGCGAGTAGTGTGTTTTACAAAACATTAAGTTTTAGCTTCAACCGTGTGACGGTTCTAAATATCACCTGCAATTTTTTTAAAATTATTGCTCAGACATAATTAAATAAACGGTGACACCGACTATACGTATATATACAGCAATAAATTGAGAAACGGACTATAAGAAAATAGTAGATAAAGTACTTGAAATTTTGTGTTTACGGAAATATTTCCAACTGGCTGTTCTTATCAACCTTACCTTTATCAGTATATTTCTTATATCCTTACTGGCAAATTTGTTATCTGAAAGGAAAGAATGGTTTTAAAATTTGACACATTGGAAAACATATGATGAATAGAAGAACTTGTAAAATATAGGTTGTAATTACCTGCAGCCGTTGCTGGATCTCATCAGGTTCCTTGTTAAATATTTGTAACGTAAGTGTTGTACAATATACCACATCAGTGTGAAATATTAAATTCATTACAAAACACCATCTATAAATAATTAAAACCCCTGAACATTGCCCCCTGTGGGTCCGGGGACTAACTAAAAGAATAGGCCCAAGGTAACTCCTACCTGTCGTAAGAGGCGACTAATCGGAGTAGGTAGGTGGTAGTAGACTTGTCCTTCACGTGATAGTAAATGATTTTTTTTTCACGCCCGAGGAGGTACCACCCCTTACGTCAAGGGGCCGGTGAAGTCCCAACGGACGTTTCCGGTTCTGGTGTATGAGTCGGTTTCCCTTATAAACAAAAATGATGATGGTTCCTCCTTATACAAAATATTCCGGAGATAAAATACCCCTACATACGGATTTCCGGAAGAGGGGTGTGCAGGGGGGCCGGCATCAAGATTTAACATATCCTTCTCGAATATATGTGGCCTAAATTCTAACCTGAACTCCGTCCACCATTTCTTCCAGGCTACTGGGCCCCAACTCATTTTCCTCACCGAAACCCAAATCAGTGCCAAAACAGCCACTAATCACCTTAATTTTCCGTGGTATGAGCTCCTTACTTCCTTTAGATTGCATGGATGTGTGTGCGCATACGTCCGTAGCAATATAACCTGCACCAGTCTCCCCAATTTGGAAGCTAGAAGAAAAGACAAACTTTGGAAGAAACTCTCTCTCAGGGCTGCAACTAAATTCATGTGTTAGAACCTCGGTGGTTCAGGGGTAAGAACGTGTGCCTCTGAACTGAAGGGTACTGGGTTCGATCCCAGGGTACCCCTTTCACTTTTTCAGTACAAACTGTAAAATTAACATCTACCGAGGTTCTGACATTGTATTTGAGCAAGTTGAATCCCTTGGATCTCCCTCTTACTACAAAACGTGAATGCTATAAGACATTAATCACCGCCCCACTTAGTCGCTCAGACCCCGGCATGGTCACTGCTTCCTGCGCAATGCAACCCAAGGTCACACAGTCATCGCGCCCACGTATCGTTTGGCACAACAACTCCGCGAACTGGGACCAAATGCGGGATTACTTTTCCCTATTTCCATGGGCATCTGTCTGCTTCTCTCATCTTGACCCATCTGATATCTCACAAAACGTCACCAAAATCATCCAAGCTGGCATGGAATTATTTATTCCACGTACACAGAAAACATCTTCAGCCACTCAGAAGCCCTGGTTCTCTAAATCCTGTGACAAGGTCAGACTTGAAAAGGTCAAAGCTCACAAAACACTTCTACACAATCCCAGTCAAGAAAACCGTCAACCCTTTAACGACGCAAGAAACCGCTATGTCCGCAATCTTTCTGTGACAAAAAACTCGTTTAATAACCACATAAAAAACAAAGTCCTCTCAAGCTACAACGGCAGCAGACCCTTCTGGTTTCTTGCTAAATCTATTGGGAATAATTTCTGCAAGAGCACGTTCCCACCTCTTGTTTCAGGGCATGAAACTGTTTCTAGCACCCTGGGCAAGGCTGAACTTTTTGCCTCGTTGCTCGCCGGTAATTTTACTCTCAATCCACCTCCAGATGTTCAACTACCAACAGACTCCAATGTCGCGCATTAAATGAAGGATATCATTGACGCTCTCTTCTCTTTATACCAGGAAAGCCTCTGGCCTTGACGAGATCCCAGCAATTGTTCTCAAAAAATGCGCACCAGAACTTGCTCCTGCCTGACTCGTCTGTTTCAGACATCTTACAATAGAGGCATATTCCCTAGTAACTGGAAAACTGCTCGATTACAACCCGTCCCCAAAAAAGGATCCGAGGCGCTTTCTAGCAACTACAGGCCTATTTCTCTCCTTTCAGTCGCCTCTAAAGTGATGGAAAAGGATATAAACACAGATTTACTTATATTTTTTGAAAAACACAGTCCAATCTACGACAGGCAGTATAGATTCCATAAGATCTATTGAAATTAGACTTAATGAGCATTTAGCATATTTAAAATCCGGTACTATACCGGCATATTTGGGATAATAATCACCACGTAGATAAGGATAATCTAAAATTGAATATATATATATATATATATATATATATATATATATATATATATATATATATATATATATATATATATATATATATATATATATATATATATAGTAATATTAAAAAATGTAAAGCACGTCCGATGGGTAATAACATAATTTAGCTATTTCCGCCAAACGAAATATGTTAATTTTTGTGTTATAGGACCACCCTCTATCGTTATGGACTGAATACCTGCACAATAATATAGGCAGGGCTGTAGATGTGAGATATTTAGAAATATTAATCCTCTGATGACGACCACTTGGTTAGTGAAACGTCGTCAGGTTTTTAAAATGTGTTTTGGTGATTCGGGTTCTCCAAGTGTACTAAATACAAGTGATATTACATAAAGTTATCTCGTAATTTCACTATCAAATTTGCTTATATTTCAACTTTTCGTAGATTTTCCAACTTCACTTATGTTTCTAGTCGCTCTAGTTATTCTAACCTCCACTTCTGTATACTCTTCGTCGCTACGGGCTAATTTGGTAAGAGTATTAAAAAGTTCTTAACCCACTAAAGAAACAGACAAGAAGGATAACGTCGCGGAAAGTTGAGAAAAGACTACCCATTCATCAAGACAATGCACGAAGCTACAAGTCAGCTACCGCAATGTCTGCTATGAACAACGTTGGATTTGAGCTGTTAGAACACGCACCTTATTCGCCAGATCTAGCACCAAGCGACTGCTTCCAAAACTCTGGTTTGAGGGTGTCGGGAAAACTTTTTATTTAGAAACTACAAAAATGCTAGAGCATTGTTGGGGAATGTATTTTAGAGTTAAGGGAGAATATGTGATAACATAAGGTTAACTAACCGTTCCTTGTCTTTCATTTTAAATGTCAAGATCGAAGCGTAAGAATCCACCCTCGTATTATAATATATTGCGTAAACGCAAAAATGCCAATTGTTTGACGCGCTTTTTGAACGGAACCCAAGAGACATTTTTTCATTCACATCAAAGCCGAAAACTATTTAGTATTGTAGCAACACCGCAACTTGTAATAATAAATCACATCATTACGCATTGCGCTCACCAATTAAAAGTAGTTTGACATTTAGCTTAGGTATCTTCATAAAGAAGGTGTTTCTAGGCCACTTACTGTAATTAGTACTTTCTTTACCGTGACGCTCCTCTGTTGAATCAATCTTGGCAATGAAATCCCATTAACAGCTCGGAAGATGATCTGGATCAGGGCCTTGTATGGTGATAATTAATTATCTGTTATAAATGAACAGAATTCTAATTTGTTTACGGGTACAAGATCGAAAGTGTTTTAGAAGCTATTACAGGCTAACTAAAATGTGTGTACGGTCCGTCTATTAGCGAATTTTCATTAAGAAAAATTTGCTATTAGAGAGGTCACGATGAAAAGCTTTTGGAAAGTTTCTTCAGACGAGCGCGAATTTGGGTCTCTAGAACCCAAAATTAAGCTCTGTTAAAATTTATATATATATATATATATATATATATATATATATATATATATATATATATATATATATATATATATATATATATATGTATGTATGTATCCGACCGATAACTCAAAAAATACTAAACTTGGCAAAAGCTTGTTTGGGCGAAAACCGAGGTCGAGTTCGTTAATCAGCCTTTATGCTCAAGTCTTCCGGTGTAAAATCGGGGAAAACGTTTTGAAAACGATCTGTTTTTGTAAATATCAGAGTAACTGGAATTAGACTTCACATGTGGCTAGAAATAGTGCAAGTAAACCTATATTGTGAAGTTTAAGTAGTTTGGTACACAATATTTAGAGGTTTTTCCAAATTAAAAATAAAATCCCAAAGACATGCGTTGAAACGACTTAGTGGTTAAAGTCCAATGCCTGACAAACAGATTAGTTAACTGGCTTGCGTAGATTGATTCATACGACAGGTATAAACCATACATCAACGGTAACCAAAGTAAATATATACCAGGCATAAAACATAATACCCGAACCAACAATCGTGAATTCTCGGCTGCAATTATGGAAAATAACAGACGACATGAAATTAAAAAGTTGCCAAGTAAATGTTATTTAACTGGGGGATTCAATCAATTATTAAAAGACACTATATTTGTAGCTTTATGAACGGCCTCAGATACTGTTTTAGCGCAGCATAGATATATTATGCTGTCGTATGGTATACTAGAAATGTAAGCAAAATCAAGCCAAGTCTCTATAAAAATGATTCTAAAATATTTTCTTTTATCTTTCAACTTAAACATAAGACGTCATATACGACCGAAACAGTTGTGGGATGTGTTTCAATGGTAATTCTACTAATTATGTAATTAATGACGTATACTCTTAATATAATATCCCGGGCATGAAGCCGATCTAAGGTATCACGCAAATAAAACGTTGGTTGAAGTATACTTAGATGGCGCCGGGGACAGCGTCGTTTCCTCCTAAGCAGTAGGTTACGCGATCGAATCCGGCTTGACGAATGTATGTTTTTTTATGTTTTATTTTGACATTTGGATGAACAATAGTGCACAGATTTCATGCGTTTTGAACAAGATCTCTTTTTTTAAACGCCCGAATTAGGTTGTCACCTTTGAGTCTGAAATTCTAATTTTGTTATTGTTGATATTGAAAAAACCACTTTGATTAGGTTGACTAAAACGAAATTATACTGACGATGAATAAGAAAAAATAACTGCTACATTTTTAATTTGGCAGATACTTTACTTTTCTAAATATGAATTAAGTTTCCTTCCGATAATTTTTTGTATAACTTTACTGAAAGTTGTAATACATGTTTCTTCTAGAGCGACTTACACTATCTACAAATATAGCAAAATTTAATTCTTTAGCTTCATAGAAACTAGAATTTTGGTCATTTTTCTCAAAAGAAGCTGGAACGCCAGATTTTTTGATAATAGATAGATACCGATGGTAACACTTTTAAAAGAATTCTTCAAATGCGCGCGTACTAGGATCTTTAAAATCGATTTTCAAGGTCTGTGTAAGTTTAAAGTATTAACTCTACTAATATGCCGTATAATAATAGTATATAATTCTTATGAAAATTCGCTACTATAACTCACTTGCTGCGTCCCGAAATTTTCTTTATTATTAATTTTCCATCAAGGCAAGGAATATGTGCAATGATAAGTGAGCAAACTATATACGTACAAATAGGGATCCAGACCGTGTCCACTTTATTAGACTCACCCAAAGTTGTTTGGTTTAGTGAATTTTCTTTAAAAAAATCACCAATGAGGAGATCGCGACTTTTGAATTTTGAAAACATTTCTACAAATAAGCGTTATTTAGGACCCCTGCAATCCAAATCCGAGATAGGTTTCAGACTTTATATTTGTATATATATATATATATATATATATATATATATATATATATATATATATATATATATATATATATATATATGTATGTATATATATATATATATATATATATATATATATATATATATATATATATATATATATATATATATGTATGTTCAACACCGATAACTCAAAAAATAATACGCCAATGACGATTAAACTTGGTGAATACCTTCTTTTTGCAAGTGGCTTAGATAAGTTCGTTAGCCAATAAAATCTGCTCAGTTCAAATAGATTAAACAATGCTTTGTTTTAATTAGACAGTCGGATTCCCTGGTCCGTGCCAGTTCTGCGCTGACCTTTATGTATCAAATTTCGACCACGTAATTATAATGCATGTTGGTAAGAAAAGAATTTCAGGACGCAGCAAGTGCATTATGGTAGCGAATTTTTATTAAAATCTGCTCAGTGAAAATAGCTTAAACAATGCTTTGTTTTAATTAGAGTATCGGATTCCCCCGCTTAGTGCTAGTTCTGAGCTGACCTTTAATGTATCGAATTTCTACCTCTTAATTATAATGCATGTTTGTAAGAAAATAAATTCGGGACGCAGCAAGTGCGTTATGGTAGGGAATTTTTATTAAATGCTTCAAATTTGAATAGCTCACTTTGCTACAATATAAGGTTCGTTGGCCAGGAATCTAGTTTTTTCGGGAACATTTAAAGTTTATTTTAAAAAAATTTGTGTACATTTTTAAACAGTAAGGTTATTTTGATGATACGTCGTACATTGTTTTTACTATATAGGTTATACTAGTAACCAAATTTGATGCCTGCTTTCTTTAAACAAAAAAAAAAACAAAAACATATTTGCTATTTAAAATATTTTTATAAAAATGCACTACCATAACGCAATTGGTGCGTCCAGACTTTTTGTCAGATAGCCATACAAACAAAAATATTTATGAATAAAACAAATTTTGTAAGGCAAAGTTAGATGTAACATTACTTACGAAGGTGCAAAATAGATAATTCACTACAAAATCTTAATTATAATCAACAATTAATAATATTTTGCTGGTCCCTCTTTTGCATCAATCTAACCAATTCTTGGCAATATGTTTTAGTGAATTTTATTTAAAAAAATCACTAATGAGGAGTCCGCGATCTTGAGTTTTGAAAAAATAGGAATATCATAAACGGTAAATATGTAAAGAATATTTTCATTAATACCACCACCAACTTCAGTGCACTTGTTTGCTCTGTTATTGATGGTGCGAATAGTGTCGCGATTATTTTTTATTAAAGCAGCCGCGTTCATAATGCAATCAAGTAATGCTTCCCTTGTGTCTACTCTAGTGGCGTACACCAACGACTCCATCCACCCCCAAAACAAAATAATCGAGTGGGTTTAGGTTTGGAGACCTTGCTGGCCAATTTGCTGGACCGCCTCTACCAATCAAGCGTCAAGGAAAGTGATTTTTTTTTTAATTTCGTACTTGCCGAGTAAAGTGGGGAGAGGCCCCATCATGTTGAAAGTATAACCGTTGTCGAACATTTAAAGGAACATTTAAAATTTCTGCTCAATTATCTTCTAGGAAATGTAAATATCCATCCCCAGTAAGACGCCCATCCAACAGAGACGGACCCAATAACTGATCATTTATTAGGCCACACCAAATATTTATGCTGAATCGATGCTGAAAATTGCGTTCAAACGTCACATGAGGGTTCGCTTCTGACCATCGGTGTTCGTTGTGAAAATTATTTACACCATCCGTGAATTGAGCCTCATCGCTGAATAAAATGTATTTACTTACTGTCGGGTTTTGACGAATCCATTCACAAAATTGTAACCTTGAAACGCTATCGCAATTTTCAACATGTTGAACGGACTGGACATGGGAAGGCTTTAAACTATTTTTCTTGAGCATATTGAGAACGGATTTCTGTGACATTCTGAGTTGATTTGCAATCTTCGTACTCTCCCTCGAGTTTTCTTCAACAATGTTGAGAATGTTTCTTCGGTTCGTACGTCAAGACCTTATCTTTCACTAAAAATCCTTGCGCTCGGAAAGACACCGGTTACATGAGCGCTAATGTAAAGTCTTCGAAAAAGTTTTCTATTAGGGACACTTCGCTTTGGAAATCGCCGTCGTAATTCGTTAATGGCGAGAACTGAGTTTCTATTACCAAACCCATAAACAGAAGTCATATCCGCGTATTCCCTATGGGTGAATATTTGAGGCATTTTAGGAATTCGTAAGTAAACCAGTTAATGTGAAATTGACAGATAACTAATTCTAACAAATCATTCAAAATTAATTTACACATATCATCTAGGTGACGTGTGATTGATTTGTTGAAAAAAGGGGAAAAGGCTTGATTTAAAAAAGTTTGTTTTACAAAAAAATTAAAAAAATTAACTATAAATTTATTATTTTGACCCCCTGAATCTACCCCTGAAATACTTCCCATTCCTCCGGGATCACCTCGTATATGTATCACACCGATAACTAAAAAAAATGAATTATGTGCCGATTGTGATCAAATGTGGTAAGTGCCTTCCTTCTGTAATTGGCTTGGATAAGTTCTTTAGCTAGGGAAATCGGCCCAGCTTTTCGAAGAAAATGTTGCGTTTTCTTCGGAAAATTTTTATTTCTCCGGAAATAAAAAAGCTGGGCAAGTAAAGTATGCAGCAAAATTTAGGCCTGTAAGTTTCAAGACAAAAAGTTAAAGGCACTTAAAGAATGTGTATACTTTAATTTGCGTTATAACTGCACGATATACGAGTGTCAGTAGATTTATACAGTGGGTACAGAGTCATGGATCAATTTTAAAGTGGGCGTAAGCGAGTATTTGACGATAGTAAACCATACATAAGTGCACAGACGAGGGTGGTTCTGAAACAAAAATCAAGAAAATATTGTGTGATGTTGGTACTTTGGCTGCGATGTTTACACTATTCGCCCATTTACAAGAAAGTATTCTTAAGAATATTTAATGCTTGGGTTTACTAGCACTGAAGGAAATGAAGAAGAAAGGCCCATGTGTGTCATTTGCTCAAAAGTGTTGACAGCAGACAGCACGAAACCTAATAAACTTAAACATTTGGAAACGCTTTATAGCGACTACGTTAGCAAACCCCGAGAATTCTTCGAATTGCAATTATAACCATATGAAGCAAAAATCATTTTTAAAAACTTTGCCTGTGAGCAAAAAAGCTTTACTTGCCTCTTACGAAGTTTGATATGAAATAGCCAGATGTAAAAAGCCTCACACCATTGGTGAAGAACTTATTCTGCCAGCTGCAATTGAGATTGTGGAAACTATGTTTGGAGATAATTTTGCCAAAAAATTGCAGTCCATCCACCTCTATCAAATGAGACTGGTACCTGAGAAATTGGTGATATAGCTGAAGATGTACATCATCAGCTTTTTGGGGAGTTGCGTGACAAATTTTTTTCAATTCAGCTTGATGAGGTAGCAAATAGCAATAAAAATGCCCATGCTCAGTAGAACTCCTATTCTGTAAACCAATAGAACTTAAAGCAGCAGCACTTCCATTATTTGTTATCTTAAATTATTTTCTAAACAAAGCAAACGTAGAGTGGAAAAATTGAGTCGAAATATGCACGGACGATGCTCGTACAGTGGCTGGAAGATTCCAAAGTATACAAGCACTTGTAGAGCAAAAATCTCCACAGTGCATCTGGACACATTACATGATCCACAGAAAAGATCTGGCTTCCAAAGAAATAAGTCCTAGTCTAAATATTATACTAAGGACAGTGGCAACCATAGTAACTTATATAAAAAAATCGGGATGCAGCTAGTGCGTTATGGTAGCGAATTTTCATTAAATGCTGCAAATTTGAATAACTCAATTTTCTATAAACCTAGTATGTAGTAACGTCTTTCTCAAGGAAATATATTCACCAAATTTCATCAAAGTATCTTTGTCATTTTCGAAGAAAAAAATCTTTCTAAAGAAAACTCAAAATTTTTTTGGAAAACCTTGTCCTATTTTCCAGGCTAACAAGCTCATCCAAGCTATTAGTAAAAGAAATATTCTGGCCGAGTATCATCAAAATCGGTTAATAACTTTTTGAGTTATCGCGTGGATACATATATACAGGCTGATTCGCAACGCAATGGACGCAGACCGTGTGCGTCTAAAGGACCTCAAAACACAACGATTTTTTTATATAAAATTTTTCTCTGACGCCCATGGTTAGTGAGATATTGACCTGGGAAAAGTCCTTAATAATTAAAAGAAACAGCTGTATTGCAGCAGTGCCCTAACGTAGAAGAACCTAATTTGGTAGATGGTTTTCTTTTCTCAACATCATACTTTGACAAAAATTTGAAGTAGACATAAACTCAAAAACTGGTGAATTAGAAGTGGGTCACCCATTTAATGATTTGACTTTTTTAACCTTAACCTAATCAACAATTAAAGTCTATCAATTTCATATCAAATTAAATTTTCAACCTTTTTCTTCTCCTGTCAATTTTGCGATATACCACCCGTTTTTGAAAAATTAAGATTTTTAGAGTTGATATCAAAACAAAATGATGTCCTTTGAAGACTTTATTGAACACTTATATCTGAAATTTAACAAACGCTATTAAAAACTAATAAATAAAAAACCCATAAAAAACACTCAAGATATTGTTCAAAATGACTTCCACTTTCTCTTACACCTAACGGCACCCTTAGTCGAAAATTAAAGTCGACTCTGTTAAGTAATGGGATGTCACCTTTAATAATGATCCACTTATTATTGATGCGACTCCACAAAACTTCCGGAACTTGAACTGGTGTCAAATACACAGATTCTTTTAAAGATACCCTCGCCTCCCAGAGAAAAAAGTCACATTTATTCAAGTCTGGTGAGCGTGCTGGCCAATATTGAGGGCAATTAATTCAACTACATATCCATCGATTTGGAAACTGTTGGTTTCAAAATCCACGAACATTTGTAGTGAAATGTAGTGGCGGCCCATCGTGCATAAACGAACATTTGTAGTTAAATGTGGAGGCGGTCCATCGTGCATAAACCCATCGTGCATAAATCACTAATAGAGGGGTATCGATGGTGCGACTTTGCAAAATTTTTTTCAAATGAGCGCGAACTAGGACCCCTAGAACCCATGTGCGGAGTCTGTTTCAATTTTTATATGACGCCCATGGTTGGTGAGATATTGACGTCGAAAGATTCTTTAATAATTACAAGAAACATCTGTATTGCAGAAGTGCCCTACCATAGAACAACGAAATTTAGTAGATGGTGTTCTTTTATCAACGTCGTTATTTGACAAAAATTTGAAGTAGATATAAACTCAAAAGGGGGTGAATTAGGGGTTCGTCACCTTTATAATGTTTTGATTTTTTTAAACCCTAACCTAATTAGAAACTAAAGTGAATCAGTTTTATATAAAATCAAATTTTCTATCTTTTTCTCATCTTGTCAATTTTTCAACAAACCACCCGTTTTTTTCAGAAAATTGAGATTTTTATAGTTGAGATCAAAACAAAATTATACCTATTGAAGATTTTATTAAAGATTAAAGTCTTATATGGGATGCCTTGGGCACTCTGTAAGTCATCTATTGCTAGGTTACAGTCGTTGTTATATATTTGACATTACTTAACTTGTTAAGTTTTACAATATATATTTCTTGTTTTCTTTTGTGATAAGAATTTGTGGCTCAAAACGGCTGGAATATTCTCGATTAATGAACAAGTTGACATGCTTATTGTATTAGGGTTTTGTGAGGGTATTTGCCGCAGAAGTGTAGAGGTATATAGAAGAAGATCTCCTTAACGTAATATACCACATCTTTAAACGTTTGCCAATATTGAATGTAGAGCTCGGGAAACGGGTTCCTTTTTCATAAAAAATCCTAGAGAACGTGTTCATGCAGTGAACGCACGAACTGAGGAGCATCTTCTAGACATAATTAGGCCTCAAACCAGTACCAGACGACTATCCAGGCAGTTTCATATAACACATCCGACGGTCCATAGAATTATCTGACGCAATATGCTGCATCCCTATCACCTTCAAAAAGTGCAAGAACTGCTACCGGAGCATTTAGAGGGAATACTTTTTTTTGTAATTTTATCTTACACCATAACAATTATTTTCCCAAGATCATTCTTTTTACGGATGAAGCTTGCTTTACAAGGAGAAGGATTACGAATGTGCACAGCTCCAACGAATATTCGGATGTACATGCTACAGTAACCCACCATTTCCAAAGAGAATTTAAAATAAATGTCTGGACAGGTATTTACGGAAGACATTGTTGAGCCGGTTATTAAAAAAACCGTTTAAACGGCGCAAAATATTTGCTTTTCTTGCAAAATATTCTTCCTGAGCTACTGGAGAAGCTGCCCTTACAACTCCGCAGCGAAAATTTTGCAAAGTCTAACCATCGCTACCTCTCTATTAGTGATTTTTTTTTCAATAAAAATTAGACACCCAAAATCAAGAATATTTTGTGCACTTTGTAAAGACATGGGTGCAGTACATTTCGCGTCACTATTTAATATCGAGTCAAGATGGTCACCATGTAAGAAATTTTTCCAACTTGTTAATGAATTAAGAGATGAAATCGCTATTTTTCTAGAAGAGGAAAACCGACCGGAAACCGAGAAGTTTCGAGACGATTTATTTGTGATAAAATTCAGCTAATTAGTCGACATATTAGAGGAATTAAATACACATATGCTGGATACAAGTCATAAAGTTAATGCCTTTTGTATAAAACCGGAATTGCGGAGAAGAAAAAAGTAATGTTTGTAAATGTGGATAAGTGTGTTTAAACTGGCTGAAGAATACGTGGAGGTTGTTTTTGTACGCATTGAAAATCATTTAGCCATGCCGAAAAAAAAATTAAAGAGTATTTTCTTGCTGCCTTCAACTTATTCATGTTACGATTGGTTAGGGACCCATTTCAAAATACTCCCGAAGGTCCGTCAATTGCCAAAGAAGAAACCTTTGTAGACTTCGCGGCAAGTGGCGAAATCAAAAGTCAATTTAGTAGTATATCACTCTTGGAATTTTGGGGAGGGCTGGATGAATTTTCTGCACTGACAACAAAGAACTTCGTATAGCATTACCATTTTCAACATTCCACCTTTACAAAACCGTATTTTCAGCGGTGGCTGCTTTGAAAACAAAATACACATATCAGCTAAATATTTAAAGGAGCTTAGACTGTCAATTTCCAATATTAAGACGTCTTTCAAAACTTTGCTCTGCAAGACAGGTCCAAGGAGTCAGCAATAATTTTTAATCTTGTTTTAACTTAATATTTTTAAGCTAATTATTAAAAAGATTTAGATTTACTTATTGAGCTAGTCGACAATAAAAAACTGTATAAGCCAAGTCATCATAAATATTAAAGGTCAGTCACACACCATCCAGTAATCAATTAAAACTTACAGAGCTATGTTGAAAAAAATTAAAAACCAATACAAAAACAACAAAAACTGAAAAGTGTGGGCTGCTTTGACAGGAAACGAATTAATTGGACGTTCTTTATTAGCGGAAACTTAAATGATGATGGCTACTTGAATTTATCGAGAAACCAAATTGTACCAGCACTTAAAACATTCTTCCCAAATCAAATGACACCTAATCATCCAATCGATAATATATGGTTCCAACAAGATGGAGCTGCGCGACAGTTTACGAGTAATGTCCGTGATTATTTGGACCTAATATTTCCTGGCCGCTGGATCGGACGCAGAGGAGCAATCGAGTCGCCAGGTCGGTCTCCAGACCTGTCGCCACTGGACTTCTTTTTGTACGATAACTTGAAATGTCAGGTGTATAAAAAACGACCTAATGATCTGGAATAATCACAGGAGCGGATAACTGAAGAAATCAACCATATTACGCCAGAGATGATACAAAATCCAGTAAGATATTTTATTGATAGATTATATCACTGCCAAGTTGTAGACGGAGCACAATTTGAACAATTACTTTAGTTTAAATGATATTACGAACTTTTATCACCGAATTCTTGATTTTGCATTATGAATACTTTATTAATTTTTTCGTGGTGTTATCTTATCAATTACAAAAAAACATGTTGATGTTTCAGAACTTAGTTTTTTATACTGTATCCGAAAATGTTAAATAATACAAGGGTTTCATTAAAAAAATTAAGTTGAAGTAATTTCCTGTTAAACCGGAAGTGAGAAAAAAGGGAATGTGTTAAAATAAAAATGCTTATTTGTGACCATTCGTTATTACAAATATCCAAAAAAATTACATCAGTAATAACAGGGACGTTAGAACATTCTGGGGCTTTTTACTAACCCTATATATATATATATATATATATATATATATATATATATATATATATATATATATATATATATATATATATATATATATATATATATATATATATATGTATGTATGTATCCGAGCGATAGGTAAAAAAATACTAAACTGATTTCAATCAAACTTGGCAAAAGCTTGTTGGGGCGAAAACCGGAGTCGAGTTCGTTAATCAGCCTTTATGCTCAAGTTTTTCCGGTGTAAAATCGGAAAAAACGTTTTGGAAAAGCTTCATTTTTGTAAGTATCAGAGTAACTGGAATGATATTACACACGTGGCTATAGTGCAAATAAACCTGTGTTGTGAACTTTGGTACACACTATTTAGAGTTTTTCCGAAGGAAAAATAAAATCCCAAAGATACGCGTCGAAACGACATAGTGGTTAAAGTCCAATGCCTGACAGACAGAGTAGTTAACTGCCACGCGTAGATTGATTCACACAACAGGTATAAACCATACATCAACGATAACCAAACTAAAGATATACCAGGCATAAAACATAATACCCGAACCAACAATCGTGAAATCTCGGCCGCAATTATGGAAAATGATACACGACATGTAATAAAAAATTTGCCAGATAATTGTTATTTAACTGGGGAATCCCCCAATCAATTATTAAAAGAGACTATATTTGTAGATTTATTAAATAAGAATTAAAATTTACTCCGAATATGTGCTCTCAGGGATCTAGTTCACGCTCATTTTAAGACTTTTTTCCACCATTAAAAGATTGCGAAATTGTCATTAGCGAACTGTTTTCATGAATATTTGTTAAAGCTGATTATATGATATAACTTACATATTAAAAATTCCATTGTTTGTACTTATGCACGTTACAATTTCGATCATTAGGCTACAATATGGCCGTTATATTTTAATAACACACTTAGCAGTTTAAGTCCCAACGACCCCTTTGTATCCCGATCGCGTTTTCTATTTAAAAGGGACGTTTCAGCCAGCTGAAAATATGAAAATTGCTCCTAGGAATACCTATTGCATATCCTCAGCACTACATGAATAACATTAACAACATCTAATAGTGTATTACACGGCTATACAAGAAGCGGGCGCATGAAACTAGTGCACATTTGGGTTCATATCTTCTAATAGTACACCGGAGCCCGCAAGATCATTGGGGGGCCACAGGAAAGATAGGAGAGTATATAAAGGAAATGTTTAGTTCCGCAATATCAAACCACAAACCAGCAGTTCGCTGCTAGAAAGTCGTTTAACAATATGAGACATGTTGTGCTGACGATTAGTAAATCTCTACTTGGCTTCTTAAATGGATTACATCTGCTGTGAGTTGAGCTTATGGGGAATCTCGCAAACTAGCATAGTGTAATTGTAATCCTTGACAGAATATACTTTACGTTTATTGCGGGCAAAGTTTGCGCTTTTTAAGCATTTTACTATTAAAAATGCTAATTGTTGGTTATATTTGTTACATTTTAAAATCTTGTTTAGTTTCTCATCGCCTTTAATTTTTGTACAGTCAGATGTTCTGTATATAGTTACTACAAGCACTTTAAAATAATCCAAAGCCTCACTATTTCCACTGAATACATTGCGCCTAAAATGCAACAAAAGAGCTATATTTTACAGATAACTGAGATAGTCTCTCACATTCCCTTTTTCAAGCAAAATCGAGGTCGTGATCGATCTCAAGTGCATCAAATAGGTGTACAAATTTAACATTCTGATTTATATTTGCCACTATTGACTTCAATTATAACTGAATATTGTAATATAGCAACAAAGGATAAGTGGATGTTGCTTTACGATGGTGACGTGTTAATGCTTGCTTAGCCACAGTTATACCTTGGTAGAAAACTTCGGGATTTTTTCCCTCAGCGCTCGTCCGCGTTTGTGCCGCCCCAATAGCACTGCAGCCTTTGGCTTATTGTGCATGCCCTTAGTCTTTTCTACTCCATATATTCCAAAATCACTGTGCCTTGAGCTAATCTGCACAGCGATTGGTAGGGTGAAGTTTTATATTGCTCTGTCTCCGGTCTAGATTGACCGTAGATCAGTTGTTTTTGCGGTCCAGAGCTGTACACAAGATGTGCTGGGCTGATTCCTCCCCCTCGCCACACAGTCTGCATGCGATGTCCCCCTCGAACCGCCCCATTTTATGAAGGTGTTTCTTGACGGCCATGTGTCCCGTCAAGAGACCTGTTGTGTTTCTGAGCTATCCTCTGCTAAGATTTAGCAGCTCCACAGCTCTCTTTGAACTGGGTTCGTCAATTACTGACTTCCCATGTCTGCGCCCTGGACAGTCTGCCCAGTACACCTAGTTTTGTTTCTGACCCGGGACTTAATGGCTCCCCTGGCCGTGCATTTTGTCAGGCCCAGAACAGGTTCTGGTCCCATAAATGGTTCTGCTGACCCTCTCTTCGCGAGACTATCAGCTTCTTCATTGCCTTTGACCCCCGAGTGACCCGGCACCCAGATGAGGGTGACCTCATTCTGCCCATCATTCGCTCATCTCGTCTCGGCACTCACTTACCAGCTTGGAATTTACCCGTGGGCTACTTAGTGTCTTAAGGGCTGCCTGGCTGCCTGTGGCTATGAGGATTCGCTTGTTGGTCTAGCCCCTCCTCTTGTTCTCTCGCACACAGTGCAGGATGGCGTACATTTTGGCCTTAAAGACCGATACATGGGCTCCGATGGAAATACTATGACTTACCCTCGATCCTTCCGGATCTGTCCATGAACCAGACGAGCGCGTCCCGTGGTAAACCCGGCGCCTCCTCCCTTCATGCCTCGCGGTCGGGGATTTTCACTGTAAATTTGTTTTTCCTCGACTCGCAAGGGCTGACCTCATTTCAAGCATGGGCTCCTTCACGATCTCCTTTTGCAGTGGCTTCTGAAACCTGGGTTGATCTTCAGTCTACCATTACAGGCTAGTTTGTATAGTCCTAGTCTGGGCTCCCCCATGAAAACTAAGTATGGGGGGCAGATCCAGCAACACCTCCATGGCGGCTGTTGGGGTTGAAGTCATGGCTTGTGATGCCTAGGCAAGCCATCCTTTGGATCTTGCTTAGTTTTTGTTTGGCACTGGATTGTGTTACCTTAGGCCACCAGTTCAGTGTCGCGTATGTTAACAATGGTCTGACCACCCTTGTGTACAGCCAGTGGGCCATACTAGGCCTTAGTCCCCACGTTTTTCCTTATACCCGCCTAGTGACGGCTAGGTTCATAAATGCCTTACGCAGTATTCTATCAACCTTGGAGGAATATGCTTCTGAAAATCAATTTGAGGTAAACGTTGAGAAAACAAAGATAATTTGTTTCAAAAAGGAAGGATTTGCATGGGATTGCGATTTTAAGTACTCGGGCAAGAACGTTGATGTGGTAAGCAGGTACATGTATCTTAAAATGATATTTTTTTATTCGTCACTGTTTCTAAGTATGGAAATGGCATGGTTAGCAAAGGAAAGCAGTCTGTGGAAGCGACAACCTCTCTGATGGCACAAGCTATGTTTGATTCTTATGATTTTAGGATGGCACTTTTTAATTGTGTCGTTTCCTTTGTTTCAAATTACCTCGCGGTGTTCCGATGCCCTGAGTTGGTTGAGAGAGTTCAGGTATACTTTTTAAAAATATTCCATAAAAAAATGTTTAAATTTTATGTGTTATTCTAAAGTTTTTTATTATAGCTTTGATTAAATATAAAGTTTATTGTTTTTTAGGTAACTAGACTTTTATACAAAAAATCACATTTACAAGTATCACTTTAATATTATGTAATAGCCTGTATTTTGCTAGAAAAACGGTTATATTTTGATCAAGGAAGACTTAGTTTAAGCTTATGTTGTGCCTAAAAGTATGTGAGATATAAGCTTCAGGATATTTAAAATATATGTCCAAACCTAAGAAACTTGAAATTTAAATAGATCTTTTTTTTTCAAATGGTAGACCAGTATATTTTTATGTTTTGTTGCAGAGAATCAAAAACCTCACAACTTTTCTCTAGTATGTCCTATATATATATATATATATATATATATATATATATATATATATATATATATATATATATATATATATATATATATATATATATATATATATATATATATATATATGGACATTTTTAGGAGGAAAATAAGTACGTCAATGAATTTAGTATACCTCAAAATAGATAAACGTCAAATTTCATTCAAAAAGAAAATTTATAACCATTTGAGAGAAGTTTATTTATGTAATTCCTTTAATATGGAACACCCATATAACTTTGTATTTATAACGCGATTCTTTTTAACGAGATCTTATAACATAGAGACTGAAGGCCTCTATAGATCACGGCCTGTCAAAATACATAAAAAAAATTTAGGGTTGGCTTTAGGAAAAAAATAAGTACGCCAATGGATTCACTAGGATCATTATCGTTTCAATATTGACGAAATTTACAAATATTATTCTTTAACTTTCTTATTTGATACACTTCGCGCCCTCTATGATTCCGCTTTTGAATAATCGTAGGAATTTGGTTTGGATTTCTGTTTATATATTTAAATTTCTGCTGTTGCCATAAAACATTTATTGCCTGACAAAAGGATTAATAGTTTGTCTATGTTTATACTTAAAAGGTTTTCCCTTCTGGATTGATTTAAACAAAATAATTGGATTTCGATACTTTGTATCCGATGGCCGATTCTTTGTCTAAGTTTTGACATTATTTTACCATAATATACTATTCATTTGGTTGCTTTTCTTGTACTGGATCATTTAATCTATTTGTTTTGTTACTTCTAGGAATAAATGGGTATTGTTTACACAGAAAATTTGTTTAAATATTCAAATTCATTCTGGAAGGGAAGATGACGCTTGCTACTTGGCGTCCTATCAAAACAACAACTTCCCAATTATAGCGGAAAACGGATATTGTCGAAAAAATAATCTCGAAGCCTGTTTCCTGTATTAGCATGGCAAGCTTTCTGGAAATTATTTTCAATGTTCTTGTTTGTATCGGCCTTAGCTGCATAGACTCTCCAGCCAGTGTAGAATGGAAATTATTATTTTTTTAAAGGTGTTATCTAACAAATTTCATCAAAAAATATCTATTATGACGCAAAACTTGCAGAAAAAAGTTTATAAATGCTGTGACATGAAAATAGTTTTGAAATCTGGTATATATCTATTTTGAGGCATGCCGAATTCACTGGCATACACATTTTCTTCCTAAAAACGGCCTTAATCCATTTTCCCATTTTTTGACATAAAAGCATTTATAGGGTTTTCCATTTTAAATAAGCCACACTGTATATATATATATATATATATATATATATATATATATATATATATATATATATATATATATATATATATATATATATATATATATATATATATATATATATATTAATGGAAGTTCGCTAAAAGCCAGTGTCCGAAATGTTCTGAGGGTTTTTTTCCGCCTGACTTCTATACTAGGATTTTGGTGTTCCTATCAATGAAGACAATAATGTGAGTATTATTTTTCTGTACTTGCGTATGTTTGATAAATAGGCTAATGGACCCTGGTGGAAATGGCGGTCACCTACTAGGATGGAACGTCCCCCCTGAAGAGATCATTCACATACCTGATCACTCATCTTTGAAGAACCTCCAGCATCGATGCACTATCTCCTGTCTCTTTTTTACATAGGATTCTTCTTTATGGCAACAATTGGCAATGGGCTTGTCCTCTGGATATTTTCAACGTGAGTATACTTTAAAAATCAATGACGTTTTTTTTTTTGAAAAGCGTCCTAGTTCTGAAATACACCAATTTTTATCAAATTGAGGTGCTTAGACGTTTTGGATTTTTTCCATACAGGTTGCTGTTGGGAGAAAGCAAAAGTTTTAACTACCGAGATCTAAAACAAAAATAAATTTGATTTAACCAAAATATAAGCATATAGACCTGAAAAAATTTTGTTGTGTGTGTTTTTTGTCTGTTTAACGCCGGGCTATTTCTACGACTATGGTCTCTCACAGACGTCAGGGAGCAGTTTCAACACGAAGTTTTGCTGAACCCCTACCTTTCTGTAAGGAGGGTAGGGATCCTTAACGTGCCCAACATTACGTGGACACGGGACCGACGGCTTTACGCCCCCTCCGAAGGGCGGAACGTGCAGACATTCAACTTGCTCAAATGCAATGCCACAACCTCGGTTTATGGTAATTGTATGTACTAAAAGGGGAACCCTGGTATTGAAACCAGCACCCTTTGCTTCAAAGGCACACGTCCTTACTACTGAACTATAGAGGCTCTAAGAAAGCTCTTTTAAAAAATCCTTAATAAGGTAAATGAAAATTGTTTCTCCTCTTATTTATCCTGAATGTTGGTGAGACAAAAACACAATTTCCGGTTTAAATGAACATTTTCTTTGGGGTGTTCCAGAAGTCTTTTTGTCATCCGACTTGTACTTTAAGAATATTTTGGCCTACTTATATCAATTCAAAGTTAAATCAAATACGAATAATCGTTGGAATAAAAGTTTATATTTCTCTATATATATATATATATATATATATATATATATATATATATATATATATATATATATATATATATATATATATATATATATATATATATATAATCTTTTATATGCGTTGGTTTATATATATATATATATATATATAGATAAATAACTTTATTAGCCTATGGTCAAGTACATACATACTACAGGCACGTCTAAGAATTAGAAAAACATAAAATGTCAGTCTTAAATAATTACAAAAACAGAAGTCAAAAAAATAACAACACCACTTTACATACAGAACCAACTACAAAAATATACAATCAGTTTACATTAAACCTAAATTTACAGTTACAACTACCATTCTCTCCGTTGCTCAGGGCCTGTACACCTTTCAGTAAATTCACTGATATGATAAAAAGAATTGTCAAGCAAAAATGATTTCAACCTATGTTTAAAGCAGCTCAGTGTATCCGCAGCCCTAATCTCCTGAGAAAAATTGAAATAAAAACACACACACACACACATATATATATATATATATATATATATATATATATATATATATATATATATATATATATATATATATATATATATATATATATATATATATATATATAGGGGAGAGTGGTATATACTGGGCCGTGGTTTATAGTGGGACAAGGGACTCTGTGGCCATCTAGTTGTCGATAGTCCAATCTTGGTATTTTTACAGTGATGCATGTACAAACATCGTAGTTTTAAACCACAGAAATCATAGTTACCATTGGAGCATTCACGTGATAAAATGGCTGCACGATATAATTCAGCGAAAAGTTACATTTAACGCGTGTAATATTTGTGCTAAAAAACAGTTATTTTGTGAAATATAAATTTCAAATTTGGTGAGGGGGCCCTACCAACTATCACCAAGGTATCTTACCATTTGTCATAGCTTATCAAAATATATTGTCCAAAAATTTAATTATTTTTACAAAGGTGCCTAGTGGTCTATTGTGGGACAAGTGGATGTGGTCTATAGTGGGACACGTCCCACTATATACCACTGCGTCTCACTATATACCACCATATTCGAAAAATGGCAAATTAATATTTCTATTAAGTAAAACTTGACATTTTCCCTCCTAGATGCCAAAAATTCCAAGAAAGGATCAGTCCAAAACAATAAAAGAGAGTAAGACTTCCCACAATCAGCGTCAATCGCAGATGAGCACTGCCGTAGATAGTATTATTTCTGGCAGGCAGAATTTAAGAACTGCAGCAGATATTTATGGTGTGAGCAGGTCTTCTTTGCAAAGGATGGTAGCCAAATACAGAAATACTCCAGAAGATGAACGAGAAAGTTTTTGCTTTGAACGGAAACATGGATTTTCTCAAATATTCACTGACGATGAAGAAGCGGCTTTAGCACTTTATCTAATTAAATGCTCAAAAATGTGCTATGGACTAACTGTTGCTTCCACACGGGAATTTGCGTACAAATTTGCGATTGCCAATAATAAGAAGATACCCCAGTCTTGGGAAGACAATAAAAAAGCAGGAATGGAGTGGATACGTTTATTTCGCAAACGACAGACAAATATTAGTTTACGGACGCCTGAGGCCACGAGCATCACGCGAGCTACTAGCTTCAATAAGCATAATGTTCAAATATTTTTTGATAACCTCCAACGTGCATTGTCAAAACACAAATTTGAAATAACTCAAATTTATAATTGTGATGAAACTGCAGTAACAACCGTTCAAAAACCGCCAAAAATTCTGGCAGCGTGTGGCGACAAACAAGTGGGGAAAATAACGAGTGCCGAAAGGGGAACTCTAGTGACTATGTGTAATACCATATGTGCAAACGGCACATACCTACACACCACCCATGTTTGTATTTCCGAGGCACAATTTTAAACCTCATATGCTCAACGGAGCTCCCCCGGGATCAAAAGGCGCTGCCCATCCCACCGGCTGGATGACCTCTCCAAATTTTCTGAAATATGTTGAACACTTAACTAATTACACCAGATGTAGCTTAGAAAATAAAATTTTACTTATTTTGGATAACCACGAAAGCCACTGTGACTTCAATGTGATCAAATTTTGTAAAGAAAATGGAGTGATACTTCTGACCCTGCCTCCTCACTGCAGTCATAAATTACAACCGCTAGACGTGTCATGCTATGGTCCATTTAAAACTTATTATAACAAAGCAGTTGATGACTGGCTACTGAACCATCCAGGAATTCCCGTAAATATCTACAATATAGCAGAGATTGCAGGAACAGCTTTTCATCAAGCATTTGTACCATCAAACATCATGAGTGGATTTCGGAATTCTGGTATAGCTCCGTTTAACCCTGAAGTTTTCGACGAATCGGATTTTTTATGTTCTGCTGTAACAGATAGACAAATACCAGATCAAGACACGACTAATGATACTGAAACTGACAAAATAAATGAACCTCAAAATGAACCACAACCTAGTACAAGTTCCACTTCTCAGGTCACACGTTCTGCAGAACCCACCAAGAAGTTCACAAAACCAGAAGAGCTTAGGCCATATGTTAAAGCACAAGAAAGAAAAACTGTTAGAAAAGGAAGAAAACGTGCAAAATCAACAATCCTAACAGACACACCAAATCTGGAAGAAAAAGAGAAAGAAGAAATGGAAAAGATGCGCAAAAAAAGTCTTAAACTATCAAAACTGACAAAACCTAAAAGTGTTAAGAGAAAAATACTTGTTGAACCCTCTAGTAGTGAAGATGACATAGAAGATGAAGTCATAAGTGATCCAAGTGATGTGAGTTTTATAGAAGAGGAAGAGGAGAAGGTGGATGATGAAAACGACGACACAAAAGTTACAGATTTTGTTATTGCATTTTATGAAATCACGCATTCTCATAAAAAGCACCGAAAATACTTTGTGGGACAAGTAGAGGCTGTTGAAGAAGGAAGTTATAAAATCAACTTTCTAAGGAAATTATCAAATAATAAATTTGTATTTCCGGAAACAAAAGACGAAGACACTCTCGATAAAAAAAATGTTGTTTCTAAATTGCCAAAACCCACATTTGTTGGAGGCACTGAAAGGGCAATGAAGCAAATGCGATTTAATTTCGATTTTCAATTTTATAATATTAGTTAGGCAGCAATTTGCACCATAATAGGATATTTGGGTATTTTATTATCACAAGAATATTTATTTTTGTTATTTTGTTACCATATAAGAATACTTATTTGTGTCATTTCTCTATTAGAATGTTTAATTTATGTTTTGTTTTTATATTTTCTAATAAAGTGTTTCATTTGACGACTTTTTTGATGATGTCCCAGTATAAACCAGAGGGATGGTACATAATGAGACAGTGGTACATAGTGAGACACTCATATTTTTTGGCACACTAATCGATTTTTTTAACTAAATTTTGGCAATAACATAGGCAATAGTGATACAATCAAGATATGACAATTATTTTAAGTTCATTTATAAAAACAAAAAATGTACAGCCCAAAGAAAAAAAGCGTCCCAGTATATACCACTCTCCCCTATATATATATATATATATATATATATATATATATATATATATATATATATATATATATATATATATATATATATATATATATATAAACCAAAGCATATAAAATATTATATTTCATCCACGGAATTGGAAAATAAGAGTGACAACAGCTCGTAATAAATAGTAAATATAATCAAACACTGGCTAGGGTACAAATTACAATAACAAAAGAAACATTCACTACCATAACGCGCTTGCTGCATCCGAACTTTTGTGAAGTGGATTATACCAACACTAAGTGAGTGGTGAACGTGTCGCCACTTAGTTCGGAACCAAGTACTATGTTGTCACGCCCGCTCCAAATAACACAGAGTGTTAAAAATAGAGACAGTATACAACTAACTAACAATTTAAAAAATTTGTTAGCACTGGCCCAATTTTTTAAATTGTTAGTTAGTTGTATACTGTCTCTATTTTTAACACTCTGTGTTATTTGGAGCGGGCGTGACAACATAGTACTTGGTTCCGAACTAGGTGGCGACACGTTCACCACTCACTTAGTGTTTTAAGACTGGCTATACGATAGCCGTGTTATTTTTGGTGCATTTTTGCTACAATTAGTATGCCGTACTGAAGAACTCTAATGAAAGCGAAACCGGTCTACGGTTCTAATTGTTGCGAGAATGCATCTAGTCTTATATACTTTGTCCCTATATTGGGGTAGAAATGGGCCAGGGCTAACAATTTTTTAAATTGTTAGTTAGTTGTATACTGTCTCTATTTTTAACACTCTGTGTTATTTGGAGCGGGCGTGACAACATAGTACTTGGTTCCGAACTAGGTGGCGACACGTTCACCACTCACTTAGTGTTTTAAGACTGGCTATACGATAGCCGTGTTATTTTTGGTGCATTTTTGCTACAATTAGTATGCCGTACTGAAGAGCTCTAATGAGAGCGAAACCGGTCTATGGTTTTAATTGTTGCGAGAATGCATCTAGTCTTATATGGATTATACCAAAGTGTACTTATCACGTTCTAAGCCTAAAAAGTAGCGGATAATGTTAACCGCTATTTTCATCTTGAGGGTTAAAAATGTCATGGAGTGATATACGCGAGGAAAACAAGCATATGGGGGAAAATATATTGTCAATACTGTATTCAAGAGCGCTATAAAAACAAATATTTTATTATGCAACTTCCGAAACCACATCAAGCTACTGTATAATTTATAGATCCCTATTATATAAGTCGTCTGTATTATGCCTAATGTTGTACATTTATTTAGAGCGGTTGAATAGACTATATGTTTTTTTGCCCAATATAACCTCCAGATTATGCTCAAAGGAAGTATAGACGCAGAAAGTGCGTTATGGTAAGGAATTTGCATAGAAATGATCTGGCACAAAACATTTTTTTATAACTGTAACATAGAAATCTAGATTTTGGCACACACTTTCCTTTTAATGTCATAAACTTGTGTACCAAATTTGTTACGATAGCTTTTTTATTTTTGGAGATAAAATGTTTTTCCGAAAGGAAACCCAAAATTTTCTCCGAAAACCCGGTTAGATTTTCCTGGCCAACAAACCTATCCAAACCACTTATTAAGGAAATGTATGTGCCAAATTGTATCAAAATCGGGCCATTATTTTTTGAGTTATCGGTGTGATATATATATATATATATATATATATATATATATATATATATATATATATATATATATATATATATATATATATATATATATATATATATTTGGCTCTCGGGTTGCACCGCGTCCACAATTCATTAAAACACAATGTTTCGTTCCGCTTCTGTTTTGGAGCCATTTTCCAGAGGTAATGGAAATATATGTAAGGACATGAACTCTAAGGCCTAAATCTGCCTACTCCTTAGAGCGGTGGACAAAGGTGGGTTGGGCTGTTGTAGCTCGATTACGGGGCCTCTCAATCTGCCTACTCCCCAAATCTCGCCGGAGATCGTCTCTTAGGTCTCAGTGTGTTCAACCCTAGCCCTAAGAGAGATCGGGCAGTTCGTTGCAAGTGTTGTTGTATGTACCGTTTCGTTAATACATTATGGACGCGTTTCAACCCGAGAACCAAGTGTGTTTCACATTAAAGACCGCGGAAACCTTTCCGAATATATATATATATATATATATATATATATATATATATATATATATATATACACGGTGTCCCGGAATTCAATTGTACAACATACCTGCCACAGATTTTTCAGCCAAAATTAGGTCGCTTACGATCAACTCGCCTCTATACAAAGTTTCACCGTTTGGCCGCCAGGGCGCTTCAAATTTATTGGTATTTTTCAATTTTTTTACCAGTCTCCTAAACAGGTAATCCGATCATATTCACATTTCACAGAAATATTGTAATGAGCAAGGGGTTTAGTCGTTATGAGAACTTGAGCAATTGCGCCCTTGCATGGGTGTAAACCAGCCCGACCCCTAACTTTTTTTACCGTATTTATTTCTCTGTCCGTTAGATAAATAACACGTAAATTTTTTTTCAAAGACCGAGCTTTTTTAAATTTTTATTGCTTTTGTAAAATTTTGCTTACTCCCTTAGTTTTTTTTCAAAATGGTATTAAGCTAACCACAGATAGTTGAATTAAACGATACTTAAATAATGAAATCCTGTACTATGGAAATGCGTTTGATATATGCGTATTTTGTCTTCAGATTTTCGTGAAAAAATTGCTTGCAAATCTTCATGAATTTTTTTTATTGTTGAAGTTTTATCGAAAAGCTTTTTGTGAATAGTTATAACTAATCAGGTGTGTGAATAGCTTGGAGATGTTCGTTGGCCAGGAAAATCGGACCAGTTTTTTCGGGAACGTTTTATTGTTAATTTTCGGAAACATTTTTAAATAATAATTATATAGTGAGATTTAAGACAGGAGTCGCCATCTCGTTGCGCAACCAAGTAGTATGTTGTCACGACAGCTCCAAATAACAAAAAATGGTATAAAATAGAGACTGTGTACAACCAACAATTTTGTAAACTGTCAGCCCTGGCTCATTTCTTCCCTAATATAGGGAAAATGTATGTAAGGCTAGATGTGTTCTCACCACAATCAGAACTGTAGACCGGTTTCGCTCTAATTAGAGCTCGTCAGTACGGTATATTTAATGCAGCGAGAAAACGCCTATATATTAACACGCCTATGGTAGCCAACCTCACAGCACATAATGAGATGTGAGACATAGCGTTGCGGAACCAAGTAGTATGTCGTCATGGCAGCTCCAAATAACACAAACTGTTATGAAATAGAGACTGATAAGACAAAATGTTATAAAATAGAGACTGTGTACAACCAACTAACAATTTTGTAAATTGTCAGCCCTGAACCATTTCTTCCCTAATATAGGGCTAGATGTATTCTCACCACAATTAGTATACCGTACTGACGAGCTTTTAGAAAATTTCGAAAATTGTTACTTGGTTGTACACAGTCTCTATTTCATAACATTTTGTGTTATTTGGGGCTGTCGTGACAACATACTACTTTGTTCCGCAACGAGATGGCGACTCCTGTCCTACACCTCACTATGTGCTGTAGGGTTGGCTACCATAGCCGTATTACTTTATAGGTGTGTTCTCGCTGCAATTAGTATACCGTACTGGCGAGCTCTAATTAGAGCGTAACCAGATTTGATGCCCACTTTTATTACATATTAAACATTTTTATGAAAATTCAGTAATAGAGAGGTATAGATGGAGAGGCTTTGCAAATTTTTTTTCAAATGAGCGTGAACTAGGACCCCTAGAACCCATATCCGGGGTAAGTTTCAATTTTTATATGTTTATATATATATATATATATATATATATATATATATATATATATATATATATATATATATATATATATATATATATATATATATATATATATATATACTCAAAAAATAAGCAACTGATTTCAATGAAACCCGGCAAGTGCCTTTGTTCTATTAATACCTTGGACGAGTTCGTTAGTCAGGAAAATCGGATAAGGTTTTCAGGGAAAATTTTGAGTTTTGTTTCAAAAAAAATCTTTTTCTCCGAAAATTTCAAAGCTATTTTAATGAAATTTGGTGTATATATTGCCTTGTAAAAGACCTTACTACACACTAAAATTCAACTTTCTGCATCTTTAGAAAATTTAGTTATTTAAATGTTGAGTTGTCTTTTGAAAAAAAATTTTTTTCCGAAAATTACAAAGTTATTTTGATGAAATTCGGTGGATATATTGCCCTGGGTAAGACATTACTATAAATCACAATGCAACTTTCTAAGTTTGTAGAAACTTAAGTTATTCAAATTTGAAGCATTTAATAAAAATTCACTACCATAACACACTTGCTGCGTACCGAAGTTTTTTTATTATTACACAAAATGTTTAACACTTTCCGCTGTTTTTAATGAAAAGTATTGGAACAAGAAATAAACTTTCGTCTTCCATTAAATATAGCTCCCAAGAAAGCTGGATTGTTACAAAATAACGAATTACTCCTGCTTAAAACATCTTCCATTAAATTAACGACCGTGCTATTAATATCACTATCTTTGATCAGACTCTATGCATCTAACAATACCTCAGCTGTTGAAATACATATATCTACTTAATCATAGTTTGTCTATCTTTTAATGAGAGCCATTATTTAAATGCACATATAAACAGACACTAATTTTAAGTTTTCACGCTCAGCCTGAGAACGATGCTCAGGGAACAAACTGATGTTATTATTATAAAACAAATTATGTATTATTTATGGTTTGCATGTACCAGTCATTTTATATGTCACGATGTGAGTAATTTCTCATCTAGCTACTGAATGTGTTATATAATATGATTTTATACTGTTAATATTAATTTGTATGTCTAGTTATTATAAAATGCTTAAGCGAATTATCTTTAAACAAATTCGCTTATAAGGAGACAACGATTACAAGACTTTTATTTTTTAGTGATTTTTTATTTACAAAAATTCACTAATAGAGAGGTATCGATGGTGAGACTTTGCAATTTTTTTTTGTATCCAACCGATATCTCAAAAAATAATGACCCGATTTTGATGAAACTCAGCAAGTACCTTTCTTTTATTAATAGCTTGGATGAGTTCGTTAGCCAGTAAAATCGGACAAGGTTTTTCGGGAAAATTTTGCGTTTTCTTTCGAAACAAATTTTTTAAAAATTACAAAGCTATGTCGATGAAATTTGGTGTACATATTGCTTTGGGAAAGACCTAAATATGCACCAAACTTCAGCTTTCTAGGTTTACAGAAAAATGAGCTATTCAAATTTGAAACATTTATTTTTAATATCACCGCGTTTCATTGACAATGGCAAACCTGGCTTATATGAGATCTAGTATGTCTGAGCGTTGCCTGGCAACGGATAATTTGATATTATTGCGCAGGTCTGTTACACGCTGTAACTGACGTTTATCGTATGGTATTAGATTGTTTTATCTGTTTCAGTTGACACATTATTTGTGTTATTTGGTAATTTTTATATACAAGTGCAAATTATTCCTTTATGATTTTGTTAATGTTAGTGGGTGGACTAAACAGTGTTTATGTTTTATCAACACATATAAAGGATCGAAGTTTTACAAAACGGTTCATATGCAACAGGTTAGTTATTTTCTCTCTGATGCTTTGGCGGTAATTTTAGTTAAGTTTATCGTTTCACGGTCCATAATTTTTAGTTAATTTTCGTACAAAAAATTCGTCAATAAGGAGACTGCGACTTTAGAAATTTAAAAAGATTTCTTCAAATGAGCGCAAACTAGGCCGCCTGGAATCCATTTACGTTCAGTTTTGATCTGTTTACATATATACAGGGTGACGCATTTATATGGTAAAGCTCAATATAATTATTATTATACAAGAGACGATGAAATATTGTATAAGTTAATTATAGGGTATCTTGAGCTGCATCTTATAAAATTATTTTGACAATCACAGGCTGGTCCATAAGTCGTTGGTGATCCCTACAATTTTTTTTTTCGAACAGCCTTATTTTATTGCATTTTTCATCGAAATATGTTTGTAAGAAAAAAATCAAGACGCAGTAAGTGCATTTTGGTAGCAAATTTTCATTAAATGCTTCAAATTTCAATAACTCAATTTGCTATTAACCTAAGCTTTGTTGGCTGGGAAACCAACATTTAAAGTTTATGGTCTGAAAATTTTTGTACATTTTCAAACAATAAGTTATTTTGATAAAATATGGCACATTGTTTCTAGTATATAGGTTATACCGGTAACCAATTTGATGACTGCTTGCATTAAAAATACATATTTGCTATTCAAAACATTTTTATAAAAATTCACTGCCATAACGCACTTGGTGCGTCCAGACTTTTATTTAAATTAGCTAATAAAAGTCGAATTATAGGCACTTGAAAAATATTGTGTATCTGCGAAGAAAACAAAGTTATATATATATATATATATATATATATATATATATATATATATATATATATATATATATATATATATATATATATATATATATATATATATATATATATATATATATATATATAAAATGGAATTTAGTAGACGCCTCGCCTATTTAGCGTGGAATAACCAAATGTATTAAAGTCATTATCTCCATATTTATAAAAATCTCTGGACGCAGCAAGTGCGTTATGGTAGCGAATTTTCTTTAAAATATTTTTAATAGGAAATGTCTTTCTTTGATGAAAGCAGGCATCAAACTTGGTTGCCTATATAGTAGAAACAATGTACCATATTTCATTGAAATAAATTTATTGTTTGAAAATATATAAACATTTTTCAAAAGTCTAGATGCAGCAAATGTGTTATGGAAGTGAATTTCCATAAAAATGTTTTTAGTAGCAAATGTGAGCAGGCATCAATCTGATTACCGGTATAGCCTATGTGGTAGAAACAATGTACTATATTTTAACAAAATTACTTATGGGTTGAAAATATACAAAAAATTTCCGGAAATTAACTTAACTGTTGGCAGGTTCCTGAAAACAGTTTTTTGAAAAACGTTCGGGAGCTAAACTGCAAATTTACCGAAAATTCGCTACCAAAACGCACTTACTGTGTCCAGTTTTTTTTCTTACTAACGCATCATATTTCGATAAAAAATGCAAAAATGCATTAACGAATTTGTTCTACGAAAATTAGTTAAACAAAAATTATACACCCCTACTTACTCCTGGTCCCGTAACTTCCTTGGGGAGTGTGAACAAGAAATTTTCCTTGGGGTTTGAGGATCCAGGGGGGTGGGGGCCTAGGCAGGTTTCTAAAAACAGTTTTTTGAAAAGCGTTCGGGAGCTAAACTGCAAATTTACTGAAAATTTGCTACCAAAACGCACTTACTGCGTCCAGTTTTTTTTCTTACAAACGCATCATATTTCGATAAAAAATGCAAAAATGCATTAACGAATTTGTTCTACAAAAATTAGCTAAAAAAGTTATGCACCCCTACTCACCCCTGGTCCCGTGACTTCCTTGGGGAGTGTGAACAAGAAATTTTTTTTTGGTTTATGGATCCAGGGGGGGGGCTAGGCAGGTTTCTTAAAACAGTGTTTTAAAAAGCGTTCGAAAACTAAACTGCAAATTTACCGAAAATTCGCTACCAAAACGCACTTACTGCGTTCAGATTTTTTTCTTATAAACGCATCATATTTCGATAAAAAATGCAAAAATGCATGAATAAATTTGTTCTACGATAATTAGCTAAAAAAAATTATAGACCGTTAAACCATAAACTTCACTAACCCTACAAATAAATATCCAAAAAGCCACCAAACTTAACTAAACTGACAGCTAAAGCATCAGAGAAAGGGTCTATTTGAAATGGATATTCTGTAAATATTTTAGTAAAATGAAGGGCAATGACGGTTGAATCTGAAACTTAAGGCTTTGCAGAACATTTTTCTTGCAACATTTTCTTTTCACAAACAGTATTTGTTTCACATTCTTTGCTTAAACATCGCAAATTTTGACGTTTAAAATTGCGAGTTTGACGTTTTGCGGAAAACTCCAAAATTTGTTACTTTAACTGCCCATAACTTCTTTGTCTTTACAGCTAGGGACCTAAATTTTGGTACAGAGTTCACTCTTTACAATACAAATAGGCGTACCAAATTTGGTTGCCCTTACTTATTTCCGGAGATATGAATTTTTTTATAAAGAAAATACAAAATTTTTCGGGAAAACCTGGTCCGATTTTCCTGGCTAACGAACTTATCCAAGCCACTTGCAAAAGGAAGGTACTCTGTAAATTTTATCAAGATAGGTCCATTATTTTTTGAGTTATCGGTCGGATATATATATATATATATATATATATATATATATATATATATATATATATATATATATATATATATATATATATATATATATATATATATAAACACAGATCTCCCCATAAGCGAATTAAAAAAAAAAAAATTCGCTAAAATGTGTGGAAGCTGCAAATGCGCTTTGGTAGTGAATTTCATTTAAAATGTTTTGAAAAGCAAATACGTCTTTCATAATGAAAGCAGACATCCAATTTCGCTGCCAGTAAAATATGTTCCCCTCGGGGGAACCTGTAACCCCTAGAGGGCGCGTCCCAAGGTAGCGGATAGGGGAATGCCTTTCAGATATGAGTGGTAGGAGGAAAATCAAATACCTCCCGCGGACCAACAGGTACGCAGCGTCTGATCCAGAGTGGGCGACTGCAAACAGCTCTGTCCTCATGTTAGAGGCGGCTGAACTAAAAACAGTGAAGGCAACGGGAAACCACACTGTTAACATTTCCTAGGATATTGCTACGGCGAGAAAAAAAAAGCGACGGCCCCTAGTTCCGGGCAGCCCTTTGATGGGCAAGGGGTGCTAAGAATCCCCCGGCTCAAAATAGCAAAATCCACTGTAAAGATAGGCACATGGAATATTCGAAGCCTTTATGCTGCTGGAAAATATAAAAATCTTGTTCAAGAGACTAAGCGCTTAAAACTGTCGATTATGGGAGTAAGTGAATTACGATGGACTGGTTCGGGGACATGCAGACACAAAGGCGATATACTATATTACTCCGGGAGCGACAACGACGACCCACAACATAGAAACGGAGTAGGAATTACCGTAACATCCGAAATAGAGAATTATGTCCTTAACTTTGTTCCAATAGGCGACAGAATAGTACTGTTACAGCTACACGCATCACCATTTAATATCAACCTAATACAAATATATGCCCCTACTACAGAGAAAAAGTAGAAGTTCTGTATAATCAACTTAGTACAACACTGAAAAGCTTAAAATCCAACGAAATCACTTATATAATTGGTGATTTTAATGCCAAAATTGGTAAAGGTCGCAGATTGGATCTGGTGGGGGCGTATGGCTTGGGAGAAAGTAATGAACGAGGTGACAGACTGCTTGATTTCTGCCAAGAACACAATGTGTTTGTTTGCACCTATAGCATGCTAAGTTATCTCTGGATAGGAAGATTCTGTAGGATGTGCTGTCATAATTCATGAGAAATGATTCTGGAATAGCTGCTTGTGTCGGCGTGATAAATATTTGCTTTCCGAAACCAAACATGTGACTAAATTGAGGTAGTGATGAATTAATTTTCAGAAATGTCATTGGTGAGAGCAACTTAAGTTCCATGTTTTCTAATTCTTCAATAAGGATTTCGCAGGGGACAGCAGGACACAAATTTGTCAATACAAGTCTCTCTGATGGTGCGACATATCGACGAGCTTGAATTATTACATTATTAGTAAATTTTCTTAAGACAATTCACTAATGAGGAGATTTCGACTTTTGAATTTTGAAAAAATTTCTTCAAATGAGCGCTAATTAGGCCCCCCAAAATACATATCCGGGGTCAGTTTCAATTTTTATATGTTTTATATATATATATATATATATATATATATATATATATATATATATATATATATATATATATATATATATATATATATATATATATATATATATATATATGTATCACACCGATAACTCAAAAAGGAATGGGCCGATTTTGATTAAATTTGCTGAATAAATTCCTTATGCAAATGGCTTGGACGAGTTCGTTATCCAGGAAAATCTGCCCAGGTTTTCCCGGAAAATTTTGTGTTTTCTTTTAAAAAAAATTCATATCTCCGGAATTAACAAAGTAAGGGCAACCAAATTTAGTACGCGGGTTTAGATCCTTATAGGTAAGTCAACTACCAAAACTTAGCTATATAGGTAAAAAGACAAAAAAGTTATAGGCATTTAAAGAAAAATAAATTGGGGTTTTCCTCAAAACGTCAAAATTGTGATTTAAAACGTCAAAATCGGCAACATTTAGGCAAATAACTTGAATCTAATACGGGCTATGGAAATGAAATGTCTCAAGAAGGTTGTTTCACAAACCCTGAAGTCTTAGTTTCAACCGTCATTGTCCTTCATTTTACTAAAATATTGCCAAAAAATTCATTTCAAATAGACCCTTTCTGTGATGTTTGGCAGTAGTCTTAGCTATAGAGTTTATCGTTTAATGGTATATAATTTTTGTCGAATTTTCGTAAAAAATCAATAAAGTAAGAAAATAAATTCTGGATGCAGCAAGTGCGTTATGGGAGCGAATTTTGATCAAATGCTTCATGTTTGAATAGCCCAATTTGCTATTAATTTATAAGGTTGACCAAGAAACGAGTTTTTCCGGGAACACTTTAAGCTTACTTTTGGAAATTTTTGTACATTTTCACACAATAAAGTTATTTTTATGAAACATGGCACATTGTTTTTACTATATAGGTTATACTGGTAAGCAAAATTGATGCCTGCTTTCTTAAAAAGAAAACACACATATTTGCAATAAAAACATTTTTATGAAAATTCACTACCATAACGCACTTGCTGCGTCCAGAGTTTTCACTTTCATTTTATCATCATGCTCGTTCATGAATTTTTCTACAAGCTTTTGTGACGTAAGATACACGCATATTCTATTACCTGAAAGTTTGGATGTAAATATTATATTTGTTGGTTGTATTATGTTTGCCAATGGTAGGAGATAATCCTCTAGTCTTGCTCAGTCTATTGCGGAAAATATAATTGCTTGATTTTTTCATGGATATTTTTGTTGTGTTAATATCGTAGAATATATTTTGTTTATAGAGGTTTCCATCTGGGAGCCCCTGTAGTCAGAAGCCCCAGAAGCAGTTTCAGACATCTTAATAAAATTCAGGTACAACCCTGTCTATCTCGGACCATACCGTGAGGATAAACAGGTAAATTGATAATGTTCTCAAAGATAAGACGTCTGTTACTTGATACAGGATAATATTTTAACTAATATATCTATATAACTGCATATAATTGTATTGTACTCAGACTGTGCTGTAAACCTAACACACCAGTGGATCAGCACCATATTTTAAATTATAACTCTGTAATTCCGATACGATTGATTACTTCGGAAACAACACAATTAAATGTTGGATTTTCAACAAGTTTTAGATAATCATGGAATATTTCCTAACGAATATAGTTGGGTGATGGTGTGACGCACACAGCAGTCAACATAAATGTTGAATGTACTGTTTTTTCACACTTTGTTTTTAATAAAGGAAATAACCTGAGGGATCCACGCATGGGAAGGCGAAACGTCGTCGAAACTTCTTAATTTATAACAAAAAGCCTGGACGCAGCAAGTGCGTTATGGTAGTGAATTTTCATAGAAGTGATCTGGCACATAATATTTTATAACTTTTTTTTCTTGTAACATAAAAATCTAAATTTTGGTGTGTAGTTTACTTTTTATATCGTAAACCTACCTACCAAATTTGGTTATCATATATTTTTTATTTTTTAAGATAAAATTTTTTTTCAAATGAAAACTCAAAATTTTTCCGGAAAACCTCGTCCGATTTTTTTGATTAACGAACTTGTCAAAGCCATTTACAAAAGGAAGGTATGTGCCAAATTTTATCAAAATCGGCCTATTATTCTTTGAGATAAAAATTTTTTTCGAATGAAAACTCGAAATTTTCCCGGAAAACCTCGTCCGATTTTCCTGACTAACGAACTTATCCAAGCTATTTACAAAAGAAAAGTACATGCCAAATTTTATCAAAATCGGCCCATTATTTTTTGAGTTATCGGTGTGATACATATATATATATATATATATATATATATATATATATATATATATATATATATATATATATATATAAATATATATATATATATATATATATATATATATATATATATATATATATATATTAATATATATATATATATATATATATATATATATATATATATATATATATATATATATATATATATATATATATATATATATATATATATATATATATATAAACATATAAAAATTGAAACTGACCCCGGATATGGGTTCTAGGGGTCCTAGATCGCGCTCATTTGAAGAAATTTTTTCAAAATTCAAAAGTCGAGATCTCCTCATTAGTGAATTTTTTCTAAGAAAATTCACTAAAATTAATACAATATTTGTGGGTTTGAGTAAACCATCATGCTCTTTTTTTTAATTTCAACAACACATCACGAGAGCTTACAGCCTAAATGCTATCATACCGTGGGTGTTGACACGGAGGAAAGAGGCAACTTGTTAATTCTGAACTTGAAGGTTTGGAGGTTCGGAGGAGAAGGAAAAACATGTACCGGCAAGGAATTCCACAACTTGAAAGTCCTCGGGACAAAAGAGCGGGCATAACAAGATGTTCTATGTCTGGTGACTTGGACAGTAAAGGGTGCATTCGCTCTGTTCCCCTGGTAGCTCTGTTGGGGGCAGCAGGTGGAAGAACTATGGAGGAAAGCTCCCGTGAGCAGTGTTCGTGCAGATATCTATAAAAGAGAGAGAGAGAGAGAGAGAGAGAGAGAGGGGTCGCCAACGGCACGTCGGCGTGCAAGGAATGGCAGCCTTTGGGTAGGGTCACCGATGAGACGTATAGCTCTCTTTTGAATGGAGTCCAGGATAGCGAGTGTAGAAGCGGCAGCTGCACCCCAGATGTGGGAGTAGTATTCGAGGTTTGGCCTTATTTGTGAAGTATATAAGGCATAGAGATTAGCTGGTGAAAAGTATTTTCGAGCCCGGAAGAGGAACCCTAATTTCTTAGCAGCCGCTTCTGCAATTGATGTGACATGTTGGTGCCAATTAAGATTTCGATCCACAGAAATGCCAACAAGAGAAAAGGACACGTTACTTAGAATAACTTTGGTTGTTCATTGTGATGGGTCTAGAGCTGGCCTTTCTCTTATGAGAAAGAAAGCAAGACTGAGATTTGGTGGGGTTGAATTGTACACGATTTCTACTTCCCCAGTCTTGCTGCGGCAGGACTATTTCTTTCTTATATATTAAAAAAATTAAACAGATATATATATATATATATATATATATATATATATATATATATATATATATATATATATATATATATATATATATATATATATATATATATATATATATATCTCTTAAAAAGCTTACTGTGTGGTTACTTACACTTATGGAATTATAGAATGCAGTTCATTCGTAAAAAGTAAAAAATTTGCGACAAAGTAAGTTTATTTAATATTTATATAAGTGTTATAATCTATCAGCTACACAGTTATTATATAATAAAAATAGTACCCAGAAATAAAACAAAAGTTAGACAGACTACAATTTACATATACAAAACACATACAATTTGCAACAAAACAAAAAATACGTTAATTTAAAAAAAAATGTAAGTGTTTGTTTTATACTCAACTGACACACTGACACCGTAATAATCTGTAGGTAAGTTTATGTCAATTTAACTCAAATAACCTCCACCACAAAGTTTTTAAATAAGTTAGATTCTTTGAAGATGTGCCGACTCTACATCAATTTTCATCGCTATGGTGTCCGAAAAACACAAATAAAGCCCACTCTATCAGATTCTCAAAATACATTATTGTCGCTTGCTCAGACTGTTGTACCTCTTGATGATGCTGGTGTTCTATGCGAGGTTCTAAGTTTAAATTGTAGTCATCAGCTTCAGCTTCATTGTATACAGGTTCTATTTCATTTTCTGTTTCCTCTTCTGTTGACATGTCAGCGTCACTTTCCATGATCTCTGCACTTTCCATGTCAGTTTCACTTTCACTCATCGTGCCTGTTTCGTTTTCCATTTCAGTTTCACTATCGGTTTCTTCATTCGAATTGTCATTGGATGAAGTTGACGGTGATATCAGAGGCACTTCTGTATAATCAATTTTATGATATACCTTATTCAATTCTTCCTCGGTCCACGATTGCGCTATTCTCTTTTTCATCAAAGATATACTTCTCAAACCAAAATTTATGTCCTTGCATTCTTCAACTGAGTTATTTTGTAAACTCCCCATTTTACGCTAAGACAGTCTCTGTCAAACTCCTAGCTATGACTGGTTCTATACATTATAAGGGGTGGTTGTAGCGCTGAAGGATGGGCCCAATGATTTAAATGAATTATTTTCTTCGAACTACCTTTTGTTTAATTACTTTTAAACTAGGTACGGATTGAGCTTGCAAATACCTAATATGACCGTAAATGTCATTTGCTATACCCTTTTCAACCGAAAAAAGGTAATTACCTCGTTGTTAGATTTGTAACTCTTCAAAGGGATTAGAGACCAGGTATAAAAATAATTGTCATTTGTCATAAACTATTAACCGGTTCCGTTATTTCTGTTATTTACATATAATTCATTATAAGAATTTGCGGGTGGTTAGAGATTATACTTAAACGTAGTTTCCAGGAAGGTTTCCTAGGTGAGAAGTTAACAACAATATGTCTTCAAGATATAATTTTAGTTAAAGCATACCTACACGGTTCAATAAGTAAAATTTTGACGCAGAAAGTGCGCTATGGCAGCGACTTTTCATAAAAATATTTTTATGTCAAATATGTATTTTTTCAATCAAATACATCGAATTTAGTAGATAGTAAAACCTATATAATAGAAACCATATATGTAAAATATTGCAATAAACTATCCTTATGGTTTGAAAAATACAAACATTTTCCAAAAATAAAGTAAAAATTTTCCCGAAAAAAATGATCCCCTTTCCCTGACCAACGAAAAAATTCTGGACGCAGCAAGTGCGTTATGGTAGTGAATTTTCATAAAAATGTTGTTAATAACAAATATGTGTGTTTTTTTTTAAGAAAGCAGGCATTAAATTTGGTTACCAGTATAACCTATATAGTAAAAACAATGTGCCTTGTTTCATCAAAATAACTTTATTGTGTGAAAATGTACAAAAATTTCCAAAAGTAAACTTAAAGTGTTCCCGAAAAAACACGTTTTTTGGTCAACCTTATAGGTTCATAGCAAATTGAGCTGTTCAAATATGAAACATTTGATTAAAATTCGCTACCATAACGCACTTGCTACGTCCAGAATTTCTTTTCTTACAAACATGCATCGGTGAAAAATTCAAAAATGCAATAACATAAGGCGTGTTTAATTAAAAAAAAAAAGAAGAAAATTTGTATCACCAACGACTTATGGGCCATCCTGTGATTGTAGAAATATTTTTTTAAGATGTAGCTCAAGACACCCTATAATTAATATATACAAATTTTCTTCATATCTTGTATAATAACGGATATATTGAGCTTTATTGATTTTTGACGAAAATTCGACAAAAATTATATGCCATTAAACGATAAACTCTAAAGCTAAGGCTACTGCCAAGCATCAGAGTAAGGGTCTATTTGAAATGAATTTTCTGGAAACATTTTAGTAAAATGAAGGACAATGACGGTTGAAACTAAGACTTCAGAATTTGTAAAACATCCTTCTTGAGACATTTGATTTCCATATCCCGTATTAGATTCAAGTTCTTTGCCTAAATGTTGCCGATTTTGACGTTTTAAATCGCAACTTTGACGTTTTGAGGAAAACCCCAATTTATTTTTCTTTAAATGCCTATAACTTTTTTGTCTTTTGACCTACATAGCTAAATTTTGGTAGATAGATTACCTATAAGGATATTAACTAGCGTACCAAATTTGGTTGCCCTTACTTTGTTAATTCCGGAGATATAAATTTTTTTCGAATGAAAACACAAAATTTTCCGGGAAAACCTGGTCAGATTTTCCTGGCTAACGAACTTATCCAAGCCATTTGCAAAAGGAATTTTTCCACCCAATTTAGTCAAAATCGGCCTATTATTTTTTGAGTTATCGGTGTGATACACACATATATATATATATATATATATATATATATATATATATATATATATATATATATATATATATATATATATATATATATATATATATATATATATATATATATATATATATATATATATATATATATATATATATATATATATATATATATATATATATATATATATATATATATATATATATATATATATATATATATATATATATATATATATATATATATATATAAACATATAAAAATTGAAACTGACCCCGGATATGTGTTCTAGGGGGCCTAGTTCGCGGTCATTTGAAGAAATTTTTTCAAAATTCAAAAGTCGGGATCTCCTCATTAGTGAATTTTTTTTAAGAAAATTCACTAATATTCAAGCAACTTACACAAAAGCTACACCGCTGCCAAGATATAATTATCCTCAAAAAGGTTTTTGACAACTATTTTTTTCACGAAATATAGCCATTTTTTTCAAAAAAATTGGAAATTATGTTTTCTCTTTTTATCTATGCAGGGTGATTCATAAGTGTGGCCAAAAATGAAATCCCATATTCTTTGAACAATTTTGGAGAGGGTATGTCCTATAAATTTTTTTCCTTCAATTCTTCATTAAAAAGATACAGGATGTTGAAGTTGAATTTCAAAAAATAAAATTTCCCAATTTTTTAAAAAGTAGTACATATATTTTGCTGAAACTTCGCATGTGTAGGCTGTTGTGGAAGCCGCGTATTCTACCAGAAAATTTGAATCGGCTAATCCAGCAGTGGCGCGCGTACCCACATGTCATTGGTTATCCCTCAAGAAAAAAACGTGTACCCCAATGATTTTTTTTTAATTTTTAATTTTTTGAATCTTACTTTCATTCGTGAACAAAATGACTCTTGATAATTTTCTGTACGACGCTTATTTGTCGAGTAAGCAATGTTTCAGGTAAGTCTTTTAGAGCACAGTTCATGATTTTTAACCAGTCGTTGTTTGGTAGAAAATCGCAATGATACACTTTTATGTCTCCATTTGCCTAAATACACGCACGACACTTTTTTTAATATGGAAAATTTAATGTCTTGATAATTTTTTGTACGACGATTATCTTTGTTGTATTTTAGTAAGTAGTAGTCTGGTTTGCCAAAGTTGTCATTAAGTGTCACTTGACGTTTAGGTTAACAAGTTATTATTTTGAATAGGTGTAAGTGGTAAACTTTATAAAATTGCAAAATTTTCTACTCTTTTACTTCTTATAATGGAGTACACCTCAGAAGAGTATGCAGACATAATTTTTATCTACGGATATGCTGATGGAAATGCCCTAGCTGCTTGTAGGGAATAACAACGTATGTTTCCCACTTGCCGTCAACCTACACCAATGGTTTTTCTCGATCGTTTTCAAGACTTCGGCAGTGCGGTATTGGATAGCGTCCTGACGCTAGAGCTAATGGTAGAAGACAACATCAGCTTGAAGACGAAGAGAGAGCGGTAGATGCAGTGATGGATCAACCTTCTTCAAGTACTGGGAGGATTGCCACGCAGTTACAATATTCTCAAAGCTTTGTTTGCAGAACTTTACATCGAGAAGCCTTACATCCATATCATCGACAGAATGTGCATCGCCTTCTCCCTCGAGATAATGTGCATCGACGAGTCTTTTGTGAATGGATGTTGGAAATGAACAATCAAAATATCTTATTCCCTAATCTAATCTTCTGGTCTGACGAATCAGCATTTACAAGAAATGGTATTTATAATTCTCATAATGAGCATGTCTGGTCATTGGAAAATCCACATGCAACAAGGACTCGCACATTTCAACATAGATTTTCCATTAATTTATGGTGTGGTATTTTTAACGGCTCACTGTTCATGGCAGTTCTGCCACAATGTTTAAATGGATCTTCGTACTTGGCGCTCCTAGAAAACCGTGTAGAAAATATTCTAGATGACATTCCACTAGCAACAAGAGGTATAATGTGGTACCAGCATGACGGTGCACCAGCGCATCATAGTCGAAACGTTGTTACATGGCTACATGAGCATTATAATAAAAGATGGATTGGCAGAACTGGACCAATATATTGGCCTGCAAGATCACCGGACTTAAACCCACTTGACTTCTATCTTTGGGGTGATTTTAAGAGACTGGTCTACAGTGGACAAATAAATACACCAGTCAGCTACAACAACTGATAAATAATGCCTTTCGTCATATTCAAGCAACAATGAATCCTCAAGACATTAAATTTTCCATATTAAAAAGATGTCGTGCGTGTATTCAGTCCAATGGAGGTATTTCTGAACATTTATTGTAATAAATAAATTACTATAAGCCCGATAAAAGTGTATCATTGCGATTTTCTACCAAACAACGACTGGTTAAAAATCATGAACTGTGCTCTAAAACACTTACCTGATTCTTTGATTACTCGACAAATAAGCGTCGTACAGAAAATTATCAAGAGAGTCATTTTGTTCACGAATGAAAGTAAGCTTAAAAAAAAATGTCATTGGCGTACCCGTTTTTTTCTTGAGGGATAACCAATGACATGTGGGTAGGCGCGCCACTGATGGATTAGCCGATTAAATTGTTATGTTAGAATACACGCCTTCCATAACAGCCTACACCTGCGAAGTTTAAGCAAAATATATGTGCTACTTTTTAAAAAATTGGGAAATTTTATTTTTTGAAATTCAACTTCAACACCCTGTATCTTTTTAATGAAGCATTATATGAAAAATTTGTATAGTACATACCCTCTCTAAAATTGTTCAAAGAACATGGGGTTTCATTTTTGGTCACCACATATGAATCACCCTGTATACAGGGTGTTTCTAAATTGATGCGAAAAATTTTACAGGGTGATTCCTTGGCGAAAAATAAGGTGTGTCTTTTTTATAAAGTTTTTCTTGAAACCCCTTCTCCTCCAAGTTACAGCCCTTTGAAATTTTGGCAAAAATTTTCCATTAAATTTCTCCGTTATGGAATAATTTAAAAAGACGAAATTTTGCAGATGTATAAGGATAACAAAATGACAGTTTTAAATGGATTTTGTAACCCTATAATGTTATCACAAGAGGGTGAAAAGACCTTCCCTTACATTATTTTTTATCAGTACTTTTTATTGTGTGTACCGTTTTCTATTAAAAAAAAGATTTAGAAAGAAGGATTCATTTAGTAAATTTTTTATGTCTTAACATATTCTCATATAATTGTTAGTTTCATGACAAAAAATAAAATATTACTCAGATCGATGTCACATGAATTTACAGAGTGGCTATTATTTGCTGAAAAATCAAGTACGTGGTAGGCTGTCAAATAACGTCATAATTACACTAATATGTTAATATGTATTGTTCTAGCTTTTACTAATTTACAAAAATTCAAAATAAGAAATAATAACTATTGTACTACTATTTTATAATTAATAATTAACAAACTAAGAAACGAAAATAAATATTAACAAAATGTCAGTACGTATCATCATAATAAATGTTGAAAATGTCCCCCTTCGGAGAGAACACATGACTCTAGTCTGTTTCTCATGGAATTTCGTATTCTATGTAAAATACCGGGTGTGTTTCTTATAATATCACATGATTCGATAATACGATTTCTGAGGTCATCGATGTTTTCAACAGGACTTGAATAAACTAAGGTTTTCAGAAAACCCCACAGGCAAAAATCCAACGGATTCAATTCAGGAGATCGGGCAGGCCAATTCTGTGGGCCTCCTAGACCTATCCAACGATTTGGGTAAACTTCGTTCAAGTAGTTACGAGCGTGATACTAAAATCAGCTGAAGCCCCGTCATGCATGTACCTCATTTGTTGTCTAATTTGTAAAGGAATATTTTCAAGGAGTAGGAGCAACTTTTCCTTGAGTAGATGACAGTACACTTCTCCATGTAGTCTTATAGGAGGAAAATATGATCCAATTAAGTCATCACCAATGACAGCAAGCCATGCATTTAATGAAAACTTGTGTTGAAAATAAGATTCCGTAATTTCGTGTGGGTTTTCTTCAGACCATATGTGGTTATTATGAAAATTTCTGATAGATTCTCGTGAAAAGTTGGACTTATCAGCAAATAAAATACGAGATAAAAACTGTGGAATTTGCGTGATCATTTGAAGCATCCATCAACAAAAAATTAACGTTATTTGACAGCCTACCACGTACTTGATTTTTCAGCAAATAACAACCACTCTGTAAATTCATGTGACATCTATCTGAGTAATATTTTTTTTTTGTGATGAAACTAACAATTTTATGAGAAAATGTCGAGACATAAAAAAGTTGCTAAATGAATCCTTCTTTCTAAATCATTTTTTTAAAATAGAAAACGGTACACACAATAAAAGTACCGATAAAAAATAACGTAAGGGTAGGTTTTTTCACCCTCTTGATAACATTATAGGGTTACGAGATCCATTTAAAACTGTCATTTTGTTAGCCTTATGCATCTGCAAAATTTCGTTTCTTTAAATTATTTTATAACGGAGAAATTTAATGAAAACTTTTTTTTGCCAAAATTTCAAAGGGCTGTAACTTGGAGGAGAAGGGGTTTCAAGAAAAACTATAAAAATTACAAAAAAGACACCCCTTATTTTTTTCCAAAGAATCACCCTGTAAAATTTTTCGCATCAATTTAGAAACACCCTGTATATATTATTGTATTTTCGATCGAATTATAATGCATGTTTGTAAGAAAAAAATTGATATCGTTCATCTTTTTTGAGTTATTTCAATTGTTTTGCAACTTTTCACGTTTTTGGCACATATCACAAATTGTGATATGGCGTCTTTACAATTATAGACAGCGGAGCCCCATGAAAATGACGCATTAAGAGAGTTTTTTGTTTGTATTACTAGTCGAAAAAATCGAGCTGCCATATACAGGTACTCTCAAATAATGGCTGAATTTGAAAAGTTTTCGCAGAAACGTTTCCGTCTAAATCATTTTTTCTAAGATTTTTGTGATATGTTGGTAATTAATAATAAATGTTTAGTAAGTTATTGTGCAAAAAAGTTGTCGAATTTTTGTGAAAATTTTAATTTAGTGTAACATTACTGAAGGCAATTTTTGTAAAAAAAGGTATTTTTTTTAAATTTTGGTCCTAAAGCGGTTTGTGAATAATTATATCTTGGGAGGTGTGCAAATACCTTGGGGAGGTACGTTGGTCAGCAAAATCGGACCAGTTTTTTTCTGGAACTCTTAAAGTTTATTTTCGGAAAATGTTTGTACTTTTTGAAGCAACAAAGCTAATTTAATGAAATATGGTACATTGTTACTACTATATCGGTTATACCAGCCAAAATGTGCTTCTTTTATAAACAAGACATATTTTACGTTGAAAACCTTTTTAGGAAAATTTGCTGTCATAACGCACTTGCTGCGTCCAGACTTTTATGAAATAAACCTGCGTACCAAATATGGTTGACATAACTTTGAAATTTGTTACTTCTGGGGATCTAAAAATGTTCCGAAAGAAAACACAACATATTCCGTGAAAAACTGGACCAATTTCCGTGGCTAACGAACTTATCCAAGCCATTTACAAAAGGAACGCATTCACCAAAATGGACACATTGTCCAAGATGTTTTGCTAATGAGAACAACACATTTAAATGTTGGATTTTCAACAAGTTTTAGATGATCATGGAATACTTCCCAACGAATATAGTTGGGTAATGGTGTAATGCACACAGCTGTCCACATAAATATTGAATGTACAGTTTTTTCACTTTCTTTTTAATAAAGAAAAAAACCTGAGGAAGCTGCGCATGGGGAGGCGAAACGTCGTCCAAATTTCTTCATTTATAACAAAAATTAATACAATATTTGTAGGTTTGAGTAAACCATCATGCTCTGGCTGCTTCAGGACTTTTTCCTTATTATATATTTAAAAAGTTATACAGATATATGTCTTATAAAGCTTATAGATGGAGAGCCAGAGGTGAAAAAATTCTCTGATTTACAAAAGCTGATATTTTGATAGCTAATTAGCTACGCTGTGCACGTACACATATTCTAGTCAGTCAAGCGAATCTTAGAACAGGTGCCACAGGTGCGCCAACAAAGATGTCGTTCTTACCGGGGTAACAAAATGAATTTACAAAAGCTGATAATTGTTATACAGATTCTATATTGTATAACAATAAAAGTTATGTCAGTCAGTCAGATGCATACGGGAACAGAGCTGGTCAGTCAGTTCGAATGTCTGTATGAAAAATAAATAATGTGCAATTTATTTACAAGGCTTGAAAATTTGTGGGTATATATTGATCTGTTAAACATTAAAAATATAACAACGCCCGTCAGTCAGCGAAAAAGATATAAAAATTTCGTTCACGCCGGCGGCGTTACAGGCGGCATATTCGCTCTTCTCCTCCCATTATTATTATTATTTAAAATACCAGAAAACTATGTGAAATTATAGGTTGTAAGTATAAATTATTAATTGGTATTTTTATTCATTATATATATATATATATATATATATATATATATATATATATATATATATATATATATATATATATATATATATATAAATTATATTAGCAGACAATTTATTTATTTAATAAAGTGTAACGGGATGACGTTAAATAAAAAAAATGTCTGTTAACGTTATTAATATACTTATATGTTTTAATAAAACAATAAATTACTAATTTATAATTACAACTTATAATTTCACATAGTTTTCTGATATTTTAAATAATAATAATGGGAGAAGAGCGAGCATGCCGCCTGTAACGCCGCCGGCGCGCACGAAATTTTTATATCTTTTTTCGCTGACTGAGCGGTGTTGTTCTGCGAAACAGTTGACTGACTATTTTTTTAATGTTTAATAGATCAATATATACCCACAACAAAATTTCCAAGCTTTGTAAATAAATTGCACATTATTTATTTTTCATACACATATTCGAACTTTATTACCCCAGTAAAAACGACATCAGCTCTGTTCCCATATACAGCTGACTGACTGACATAACTTTTATTGTTATACAATATAGAATCTGTATAACAATTATCACTTTTTGTAAATTCATTTTATTACCCCAGTAAAAACGACATCTTTGTTGGCGCACCTGTGGCACCTGTTCTAAGATTCGCTTGACCTGACCAGACTATGTGTACGTGCACAGCGTACCTAATTAACTATCAACAAATCAGCTTTTGTAAATTCAGATAATTTTTTTCACCTCTGGCTCTTAGACTATTACTGTAGTGTTATTTACACTTATGGAATTATATAATGCAGTTTATTAATAAATAGTCAACCATTTGCGAGACAAAGGAAGTTTATTTAATATTTATTTACATGTTATAATAGTATCAGTTACATAGTTATTATATAATAAAAATAGTACCCAGAAATGAAACAAAAATTTGACAAACTACTATTTACATATACAAAAGAACACATTACGATTTGCAACAAAACAAAAACTATGTTAATAAAAAAACCATAAAAAATATAAAGCGTATGTTCTATACTTAACTGACAAACTGACTACGTAATATTCTGGGGGTAAGTTTATGTCAATTTAACTCAAATTCTATGCGAGGTTCAAAGTTTAAACTGTAGTCATCAGCTTCAGCTTCTGATTCATTGTCTTCAGGTTCTATTTCATTTTCTGCTTCCTCTTCTGTTAACACTCCAGTGTCACTTTCCACGAAAGCTGCACTTTCCATGTCAGTTTCACTTTCACTCAGCGTGCCTGTTTCGTTTTCCATTTCAGTTTCTTCATTCGAATGGTCATTGGATGATGTTGACGCTGATATCAGCGGCACTTCTGTATAATCAATAATATGATATAATTTTTTCAATTCCTCCTCGGTCCACGGTTGCGCTATTCTCTTTTTCATCAAAGATATACCTCTCATAGCAAAATTTATGTCTTTGCATTTTTCAATTGAGTTATTTTCTAAACTCCCCATTTTGAGCTAACAGATTCTCTGTCAAACTCCTAGCTATCACTGGTTTTTCTATACATTATAAAGCTTGCTTGTAGCGTTGAGGGATGGGCCCAATGATTTAAATTTATTTAACTTATTTTCTGCGAACTACCTTTTGTTTAATTATTTTTAAACTAGGTACGGATTGAGTCTACAAATACCTAATATGATCGTAAATGTCATTTGACCATCAGCTATACCCTTTTCAACTGAAAAAGGCTTAATTACCTCGTTATCAGATTTGTAAATCTTCAAAGGGATTAAGAGACCAGGTATAAAAATATTTGTCATTTGTCATAAACTATTAACCGGTTCCGTTATTTCTGTTATTTACATATAATCCATTATAAGAATTTGCGGGTGGTTAGAAGATTATACTTAAACGTAGTTTCCAGGAAGGTTTCCTAAGTGACAAGTTAACAACAATATGTCTTCAAGATATAATTTTAGTTAAAGCATACCTACACGGTTCAATAATTAAAATTTTGACGCAGAAAGCGCGTTATGGCAGCGATTTTTCATAAAATTTTGACGCAGAATGTGCGTTATGGCAGCGATTTTTCATAAATATATTTTTATGTCAAATATGTCTTTTTTTAATCAACTACATCAAGTTTAGTAGATTGTATAACCTATATAATAGAAATATGTAAAATATTTAATTAAAATATCCTTATGGTTTGAAAAACACAAACATTTTCCGAAAATAAAGTAAAAATTATCCCGAAAAAAATGATCCTCTTTCCCGGACCAACGAAAATATTCAAGCAACTTGCACAAAAGCTACACCGCTGCCGTATTATTATCCTCAAAAAGGTTTTTGACAAAAAATTTTTCACGCAATATAACCATTTTTTAAAAAAATTGGAAATTGGGTTATATATATGTATATGTATATGTATATGTATATGTATATGTATATGTATATGTATATGTATATGTATATGTATATGTATATGTATATGTATATGTATATGTATATGTATATGTATATGTATATATATATATATATATATATATATATATATATATATATATATATATATATATATATATATATATATATATATATATGTATGTATCACACCGATAACTCAAAAAATAATGGGCCGATTTTGATTAAATTTGGTGAAAAAATTCCTTTTGCAAATGGCTTGGATGAGTTCGTTAAGCAGGAAAATCTGCCTAGGTTTTCCCGGAAAATTTTGTGTTTTCTTTCGAAAAAAAATTATATCTCCGGAATTAACAAAGTAAGGGTAACCAATTTGGTACGCTGGTTTATATCCTTATAAGTAAGCTACCTACCAAAATTTAGCTATGTAAGTCAAAAGACAAAAAAGTTATAGGCATTTTAAGAAAAATAAATTGGGGTTTTCCTCAAAACGTCAAAGTGGCGATTTAAAATGTCAAAATTGGCAACATTTAGGCAAATAACTTGAATCTAATACAGGCTATAGAAATAAAATGTCTCAAGAAGAATGTTTTACAAACCCTAAAGTCTTAATTTCAACCGTCATTGTCCTTCATTTTACTAAAATATTTGCAGAAAATTCATTACAAATAGACCCTTTCTCTGATGCTTGGCAGTAGCCTTAGCTATAGAGTTTATCGTTTAATGGTATATAATTTTTGTCGAATTTTCGTAAAAAATCAATAAAGCTCAATATATCCGTTATTATATAAGATATGAAAAAAAATTGTATATATTAATTATAGGGTGTCTTGAGCTACATCTTAAAATAATATTTCTACAATCACAGGGTGGCCCATAAGTCATTGGTGATACAAATTTCCTTTTTTTTAATCAAACACGCCTTATGTTATTGCATTTTTGCATTTTCCATCGAAATATAATGCATGTTTGTAAGAAAAGAAATTCTAGACGCAGCAAGTGCGTTATGGTAGCGAATTTTAATCAAATGTTTCATATTTGAACAGCTCAATTTGCTATTAACCTATAAGGTTGACCAAGAAACGTGTTTTTTCGGGAACACTTTAAGTTAACTTTTGAAAAATTTTGTACATTTTCACACAATAAAGTTATTTTGATGAAACATGGCACATTGTTTCTAATATATAGATTATACTGGTAACCAAATTTGATGCCTGCTTTCTTGAAAAAAACACACATATTTGTTATTAAAAACATTTTTATGAAAATTCACTACCATAACGCACTTGCTGCGTCCAGAATTTTTATTTTTAAATTTTTGTTGATAATGTTTTTTGTGAATGGATTCTCTTCAAATCTGGTGCACTTGTAAATAGTACAATTTTGTATTTATATTGTAAATAATTTGATGTGGATCCCTTGGAATCTACAGGCCAAAACTAGCCTTAACCAACAGAAAATACCTCAAATATACCAATACACGATTGAAGAGAATCCTACATTTTTCAGAAAAGATTCTCTTCTTGCATCCCGGTAAAACTAACTGTTTTCGAGAGAAACGAAAAAAGATTTGCTGGTATTGATTGAATACGAAATCACTTAGTCTCATTTTAAATATTAATGGAGTGTGCTTTGTAAATATCCGCGGTAAACAAGATCACGTGGGGTCAGTTTTAACAGATATTAGTTTGTTGTGATTTAACTTTCGAAATAGTCCACGCTAAATATAAAAAGTCTGGATGCAGCAAGTGTGTTATGGTATCGAATTTTCATAGAAATGATCTGGCAACAAATATTTTTTATAACATTTTTTCTTGTAACATAGAAATATAAATTTTGGTACATAGTTGCCTTTTAATATCACAATCTGACGTACCAAATTTAGCTACCATAGCTTTTTTATTTTTGGAGATAATCTTTTTTCCCAATATAACACCAAAAATTTTCCCGGAAAATTTGGTTCGATTTTGCTGGTTAACGAACTTAGCCAAGCCACATATAAAAGTAAGCCACGTGCTAAATTTGATCAAATTCGGCCCATTATTTTTTGAATTATTACTGTGACACACACACACAAATATATATATATATATATATATATATATATATATATATATATATATATATATATATATATATATATATACATATATATATATATATATATATATATATATATATATATATATATATATATATATATATATATATATATATATATATATATATATATATATACAGGCTGTCCCAATAGTGTGTAATTCCTCTATATATCCCTTACCCTTAGAGCTAGCGGAAAAACTTTTTACAAAATTTTCTTGTGATTATGTAAGATATATCGACAAAATATATTCAGCTTTGTGGAAATAGCTATCAACTTCGTACTTTTAAATAGATTGCTATACTTTTTATTGAATTTTTGGATAGAGACTAAAAAATAAGTGTGACTTTGTGTAGCATTCCCTACAGCTATCTTTGATATTTGTGAAAATATTACGACTTCCTTTTTTTAGCTCCGATTTATATGTTACTTCAAACGTATGCTGTGGGCTGAGCTTTGAGTTTCCCTGCCTTAAATTCGAAATATCAATAGACGACATTCAATTCTTTGAAATAGTTAAATAATAATTTATTATCATTGTACAGGGTGTATTTCTTTTGGGTTACAACATACCCAATTTTAAAGTGGCATAACTTGTTATTTTCAAATAATGAAACGGCCTATATTTACCTAAATTGATCAGGTAGGTCATTCAATTCTGCATCGATGTAGTATGGGTTTCCCTATATCTATAGTTGATAGTTTTCGAGTTATAGTGCTTTGTTTTACTTTCGCTTGTAAAAAATGTATTCTGTCAGATACAGGAGGCACAGAGTGCGTAAGAATTTATATTTGTTGTGAGATGACAGATAAACATCACTAAAATTTCGAATAGTTCTAATGTATCGTCTTTTTTAGATTATTTTTTTGATAATGACTGTAGTTTATTATTGTTGTTATTATTATTGTTTTTGTATATTACATAACTATATATATATATATATATATATATATATATATATATATATATATATATATATATATATATCGATAACTCAAAAAATAATAGGCCGATTTTGCTAGAATTTGCTGAGTACCTTCCTTTCGCAAGTCGCTTGGACACTTAGTTAGCCAGGAAAATCTAACTAGTTTTTCATAAGAAATTCCGTGTTTTCTTTCGGAAAAGTGTTATATCTCCGGAAATAACAAAGCTATGGCAACCAAATTGGGTAAGCGAGTTTATATCATAAAAAGCAAACCACCTACCAAACTTCGGATGTCTAAGTTAAAAGGAACTCAAGTTAAGGGATTATAGTTTTTTTCTTAAGACGTCAAAGTCGGGACTCGGAACGTCAACATTGACAAGTTCCAGATAAAGAAGCTGAAACTGATACGGCTTATGTACAGGAAATGTCGTAAGAAATGTGTTATATAGAGCCTCAAGTTTCAGCTCCAGCCGTTATTGTCCTTCATTTAACTTAAATGTTTGCAGAAAATGAATTTCAAATAGGCACAGTCATTTTGGTATTGGATTTTGCATTTGGAAAAAAGTGTTTTCAAGTGAGCGCGAACTGGCCCCCTAGACCCCCCCCCCACACACACACTTATGGTGTAGTTTAGGTTTGTACAAAATATATCAGCAAATTAACAACGACAACTGGGCAGATTTTCAGGATCTAAATATATCAGGTTACAGTCCATATATTAAGTGTAATTTACGGATAAATTTTCAACAGTTAAAAGATAAATTTAGCTCCCACTTCATGAATAAGAACGATGTAGATAACAACTACTTGGCTTCCATCACATGGCATTTTGTTGACTCACGAGGAGAAATTATGGATATTTCAACGAATTCGAGGAGATACATACTCAAAGAAACCACTCTCAGACATTATCAGATCGGCGCACTTTAAAGGGAGCTTGGTCTGATGATCCAGTTCACTGGAGGAGCTTTCTAGAGCACCCAACAGTTTCCCACCAACAATCGATAGCTTTCCGTCTAGCAAAGAACCGCTTAGTGGAAATGGTTTTTCTGAATAAGGCAGGGAAGGTAGATTCAGACTTGTGTCCTTGGTGCCAAATAATCGGAACTTCCTGACATCTCTTCGTGCAATGTTCCAAAGCAGAGGAGATATGGAATTTTATAAGGGGTACTTTTCTTGGTCTGTTAAATAGACCCTTATATGCGGTAGACATTTATGCTGGATTGTCCGCGGACTTGGGGCCAATAAGCAAAATTTGCTATTTTTTGCTGAATCTAGCCAAGTCTACGATATTTAATGGATGTTTTCTTCAAGAAAAGGTCATTAGACCATATTTGGCTGTTTTAAAATTAATCTTAAGTCACGACTTTATAAGAAATTTATTTGGTATTCAGGGAAACGTTACCTAGAGGGCTTTGTTAAAAAATGTTGTTATAATTTGAATACTGAGATAACAAATATTGTCTTATTAATGTTGTTTATTTTACTCCACCGTAATTGTTTATAATAATAATAATAATAACACACAGATATATATATATATATATATATATATATATATATATATATATATATATATATATATATATATATATATATATATATATATATATATATATATATATATATATATATATATATATATATATATATATATATATATATATATATATATCACACTAGTAACTCAGAAAATAATAGGCCGACTTTGATCATATTTACTGAGCACCTTACCTTTACAACTGGCTTGGTTTAGTTCGTTAGTCAGGGATATCGTACCAGTTTTGCCTCGAAAATTTTAGGTTTTCTTCCGGAAAATTTTTATACCTCCGGAAATAACAAATCTATGGCACCCAAATCTGGTAGGCGGCTTTATATTATAAAATTCGAATGACACAAGAAACTTTAGATAGATATTTGGTATATATGTAATTTGAACATTATGAATTGTTTAGCAAATTTTCTTGTAAAAATGATTATGTAAAATTATTTTTGTGTTTTTAAACAAATCATTTCTGAGAAATTTGGTGTGAAATGTTGGTAATAATAAATGTATAAGTAATTGTAAAAGATAATTATTTCTCATTTCCGTGAAGAATTTAAAAGGTTTTTATTTTTATTATTTAGCAAAAAAAGCTTTTTGTGGATAATTATATTTTAGCAAGTGTGTAAATAGCTTGAAGAGGTATGTTGCCCAGGAAAATTGGACCAGTTTTTTCGGGAACATTTAAAGTTTATTTTCGGAAAATTATTGTACTTTTTTAAACAATATAGTTATTTTGATGAAATAAGGTACACTGTTTCCACTATATGTAGGTTATATAAAATTAAATGCCTTGTATTTAAAAAAAAGACATATTTGCCATAAAAAATATGTTTACCAAAATTCACTATATCTATATTTACTTAAACACTATAGAAAATTTCGTGACGCAGCAAGTGCGTTATGGTAGCGGATTTAAAAAAAATAGTTTTCATAGCAAATGTGTTTCTTTGATGAAAGCAGGCATCAAACTTGGTTGCCTATATAGTAGAAACAATGTACCATATTTCATCGAAATAACTTTATTTTTTGAAAATATATAAACATCTTTCAAAAGTCTGGATGCAGCAAGTGTGTTATGGAAGTGACTTCCCATAAAACTGTTTTTAATAGCAAATGCGAGTAGGCATCAATCTGATTACCGGTATAGCCTGTGTAGTAGAAACAATGCACTATATTTTATAAAAATTACTTATGGTTTGGAAATATACAAAAATTTTCCGAAAATAAACTTAAATGTTGGTTTCCTAACTAACAAAGCTTACGTTAATAGCAAATTGAGTTATTGAAATTTGAAGGATTTAATGAAAATTCGGTAAATTTGAAGATTAGCTTCCGAACGCCTTTCAAAAAATCTGTTACAGAAACATTACTAGGACCCCACCTGGATGCACAAACCACAAGAAAAAATTCTTGTTCACACCCCCCAAGGAAGTTACGGGACTGGTAGTGAATAGGGGTGCTGGGAGGGGTAGGTAGTAAAAAGGAAATATGAGCAGAAAATGCGAAGAAAACTGCTTGAAAACTGTCTGTTTGAACCCATATCCCCATTAAACCCTGCCTACCCAGCACAGCAATCCTATTTGCCTCAGGTCACGTAACTTCTTGGGGGGTATGAACAAGAAGTTCTTCTTGTGGTTTATGCAACGAGGCTGGTTGAATGCACACGAGGGGGGAAGGAAAATGCCCACGACGAAACAGACCCCCCCGCCCCTGTTCGACTTGCGGCAGGGGTGAGGGGTTGGGGGTGGCTGCTTCGTCGTGGGGATTTTCCTTCCCCCTCGCCTGCATACAACCACCCTAGCTGCATAAACCGCAAGAAAAATGTCTTGTTCCAACCCGCCAAGGAAGTTACGGCACCTGGGGGATAGGGGTGCTGTGCGGGGTAGGCAGGTTTTAAGGGGGATATGGCTTTAAGATGTGAAAAAGACAGCTTTCAAGCCCGTTTTATTCGCATTTTCTGCTCATATTTCCTTTTTACTACGTACCCCACCCAGCATCCCTACTCACTCCTGGTCCCATAACTTCCTTGGGGGGTGTGAACAAGAAATTTTTCTTGGGGTTTATGGATCCAGGGAGGCCCTACGCAGGTTTCTGAAAACAGTTTTTTGAAAAGCGTTCAGGAGCTAAACTGCAAATTTACCGAAAATTCGCTACCAAAACGCACTTACTGCATCCAGATGTTTTTCTTACAAACGCATCATATTTCGAAAAAAACTTAGCAAAAATGCTTAAAGGAATTTGTTCTACAAAAATTAGCTAAAAAAATTATAGACCGTTAAACCATAAACTTCACTAAACCTACAGCGAAAGCATCAATTTAATTAAAGCGACAGCCAAAGTATCAGAGAAAGGGTCTATTTGAAATGAATTTTCTGTAAATATTTTAGTAAAATGAAGGGCAATGATGGTTGAATCTGAAACTGAAGGGTTTGCAGAACACTCTTTATGCAACATTTTCTTTTCATAATCCGTATTTGTTCCACGTTCTTTGCCTAAACATTGCCAATTTTGACGTTTAAAATTGCGACTTTGACGTTTTGAGGCAAACTCCAATCGCTCTTTATAATACAAACACGCGTACCACATTAGGTTGCCCTTACTTTGTTATATCCGGAGATATGAATTCTTTTAGAAAGAAAACACAAAATTTACCGGGAAAACCTGGTCCGATTTACCTGGCTAACAAACTTATCCAAACCACTTGCAAAAGGAAGGTACTCACCAAATTTGATCAATATATATATATATATATATATATATATATATATATATATATATATATATATATATATATATATATATATATACAGGGTGTTTCAAAAATGATGGTCTATGTTACAGCTGCACATTCAGCACAAAAAATTAAGACAATTCTTTCATATTAACATGGGTCCGCAAATGCTTAATTTTTTAAATACAGCGTGTTACAGTTATTTGTTTTTGTCAGTTTTTCACGAATAAGTCCGAGTCAAATTAAAATTTTTACGCAAAAATTGGCATGTAGAGGTTCTCGAGGGCAAGAAATTTAAATATGTTATTGTTAATAACACTGCTGGCAGAGGGCGCCACCTGTAAGACATGGCTTGCATTCAATTGGCTATAATTTTTTCACACCCATTAATATCGACCTACCGTATAGCTACATTGCAGCCCTTATCAATTGTAAGCAAACAATGTATATTTGATTTAAATCTCTCAGACACACCATTTTCGAGATATTTCAATTTTTGAATGTCGATGTCGCTCAAAAATTAATTTTGCGGCAAATCATAGGAATACATTTTTCACCTTTTAATTGCTATCAGTATGTATAAACTTAATTTTCTTATTCTGTGGTTAAAAATTAAAATCTTACAAAAAAAAAGAACTGACAAAACACAATCATGAAGATAAAATAAAAAGCCATGATAAGAAACTTTGAACAAACCATTTAACAATATGGTTTCCATCGTTACGGGACTTGACTTTTGCGTTTTCGTCGTGACATATACTACATTTGACTTTTACGTTTGAGACTACTCACTATTTTTAAGTAATTAATTGTATTGTCCGTAATTTTTCTAAATAAATATGGAAGTCGTTACCAACAATGAACTAACAGACATGCATATTATGTATTCACGGGCTTCTGGTAACTGTTATGAGGCGAAACGGCTGTATGAAGAAGCCTTCCTAAATCGGAGAATTCCAGACAGAAGGATGTTTCAACGGATTGACATCCATCCGCGGGAAACAGGTACATACCTATATTATCTGATACATCGATCTGTCTCTTTCGAATATATATTTTTTTACCAGATACCCTTAATAAAGTTACTGCTGATCGAGGTAGACCACTAAGTGCACGAAGTCCTGATTTTGAAGAGGATATTCTGGATGAAATTGAACAAAATCCAAAAATAAGTACTAGTGAAATGGCCAATCATCTGGGAGCATCCAATGCAACGATATGGCGAGTTCTTCACGAGCAACAACTGCGTCCATATCACATCCAACGTGTGCAGGCACTATCGCCTGAAAGAGATTTTATACCGCGCCTACAATTTTGCCAATGGTTTCTTTAACATAATAATGTAGAGAACTTGTTGAATTGTGTATTGTTCACTGACGAGTCTGGATTTAGGTGCGACGGGATCGTCAATTTTCGTAATAGCCATATTTGGGCTGACGAAAATCCCCACGCAGTTTTTGAAAGACATCATCAACAGTAATTTTCCTTAAATGTATGGGCTGGAATTGTAGGGTGTAATTTGATAGGACCAATTTTTTTATCTCACAGACTTAATGCTACAACTTATCTTGAATTCCTGCAAAACCGACTAAATGGGTTACTAAAAAATGTACCTCTTGACACAAGACATAACCTGTGGTTTATGCATGACGGAGCCCCCCCCCCCACATTTCGCCCTAAATGTGAGAAATTACCTAAGTAATACTTTTGGACGCAGATGGATCGGACGCGGTGGACCTCAGCCATCGCCGGCTCGATCCCCTGATTTACATCCTATGGACTTGTATTTATGGGGGCATCTCAAAAGTATTGCTTATGAAGCAAATGTTGATGATCTGCAGCAAAGATTGGTACTTGGATCATCCCTTTATTTTTTGAGTTATCGGTGTGATACATACATATATACTGAGTAGCGCATTGAAAACGAAACAAACGGATTTGCGTTCAGAGAATTTTTTTCAAGAAACGCTGAAACACGTTAATTTTAATATTGAGGGGGACATATTTTGACATAAAACTTAACTTTGTCACATCGACCCCTAAAGGGTGGTGATAACAACCCTTATATTTTAAATAGGGAACATGAATTGAGTGTTACATCATTTGAAAGCTCTTTCTTTTCTGAATTCAGCACACTAACTTTTTTGGAAGTTTTATCAACTCGTTAAAAAATTATTCACAGTTGGAGTTGCAAGAACGTATTTCATTCATTGTGATAAGAAATGCATTAATTAGTCAATTTTTCGTTAAAAAAAAACTAAAAAGCAAAACCAAACGTTTATTCAGTTAAGTAAGTGTTCAAATTGATGACCACCAGCTTCCATACAAAAGTACAAATTTTGTTCAAAACGAGCTCTGACATTCTGGAGCATTTGTGGAGTTATTAGACGGCACTCTTCAACAATGCGTCGTCGTAATTCTTCCAGAGACTCCGATTTTGTTGCGAAAATTCTACTATTTAAATGGCCCTATAGAAATAAGTCTAAAGGAGTTAAATCCGGTGATCTAGGGGGCCACTCAATAGCACCTCTACGTCCAATCCATTGCTCTGGAAACTCTCTGTTCAAAAACTCCCTGACCTGACCTGACCTGATCTGACCCCGGATGTGTATTCTAGGGGGCCTAATTAGCGCTCCTTTGAAGCATTTTTTTCACAATTCAAAACTCGGGATCCTCATTAGATAATTTTTTTTAAAGAAAATTATTTAGAACAGCAATCACGTTGTCTCCGTTTCCTGTTACTAGTGATGCTGTTTATTGCATTCTAAATTTGCAGCTACCGGTTCTCAAGAAATTAGATTCGTATTTTCTGAATTTCTGTACAGTGATTGGAGAGAATTTAGGATAACGTTTGTTAAAGATTCTACACGTTCTGCTGACAATCTTGCTACATTGCTCGTGAAAGTAAAATAAATTCAGGAGCTGTTCGTATGAATAGTTACGATTTTGCGCCGTGATTATTGTTATCACAAACATACAAAAACTTAATGTTATGACAATACAATAAAATTATTGAAACGTCAAACTTAACATAGCACTAATAAATTGATTAAATTACTCATTTATTCTGTATTCCCTGCTTTTTTTCTAAAAATTGCCAATAACTAAAAAAATCGATTTTAAGTAGAGAGAATGCGGATACAATTTGAAGAAGCATATTTAAGTGCATCTAACAAAAACATAAATTACAGGGTGTTTTATTTAAAATAAACGATTTATTTATTCTAATTCCTACGGAATCCAGATACATGTTGTAAAATACACAACAGGATTCTTAGTAGAGGAATTTCCAGTAAACATAAACAGTAAGGAGGGCCTTCCTTAACGGCCGTAATTATTCGTTGATTACCTGGCGCCTAGCGTGAATACAATTTCCCCTTGTTATGTAGATTATATATCTTGTAATTATGTTATCCACCGATGATGCTGACTTAGTTAGCGAAATGATCACCAGGTTTTAATAAACGTGTTGTGTTTAGTTCTCCAAAGTGTACTTATGAGTGCCTATCATATGTTCCAATTTTCACTTAATAACTGTACTTTACCTTCAAGAGAAGAGTGTTATCCAATTAACTTGAAAAAATATATTCTAAAAATAATCAAGTTTAATGCACGCCACTGTTTTTGTGGTAATAGTGTCCTCTTTCCCAGCACATCATTTAGATCCATGGATCTTCATATCCAGGCATTCTCTGAACATAAATTAGGTAATTTGGACAAATTACCGTGTACCCCAGACATACTTTCATAAATAATACATACCTAACATTGATGATGGGCTATTTATTATAGTGGAATCCGATAAGTATATCAATGGCTACTATAAATTTCGTCAAGACTACCTTGGAACTGGTTGTTACGAAATGTTCATCTGCAAAATATCTGTATCATCATCTAAATAGTGAATCTGAGTATAAAAGGAAATGAGATCGGTCCAATATGTATCATTCATTCACAACATCACGATAAAAAATGTTCAACATGAAACTGGTAAGTAGATAGTGAGAGTGTTTCTTTTTGTGTTTTGTGTTCAGGATAATAACAATTTGGGAAGGTATGTAATTGTATATTTGTTCCACGAGACCCACAATAAAAGTCAATTTCCATGAAAGTATTAAACAGTATATTATAATTGACTCCCATAACAAGTGCGTTATGATAGTGAATTTATATCAAACTGTTTTTTAATAGCAAATATGTCTTTTTAGCGAATTTTTTTTAATTCGCTATTGAGGAGATCTGTGTTAATATATATATATATATATATATATATATATATATATATATATATATATATATATATATATATATATATATATATATATATAGGTTGGTTGGCCAGGAAAATCGGACTACCATAACGCACTTCCTGCGTCCAGACTTCCTCCCTACTTTTAGCGAATTTTTTTTAATTCGCCTAAGAGGAGATCTGTGTATACACACACACACACACACACATATATATATATATATATATATATATATATATATATATATATATATATATATATATATATATATATATATATATATATATATACCCGACCGATAACTCAAAAAATAATGGACCGATCTTGATAAAATTTGGTGGGTACCTTCCTTTTGCAAGTGGCTTAGATAAGTTCGTTATCCAGGAAAATCGGACCAGGTTTTCCCGGAAAATTTGGTGTTTTCTTTCTAAAAAAAATCATATCTCCGTAAATAACAAAGTAAGGGCAACCAAATTTGGTACGCGTGTTTGTATTATAAAGAGTGAACTCTGTACCAATTAGGTCCCTATCTTAAAAGATAAAGAAGTTATGGGCAGTGAAAGAAACAAAGTTTGGAGTTTTCCTCAAAACGTTAAACTCGCAATTTTAAACCTCAAAATTGGCAATGTTTAGGCAAAGAATGTGAAACAAATACCGACTGTGAAAAGAAAATGTTGCAAGAAGAGTGTTCTGCAAACCCTTAAGTTTCAGATTCAACCGTCATTGCCCTCCATTTTACTAAAATGTTTACAGAATATTCATTTCCAATAGACCCTTTCTCTCTTGCTTTGGCTGTCAGTTTAGTTAACTTGATGCTTTTTTGGATATTTATTTGTAGGTTTGTGAAGTTTATGGTTTAACGGTCTATAATTTTGTTCAACTAATTTTCGTAGAACAAATTTGTTAATGCATTTTTGCATTTTTGACCGAAATATGATGCGTTTATAAGAAAAAAATCTGGACGCAGTAAGTGCGTTTTGGTAGCGAATTTTCGGTAAATTTTCAGATTAGCTCCCGAATGCTTTTCAAAAAACTGTTTTCAGAAACCTGCCTAGCCCCCCCCTGGATCAACAAACCCCAAGAAAAATTTCTTGTTCACACCCCCCAAGGATGTTACGGGACCAGGGTGAATAGGGGTGCTGGGCGGGGTAGGTAGTAAAAAGGAAATATGAGCAGAAAATGCGAATAAAACGGGCTTGAAAGTTGTCTTTTTCACATCTTGAAGACATATCCCCCTTAAACCCTGCCTATCCCGCACAGCACCCCTATTCCCCCAGGTGCCGTAACTTCCTTGGCGGGTATGAACAAGACATTTTTCTTGTGGTTTATGCAACGAGGGTGGTTATATGCACGCGAGGGGGGAAGGAAAATCCCCACGACAAAGCAGCCACCCCCAACCACCATACAAGTCAAGCGGGGGGATCTGCTTCGTCGTAGGCATTTTCGTTCCCCCCTTGTTTGCATACAACCACCCTCGTTGCATAAACCACAGGAAAAACCTCTTGTTCATACTCCCCAAAGAAGTTACGTGACGTGGGGGCGAATAGGGGTGCTGTGCGAGGTAGGCTTGTTTAATGGGTATATGGCTTTAAATAGACAGTTCTTAAGCAGTTTTCTTTGCTTTTTCTGCTCATATTTTCTTTTTACTACCTACCACACCCAGCGCTCCTATTCACTCCCAGTCACGTAACTTCATTGGGGGGTGTGAACAAGAAATTTTTCTTGTGGTTTGTGCATTCAGGTGGGGTCCTAGTAATATTTCTGAAAACAATTTTTTGAAAAGCGTTCGGGAGCTAATCTGTAAATTTACCGAATTTTCATTAAATCCTTCAAATTTAAATAACTCAATTTGTTATTAACGTAAGCTTTGTTGGTTAGGAAACCAACATTTAAGTTTACTTTCGAAAATGTTTTGTATATTTTCAAACCATAAGTAATTTTGATTAAATATAGCACATTGTTTCTACTACATAGGCTATACCGATAATTAGATTAATGCCTGCTTTCATTTGCTTTTAAAAACATTTTTTATGGAAATTCACTGTCATAACACATTTGCTGCATCCAGACTTGTGAAAAATGTTTATATATTTTCAAACAATCAATTTATTTCGATAAAATATGGTACATTGTATCTACTATATAGGCAACCAAGTTTGATGCCTGCTTTCATCAAAGAAAGACATTTGCTATTAAAAATATTTTAAAGAAAATTCGCTCTCATAACGCACTTGCTGCGTCCAGAGATTTTTAATAAACGTTTCGGTACTCATATAGTAGAAATAATGTACCTTATTACATGAAATAAATTTGGTTATTTTAAAAAGTACAAAATTTTTCCGAAAAAGAAGTTAAAATGTTCCCGAAAAAACTGGTCCGATTTTCCTGGTCAACGAATCTCCACAAGTTATTTACCCACCTACCAAAATATATTTATCCACAAATACCTTTTCCACAAAACTTTAAAAAAAATATGAGAATTTGCAAATAATTTTTTCAAGAAAATCAGAAAAAAAAATTTATAATAACTTATTAAACACTTATCATTAATTGCCAAAATTTACCAAAAAAATCTAAAAAAAAAGATTTCTACGCAAGCATGGAGAAATTTAACTGGATCACTGTTTTTTACAAAAAATTTTGCTAAAAGACTACACACAATTCAAATGAGATACCTAATGTGTAATTAAAATCGAAAATAAAATATATTGTTTGCAGGAAAATCCTTTAGAACCCTATTTTGGTAGAATTTCGTTTAAAAAATGTTCCACCAATTGAATAGTTTTCCATACAAATATTCACAAATGTTCTTTCAAAGAAAATTCATTAAATTTATTTATAAGAACATTCTATATTAAAAAAACATTTTGTACAACAAAATTCGCGAATAAAAATAAAATAAATAAATAAAACAATATTCAAAATCTGATCTAAATACAGAAGTAGAAACTTTTTCTGTGGTTTCACAGAGAAAATTCTTTTGCCTGTCGATGCTGTAAAAATTGAATCCGGTCACAGAGAAGAAAACAAACTCTTCTGAAGTCAGAAATTTGTACGCCTGTGTGGAACGGTTTTATCAACTAAGGGCAACAACACTTGCTATTAAACTGAATTAAAAGTCTCTAAAGTCTTTACTTTTTGCTGGTGATTTTTTCAACAAAGTCGCTAAAAAGATTGGAATCACACAATCTGAAGAGATAATGTGAAAATTTAACAAAAGACAAAAAAAGTAAAAAAAGAGGTTGAAAGAGGAATTCAGTCAACAATGAGATTTTCAACAAATGAGAAGAGTAGCAAAATCTAGAACATTCTAACATACATTTATTGCAATATTTACCATCCATAAACCGCAATAGTTATACTAATTTTCACGTTCCAAATTTCCAGTTTAACACTTACAGGAGAAGAATTATCAATTTTTCAATGTAATTTTTCTGGTACTTCTGACTTTTAGAGGCACTAAAATTTTGTTCCATTAAATGCATGTAGCTTTTTTTTCTTTTGACGTAGGGATCTAAAATTTGCTGCGTAGTGTATGCATGCACAATGGGAAGAAGGACCCCCCCTTGTTGTTGGGTGAGGGGGGCAGAAACTCTCTTCCTCCTGGGGGTTTTTCTTCCCCTTCTGTATGCATATGATTACTCTCAATGCAAGGATCACAGCAATTTTTTTATGTTCAGCTTTCTAGTGTATTTTTGTTGTGTATATTTCCTGTTTATCAATTATTGCTCTGTTCGAGATTTGTTTCCAAACTGTATAAATATTTATGTTAGAGATCACGTTTTTGCTTGCTCCTCTTTACCTTATTTTTTACCGTTCCTAATTAAATAAAGTTATTATTTATAACTTTTAATATAAGGCTAAATCACTAATATATTATATATTATTCTTATGAAAATCCACTACAATAACGCACTTGCTGCGTCCCGAACTTTTATGTCATTACTTTAAAAGAAACGATGTTGCAAAATCAATTTTCATACAATAATGGGTGGATATTTAATAAAATTGACGTGTTCGAGGATTTTTATCAAAAACATTTTATGTCACTCTTACTTAATTTATCCCATATTTTAGACGCGTACTGTATGCTTGGCAGGTGGTATAGTACCATCAATAAATGTAAATTGCCCCATGTGTTAGGCGTGCACCCAAATCGAATAATATATCTTATGATGTGCCTTTGAGTGAACTGCATGTCGGTGGAAAACACTCTTCGCTTCGACGTCTTGCTGTGCAAAATTCATATTTATAATGCTGGTGTTCATACAGTGCAGTTTTCTAAGGATTTAGAGGCTCTATAGCGTAAAATAGATTCTTGTGTCCTCTATTAAAGATGATGGAGTATCCGCTCAACATAGTGTGAAAAGTTTATGCTTTACGACTCAACTTATCTTAAAATAGCGTTATGTTCAATATAAAGTTAGGGAATTATAAATTACCATTATGAAGTATAAATACGATGAAGTAGTTATAAAGCTAAAACTAGCTTCGTAGCTAAAAATATAGGGCAACTTTTCTAGGGCAGCATATTTTGTTTTTAAAGCGAATAAATCGAACACGATCACTATAACAACAGTAAATCTAAACCGTTTCGCAGGTGACGTAAAATAATGACAAAGCTCAAAACAACGCATGATGCAAAATGTGTGTGTGTATGTGTATGTGAGAGTCTTTTTTTCCCTTAACGTCGGTCTATTTTCGCGACTATGGCCAATAACCGACGCCAGGGTCCTGAAAATTTTGCCGAATACCTGACTTTCTCTCAGAAGGGTAGGGCTATTTAACGTGCCCAACGCATGGTACACGGGACCGACGGCTTTACGCCCTCTCCGTAGGGCGGAACGTGCAGACATTCAACTTGCTCCAATATAATGCCACAATCTCGGTTAATGTTAATTGTACAGTATGTACTAAAAAAGTACAAAAAGACCCTGGAAATTGAACCCAGTACCCTTGGGTTCAGAAGTACACGTTCTTACCACTAGACCACCGAAGCTCGTGTGTGAGCCTATTTTCGCGACAATATAATAATAATAATAATAATAATAATAATAATAATAATAATAATAATAATAATAATAATAATAATAATAATAATAACGACAGAAAAACTGAAACACCAGTGGAGGATTAAACCTCTCCATGGCCGCTATATAAACAGCTTAGATAAAAAAAATATTGACGCCCAAGATTCTCAGGTGTGGCTCCGCTATGGCAACTTGTTTGTCGAGACAAAAGGCTTTGTGGCTGCGATTCAGGATCAGGTCATCCTAACTAAAGCATATCGGAGGCATATACTTAAGAAACAAGTAGATACAACAAAGTACCGACTATGCAGTGATAAAGAAGAAACCATTGACCATATTGGGGCGGGTTGCTCGATGTTGGCCCCTAAAATGTACCTGGATCGTCATGACCACGTCGCCAAACTGATGCATCAGGCTCTAATAAATGCACATACCACCACACGGGAGATGACACCGTATTATAAGTATGAACCTCCACCGATCTACGATGACGACCAGGCCAAGATATACTACAATCGGAAAATCATTACTGACCGACCAATAAAGAACAACATTCCAGATATTGTACTCAATCTAAAAGGCTCAAAAACTGTTTTTATATTTGTAATCGCAGCTCCTTTAGCCCCAAACACAAAAAGAACATATGCATAAAAAATAAATAAATACTTACCACTGGCAGACGAAATTAAGCTAATGTGGAACATGGAAAAGGTAGTCATACTACCAATAGCTCTGGGTACGAACGGCGAGATTCCAAAGAAGCTGAATACTGGTCTACAAACGTAACAACTTGAGAGCGACCTTTATTTACCTATACAAAAGGCGGTCCTCCTGGATACATACAGAAAAATTCGGCGTTTTATAGGTGGCCAAATGAATCGTTAATCAACACTGTTGCTTTTTTTATTTCAACAACACACCACTATCGTACCGTGGATGTCGACAAGGAGGAAAGAGGCAACTTGTTAATTCTGGACTTGAATGTTTGGAGGTTCATGGGCCGGCAAGGAATTCCACAACTTGGAAGTCCTCGGGAGAAAAAAGCGGGCATAACAAGGTGTTCTATGTTTGGTGACCTGGATAGTAAAAAGATGCATTCGCTCTGTCCCCTGGTAGATCTGTTGGGGGCAGCAGGTGGATGAACTATGGAAGAAAGCCCTTCTGAGCAGTGCCGTGCAGACATCTATAAAGGAGAGAGAGGTCACCAATGGCACATCTGTGGTCAAGGGGTGGCAGCCATTGTGTGAGGGTAGGGTCACCGATGAGACCTATAGCTCTCTTCTGAATGGAGTCCAGGATAGCGAGTGTAGAAGCGGCAGCGGCACCCCAGATGTGAGAGCAGTTTTCGAGGCTTGGCCTTATTTGTGAAGTATATAAGGTATAGAGATTAGCTGGTGAAAAAATATTTGCGAGCCCGGGAAAGGAAACCTAATTTCTTAGCAGCCACTTCTGCAATTGATGTGACATGTTGATTACAACCCCTTGTTGTAAGAGGTGGTACCTTCTCGGGCGTGAAAAAATCCTTTACTATCACCTAAAGGAAAAGTCCACTACCATCTACCGTTGCACTTGCTGCGTTCCGAAATTTTGGCTTTTAAACTGTACTTGTTATACGTGTACACAACCTTTAAGTAAAAAGAATTACTTTTAGACACAACTGTAAGTGCAAGCAAATTTTTTAATAATACCTGTTTTTGTTTCAGTTACTATTTACCTGCCTAGCGGCTTTAACAAGCGGTGCTCGTTTAGACAGCAATTACCTTCCCCCATCCAGCGCACAATCTGCTGGTGGCAACGGTAACTTCCTTAACGTTCCTTCAGCATCTTCGAGGCAACCTAGTAATAACTATATACCACCATCTGGTACACAAGGTTTTGGAAGCAGCAGTAACTCCCAGTTACCAGCTGTCGTTGATGCCAGGCGTGGTGGCAGCTTTGGCGGTGCAAGAAGTGGAGGACCGGGAGGTGCTGCCGCAGGTTTCAAGCAGCAACCGACTAACAACTACCTACCTCCCTCTGGGGGACAGGGCGGTGACTATAACGGTGGCAGGAGTGGTCAGCGTAAACCCAACATTGAAATTTTGAGGCTGAATAACGAAAATCCTGGTGATGGATCCTACCAGTATGAGTAAGTTTTCATGAATCGCATTGGGTAAGATAATTAAGTAAAAAAAATATAAACAACGTACAATTAGAAATTCAATGAAAAGGCTTCTTTACAGAAAATAAATTTTTATCAATTCCCTACGCGTTTCGGCCAGCTAAGTAGCCATCTTCAGGGGAAAATCTAAAAACACAATACAAAGGTCTGTCAGAAAACACTGTTCTTTGGTAGGCAATTGTGCTGGTTAGAAAACAATGGTATCAAAACAATTAATACAGAAAACGTCAAACGCATCTAAAGTCAAACGATAAGCAAGCTAAAAAAGCTACAGTAAAAGCTAAGAAAGCTATAGTAAGAAATAAAAAGCTACATGAGAACAAGCTAAAAGCTAAAACAGAGTTAAAACATGCAGTCAAAGCGGACTAAAAGTATCAGAGTAAGGTAATACACAGTGGGTTTCCTCTTCCGGGCTCGCAAATACTTTTCACCAACTAATCTCTATACCTTATACACTTCACAAATAAGGCCAAACCTCGAATACTGCTCCCACATCTGGGGTGCAGCTGCCGCTTCTACACTCGCTATCCTGGACTCCATTCAAAAGAGAGCTATACGTCTCATCGGTGACTCTACCCTCACCCAAAGGCTTCCATCCCTTGCCCACCGACGTGCCGTTGGTGACCTCTCTCTCTTTTACAGATATCTGCACGGGCACTGCTCAGAGGAGCTTTCCTCCATAATTCCCCCACCTGCTGCCCCCAGCAGATCTACCAGGGGAACAGAGCGAATGCACCCTTTTACTGTCCAGGTCACCAAACATAGAACATCTTGTTATGCCCGCTCTTTTGTCCCGAGGACTTCCAAGTTGTGGAATTCCTTGCCGGCACATGTTTTTCCTTCTCCTCCGAACCTCCAAACCTTCAAATCTAGAATTAACAAGCTGCCTCTTTCCTCCTTGTCAACACCCACGGTACGATAGTATTTAGGCTGTAAGCCCTCGTGGTGTGTTGTTAACATAAAAAAAAAAAAAAAAAAAAAAAGTAAGCTCATGACAAGGTAATAAAATCTATCGCGAAAGTAATAAGCTGTGGAGTCAACTGACAGAGTAAACATAACAGGAGGCCACATAATTAAGCAGAAACATACCAGAAATCGATTCAAAATCCAAACTCAATCAATATAAAACGGCGATTTAATTATGAAACAGGAAGAAAAGTCGTCAATAATTCTTTTACCCAGTTCCATCTTAAGAAACCCCTTACATTCTCAATTGTGTCAGAGGTGTCTCTCGTCCCACGTAATACGGAAATTCTGTGGTAATCCAGAATTTTGTAATGGATTTGCTTTCATGACAAGATGCACTATTATGCAGGAAACCCCTTTGACCATCTACTAACTATGGTGTCAGTTAAACAGTTTAGTCTCCGAAAGTTTCCTGAACTGGTCTTATTCTCATAGTGACATCGACAACATATATAGCCTCCCCAAGTCTTTACCGCTGATAACAGACCACATCATCACAAAGATTGACTGTTTGATTTTTCACTCAACACAGTACATACCTGTGGTATTGGTACGCTTTCTTTTGACAAACTGGGCTTGAGAATTTGGATAGTGGACTCATGATCGAAACACACATGCAAGGAGACATCATCAGTTATTAGTAATATAAAAACATCTGATGTAAACTTACCATTTTAGAGTGATCCAAATTTAAATGTTTGTATGAGCAAGTCCAATTATATTTTCCTTTCACCATTTTCTCAGTCAGTTTCGCCTTTTGGCCGGTATTTTCTATTATGGTCCGTCATACTCAAGCTTCCCCTGATTGTTCTGTGGAACACTTATTGGATTTGGGAGCCTCCTAAAAATGTTTCCTTTTTTCTGATGTTCCTGGAACTTATGAGGGCTTTTCGACCACATCGCCCAGTTCTACGAGGTTCTGTAGAGTTCTTGATTGAAGAATTTATTATCGATCTTCTTACCGAAGGCTGTGAAATGCCACACATCCAATTCTTTTCCACTGGCTATGTCATAAATTCTTCAGGAAGGCTTTAACTTCCGCATTTGGCGAATTTTTATTTAACAAAATTCGCTAATAGAGAGGTATTGATGGTAAGACTTTCTAAAATGCTTTCTAGAATTTGGGCCGCTAAAACCCGAAACTAAGGTCCGTTTGCATTTTTATATGTTAATATATATATATATATATATATATATATATATATATATATATATATATATATATATATATATATATATATATATATATATAAATAGAGAGAGAGAGAGAGAGACACAGATATATGTATTCAACCGCAAACTAGAAACAAATGTCAGAAAATGACAGATATGTCAAAGACAAACAAGTGGACAGGGAAGGGGAGTCACAGAACAACCATCTTTATATCCATAATAACTTTGGACACAGAAAATCCATAGAGTTCAATAACACAAGTTTACCAGATCATTGTATAAGGGATGTGTGCTATGTCAGTGTTGGATAAGTTCGAAACCTCACCAGTGGAACAGTTGACATGCTTGAAAATCTCTATCTCCTCTAAAACAAATTATTCAACCCCAAAACTTAAGGGATGAAAAATCTTGGCATAAGTATCCTTGCTGAAGTAGTGAACACTCTCTCTTAAGTAATATCCAAAGACTGACGTGTCATTACCGACCTGATTTCTACTTCTGAGGTGTTCTGACACCCTGGCACTTCATGATGTTCCGGTTCTTCCGATATACACAGCAATACAATCGGGGTACCACATCTTAAACAATATACGCCTGACTTCTTCAGGTCTTGGATATTATCCTTGCTGTGAATGAACATGTTGCTGACCGTCTTCGTAGACTTGAACTAAAGTTTCACATTGTCGCTTTTGATGGCATTGATTATGGCGCTGGTCGCAGGACCACAAAAAGTGACGGAGAAATAAGACCTTCTTTCTGGTTGGGCGAGAGGTAGACTGGATCTCATTTCTGCGAAGAGCTGACGGCTCTTCTTATTGACCATCCTGTCGACAATGCTAATTTGGCACTCGTTGTTGACTGCGAGTTGTTTAATAAGGTTTAGTTCTTTAACAAAATCAGTCCCCGACAGTGGGACTCTGAACAGTCTGTCGACCAGGAATCTAATTGACGCCATTTTATGAGACATATGATGGCAGTATATGAACGGAATCAGGTGGTCGGTCTGAGTGAGTTTTCTATAAATGTCAAAACTGATGGAACGGCTACTCTTCTTCAACTTCAAGTCGAGGAAACTTATGGATGAAACCACTTCTAACTCCATGGTGAAATTGATATTGACGTGTAGGTTATACAGCCAGCCCAGGAATAGCTGATGCTGCTCTATGGTACCCAACCAAACCACAAGTACGTCGTCGAAATAACGTGACCAGGATGAAATGTGACTTGAATAAAGGCTATAGTCTCGAAAATCAGTTCTCTCTCAAACTCATGAAGATCTATGCGTAAAGGAGTGCCAAAGGGTTACTCATAAGTAGACCATTCTTCTCTACAAATCCTATCATTGAACGAAAAGAAATTTCGAGCGAGGTAAACTTTCACCAAGGCATGGAGAGCCATCAGTGACTCAATATCGAAGGAAGTGGAAGCGAGTAGATTCTTCAAGAATAACAGCGTCTGATTGACGGGAACGCTAGTAGAGAGATTGGAAACGTTGAAAGAAACCAGGAATGAATTCTCTCCCAGCATTATAGTGCTGAGCCTATTTACCAGCTCTGCAGAATTCTTGACAGAGTAAGGTGATTTTAAAAGCAGCTTCAGACATTATAAGAGAACACAAATCTCGACAACCTATAGAGATGTAACCCACGAAAGAGACAACTGGACGGATACGAAAGCACTCTTTATGTACCTTGGGGAGGCCATATAGGCGTAGAATTATATGTTTCATTGGGTACCACTGTTTGTAGTTTTTAGAAATTAATGGAGCATACATGTCGAAAACCTTCTTAAACTTGGAGGTGAAGGACGGGAGAAAAATTGTATTGTCTGGAAAGAGACCTTTTCATTGATTTTCTAATTATGTATATCCCAGACTGTCTGACGATGAGAAGTGAATAACCTACAATATCACAGAGTTAAATTGCTGTAATCGGTTTTGATTTTTTTAAACGGAAAAATTTCAGCCAGAGCTGAAGTAACACTACAGAAACAGTTTCTTATTTAGCATTTTAGCTTTTTCGTCGACTATACGAGGAGGTATTGATATAATGACCCTACGATAGAAGGACCTCGGTGGCCCAGTGGTAGGAACGTTTGACTCTGAATCTAATGGTACTGGGCTCCATTGACAGGCTTTCCCTTTCACTTTTTTAGTACATACTGTAAAATTAATGTCAACCGAGGTTGTGGCATTGTATTTCAGCAAGTTGACGTGGCGTAAAGCCGTCGTTCCCGTGTCCAAGCGATGTTGGGCACCTCTAAGAGCCCTACCTTCCTTACAGAATGGCACGGGTTTGGTAAAATTTTTAGGATAGCGAGGTGTAACTGCTGCCTGACGTCGGTGATTAGCCATAATTAGCCGGAAATAAGCCGACGTTAAAGAAACAAAACACACACATTCTACAATAGACAATGCGACACTTTTTTTTTAATCAAATTTTTATTATTCGACATAAGATTTTTATATAATTACTCTCCTCTACAAAACTTACATATTTAGCAAAACGTTCGTTAGGCAATTCTCAATCCTCAATTTATTACTGTGCCATTCAAACTACTCCTAAGCTGCACAATCTGCTTTGTTCATTATCGTCAATCGTTCACTTTTAAATATTTTTTAAGCTCCGAATAAATAATCATCTGATGGTGTTAAGTCTGGAGAGCGGGGCGGGTAGTGGTTCAACTTAGAATCAGTTGTATTAATGGTCTGTAGTGCATTTAACGACTTGTGAGCAGGGGCGTTGTCTTGCAAAAATAGTTCGTTTGACTTAGCTTAGTTTTCCGCGGCGTTTTCTAAACAATTTTTTCTCGTAATTTAATTAGCAGCCCATTGTAGTATGCTCGTGGGGCCGTTCTGCCTTCCTCCAAAAAACATGGCAGGTGACCGTTCTACCTTCCCCCAGAAAACATGGCAGATGCTATTTCTGTCCGAGAAAACTGAAGAAAGAACTTTTCGAACTGACTTCGGCGCAAAGAACTTGGGTCGTGAAAACCCTGGGTGCGTCCTTTCATTTGATTGCTGTTTAGCTTATCAATCGTAGTTATAAACCTATGGTTTGTCTAGAGTAATAGGCCGACATAAAAAGTTTAATAAATCTTTCTTCAAAACGGTGGGACATTTTCTACATCGTGAAATGAGCGCGCTTATTATCCACGTCCAACCATTTCGAAATACATTTAGCCTTAAGCTTCCGTATTGCCAAGTCGCCGCGAACAATGCAAAAGACACGTTCATAAGAAATGTGTAATATCTCTGCGATAAATTTGTATTTTCTAAAATCATTTCATGGACAAAGTCGATGTTTTCTTGAGTAGGAACAGAGATTGGTCTTCTAGAGGGGTGTTAACCTTTGAAAAACATGCCGATAAACTCCCACTGTTTAGTCGAAAGTTACCTGCTTTTGCAAAACCGCGTGTCGTTATTAAATATTCTATCTAATCATCTGATTATTTATAACTATTCAAACAACGAATTACACAGACCTAAACCTATTCTATTTATCGAAAATTTATTTTTCAACCTTTTAGCAATATTTATACTTTCATATGTGTCTAACCGCCGTGATTGCCTGACGCGTTTCATTAGCTTGGATTTTTTTATCTACATGGTAATTATTGCCCCAAATATGTTAAGCAATACATGATTGATCAATAGTGCCTTACATCAGTTGTACTAAATGTTCCTTAAATTTAGTTATTTATGGTCTCTTATTTTACACAACATATTTGGGTACACAGGCATTACAACCTATTTATAGATTCCCAAGCTCGTTTCCCAGGGTCCCATAAAAGGAGGAACTAACATATTTAGACAATTTGTTAAAAATCACAGAAGTACTTTAGAATTTGACATTTTGGCACAGAAAGGAACCACTACTACAAGTTACATTTCGGTTGACCACACTATAGTTTTTGACAAAAACACCGCTTCTTTTAGGTTTCTAGTTAATAAATTGGTACAGTTTCCCTTAAATATAGGAAGACACATCAGAGAACTGGAACACATTAAGAACAAAGCTAATTATAATGGTTATTCTACCTACTTAGTGAAAAAATTAGCAAAAAACATAAACTAAAGAAAATCTAAGGCAATCTGCGAAAAAACAGACAACCATTTGAACCGCGAATCACTAAAGGCCATTCAACAACAAAAACTATAAAATAACTTACCTGTCATAACATTTAATTTTTCATAGCTGACACCCGCCTACTAACAAATTAGTGGCAATAGTATTTCGTTATCTTAAACTGCAGTTATCTCGTACATTACACCTCATACAAAAAAACACAACAGGCCTTTTTTTAGCCACTAGACTACTTATTTGAAAAAATATACTGGTCACAAAAAGCGCAATTAATAATTTTTTATCTAAAGCGGATACCACAACCTCTATTACTACGCCACTGGGCGTTTTATTTTTTTTTAAATACTTTCAAATTGAGTCTTCTAGTGACCTTTATTACACCTGCAGATTTCAAGTTTTTGTTCGGAACCATTTCAGAATTATCACAAAATTTCTAATTTTGCTTAATAATTTTACAGGGTCGTATCTCTGTAAATAAGCCCAACTGTTCTAAAGTGAATTAATCAATGTTTCATAATTTTTACATGCTTATTACCGTGGTGCAGATATATATATATATATATATATATATATATATATATATATATATATATATATATATATATATATATATATATATATATATATATATATATATATATATATCGTAAAACAAGCTCACAAAGCTCACAAAACGCTTCTACATAATCCCAGTCAAGAAAATCGTCAAGCATTTAACGACGCAAGAAACCGCTATGTCCGCATTCTTTCTGAGGCCAAAACTCGTTTAATAACCACATCAAAAACAAAGTCCTCTCAAGCTCCAACGGCGGCAAACCCTTCTGGACTCTTGCTAAATCTATTGGGAATAATTTCTGCAAAAGCACGTTCCCACCTCTTGTCTCAGGGGATGAAATTGTTTCTACCGCCCTGGGCAAGGCTGAACTTTTTGCTTCGCTGTTCGCTGGCAATTCTACTCTCAACCCACCTCCAAATGTTCAACCACCAACAGTCCCCAATGTCGCACATAAAATGACAGATATCATTTTTAAAACTAAAAAGGTACGAAAGATGCTCTCTTCTCTTAATACCAGGAAAGCCTCTGGCCTTTACGAGATCCCAGCAATTGTTCTCAAAAAATGCGCACCAGAGCTTGCTCCTGTCCTGACTCGTCTGTTTCAGATATCTTATAATAAAGGCATATTCCCTAGTAACTGGAAAACTGCTCGAGTACAACCCATCCCCAAGAAAGGATCCAAAGCGCTTCCTAGCAACTACAGGCCTATTTCTCTCCTTTCAGTCGTCTCTACAGTGATGGAAAAGTATATAAACACCGAACTACTAAAATTTCTTGAAAAACACAGTCTAATCCACGACAGGCAGTATGGATTCCGTCAGCGCAGATCGACTGCCGACCTCCTTTCCTTTGTCACCCATTCTTGGAACAAGTCTATGGAACTACACGGTGAATCTCAGATTGTTGCTCTAGATACATCCAAAGCATTCGACCAGGTCTGGCACGCAGCGCTGCTTAATAAACTTCCGGCCTATGGCCTACCACCAAAACTTTGTACCTGGACAGCAAATTTCCTCTCCAACAGGAGCATTTCTGTTGTTGTGGATGGCCATTCCTCTAAACTGTATCCAATTAATGCAGGAGTTCCTCAAGGTTCAGCTCTAGCCCCTACTCTGTTTCTTCTCCACAAAGATGACCTCCTCTCTAACACATCCAACCCAGTTCACAGTTACGCGGACGACAGCACCCTCCACTCAAATATACAATATTCTAAGCCTGTCTCTTTAGCACAATTAGATGAGGATCGCAGACTCATGGAGGGTTCTGTCTCCGTGGATCTCCAAAAATATTAGACTGGGGAAGTAGAAATCTTGTACAATTCAACCCCACCAAATCTAAGTCTTGCTTTCTTTCTCATAAGAGATACACCAACCCTAGACCCATCACAATGAACAACCAAGTTATTCAAAGTAATGAGTCCTTTTCTCTTGTTGGCATTTCTGTGGATCGAAATCTTAATTGGCACCAACATGTCACATCAGTTGCAGAAGCGGCTGCTAAGAAATTAGGTTTCCTCTTCCGGGCTCGCAAATACTTTTCACCAGCTAATCTCTATACCTTATATACTTCACAAATAAGGCCAAACCTCGAATACTGCTCCCACATCTGGGGTGCAGCCGCCGCTTCTACACTCGCTATCCTGGACTCCATTCAAAAGAGAGCTATACGTCTCATCGGTGACCCTCACCCAAAGGCTGCCATCCCTTGCCCACCGACGTGCCGTTGGTGACCTCTCTCTCTTTTATAGATATCTGCACGGGCACTGCGCAGAGGAGCTTTCCTCCATAGTTCCCCCACCTGCTGTCCCCAACAGATCTACCAGGGGAACAGAGCGAATACACCCTTTTACTGTCCAGGTCACCAGACATAGAACATCTTGTTATTCCCGTTCTTTTGTCCCGAGGACTTCCAAGTTGTGGAATTCCTTGCCGGCACATGTTTTTCCTTCTCCTCCGAACCTCCAAACCTTCAAGTCCAGAATTAACAAGTTGCCTCTTTCCTCCTTGTCAACACCCACGGTACGATAGTATTTAGGCTGTAAGCCCTCGTGGTGTGTTGTTAAAATTAAAAAAAAACAATCTTTGATACATAGAACGGGTCGGGCTCTGTGCAGTAGAAAAAAGGAGTCGATAGAATTTTAGTTACAGGGATTTTCGACTAAACAGTTGGTAGTTCTCTGTATACCTTTGTAGAGAAGGCGGCTTACAATGGGAGTTCCAATTTTCATTCACTTGGTTTAGCCATTTCTCTGGTGCCGATAACCTTGCCGGTGAAACGACCGCTAGATCTGAAAAATGTGTCTTGGTCAATTGGGTTCTCTAAATTCTACTTATAATTTTATTTTTAGATTCGAAACAGAAAACAGAATTATCCAACAAGAAGCTGGTCAGCTAATAAACGCCGGAACTGATCAAGCAGCTACTATTTCACAAGGAAGTTACTCCTACACTAGCCCTGAAGGCATAACTTTTACTGTCAACTATGTAGCTGACGAAAACGGTTTCCAAGCAAGCGGAGAGCATTTACCTACACCTCCTCCTATACCTGAAGAGATCTTAAGAGCCATAGAGACAAATGCTGCTCATGAAGCTGCAGGTATCTTTGATGATGGACAATACAAACCCGAAAATGCAGGTGGAGCTGGAGGTTATCCACAGTCTTCAGGAGGTTATCCTCAATCTTCCGGAGGTCAAGCTCCAAGAGGATTTAGTCAACCCAACAGGCAATACCTAGGACCGCAACAAAATTCAAATCAGCAGGGTGGCTACAAATATTGATACTGATTAGGCCCTTAATATAAATAGTGTTTTAGAAGACTTGACTGTTGTTAAAATGTGCCAATATTATTTTTTATAATGAAAAGAAAATTGTATATACAAATATAATAAAAATAAATTACACATAAATTAGGTGTTTTTGTATCTTGTTTATAAGCATTAGTTCATAGCGTAGGACAATTTTTGTAAATGTACCGTACATTTGCTTTAAGTTTTTCATTAAACAATTTTTACCAATACTCCTCGCCTGACGTTGAAACCATGACAAAGAAGAAAAAAAAAACATTTCTGGAGCCAGCGAAATAGTCTCTACGTCTGTATTGAGTATGGAAAGGTTTCATCAAGTAAGGAAATATAGGACGCGTTTATGATAGAAAGCTGTGTACTAAATTTGGTTGCCGTAGCTTCGTTATTTTTGGAAATACAAGAATTTTCGAAAGTGAATCCTAAATTTTCCCAGAAAAAAAAGGCACTTAACAAATTTAATCATATATATACACATATAAACTTTTTAACTGACCATGGAAATGGCTTCCAGGGGCCCCAATTCGCGTTCATTTGTAGAAAATTTCCGAATGTTTCACCTTCGATAGCTCTCTATTAGTGAATTTTCTTAATGAAAATTAACTAAAAATGGATATACTAAAATTATTACTGAGTGCGAAATAGCACAAAGTGTTAATCCTGTTTTTCTGACATAAATTTCCTTAAACATTTTTTTCACGAATTTCGTAACAAAAATGTTCCATCAAAACTACGCTAAATATTCTTTAATAAACAAATTCCAGAAATCCTTCTTTAAAAAAATTACATAAAATTTTTTCTTTCAAGGAAATTCGTTAAAACGTTTGTAAGAAACTTGGCTGTTGCAAGAAGATTTTGTATATAAAAATTCGCTAATGAAATAAAATTTACACAATCTAATCTAGATAGAGGCACAGAGCCTTCTTTTGCGAGTCCTTTTTTTGCCTGCCGATGCCGTAAAAGCGAAACAAATTGCAAAGAATAAAACAGGCGTTTGTGAAACCACGGGACAAGTTAATAGGGCTGTATTAAGTATGGAATTGTTTAACCAAGGTAGAGTAACAAAAACAACCTGATCTGCTATTAAAATTTGAATTAAGAGTGAGGGTTCTCATCTCATTAATGATTTTTTTTAAATAAAACTTTGCTCGAAATTAATTGCAGTAATATACTTATATAACGTTTAAAAAGAACAAAAAATAAATAAAAAATAAAAAAGGTCACAGACCTGTATTTGATCCCACGTAATCACTGAGTTTAGGTATCATATATGTGCGCTGTAACCAACTGGCATATGGAGAACATGACAGGTTTGTTGTATGAACTGGTTATAATCCAGTACGTAAATGTATGCTTTAGCATTTCAAATAATCTTTACTTTAAATGGATTTTTTGCAAAAATTGTATTAAATGAACACTTGAAACAGAAGTCTAGGACTTTGCTAAGGACATATCATCTAATATTTTCCACACATCATGACCAGAACCTTTGTTAAAACTCGTCAGTTTTGACGTTAATTTAAATCGTCACTTTGACCTTTTCTTAGGAAGAACTATACTATTTTCAAAGTAAATTTTCTTGCATTTCTTAAACTTTTCCATCCTCACTGATTATGAATAGTATTGAATTTTTTAGAATTTTTTGTTAGAAATTTCGATAAAAATAAAACTTCAAGTTTAGTAGAATTAATTTGACAATAATAAAACTCAATTTGTGAGAAAATACAAGTTTTTTATTCATAAGTATAATATTTCATAACGCTATACATAAATAATTTCTCAAAATGAAATAAAATGATTAACAAAACTATATGAAATAGTATATTAAACATAAATCAGGTGTTACCATAATTATAAAAACAATCAATTGCTAAGTGTTTTTCAATGTTTTTTAGAACGAAACTTTATCTTTTGTCAGTAAACATGTGTTTCAAAATAGAGAAACTTCGTTCAACATCAACGGAAGTAATAGGATATTTATATTTAGAAATAATGTTTGCTTTTAACTCAGGTAGATTTACATCATCTTTAAAATTCCCTCCAAAAATTTTCGAAACATTTTTTAAAATTTGGAATTGTTAAGAATTACTGATCCCGTTGCTGCGCAAAATTTCTTACAATCAGACTCAAATTTATTTATCAAAGCAACTGACTCTGCTAAAGAGACACATGTACTCTCTAATTTTAAAAAATTTGAAGATACAAAAAAATAATTGGTTTATATATATATATATATATATATATATATATATATATATATATATATATATATATATATATATATATATATATATATATAATGTTTCTTTAAGGCTGGGTTTTTTAAAAACTTTTGAAGTCTATGATAGCGGTGGAGGCGGAGACGTTCAGAGCGTTAATAACGCTTTCAATTACGTCATAATTGTCAGCATAAAATATAGCTGCATCAAGCCATGTACCCCAACGAGTTATATCAGGTTGTGGAGGCAACAAAAGATTTGGAGCGTGTTCTCTGTAAAATTTAATCTGTATTGGAGCTTTTAAAAATACTTCTTTAATATAGTTAACATTTTCATTTACTAAAGGAAACTGTTTTCTTATACACTTTGCTAATCTATTACTGCCATGAGCCAAACAAGTTACATGTAATACATTGGAATAAACTTTTTTTAAATTTTTTCCTGCCTTAAGCATGTAAGGTGCGGCATCGGATAAATTTACAATGAATATTTCTGAAGGGACAACATCAGGCAAGATAAAATTTGTCAGAGAGCCTTGAACAAGTCTGGTTATAGTTAAATTATTGACTTTTCTTGACGCAAAAAATAAGATCTGCCTGGACTGTCTTCCCCTAATACGTCAATTAATGCATGGGTGATATATGTACCGCCTACTACAAGATAAACATAATTTGAACTCACAGCATTTCTTACATTCAGTAATGTTTCTTTAAAAATTTTAATTTAACATAAAGAGCATAGATAAAAAGAGATCTCCATTAAATTTATTGATAAACTGGTTTGTAGTGGGATATTAATATTAAAGTTAAAATAAATGTATGTAAAGATGCTGAAAAATATTATTATAATTTGAGAAACATAATAACTTGTATGATTCAAATATCAGTCAAAATTTGAAGATAAATTAAAAGAAAAAACTCTAGACGCAGCAAGTGCGTTATGGGAGTGAATTTTCATAAACATGTTTTTAATTACAAATATATCGCTCTAAGGCGAGCAGGCAACAATTTGGTTACCGGTATAACCTATATAGTAGGAACAATGTACCATATTTTATCAAAATAATTATTTGAAAATGTACAAAAATGTTCCGGAAATAAACTTTAAATGTTTTTGAGAAAACTGGTCTCCTAGCCAATGAACCTTAGGTTAATAGCAAATTGAGTTATTAAAATTTGAAACATTTAATGAAAATTCTCTACCAAAACGCCCTTGCCGCGTTTATACAAAAATTTTCCGAAAATAAAGTTAAATTTTGGTTTCCTAACCAACAAAACTTACGTTAATATCAAATTGAGTTATTGAAATTTGAGGGATTTAATAAAAATTCGCTACCAAAACGCACTTACTGCGTCCATATTTATTTCTTACAAACATGCATCATATTTCGATAAAAAATGCTAAAATGCAGTAACGAATTTGTTCCACGAAAATTAGCTAAAAATTATAGACCGTTAAACCATAAGCTTCATTAAACTACAGCGAAAGCATCAACTTAACTGAACCGACAGCCAATGCATCAGAGAAAGGATCTATTTGAAGTGAATTTTCTGTAAACATTTTAGTAAAATGAAGGTCAAAGACGGTTGAATCTAAAACTTAAGGGTTCGCAGAACACTCTTCTTACAACATTTTCTTTTCACAATCCGTATTTGTTGCACGTTCTTTGCCTAAACATTGCCAATTTTGACGTTTTAAATTGCGAGTTTGACGTTTTGAGGAAAACCCCAAAATTTGTTTCTTTAGCTGCACGTAACTTTTTGTCCTTAAACTTAGAGACCTAAATTTTGGTACATGGTTTACTCTTTATAATGCAAATACGCGTACCAAATTTGGTTGCCCTCACTTTGTTATTTCCGGAGATATAAATTTCTTTAAAGAGAAAACACAAAATTTTCCACGAAAACCTGGTCTGATTTTCCTGGCCAACGAACTTGTCCAAGTCACTTGCAAAAGGAAGGTACATACCAAATTTAATCAAGATCGGTCCATTATTTTTTGAATTATCGGTACGATATATATATATATATATATATATATATATATATATATATATATATATATATATATATATATATATATATACAGATCTTCCCATTTGTGAATTTTTTTTAACGAAAATTCGACAAAAATGATATATTATTAACCGATAAACTCTATAGCCAACACTACTGCCAAATCATCAGATAAAGAGTCTATTTGAAATGAATTTTCTGGGAATATTTTAGTAAAATGAAGGACAATGACGATTGAAACTAAGACTTCAGGCTTTGTAAAACATTCTTATTGAGACATTTTCCTTCCATAGCTCATATTAGTTTCAGGTTCATTGCCTAAATATTACCAATTTTGACGTTTAAAATCGCGACTTTGACGTTTTGAGGAAACCCCAAATTTATTTTCCTTTAAATGCCTGCACTTTTTTGTCCTTTAATCTACAGAACTTAATTTTGGTGGGTAACTTACCTATAATGATGTAAATGCGCGTGAAAAATTTGGTTGCCCTTACTTTGTTAATTCCGGAGATATAAAATTTTTTCGATTTTTTTCGAAAGAAAACACCACATTTACCGGGAAAACCTCGGCGGATTTTCCTGGCTAACGAACTTATCCCAGCCACTTGCGAAAGGAAGGGACTCACTAAGTTTTATCAAAATCGGTGCATTATTTTTTTAGTTATAGGTGTGACACGTATATATATATATATATATATATATATATATATATATATATATATATATATATATATATATATATATATATATATATATATATATATATATATATATATATATATATAAACATATAAAGTCTGAACCCGACCTCGGATTTGGGTTCCAGGGGTCCTAAATAGCGCTTATTTGAAGAAATTTTTTCAAAATTCAAAAGTTGGGATCTCCTCAATAGTGATTTTTTCAAAAGAAAATTCACTAAAAGTTAATAAAACATAAAACAGGTAGGAACCCTCTCAAACACTGTAGAATGAGAATCAATGGCCGATAAGATTTAAATAAAGGCAGTTGGTAACATGAAGACTGTAATCCTATTTTAAAGCAGTATTGTATGCAACTAGAAATACACATATATGCAGGGCAAGTATCTGAAATAGAACACAGTCATATATACGAGAGCAGGTCAATAAGTCCGTGACTTTTTGAATAAAACATAGGTTTGTTGACAAAAAATTATTTTTATTTCTCAACATAGTCTCCTTTGAGCTCTGCACACTTCGTCCAACGTTTCTTTTTATCCCTTCCAAAAAATAAGATTTGTTGAGGTCCTCAAATTAGGTATTTGTTTGTGAGATGATTTTATCATTGGTGTCAAATCTCTTTCCGCTGAGCCATTTCTTTAAGATTCGAAACAAGAAATAGTCACTCGGGGCTAAATCCGGAGAATAGGGTGAACGAGGGAGCAATTCGTAATCGAATGTATGCAATTTATCCATGAAGACTACACATGTGTGCACCCTTGCAGTGTCTTGGTGGAAAATAACTTTTTTCTTGGCCAAATGACGTCATTTTTTCTTCAAATCGTCATTGAGTCGGTCCAAAAAGTTGGTACAATATTCGCCATTGATTGTTCTTCGTTTCTGAAGATAATCAATGTGGATTATACCGCGTACATCCCAAAAAACGGTCGCCATGGCTTTATTAACTGACACACCCACCTTGGCCTTCTTCGGCGCCGATTGGTACGGAGAAACGTACTGCTTTGACTGCTGCTTGCTATCTGGTGTGTACCTATTGCGGTTAAACAACGCCAAACACTCCTTCGAAGTTGTCACACGATTGCGTTTGTGGTCGAGTGTAAGCAAACGCGGCACCCATCTTTGGATAGCTTTCTTATACCCAAGTGATCATGCAAAATCGAAACCACTGAGCCATGTGATATGCATATGGCTTGCACAATCTTCTGCACTTTCAATCTCCGATCGGCCAACACCATATCGTAAATTTTTTGAATTGTTTCGGGCGTAGCGACATCAACTGGGCGTCCAAAATTTTCGGCGTCATTTGTGCATGTACGGCCGCAACTAAATTCAGTAAACTACTTTTTTACCATGGAAATTGATGGTGCAGAAACCCCATAGATTTATCAAGCTTAGACTTGGTTTGAGTGATTTTTTTCCGCATAAAATAATGTTTGGTGAGCACATGAAATTCACTATTTTCACAAACTTAATGACGCAGCTCGTTCAAAATTTGACAGGAGTGAACTGACAGATGATTGTTGACAGGAGCAGTGTGAAGAGGCGGGAAATTCAAAAAATCACGGAGTTATTGACCCGCCCTCGTATATATATATATATATATATATATATATATATATATATATATATATATATATATATATATATATATATATATATATATATATATATATATATATATATATATATATATATATATATATATATATATATATATGTACCCGTAACTCAACAAATAATAGGCCGATTTTGATTAGATTTTGTTGAAGACCTTCCTTTTGCAAGTGGCTTGGATAAGTTTGTTACTCAGAAAAATCGAACCAGTTTTTCCCGGAAAATTTTAGGTTTTCGTCGGGAAAATTCCGGACATAACAAAGCTATGACAACCAAATTTGGTGCGTGACTTTATATTGTTGCGTTTTCTCCGGGTTCTGGATAAGTGAGACTTTAAATTTTAACAAAACACATTTATTTACTCTCTAAATATGGATACAATAAAACTTCTAGAATGTCTCTCTCACAAAACACTTAGTTTATATGGCCTTACAATTACTAATCTGCACACAAGTCACTACACTGGAACTACAGTCGCTACTCTCTAACACTTCACACTGGTTACTGCTTCTTCGAGTCACTTCAACATTATCTAATTGAACTGAACTGCCTGAGCTGGCTTGCTTTCGCCTTTATATACTCGTCGTACCTTCCATCTCGTTTCGGGAGTGTTCCATTCCAGAATGTTCCAGTACCTTCTTTTGCTAGAAGGTTCCGTGAATACAGATCGGCCCCGTGTGTATACAGGGGGATGTATATACAGGGTTATCCAAATGTGGTCATTACTTCTATGTTACACAAGAGGTGTTTCTCGTACTATAAGATCTCTCTGCGTATACAGGGTGTAAGGGTTAGCTGCGTATACATGGTGTTCGGAATGCGCAGACCTCAGTTGTCCGTTCCGACGGGGTGCAAGTTGGTAACTTAGTTATTTTCGGTCCTAGAAGGTTGAGACTTCGCCTGTGGGGGATAACCTCAGGTACCCTCGGGGGGGGGGGGGAGGTTTTGCCAGATTGTGCAAGAATTCCTAGATGTTGGGGTAGTTTTGGAGATGTAGCAACACCGCAGCTACATCTATTGAAGTGCTTTGTAACACTATTATAGAATGTGAAATACATATAACAATTTAGGTGCACCTTAGGTATACAATTTGCATATTATTATTGTTTTAGCATATTTTAGTGTAAAAAATATTAAATAAACTTTGTTAGCAATTGTGAAGAAATCATTTTTTGGAAGATTTTTGTGAAGTGTTGGTGATAATATGTGTTTAATAAGTTATTGGAAAGAAAATTATTTCGCATTTTCGTGTAAAATAGTAGTTTGGCAAATTTTCGTAAAACACATAATTTGATGTAATTTCGCGAATGTTCGTAAAAGAAATTGTTTGGGAGCTTTCATGACAATATTTCTTTGGATTTTTTTTTCAAAAATTTTTTTTAGATAATTATATCCTGGCAGATGTGTAAATAGCTTGAAAATGTTCGTTGTCCAGGAAAATACGTTTTTTCAGGAACATTTTAGGTTCATGTTCGGAAAATTATTGTACTTTTAAAAAAAATTCAATTATTTTGATGAATATGGTAGACTGTTTCTACCATATCGGTTATACCAAATGTAATGCCTCTTATTAAGAAAATTCATTTGGCATTAAAAATACTTTTATGAAAATTCACTACCAGAACCCACTTGCCAGACCAGACTTTTTATTTTATATGGAATCCAAATATATAGACTAGCAGGGTAAATTAAATATTTATGACTGTTGCAATATACTTTATTTTTATAATTTCAATAAATATACATAAAGCTATCAATGTACAACTTATAACACATTTAAAAAAATGCTAGTACTAAAATCAGTTTTGTCAGTCCAGGAAGTTAATATCTGTAGCCACCTTGTTGGCTTCCACCAGACAAAGCAGATGGTGTGAGATACTGCTTGCTTGGTGAATTTCTCACTAAAGGCGGTACGTATTGGTTGCTTGGTGAACTTCCATGAGCACTTGGACCGAGATATTGGTTGCTTGGTAAACTTGAGCGAGCATTTGGTGCCAGATACTGGCGATCTAGTGAACCAGCTGCACCAGATTCTCCTGGTCCAGCTCTGTATTGGCCATCATCGTAAATACCGGCAGCCTCGTGCTCAGCATTCTTGCGAAGTGATTCAAGGATCTCTGCAGGGATTGGTGGAGGCGTGGGAAGATGATCACCTGTGGGCTGAAAGCCGTTTTCGTCAGCAACGTATTGAACTGTAAAGGAAGCACCTTCAGGGCTTGTGAAGGAATATGAGCCTTGAGCTACTACAGCACCTTCAGCACCTATGTTTCTAAACTGACCTTGTTCTTGAGCCTGTATATGGTTCTCTGTTTCGTATCTGCAAAAACATGTGCAAAATGAAAGAATATATAAAATTAAACGGTCATAAACTGCAATAATTTTGAGGACTAAACATAAATGTAATAAATTATATGTAAATAGTGTTTTTAGTAAATTTTCTTTAAAAAGTCACTCATGAGGAGATCTCGACTCACTAAGTGAAGATTGGAACCTGTGATGAGCACTGATAAGCATACTTGGAGAATCCAAATCACCACAACACATCTTTTTAAAGACCTGAAGATCGTTTCACTAACAAAGTTGGGGTCATCTGAGGATGAAAAATTCTGAATTTTGAAAAAATGTCTCCAAATGAGCGCGAAGTAGGCCTCTAGAACACATTCGGAGTAAAATTTTTATGTGGTTGTATATATATATATATATATATATATATATATATATATATATATATATATATATATATATATATATATATATATATATATATATATATATATATATATATATATATATCACACTGATCACTCAACAAATAATGATCAATTTAGTGATTGCGTTCCTTTTGCAAGTGGTTTGGATAAGTTCGTTGGTTAGGGAAATCGTACCAGTTTTTCCTGGTGAATTTTAGGTTTCCTTTAGAAAAAAATATGGCAGCTAGTTTTAATAGGTAGATTTATCTTATAAACAGTACGCTATGCGACAAAAATTAGACATATAGATTAGACGACAAACAAGTTATAGGCATTAAAAAAAAATTTACGCAAAGAGGTTAAGAAACACTAGAAAAATTCTGTAGTTTTTCTTCTTAAAACGTCAACGTCATGATTTAAAACGTCAAAATTTACTATATTTAGATAAAGAACCTAAGACAAATACGGGGTATGTAGAGATAATGTCTCAAGAAACGGGTTTACCAAGCCTTATGTTTCAGCTTCCACCATCATTGTGTTTACTGAAATATTTGCACAAATTTTAAATAGCCCTTTCTCTAATATTTTTGCACTAGTTTTAGTTACAGAGTGTATAGTTCAATAGTCTGTTACTTCTGGCGAATTTTCATAGCAAAAATTGACCCTTGAGGAGACCGCGACTTTTGAATTGTGATAAGATTTTCTCAAATAAAACCGCGACCATGGCCCCCTAGAATACACATTTCTACGGTAAAGCTCAATATATCTGTTATTATACAAGATACGAGAAAAAATTGTATAAGGTTAATTATAGGATGCCTTGAGCTGCATCTTACAAAATTATTTTAATAATCACAGGGTCGTCACCTCTTATTTTGCTGCATTTTTTGATTTTATATCGAATTATACCGCATGTTCGTAAATTAAAAAAAATGTGTAAATTGATTTTGAGTTATTTTAATTGTTCTGCAAATTTTCACACTTTTGGCGCATATAAAAAATTATGATACGTTGTTTGTGCCTAAAGATAGCGGATCCTATAAAAATGACGCCTTCAGAGATGCTTTCGTTTATATTATTTGTCAATTTTTTACTTTTTCAAACAATAAAGTTATTTTGAGGAAATGTGGTAACTTTTTTTGTTCTAGATTATACTGGTAACCAAATTTCATTAAAACCAGGCATATCATGTAGTTATTGAAAACATTTTTGTGAAAATTTACTACAATAAGGCACAGGCTGCGTCAAGAGTTTTTTTTTTCTTGTCCAGAAAACTGCCTCTCAACCGAAGGGTAGGTGGTTTCATTCACAGGGTTACCTTTTAACTTTTTCAGTACATACAGTAAAATTAACATCAACCGAGATTGTGGCATCGTATTTGGGGAAGTTGAATGTTTGCACGTTCCGCCTTTTGGAGGGAGCGTAAAGCCGTCGGTCCCGTGTACAAGCGATGTTGGGAACGCTAAAGAACCCTACCTTCCCTACAGAAAGGTAGTTGGCAAAATTTCTAGGATAGTGAGCTCAAACTGCTCACAGGTGTCGGTGATTGGCCATAGTCGCGATAACAGACCGACGAACACATACAGAAAGATAAACTAAGTTACTAGCTGTGCAGTAATTAGACTAACTTTGTGGGAAAAGTAAATCTCAAATATTTGTGACATCATCGCAGTGTAAGAGAGTCGCTTTGATGTGACAACTATTATTCTCTGTCACTAGATCAATTGCATAATGCATCAATTGGGGCCAGTTTTCCAGAAGTTTTTTTCTCGTTGTGTTCTTCTTTCCTTTTCCCAATAATTGTCGCGTTAAATAATGTCGTCAGAAAGCTATTATATCTCAAATAATCTCCAAAAAATTTGACCTCATTCCTCTTCATTTCCTTCAGTAAAAATCTTTCTTCTCTCGCCTCTCCTAAGCACACTTTTATTAGTCTCTCTATTGCCGTACCATGTCAAGAAGTTAAAACGCCATAATTGTTGACTACGAAAGTAAGTGCAAAATACTACTGGAAATGACTAACAAGCTCCTAGATATGTGTCTAGGTCGTTATCTTCCTTGATTTCGTTAAAATATGAGCAAAAAATCAATTGTAAATCAAAATAGTTTTGCGTAAATTGTAAAACCTTGAACAGTTAACATGTATTATGGGATATATCTGCTAGTAAATACATGTCAAGCGTAGCTCAGTTGGCTAAGTACCTCCACATCGTATAATCGACTCCTACATGACGAGTTCTAATCCTAGTTAGTGACTTTCCTTTTTATAAATTTTTTTAGTCTCATTTCCCTTTACCGTTATCTAATCAGATTGTTGTTATTCCGATGAAATTTTAGCGAGTTTTTGTGTAAAAAATAATTTGATAAAGAGAAGATAAAAGTTTTAAGACTTAATTCAATTTGAATAGCATATCTGATTGTTTGTTCTTGCCCTAACTTAGTGAAACCGTTGCATATTCAATAGAGTCGTAGTCTTTTCCAGTAGCTTTACGAGTGCTTGTTTTAGTGAATTTTCTTTAAAAAAATTCACTATGAAGGAGATCCCGACTTTTGAATTTGGAAAAAATTTCTTCAAATGAACGCGAACTAGGCCCCCTAGAACCCATATCCAGGGTCAGTTTCAATTATATATATATATATATATATATATATATATATATATATATATATATATATATATATATATATATATATATATATATATATATATATATATATATATAGGATGAACAATTTACCAAAATTTAGGTCTGCAAGTTTAAAAACAAAAAAGTTAGAGGCATTTAAAGAAACGAAATTGGGATTTTGATTTCTTTTATGGGAATACTAGGAAACAACGAGGTCACATTAAACGATAATAAAACCCCGTCTTCAACCAACTTGATATTTTTAACTTTATTAATAAATTAAAGTGAATTTGAAACTGAAAAACTTTTTTGTTAATCATTTCTCTATATTGTATGTCGGGTAATCTATAGTTGAAACAACAGATCTCACAATTTGGCGGGTTTATACATTTTCGGGAGACAATACTTTTTAGGAACCTTGGGATTCGAAACTTGTAACTTTTGTCCTAAATCTTTTGTAATAAGGTTCTAACATATCTTTAAATTGTTTTTAACTTCGAAAATAATTTTTGGGAGAGGGTTTCTACTTAGTTTTTTATACTGTCCTGATTCTAACATATAAATAGCAGTTTTACTCTTTATTCACTTAGTTTATTCATCCGTTTAATGACCCTAACTTTGTTAGCGAAACGATCGTCAGGTATAAAAACTGAATTGTGATCAATTGGGTTCTCAGAATTATACTTATTGTGCTCATCGCAGGTTCCAACCTTAACTCATTCCGTTTTGCTGAACCGAGACATGTTTTTAACTTAGGTATTCATGACTTCCCTATTGGCGAAAAATCTATAATGTATTATATTATTTGACTTGTTTAAATCCTACTTAAAAATTAGGCTGGCAGAGTATTTGTTTTTGAAAGATACAGCAAAATTTAAGAGCATCTCTTAGGTAGAATCTAAAATCTCCAAAGTAATTGCTTAAAGCAGTCGACTTGACTTGACCTCAATCAAATATTTACATAAAAATGCACAAAACCGACATTAAAAGCATAAGTAAATCTTCGCCTATACTTGTATAAATCCCTTACTTACTCGTAAGCATAGGACCCGTCCCCGCTGTTTTGATTATTAAATCTTAGAATTCCTATTTGTCTAGCAGCAGCACCACCACCAAATCCTCCTGAACCACCATAGGCCCCAGCACCGCCGTATCCACCTCCACCAATTCTTCCCGCACTTCCAAAACCACCTGCACCACCAAAAGTACTTGTCCTTCCAAACTGACTAACACCAGCACCAGGTGGTAGATAGTTGCTGCTAAGACTAGTAGGAGAAGCTAGAGTTCTAGCAAAACTGCCTCTTGCTGCTATGACTGGTGTTTGCAGAAAGTTACCTCCAGCAGATTGCGCACTGGAGGGGGGAAGGTATGTGTTGTCCAGACTAGCCGCATGGGCTGCTACGAAGAGGAGACAAGATAATACCTGGAAATAAAGAGGTGGTCGTAATTAGGTACTAGTTGTAGTGGTGGTGTACAAAATGTGGTATTGGCCTCGACTGAATTGTCATTAGCCACAGATTTTTTTTTAATTCGTCACAATTCAATTATTACTTATTAGTAATTAATGAGGAGATCTGTGTTATATATATATATATATATATATATATATATATATATATATATATATATATATATATATATATATATATATATATATCACAACGATAACTCAAAAATAATGGACAGATTTTAATAAAATTTGGAAGGTGCCTTCGTTTTGCAAGTGGTTTGCACAAGTTTGTTAGCCAGGAAAATGGGACCAGTTTCACCTGGAAAATTTTGGGTTTTCTTTCGTAAAATTTTTGTATTTCCAAAAATAACAAATCTATCGCAACTACATTTGGTACTTAAGTTTACACTGTTAAGTTTACCGAGCATGCCAAAATTCAGATCTCTACGTTAAAAGGAATTTTTTTTTATATATTTAAAAACATTTTGGGTGCCACTGATGACCATAGAAATGCACAAAACCCAAAAAGATTTTGGATGCCACCCAGGATCATAGAAATGCACAAAACCCAGATATTTTGTGTGGATAGCAAGATCTATTGTATATTACAAACAAGGATTAGGTTTTCTTGACGCAAAAAGGTCAAGAAATAACAGAACAATTACTTGGAAAATTTTATAGTTTTTCTTCCTAAAATCTCAAAGTCGCGATTTTAAACGTTAAAATTTGCAATTTTTAGACGGAAAACCTGAAAGAAATGCGAGCTATGTAAAGCAAATGTCATAATAAATGTGTTTTACAAAGCCTTAAGTTACAGCTTCAACCATCATTGTCCTTCATTTTACTGAAATATTTGCAGAAAATTCATTTTAAATAGACGCCTTCCCTGATGATTTGGCAGTGGTTTAAGTTATAGGGTTTGTGGTTTAATAGTCTATACTTTTTCGCGAATTTTTGTAAATATTTCTTCAAAGGACTGCGATCTAGGCGCTTCGGGGTCAATTTCAGTATTCACATTTACCACAGGGTGGTGCGTTTTTACTGTAAAGATCAATACATTGATTATAAGATGTTACACAAGATACAAGAACATATAATAAAAGTTATTTTTAGGGTCTTTTGAGCTGCATTTTATACAATTATGTTGACAATCACTGTCTGGCATATAAGTCGTTGCGGATACAAATTTTCTTTTTTCTTTAATGGCACACAATTGTAGCATAATTGCATTTTCCGTCCAATTTTAATGCATGATTGTAGGGAGAAATTTATATCGCCCATTGTTTTCGAGTTTCAATCCTTTTTCAACTATGTACATTTTGGAACATATCAAAAGTGGTGATACGGCGTTTTTATCAATGGAAATCGGACTCCCATGAAAATGACGTATTTAGGGAGGTTTTCAATTATATTTACCAATAGATAGGAGAGTCTCATGAAAGTTACGCGTTCAGAGAGGTTATCGTTTAATATTATTTGTCGAAAATATCGAGATGCCGTATAGAGAGTGCTCTCAAATAGTGACGGAATTTGGAAGAATTCGAACAGTCGTAACTCAACTTTTTCAAATTGAATATATCCCTATACCTATAGACTCTAGTTTTGGAATTTTTTTGCATTTCCCTATTTTTAGTAAATTTTCTTAACAAAAATTCACTAATGAGGAGATCCAGACTTTTGAATTTATAAAAAATTTCTTCAAATGGGCGTGACTAGGTCCCCTAAAACTCATATACGTGGTCAATTTCAAGTTCTATAAGTTTATATATATATATATATATATATATATATATATATATATATATATATATATATATATATATATATATATATATATATATATATGGGTGTGTGTGTGTGTGTGTCACACCGATAACCCAAAAAATAATACTTTCCTTTTATAAGTGCCTTGGATAAGTTCGTTATACAGGAAAGTCGAGCCAGGATTTTCGGGAAAATTATGGATTTCCTTTCGGAAAAAAATGTTGTCTCCAAAAATGAAAAGGCTATGGTAACCAAATTTAGTACGTATAACGATATTAAATGGAAAATATATACCAAAATTTATATTTATATGTTGAAAGAAAAAAGTTATCAAAAAATATTTGGTGTCAGATCATTTCTATGAAAATTCACTACCATAACCCACTTTCTGTGCCCAGACTTTTTAAACTTAGTAACAGATTAGGTATATAATTTGAATCTTATGGATACTTTAGGCAAATTTTTTGTAAAAAAAATTTTTAATTTTCGCAGAAAATTTATAGTGTTTTCGTAGAAATCATTGCTTGTAAGGTTTTTGTAACATGCTGGTAATAGATGTTTAACAAGTTATTGTAAAAAAAAATGTTTTCGGATTTTCGTGAAAAAATTGTCTGCAAATTTTCATGTAAATATATTTTTTTTGGGAGTTCCGTTGGAAAGCTTTTTGATAATAATTATATTTTGCTAGGTGGGTAAATATCTTAAACGGCTTCGTTGGCCAGAAAAATGGGACCAGTTTTTGGGGAACATCTTGAGCTTAGTTTCGGAAAATTGTTGTACTTAAGTGCGAATTTTCATAAAAAAAAACTTTAAAAAAGATTGTATCCTTGACAATAATAACATTGATTTGATAAAATCTAGTGCACATGTTTCCTTTATAAAGACTTTGTTACGCACCAAAATTGAAGTTATATAATCATCAAATATTGATTTACCATACTTTGAAGAATATATAATGAAAATACGCTACCATAGCGCCGTTGGTGCGTCCGAAGTCTTACAACGTTTTCCGTTAATCCATGTATGTACTAAAGATTCAATGAAATGTTTTCGTTCAGTAAAAAACATAAATGTGTTATATTCCAAACACAATTCATTTAAACTGCCGCCGAACATATATTTTTTTTCGTTTCTTTAACGTCGATGTATTTCCGCGACCATGGCCAATCACCGATGCAGTTTTATCTCACTAACCTGGAAGTTTGCCGAATCCCTTCATTTCTGTAAAAAGGGTGGGGATATTTAACGTGCGTCATTGGACACGGAACCGATGACTTAAGCCGATCAAAAGAGATAACGTGCAGGCATTCATCTTGCTCAAATACAATGCCAGAACCTTGGTTGATGTAAACTTATAGTATGTACTGAAAAAGAATTTGACGTTTCCAATGATAATTCAACCCGAAGCCCTTGGGCCTAGAGTGATATGTTTTTACTCGTGGAGCACTGATGCATCCTTACAGGAGCCCGTTTCAATTGATATTTCTGTAAACATTTCAGTAAACGAAAAGCAATATATCCTGTAACAAATTTATCACTTTGTAAGCCACACCTTTTCAATATAATATGTTTTTCCTAACCCTTATTCTCTTCAGAATCATTGTTGAAACTCACCAGTTTTGACGTTTCAAATCGTCACTTCGACGTGTTCTTTTTAGTGAATTTTCTTTAAGAAAAGTCACTAAAGAGGAAATCGTGACTTTTGAATTTTGAAAAAATTTATTAGAATAAGCGCTCAATCTAGGATCTCTAGAGCCCATATCCGGGATTAGTTTCATTTTTTATATGTTGATATATATATATATATATATATATATATATATATATATATATATATATATATATATATATATATATATATATATATATATATATATATATATATATATATATATATATATATATATGTATATTTTTTTGGACTATTGCACAACACTGTAATTACTTTTAAATATACACTTTATTTGTTTGCTGTACGCTTGTGATTTCTTATTGGTTTGCGTGGACTGCAGTTTCAAACCGTGCCGGTTCATCATCAGCACGCTACTGTCTGTTATCGCTCCTGTGTGGTATACGCCTGAGATTGTACGTGGCGCCTGCGCCGTAATCGGTTTACTGTTCCCTGATTGGTTGTGCCTTCGGATTGTGTCGTGTGTATAGGTATCCTGTCTTGATCACTGTGGTTTGATAATTTGTCTATTTGCATGGCTTTTATTAGCTTTTGTTTAAATGTTTGTACTCGGATTTATTCTGGCATGAATTGTTTCCTATTGTTTGTAGTATTGTTCCCATATTTCCATTTTTTTGTGGTCTTTAACATGTTTCGTTAGTTGTAATTGGGTGATGTCTGGCTTTTGGTGTTTTGTTTTGTGAATGTGTGTAGCTACGCTTGATTTGTAGCTAGGTATGAGGAGTTATGACAACCAAATTAGGTACTGATATTTATGTCATAAAGAGTAAACTAGGTACCAAAATTTAGCTCTGTAAGTTAAAAAAAAGTTATAGGCATTTAAAGAAAAAAAAAGTGGGTGCCACTGATGACCAGAGAAACGCACAAAAACAGAATATTTTGTGTGGATAACAAGGTCTATTGTATACTAAAGAGAAAGGCTAAGTTTTATGGGCGTAAAAAGGCCAAGAAATGACAGAAAAATTACTTTGAACATTTTATAAATTTTCCTCTTAATTAGCAACTTTTATGCAAAGAACCTGAAACGAATACGGGCTATGTAGAGAAAATGTGGCAAGAGTGTGTTTTTAAAACCCTGTAGTTACAGCTACAACCGATATTGTCCGTCATTTTACTAAAATATTTCAAATAGAATCTTTCTCCGATTCTTTGTCAGTAGTTTTAGTTAAAGAGTGAAGAAAAAATTTTGTACCACATTTTAGGCACAATGCGCGCCTGAATGAATGTGATATTTTAATAGCAAAAACACGTGAACATTGGCAACACAATTAAAATAAAAAAATTAAAGGCTATCTAATTTTTTTTCTCACAAACATCATAATAATGCATTTTCGATGGAAATTTAAAAATGAAATAATATAAGGGTTGCTCGATTAAAAAAGAGAAAAAGTTTGTATCACCGACGATTTATGGGCCAGCCGTTATTGTCAAAATAATTTTATAAGTTTACTCGTCGTATCGTATACAATGTTTTTTCGTATCTTGTATAATAACCGATAAATTGAGCTTTACCGAAGAAATGTGTCATGCTGTATATATATATATATATATATATATATATATATATATATATATATATATATATATATATATATATATATATATAGCTAGGGAATGGGTTTTAGGGGGCCTAGTCAACGCTCATTTAAAGAAATCTTTTCAAAATTCAAAAGACGCCGTCTCCTCTACAGGGGATGTTTTCTACGAGAATTCGCTAAAAATTATAGAATATGAAACCATATAACTAAAATTACTGCCAAAGCATTAGAGATAGGGTCTTTTTGAAATGAATTTTCTGGAAATATTATTGAATACCGAACATTTTTATATTTTTTTCAGACAATAAAATTAATAAAAGAAAATCCATATACTTTTTCAAAGAATAAAGTTATTTAATGAAACATGGTACATGGTTTCAAGGTTACACTGTCTATCAAATTTCACAACTAATTAGGAAAACTGTAATTTCACGTACATTTATAGTGAATTTTCATTAAGAAAATTCACTTATAGAGAGGTATGGATGGTGAGACTTTCGGACAATTTCTTCAAATGAGTACGAATTAGGGCATCTGGAACCCATTTTCATGGTCACTTAAAATGTTTAAATGTTATATATATATATATATATATATATATATATATATATATATATATATATATATATATATATATATATATATATACATATATATATATATATATATATATATATATATATATATATATATATATATATGTATGTATCTAACCAATAACTCAAAAATTACTTATTAGAATCTCGGTGGTTCAGAGGTAAGAACGTGTGCCTCTGAAACGAAGGGTACTGGGTTCGATCCCACGGTACTCCTTTTACTTTTTCAGTACAAACTGTAACATTAACATCAACCGAGGTTCTGGCATTAGATTTGAGCAAGTTGAATATCTGCACATTCCACCCTTCGGAGGGGGCGTAAAGCCGTCGGTTCCGTGCCCATGCGATGTTGGGCATATTAAAGATCCCTATCCTCCTTACAGAAAGGCAGGGGTTCGGAAAAATTTCCAGGATAGTGAGGTGAAACTGCTCCCTGGCGTCGGAGATTGGCCATAGTCGCGGAAATAGGCCGACGTTAAAGAAACGAAACACACACACATTACTTTATCGATTTGGACCATGGTCTTGCGAAAGGAACAGCTTAGTTGGACCTATTTAAGCTTACTTTATCCCATTTTGCAGCTGTACCTCCCTAAAATCCTGTTTACGCACGCAGAACCTCTGTATTCACCGCAAATCCCGTAACTTTCTAAGGGGTTGCTCCAAAGGAATTTTTCTTGTTTACATTGTTCTCGTTTTTGCATTGTGAGTGATTGTAAGCATGCAGAAGGGGAAGGAGAACCCACGCGACGAACCAGCGAAACAAGATTTTCAATTTATGTTTAAATTGTTATCTCACTTCATTTCTAAAAATATTTTTCCAAAAATGATTTTGAGGGTGCCTTGTTTTTCAGTCTTATATAGTAAGCTGCAATATTTTATCATTTTTAAAAAGTATGGATACAGCAACCGAAAATAAGTGTTGGAAAGGGTCTGGGTGCAGCAAGTATGTTATGGTAGAAAATTCTCGTAAAAATATTTCAAATCCGATACCTCCATACATTTCCCATTAAGCTAGAATCTTCAATCTTGAACCATAGTAACACCTATGTAAACCCACCGAAGGTACTAAACCAGTGTAAAATAACATAATGAGCTTCGCGGATAACTACAAATTTGTTTTCAAAAACATATTTTGTTGTTTATTGTTTGCGAAAACTGGATCGGTTGACTAAAACAAAGCATCCAAGCAATTAGTAAGAAAAAATACCTGACATATTTGTAATTTGACAGGTACATTCCCTTTCTAAATAACAATTTTTTTTCTGAAAAACGTTTGCAACTTTACTGAAATTTGTAACAATTTTTTTTAAAGACACTTGCAGTACTTACATATTATATCTAAGACCAAATTTTAATTTTTTAGCTCCATATAAAATATAATTTTTTTCAAATAATCGCTAACTGGGATTCTATGACCGATATACAAGATCCATTTAAATGTAAAGAATTAGTTTTAATTAAATATCTTACTAGTAGTGTACAATTCTTATGAAAATTCACTACTATAACGCACTTGCTGCATCCAGAACATTTTTATGAAAATCCGCTACCATGACACACTTGCCGCGTTTATACTTTTTTTACTGAAACTTCACAAGAAAAAATATTTAAATAGCAATGAGAAATATAAAGCGCCTAATACAAACGTATGGAACCCAATTTATTAGTAAGGGTGGGTAATCACTCTCTAAATAAAATAATTACTAGTCAAAATGTACTTACAATTTTCATGTTCGTTTGTTTGTTTATGTTGTTGTCACTGAAATGATGCCACTGTAAGAATCTCCCAGATCTTATATACTTGCTCTTTAGGATGGTCCGATGATGATACAGATTTTGTTTTGTCAGATGTTTCGCAACAGAAGAGGTGTTTCAAGGTAGTCTTTGAAGAAGTGGAGTACTTATCGATACATATATCTCACATTATCACATTAATCATTATTATTAATGGCAATTATTGCTTGTTTTTGGCGGTTTATTATCGCATTCCTGAATATATGAGGTTCATTAATCTTGGAAGAAGGAAACACAATTAGATCCTATTCATTACATACGTCTTCCACTTAATTAGATGGTGATGTGCTCTGGTATTAAATGTCATCTCCAAGGGCAAGGTGAACAATATACGAGCACATGCTCAATTCGGCTACTTAGAGACTGGGTTATATGCAAATTATTGTCTATGCGACTCGCTACCGAAAGCTTCTTATACGAGGTTGCACTTTTGTATGTAGTGCTAAATATACGTAGAATATGTTAGTGTATGGCGAAAGCTGTCTAATATGGATTCTATGAATACGCGATTGCATGGAGTTAATGAACATTATGGAGATTTACTTTGAAGATTTTAGTGCAAAAATAAATAAAAACTCCGGACGCAGCAAGTGCGTTATGGTAGTGAATTTTCATAAAAATGTTTTTATTGCAAATATGTGTTTTTCTTTTAATTTAAGAAAAGAGGCATCAATTTCGGTTACCAGTATAACCTATATAGTAAAAACAATGTGCCATGTTTCATAAAAATAACTTTATTGTGTGAAAATGTACAAACATTTCCTAAAGTAAACTTAAAGTGTTCCCGGAAAAACTCGTTTCTTGGTCAACCTTATAGGTTAATAGCAAATTGGGCTATACAAATATGAAGCATTTGATCAAAATTCGCTACCATAACGCACTTGCTGCATCCGGAATTTCTTTTTTACAAACATGCATTATATTTCGATGGAAAATGCAAAAATGCAATAACATAAGGCGTGTTTAATTAAAAAAAAAGAAAATTTGTATCACCGACGACTTTTGGGCCACCCTGTGATTGTAGAAATATTTTTTGAAGATGTAGCTCAAGACACCCTATAATTAATGTATAAAGATATTTTTCATATCTTGTATAATAACGGATATATTGAGCTTTATTGATTTTTTACGAAAATTCGACAAAAATTATATACCATTAAACGATAAACTCTATAGCTAAAACTACTGCCCAGCATCAGAGAAAGGGTCTATTTGAAATGAATTTTCTGGAAACATTTTAGTAAATTGAAGGACAATGACGGTTGAAACTAAGACTTCAGGGTTTGTAAAACATTTGATTCCCATAGCCCGTATTAGATTCACGTTATTTGCCTAAATGTTGCCGATTTTGACGTTTTTTATCGCAACTTTGACGTTTTGAAGAAAACCCCAATTTATTTTTCTTTAAATGCCTATAACTTTTTTGTCTTTTGACCTACATAGCTAAATTTTGGTAGGTAACATACCTATAAGGATGTAAACCCGCCCTTACTTTGTTAATTTCGGAGATATAATTTTTTTTCGAAAGAAAACACAAAATTTTCCGGGAAAACCTGGGCAGATTTTCCTGGCTAACGAACTTATCCAAGCCATTTGCAAAAGAAATTTATTCACCAAATTTAATCAAAATCGGACCATTATTTTTTGAGTTATCGGTGTGATACATATATATATATATATATATATATATATATATATATATATATATATATATATATATATATATATATATATATATATATATATATATATATATATATATATATATATAAATATATAAAAATTGAAACTGACCCCGGATATGTGTTCTGGGGGGCCTAATTAGAGCTCATTTGAAGAAATTTTTTCAAAATTCAAAAGTCGGGATCTCCTCATTAGTGAATTTTTTTAAGAAAATTCACTAAAAGATAAGCTCTAAAGCAGATATCGTGATTTGCTATTAAATGATACAAGTAATTTGGACCTAATAATCATTTTTTGGATGGTGTTAATAATTCAAAGCTTCGACGCAGCCATTGCGTTATAGACGCAAGTTTTTATGTATTTTAGTAAATTTTCATTATGAAATTTTTTTGTGTATCTTCAAAATTCACCAAAGAGAGGTATCGACGGTGAGACTTTCGGAAAATTTCTCTAAATGAACGGGAATTGGGGCCTCTGGAACCCATTTCCATGGTCAGTTAGAATGTTTATATATACATACATACATACATACATATATATATATATATATATATATATATATATATATATATATATATATATATATATATATATATATATATATATATATATATATATATATATATATTGATAAAGAAGGTTATTTACTCACGATTGGATTGTTAGTTGAAATAGAGAAAGGTTTTATTTTAAGTTTTATATTATGGTTATTAGGTATATTGAAATACTTGATATGCTGGCTAATTTAAATATGTTTAGTGCTTTTTTGTTAGATGTAAATTTCTAGGTATTTTAGGTTTTTGATTAGATCTTATCTGTAAAGTACTCTCTGAAATGTATCGTAAAAACGTGTATATTAAATATATGTGTATTTGACTTACACCCCGGTGTATCCAAGGTCTTTTATTTCTGCCTGGGACCTAAATAAATCTTTCTTATTTAATGATTTCTTATACTTAAATTTGGGAGTATTGATCAATATCTTTACAAGATATTAAAATGTTTATCAATTACTATCTTTATATTATAGTTTAAAAAATGCTTGACCATTAGGCAATTTCACCTCCTGTCTGATGCTATACGGGTTACATACCCTCCAACTTGCTGCTTTTATGAAATGTTGAAACGGCGCTCCACGCGGAGTACTCTTTAATTACAGTTTTAAGTTGTTTGCAAGCAATATGGACGCTTCCTTATTTACTTTATGATGAATGACCATATTCTACTTTTCTTCTATTTGATATGTTTGACTTCTTTAGAAAAGAACCGTTCTATGCAGTTCTACTGTTAAAACATTACTGGAGTGTGTCTACTCAAAATGTAGGTACTTATTTTGAGAAATAAAACAACAAACTCATTCTGTTTCATATCGGTCGGACCCCGTGCTGCCTTTCAATCCTTCAATATTAATTATACTAATTCTTTCTTCAATGCCTCGTTTGCTGCTACTCGTTTCTAAAATTCTGAAAAAGCCCTTTTTCCTAACAAAAATTTCCAAATCTCTTTCTTAATAATAATTTCAATCTCCTTTTTTTACCACCAAAATTCCCATCTATTTATTTCTTCTATCGCGACTGTTACCTAGTTAATTTCTGCCTTTTTGGCCGCCTTTCAAAATCTTTTATCCAGATTAAATATCTACAATCATCATCCTGCACATTATTTCCCCGGATACGTAATTTAGCATTGTTGTTCCCTTTTGATTTTCGTTGACAGTTTGTTAACCTATACTATAATTTCATTGTCAGTTTGACATTTGTGGTAAATAAAAACAGCTGACTTATATCTAGGTTATGACATGACATTCTTAAAAATTATCACTCAAATTTTGACATCTTAATATTCTTAAAACTATTTTAACAAATATCATCTCAAATTACACAACAGCAAGCAAACAATAATACCTTACGCTATCTAATTAAACTAGTCATACATTCCTAATGTTCAACACATTTACATTCTCTTGATTTAGAGTCATATATATATATATATATATATATATATATATATATATATATATATATATATATATATATATATATATATATATATATATATATATATATATATATATATATATATATATATATATATATATATATATATACTTTATATCACTTACTGCAGTCTATTCTGCCTTTGATGATATAATTTGCACTTGCTTAATATTCTTAAAACTAACAACAATTTTGCAACAAACACCTTAAACTATTTAAACAATCTCTATAAACTAATTTAAAGCTGCCTTACCTTATTTCAATCCATATATATGTCATAATTTGGGAATCAATTTTGATCTAGATTTTTGACTGCCAAGACATCGTACACACCAGAAGTAAGTTCTTGTTTGTGTTAGGTTTTGTATGAGTTGTTTAAAAGTGTGTTCTTGGCATGTATATATATATATATATATATATATATATATATATATATATATATATATATATATATATATATATATATATATATATATATATATATATATATATATATATATATATATATATATATTTGTATATATGTAGGTATCCAACCGGTAACTCAAAAAATACATCACTGATTTGGACCAAATGTGGGAATTACCCTTATTATCTTAATGGCTTGAATGAGTTTGTTCATCATATCTTAGCGGCCAATTTTTCAAAAAATTAAAAAATATTATTTAAAACGCAATATCTCTCAAACTGTTTAAGTGATTGAAACGAAAATTTACAACTTAAGAGAACATGATCAGGGGAAAAGAAAGTTGTTCGCAGTTAATATTAAAACAATCCTGGACATCACTTCAGATTCTGTAATGCAATATCTACAATGTTGGACAAAGACAGATGACGCTACCTGCACCGCTATGCTATTTAAATAGATGGTAGGTAAGGTTATAAACAATGGAAGTTACATCATCAGCATTGCTATATGTCAGACCCGTATAACATTGTGAAATGTACGACAGTGACGCCATATCGGTGCAGAACCATGTAGTATGTCGTCACGATTGCTCTAGTTAACACAAAATGTTATAGATGGAGACTACATACAATGAACTAACAATAATAATAGCCATGGCTCATTTCTCTCCTAATGCGTCCATAAACGCTAGCATGCGACTACAAGCCGCTTGATTGCCGGTTGACGTTAGATAACACCGATGATTTTTAAAAGCAGCAAGTTGCTTGCAAGCTTGGCAAGCGCAATATTTCTACACTTCGTAGCTTGGGCTTGTTATGTAGCGTTTACAACTGACTTTTAACTAACCTAACATATTTAAAATATGGATATAAATATTAAGTATTGAAAATAAATATTGGGCAATGGTTATAAATGAAAATTGTGAGTTAATGACTTTCTTTACTCTTCATCTCGTATATGGAAAGTTTGAGGTAAACAAACTACATAATATTTTGCAGTAGTTTAAAGTATACCTATAAACATATGTTCAGCGTAAGTTATCAAAATTTTAATTTAAAAATTTGTATTGTTTACATTTATTTATTTCATTTTCAAAAAGTATGAATACAGTAATAGTAAATAAGTGTTAAAAGAGTTTAGGTGCAGCAAGGGCGTTATCGTAGTGAATTTTCGTAAAAGTAGTCAAACTTGTGATAATTCAATTTCCCATTAAACTAGAACCTTCAGTTTTAATGCATACTGAAACATATATAAAAGCAGCGTGGGTACTAAATTTAAAAAATAACACAATGAGCTTCACAGGCAACGACAAATTTGTTTTACAAAGCAATTTTTTGTTATTTTGTTTCCAGAAACTGGTTCCATTGAGCTGGCGAAAATAAATCATCCAAGCGACTAATAAGAAAAAATACCACGTTTATAATTTGGCAGGTACATTCGTTTTGTGAATAAAAATTAAATTTTCTGTAAATTTGCAGATTAGCACACGGGGGCTTTTTAGAAACAAATTCTTTTGACTTTTACAAAAAAATGTGCTAAAAGAATACCTAATATTCAAATTACCTATATAAATAATGCGTAATTGGGATTGAAAATAATTAACCATTTTTTAAAACTTTTCGCATTTTGAATTAGTGTAAGTAAATAAAAATATCAGTGGGAAACTACTCATATTTTCATGCCATAAGGTGTCACAAATAACATTGCTTGTATGCCAGTTTAAAGTTTCATTTTACATTTGTGAAAGCAATTTACCAACTACTTACATAATATCAAAATGTAAACGTAGATAATCCTATTAAAGTAATTATTTCTTACCTTTTTGCACCAAAGTTAATTTAGATGTTTTAATATTTTTCTTCGAAAATTCGCCAAGACACAAAATCTGACGGAATCATGGTGTGCAATTTTAGAGGTAAATAGTTCCAAAACTAGAGTGTGTAGGTATAGGGGGTGCTGTACAAAACTTGAAGTAAACGGCAAGGCCTTCGCTTCTGAAACACAAAATACAGGCAATTGTAAAAAATTGAATTACGCAGTTTGAATTTTTCCGAATCGGTCACTATTTGAGAGCGGCCTGTATACGGCCTCGCTTTTTTTAAGGAATAATATTAAAAAAAAAATTCCCCGAATGTGTCGCTCTTATGGATATCTATTGGTAAAAACGCTGTATCACATTTTTGTCATATGTGCCAAAATCGTGAAAAGTTGCAAAATAATTAAAAAACTCGAAAACGCGGAACGCTATACATTTTTTCCTAGAAACATGCACTATAATTCAATGAAAAATCAAAAAATTCAATAACATAAGAAATCTTGTATCACCCACGACTTTTGGACCATCCTGATTGTCAAAATAATTGATGCACCTCAAGAGTCCCTATAATTGACGTATACAATTTTGTTATTGCATCTTGTATAATAACCAAAAATGGAGCTTTGCCATAGAATTGTCAGGAACCCCGTGTACATGAGATTAGAAAAATGAAACTAACCCATTATATGGCAGGTAGTTTACTTTCTATGATACAAACTCGCGTACCAAATTTCATTCCCATAACTTTGTTTCCGGAGATATAAAAAAGTTTCTGAAGGAAATACAAAATTTTTCTGGAAAAACCGGGCCGATTTGCCTGTCTAACAAACTTGCTTAAGCCACTTCAAGCAAAAGAAAAGTACTTATAAAATTTGATCAAAATCGGCCCATTATTTTTATTATATATATATATATATATATATATATATATATATATATATATATATATATATATATATATATATATATATATATATATATATATATATATATATATTTATTTATTTATTTATTTATTTATATGTGTGTATGTGTGTGTATAGTGATCAGTTTTCTACAAGTAGCCACCCCTCTTAATTTCAGAGGCAGCCCCCACAGAAGATCACTTATGAAATAACTCTACAGGAGGCACTAAGCTAAAGGGAAGAAAACTAATAGTCAAACAATAACAGTTTAATTTGAAGATTACTTAGTAACTAATAAGTGGTTGTATTCATTTATGTAGTAAATTAATTACAGTACAGTAAGTAAAGTACAGTAAATATGAAACTATTCTTTATACAACAACCCTTGACGTACACTGACGGCCGACTGACATTATCTTAACCTAAGACTTACAAGCTTTTTTCATTTCAACAACACACCACGAGGACTTACAGCCTAAATACTATCGTGCGTGTCGACAAGGAGGAAAGTGCAAACTTGTTAATTCTGGACTTGAAGGTTTGAAGGTTCGGAGGAGAAGGAAAAACATGTGCCGGCAAGGGATTCCACAACTTGGAAGGACAAAAGAGCGGGCATAACAAGCTGTTCTATGTCTGGTGACCTGGACAGTAAAAGGGTGCTTTCGCTATGTGCCCCTGGTAGACCTGTTAAGGGCAGCAAGTGGAGGAACTATGGAAGAAAGCTCCTCTGAGCAGTGCCCGTGCAGATATCCATAAGAGAGAGAGAGAGAGAGAGAGAGAGAGAGAGGTCACCAAAGGCACGTCAGTAGGCAAGGGATGACAGCCTTTGCTACGGACGTATAAGCACACGCCTCCATGCAATCTAAGGGAAGTAAGGAGCTCATACCCCGGGAAATTAGGGTGATTAGTGGCTGTTTTAGCACTGATTTGAGTTTCGGTGAGGAAGAGGAGTTGGGGCCTATTAGCCTGGAGGAAATGGTGGATGGAGTTCAGGTTAGAATTTAGGCCACATATATTCGAGAAGGATATGTTAAATCTTAATGCCGGCGCCCCCTGCACACCCCTCTACCGGAGATCCGAATGAAGGTATTTTATCTCCGGAATCTTTGTACAAGGAGGAGCCACATCATTTTTGTTTATAAGGGAAACCGACTCATACACCGGAACCGGAAATGTCCGTTGCGACTTCACCGGCCACTTGATGTGAGGGGTGGTACCTCCTCGGACGTGAAAAAAATCCTTTACTATCACGTAAAGGAACCATGTGCTAAGTCCACTACCACCTACATATATATATATATATATATATATATATATATATATATATATATATATATATATATATATAGCTAATATATACTTAGTTGTAAGGGAGAACTCTCATTAGTAGTTTCCTTTCAAATATTTATTCTTAATGTCCCACTAATTATTGTTCTCTCCACAATTAGCAGTTCGCAGATGATGCAAATCTTGTCTGTATTTCGGTTACCCTCATAATATGACGTAAGGGATACTAATTTTTCGATATTGTGAAATTACATAAAAAATTAAATTGTACCTAAAGTTCAGGCTACATGTGCTGGTTAATTCCCAGAATGAGACTATGTCAACCGTCCGACGTTGAATCTCCAGCTTTGATATTTACCCAAGATTACCATACCTAACCATAAAATAGATTCTCAGGTATCACCTGTAATACAATACCAGCCGAACTGAATTTCTTAAACTAAAACATGGGGAGTTGTACAAATGTAATCAGAAATACTTTCAAGAAACAAATGGCTGAAAAAGAGGACTTACCGAACATCTTATTCTCGGTTTTCTCAATCTCACAACAGGTCGACAGACGAAATGTCAAGAAAAAGGCAGCCTGGTCTCTCTAGTTAAACGGTCAGCAATAGGTGCCAACCCGTAAGAACAAGTGCCAACCCTCAAGCTAGAATCAGATAGCAACCACCACAGACAACTACTGACGGATGACAGAACCGGAACGGTGTACCATACCGATAACTCAAAATTAATGAACCGGTTTAGATTTAATTTGTCAGGTGCATTCCCTTTGTACGTGGTTTGAATAAATATGTTATCCAGAAAAATCGGTCAAGGGTTTCCGAGAAAATTTGGGGTTTCCTTTCGAAAAAAAAAATTATCTCCAAAAATAACAAAGGTATCATAACCAAATTCAGTAGGAAAGTGTACGTTATAAAAAGTAAACTATATGCCAGAACTTGAATATCTTTGTTACAAGAAAATAGTTATTAGCATTTAATTTTAAAAAAATGTTTGGTGCCAGATCATTTCTATGAAAATGACTACAATAACGCACTTGCTGTGTCCAGACTTTTAATATACATAGCCGTGTTTTCAATATTTAAATGAACATTTTCTCTAAAACTGTATTCTATTAACATTGACTGCTATATAGTCTATAAATTACTACACAGTAAACTAACAATTTTACGCGATAAAGTGCCACTTTAATAAAGGATTTTGAATTTAGTCAAATGGCACATTATCAGTCAAAATGCGAAAAAAGCATGTATTCATTATTAATGAATCTCTATTGTATTCTAGAAATACCTAATTAATTATTTGATACACAATGTGATAGACCCTTATTAAATTAAAATACTTGACTAATGGATCACTACCAGTACAATCAAATCCAGTGAGTTATTATCATGTGGTTCCTTATAAGAACAATTTATTAATTTAATAACTAGTTTGACCCACTAATTAAGTGTATCATGTTACAGGCCTTTCGTAACATTATAGCAGGTATTTCTTCGCTTAATATTTTTGGTTATGTAATGTCAAGCAGCGGTTTTTGTGCAAGTGAAATAATATTATTATTACCGATGCAAATAAGTTTACTAATCTATATTGAAGACGACATACATACCGCCTACAATTAAATGTTCAAGTCTTGTAAAATTTGTTCTTAAATTCTAAAACGTTGGACTCTCTTAATTGAAATTTGGTCGCAAATATAACGGGTGTCCCGTTACTATTGATACTTTGCAGCAATGGATTACTAACGCCAGAATATTACGATTTTAATAAACTTACCCTACCCCGCTCGTTTCTAAAAGTTAAACAAAAAGCGCATCTTATATTTTACTTACTTTTCGGTGTCTATGTTTATGTTCGGAGGAAGGAACTGATAAGAGTATAATTTATTTCGTCTATATTGTTGCGTTTTCTCCGGGTTCTGGATAAGTGAGACTTTAAATTTTAACAAAACAACTTTATTTACACTCTAAATATGGATACAATAAAATTTCTAGAATGTCTCTCTCACAAAACACTTCATTTACTGGCCTTACAATTACTACTCTCAACAAAAGTCACTAATCTGGTACTACAGTCACTACTCACTTTACACTGCTTCAAGTCACTACCACATTCTCTTACTGAACTGAACTGAACTAACTCGGGCTGGCTTGCTTTCGCTTTTATATACTCGCCGTACCTTCCCCTCCTTTCTAGAGCATTCCATTCCAGAACGTTCCAGGACCTTCTTTTACTAGAAGGTTCTGTGAATACAGATCGGTCCCGTGTGTATACAGGGGGATGTATATACAGGATGATCCAAATGTGGTCACCACTCCTATGTCACACAAGAGGTGTTTCTCGAACTATAAGATCTCTCTGCGTATACAGGGTGTAAGGGTTTCTCTGCGTATACAGGGTGTATATACAGGGTGTTCGGAATGTGCAGACCTCAGTTATCCGTTCCGACGGGGTACAAGTTGGTAACTTCGTTATTTCTGGTCCTAGAGGGTTGAGACTTCGCCTGTGGGGGGTCACCCCAGACACCCCCAGGGGGGTGGGGAGGCGGTGTTGCCAGATTGTGCAAAAATTCCCAGATGTTGGGGAAATTCTGGAGATGTGGCAACACCGCACCTACGTCTATTGAAGTGCTTTGTAACACTGCCCCCCTCCTTAAGACTGTTCGTCCCGAACAGTATTTACCGGCCGCCAACTTGGGGGTTCCTTGCCCCGATAGGGACTCAACCTCTCTATGTGAACAACTTTGGGTTTAGTTCTTAGAGACAGCTGGATTCTGTAGACTAGGTCGTTAATTTTCTTCGTCACCAAGTATGGCCCTTCCCATGGTTTCTGAAGTTTGGGACTGAGGCCCTTTCTCCTTGTTGGTTGGTACAGCCACACTGCATCACCTTCCTTGAATGTATGGGGTGTTGCTCTGCGATCCAAGCGCATCTTCATCCGGTCACTGCTTAAGAGGAGCCTATCTCTGACACATCTGTGTATAGTGCGCAGTTTTCCTTCCAGGTCGGCGACATACTCAGGTAACGTAGCTAGGTCCGCTATGTCCTCGTTCGGTGGTGGTCTCGTCATGTCGATTGGTAGCCGCATCTCTCTGCCGGTCAACATCATGGATGGAGTGTAGCCGGTAGATTCATGCTGAGAGCTTCTGTAAGCTAGGAGGAACAGAGGTATCAGCTTGTCCCAGGTTCTCTGATTATCGTCAACAAACATAGCAAGATACTGATTGATGGTCCTGTTATGCCGTTCTACCATGCCGTCTGATTGAGGGTGGAGTGGCGTTGTTCTCGTTTTCTTTATGCCTAGCAAGTCCATTAGGCTCTTCCAGACCTCTGATTCAAAATTCCGGCCCTGGTCGGTGTGAATCTCCAAGGGTACGCCATGCCGTGATATGACATTTTCCATCAGGGCTTCTGCTACGGTCGTTGCCTCTTGGTTGGGGATCGGCGCAACTTCAGGCCATTTCGAGAAGTAGTCCATCGCCACCATTATGTATCTGTTCCCAGACTCTGTGATGGGAAAAGGTCCTGCGATGTCTACGGCAACTCTCTCCCACGGTGTACCTGAGATGTACTGCATCATTTTTCCTCTGGATCGGGTCTTTGGTCCTTTCTTTGAAGCACATTGGTCACACCTTTTGCACCATTCTTCCACGCTTCTTCGGCAGTTTATCCAATAGAAGCGGTCTCTCACTCTGGCAAGAGTCCTGTTGACCCCAAAGTGGCCTCCACTTCTACTATTGTGTAACTCTTGAAGAACACTGTCTATGCACTCACTTGGCACAACGGTCTGGTATATACAGTCTCTACCATCGGCAGTTTCCCATTTTCGAGTGATCATGTCATTCTTTAGACACAATGAGTCCCATTGTAGCCAGTAGCCTTTAACCTCCGCCCCAAACCGGGACACATCGTGCCACTCAGGTCTTTTCCCCTTTTGTAGCCATTCTCTAATATTTTTCAAGTCTGGATCTGTCTTCTGTGCGTCTCTGATGTATTCAAGATTTACGTCTAGATCGGTGTTATTCTCCTGTCCTGCCACCAGTTGTTTGATCTGATGAGTTACTTTGTCGATCTCTTTGTTCTCTTGTGGCTCGCAAAATTTACATTCATGCACTGAACATGGTCTTCTTGACAGGCTGTCTGCATTGGCGTGACTTCTTCCTCTTCGATGTTCAATCCGGAAGTCGTAGCTCTGCAGTTTCTCTATCCATCGTGCTATCTGTCCTTCGGGATTTCTAAAGTTCAGAAGCCATTGCAGAGCAGAGTGATCTGACCTCACGCGGAATGTTCTTCCGTACAGGAAGCTGTGGAAATGTTCGATGGATCTTACAACTGCCAGCAGTTCTTTCCGGGTTACACAGTAATTTCTTTCTGCTTTTCCGGACGTTTTGCTGAAGTAGCCTATCACAACTTCTTCTCCGGCTTGGAGCTGTGAGAGTACTGCCCCAATGCCATACTGGGAAGCATCGGTGTCCAGTATAAACAGTCCTTCGTCCTGAGGATAAGCCAGCACAGGAGCAGTGAGAAGACGATGTTTGAGCTCTCTAAAAGACTCTTGGCAATCTGGTGACCAGATGAACTCGGCCTTATTTTCAGTCAGGCTATGCAGAGGTTTCGCAATGCTGCTGAAGTACTTCACAAAGCGTCGGTAATAGCTGCAAAGTCCTAGAAAACTTCTGACCTCATGTTTGTTCTTCGGCACAGGCCAGTCTCTTACTGCCTTTATTTTCTCTGGATCGGTTTCTATCCCTTTCTCAGAAACGACATGTCCAAGGAAACTCACTTTCTTCTGGAAGAGGACGCATTTCTTGGGATTGAGTTGCAGACTGGCACCTCTCAGCCTGGAGAAGACTTGCTTCAGATTCGACAGGTGTTCATCGAAAGTCCTTCCAATCACCATGACATCGTCAAGATACACCAGGCATGTTTCCCATGTCAGTCCTCTCAGCACTAACTCCATTAGTCGTTCGAAGGTGGCAGGAGCATTACACAGGCCGAATGGCATGACCTTGAATTGGTACAACCCATTCCCGGTTGAAAAAGCAGTCTTCTCCTTATCCTCTTTATGGAGTTCTACTTGCCAGTAACCACTTTTCAGGTCTAATGTAGAGAACCACTTTGATCCGGCCAAAGTGTTCAAAGTGTCGTCGATCCGGGGCAGGGGATAACTGTCTTTCTTGGTGACATCATTCAGCTTCCTATAGTCCACGCAAAATCTCATAGTGCCGTCTTTCTTGGTGACCAAAACTACTGGGGACGACCAAGGACTATTAGACTCCTCGATCACACCATCTTCCAGCATTTCGTTAACCATCGCCTTGATTTCTGATTTTTTGGCAAAAGGCAGTCTTCTCGGCGGCTGTCTAATTGGTCTTGCGTCGCCAGTATTAATTCTGTGTTGCACTAGACTCGTACGACCTGTGATTTTCTCTTGAGCGAAAATATCGGCCTCCTCCAATATGAACTTCAGGGCCATTTCCATCTCCATGTTGTTCAATTGGCCCCATGAACTCTTGAACCGCTCTACTATTTCTACTGGCAGTCTTCTGTCTAATGAAGTGGGTGTCACGTTTCTTGACAACGTCACTCGGTCAATGGGCTCGCAAGTGGCGATAACCTCACCTTTCTTCAATGTGACCCTGTTAGTTTGCACGTTAGCCACTCTTATGGGTATTGTCCTCTTCGGGTCTACTAAGCATCGTGCGACGAGGGCACCATCATGTCTATCTTTTAGGGGCTCCGCTATGAGAGCAGACATACCATCAAGTTTCTTCTCTAGTCTGGCTCTGACAATCTTCTCACTGTTACCAGGAATCCGTGTATCCTCGTCGACAATAAGTCTCACCCTGGGATTAGCTTCGCCTGCTGTTGGAGATAAATACAACTCTTCGTTACCGATTTTCAAGATCTTATTCTGGAAGTCTACTGACAGGACATCGAAATCTTCCATTAAATCCAGGCCCAGAATAAATTCGTCGACGATTTCTGCGACGACAGCCCTTACCTGTAGCTCAGTACTGCCCAGCCTAATGAAAACAGTGGCCTCTCCATGCACAGGTATCCTATCTCCTTTTGCCGTCTCCAACACAGGCTGTTTGTTGGTCGTGAGTGCGGACCTGTTTGGCAACATGTCTGAACGTACAACGGATCTAGTAGCACCAGTATCGATGGTGAAACTGCATTGTCTTCCGTCTATGCTGCCAGGTATAACGAGGCTCTCGCGGTAGCGTCGGATAGTGGAGACCCTGACCTTGGGGCCCTGGGTCTCGCATGCCACGTGTCGCCCACCTACACTGGCGTCAGGTCGTTTTCCCTGATGGCGCTCCCTGTTGGTATATTCTTGTCTTCTGCGAGCCACCTGTTGGGTTTGTAAGCACTGCCTACTTATGTGGCCTTTCCTACCACACTTGTAACATTCTATGTCTGACCAATCTGCTTTCGTTTTACGTGCTCCGACCGTTGCAGTGAGCTTGCTTATGGCTTCTTTTATCATTTTCATTTCTTGCCTTAGTTCCGCTGTCGTGTCTGCAAATTCCTCTATCTCCTTCACCTCGCGCAGCCTGTTGCGGCGAGGTTGAGATGCATTCTTCGCTGCTTCAAATTCCAAGCCATAAATTACGCAGTCCGTAAGTGTTTTCAACCTTCCGAGCCTTAAAGCTTGTTGCATTTCATTATCAAGTACCCCATCGATGAAGGTCTGGACGGTTATCTGGTTGACAAATTCTTCTGGGGCTTGGGGATATGCCAGTCGCACAAGTTTCTCCACTTCGGCACTAAATTCTTGCAGCGTCTCATTTGGCTTCTGGACCCTTGACTTTAGTTGTGTCTGGTAGACCTGGCTCATGTACTTGTTACCATATCTCAAATCTAGGGCCTGTATCACTGTTAAGTAGTTTTGCTGTTTCGACTCCGGGATGTTCTGGAGGATTTCTAGGGCTTTACCTCGAAGCGAGAGAATTAGAGCAGTTGCTGCCTGTTGTTCGCTCCACCCATTGCTGAGAGCTGCCGCCTCAAACTGCCTCCTGTACATGGGCCACGATGTTTCTCCGTCAAAAGTCGGCGGCTTCAAGGTTCCATGAGGCTGCTGCACGATTGGCATATCTTCTTCCGGACGATTTTGAGCTGGGGACATTCCAGTAACTCCTCTTGGTTGAGTTCTATCAGTTTGGCCCATCACCTGTTCTGTCAGTTCTCTATGTCTGACTTCTGTGCCTTTCATCATCATCTTCATTTGTTCTTTCAACCCTTCAACTTCTTCCCATCGTTTATTCAAATCCTCTGTTACATTATCTACTTTCCGGTCCACATTTTCTATTTGTTCGTTGATCTGTTCAATTTCTTCTTTTACATCGACTCTCATATCATGGAACATACTTCGGATGTCTTCTTTGTCTTCTTGTCGCCGTTTTTCGTCTTCTTCGCGTTGCTTCTTGAGTTCTTCTTTATCTTCAAGGCGCCTCTGTTCTTCCTCTTGTCGTCTTCTTTCATCTTCTTGTCGCCGCTGTTCGTCTTCTTCGCGTCGTCTTCTTTCATCTTCTTGTCGCCGCTGTTCGTCTTCTTCGCGTCGTCTTCTTTCATCTTCTTGTCGCCGTTGTTCGTCTTCTTCGCGTTGCCTCTTGAGGTCTTCTTTATCTTCTTGTCGTCTTCTCTCGTCTTCTTCGCGTTGTCTTTTCAGTAAGTCCATCAACTCTTTGATTTCAGCCATCTTGTCGTAGTCAGTCGATCTGGTGTTTACCATTTACAACTAGCTTAATTGTCCACTTCTTCACTCACTTATCCCACACTTCTGACACCAAATTGTTGCGTTTTCTCCGGGTTCTGGATAAGTGAGACTTTAAATTTTAACAAAACAACTTTATTTACACTCTAAATATGGATACAATAAAATTTCTAGAATGTCTCTCTCACAAAACACTTCATTTACTGGCCTTACAATTACTACTCTCAACAAAAGTCACTAATCTGGTACTACAGTCACTACTCACTTTACACTGCTTCAAGTCACTACCACATTCTCTTACTGAACTGAACTGAACTAACTCGGGCTGGCTTGCTTTCGCTTTTATATACTCGCCGTACCTTCCCCTCCTTTCTAGAGCATTCCATTCCAGAACGTTCCAGGACCTTCTTTTACTAGAAGGTTCTGTGAATACAGATCGGTCCCGTGTGTATACAGGGGGATGTATATACAGGATGATCCAAATGTGGTCACCACTCCTATGTCACACAAGAGGTGTTTCTCGAACTATAAGATCTCTCTGCGTATACAGGGTGTAAGGGTTTCTCTGCGTATACAGGGTGTATATACAGGGTGTTCGGAATGTGCAGACCTCAGTTATCCGTTCCGACGGGGTACAAGTTGGTAACTTCGTTATTTCTGGTCCTAGAGGGTTGAGACTTCGCCTGTGGGGGGTCACCCCAGACACCCCCAGGGGGGTGGGGAGGCGGTGTTGCCAGATTGTGCAAAAATTCCCAGATTCTGGAGATGTGGCAACACCGCACCTACGTCTATTGAAGTGCTTTGTAACAATATTATTCTATTCACACATTTGACGTTTAGAAATTATAATTACTTTATTTGCATTAAAAACAGTCTAGAGACTTGTAGCAAATTCTCACTGAAATGATCTACGTTGTCTCACGAAAATTATATATATATATATATATATATATATATATATATATATATATATATATATATATATATATATATGTGTATGTATATTGTTTCTCTAGAAGTTATATTTTGTATGTCACCAAGAATTGTGACCTCGAAGGAAGGATATTCAGAAATCAGATGGTCGTTTTTTTCAGAAATGTAGTCGAAGAACTGGACAAAGTTGTTGTCCGAAGGTGACTGGTAAATGCAACAGATGGATTTGGTTGCAGCCCTGAGAGAGAGAGTTACATCCAAAGTATGTCTTTTCTTCCAGCTTCTAAATTGAGGAGTCTCCACCTCCATGCAATCTAAAGGAAGTAAGAAGCTCATACCCCGGGAATTTAAGGTGATTAGTGGCTGTTTCGGCACTGATTTGGGTTTCGGTGGGGAGGTGTTGGGGCCTATTAGCCCGGAGGAACTGGTGGACGGAGTTCAGGTTAGAATTTAGGCGACATATATTCGAGAAGGATATGTTAAATCTTGATTACGGCGCCCCCTGCACACCCCTCTTTCGGAGATCCGAATGGAGGGGTATTTTATCTCTGGAATCTTTTGTGCAAGGAGGATCCATCATCATTTTTGTTTATAAGGGAAACCGACTCATACACCAGAACCGGAAACATCCGTTGGGACTTCACCGGTCCTTTGATGTAAGGGGTGGTACCTCATCGGGCGTGAAAAAAATCTTTTACTATCACGTAAAGGAAAAGTCCACTACCACCTACCATATTTTATGTTTCTCAACTGTTTTGTTTGAGTTTTGTATCCGAATGACTGTATAAATATTTATGTTGTAGATCATGGTTTTGCTTGCCCTTGTTAACCCTATTTTTTACTGTTCCTAATTAAATAAAGTAATGTTTTATAACTTTTAATATAATGCTAATTCACTACCATAACGCACTTGCTGCGTCCCGAAGATTTTGTCTTTAAACTTAAACATGAGACGTGATATAAGACCGAAACAGTCATGGAGTGTGTTTCAATGGCATTTCGACTAATTCTGTAATTAATTGTTACGGATACTTCCAAAATAATATCCTGGGCATGAAGCCAATCTCAAGTATCATGTAAACAAAACAATACTTAACGTATGCTTAGTGGTACCGTGCTTGTCTTCTACGCAGAAAATACTTTTTTGTTTCTTTGTAAATAACAAATTAGAAATAAGTTATATTCTTTTAACATTAGCTTTATATTTAGGTCGTAGTATACAGGGCGTTTGGCGAGTCGCGTTCATTGGAAGTTTATGACCTTCTAGTCAGAATTTGAAAGAAAAAAATGGGTTTGGCAATAAGCGGCTATGCGAAAGCAAAGCAAATTACTTTGAAGTACATGGTACTTCCGGTTATACCGGAAGTACCATGTACTATCGTTATGTTAAATGAAACACATTATATATTCTTGCAGTTTTAAATTCCGCATCGAATTCCAGAATAAATTTTATTAAGGCACAATATGTCAAACATGTGACGTTTTCAAGTTATTTCCATTTTTTCGATTTTTTTTAAATGTCACTGCCATGTTTGATAAGACATATCTCCGCTATTAGATAAGATATTTGATTCTACCTTAGTGACTGAGCTGGAATAGCTTAGTTTTAAGGAACCCGTGGATAATATCTTCTAGAAGTTATAGATAGCGTTCTATACTAAGCGTCCAACTTGAGCAATTTCTTTAATTCATAACTTGATAATTTTAAATAGAACACCCTATATTTCTTTACTTCATCTTATTGCTCATTCAAATCTCTGAAAATTGTTAACACTTTCCTATAACTATTGCTTTCCATTTCTGAGATATGTCGATTTTTTTGTTATATTTTGGTGCAGACATCAGATATCTGGTCATACTTAGTTGCATATGACAGAAAATATCAAAAACCGGGTGAAATTCAACTGACATTTCCTAGGCGATTTCATTGTAGCTGCTTGTTGTGATTTTTTTATGTTATCAAACGTGCTAAAATAATATGGACAACAATACTTTTTATTTTCGTTATTCTGCACATGATGTTTTTAGTTTGTTTTCAATATATGATGACTGTAACAGAATAGTTGAGAGAACAGTTCTAACATTTAATAACAGATTCCCTCATTTGGCTCCAATGAATAGAAGAAAATTCAGCAGAATTAAAAGTAAGTTGTCAAGTCGTGGAGTAATACCGACACGACGCGTTGTTAAATGTTTCAAAATTGAAGACAACGAAATGAATGAAATTATAGTTCTTGCATCTTTTGAAGCATATCTACAAAGTTCGTTAAGAAGTGGGTCCCAAGATTTGGGCTTATCTATCTGGGCAATACACAAAATATTAAGGAATCACAATATGCATAATTTCTCACTTCAGCTCGTACAAGAGCTCCACCCTAGTGACTTCCAACAAAGGATAAACTTCTGTCAAGATTTATTAATAAAGATTCAAGACGATCCTTCGTTTTTGAAAAAAAATAAATGAACAGACTCCGAAATTTCCAAAACAAATTCAGTTTTAATGTTTTCTCCTTAATTTGTGACAATGTTTGTTTTATTACATTTATGACGGAAACTTAAATTCTCAGAGGTATTTGCTGGAGATTATTAGATAAATAGTAACAGATTTTATTGAAATTCTGCCAGTCAATACATCATTTAGTTGCTGGTATTAACTAGACGGGGCTCCCTCTCATTGGTCGAGTGAAGTATATCAGGAACTAAATAGCATCTTTGAATACCGATGGATGGGCCGCAACGGTCCCTGCAGATGGCCGTCAAGATCACCTGATCTAACACCGTGTAATTTTTAACTCTGGGCAGGATACAGAGTAAAGTCTATGCTACTCCAGTGAGGACACGCGATAAACTTCTTCAACGGATCGTGGAGGCCTTTCAAGGAGTAGATCCACACGAAATAAGGAAACCAACTTCACACAAAATAAATTTGAGAATTTTGAAAGGTCCCGGGAGACACATTGGAAATTTGCTATTTATTATTTTTGTTAAAAGTTGATAAAAGTAATGTGCTAGTTCGTGTTTTCTTTTTTTACTAATGCCTATTTATTTTACAACAACAGCAAAATTTGTTGAATTTAATGCATAAGACAAAGCTAGGTTTAAAAAAAGTGAAGATTTTAGATAAGTGAGATAGGTTTAACATAATGTAACACAAAAATATATCTCTCTCTCTCTCTCTCTCTCTATATATATATATATATATATATATATATATATATATATATATATATATATATATATATATATATATATATATATATATATATATATAACGTTGACCACAAGCAGCTACAATGAAAGTCTAGTTCCAAGATAAAAGAACTGACGCATCCCTACCGAACCGAGCTATAAAAGGGATTCTATAGGCGGAGACATTATTTTTATACGGATATAATATTCTCTATTAATTTTTAAAAGCTAATTCGTTCAACACTCCTACCACTGTTTAATCGAAAGTCCAATATATATTCACATACACCACTTATAACTACTATCAATTAAACAAGAACGCAATACTGTACAACCTCTTTAATCCGATCACGCGAACATACTATGCCTCCCGCTCCTTCATAGCGCAGTTCAAATTTTGAGAATGTTGACACCATTCACAACCGAACCTAGCAGTTTCATGGCAATACAATACAACCCCAGATATAGGTTTTATAAAATAATAAAGCGGATAGTTGTCGACTGTAGCTACACCGCTCCATTCAAGTGTTGAAAGAGTTTAAAGTGTTTCAATTGAAATGGACTAATTTTTATGAACAGAAGAGCGTAGGCTATCTACGCCTATGGAATGGGAATTAAAATGGATTCTATACTTTCTCCTCTGTCAGCTAAGCTACGTACATGTTAAGACCAGATTTCTTCGCCACCGCTTCACAGCTATTGTTCGTAATTTACCGTTGCAGCTCAGTATAAACACTTGTTGTTGTGAGTTAAATAGTCCATATCATTATTTCTACTATGCGCAAACTTCTTCTGCCGATATGTAGCGGCAAACTTATTGCAATTATACATAATGATATTTCAGAATTGTAAGCGCGATTTTAGACATAAGTCACATCGTCTACTTTGGAACCCGACTATAGGAAGTGTCAGTTGAATTTTACCCTGTTATTGACATTTTCAGTCATAGGCAACTAAGTATGACCAGATATCTGATATCTGCATCAAAATATAATAGAGATATCGACATATTTCAGAAATTGTAAGAGATGGGTATAAGGAAGTGTTAACAATTTTCAAAGAGATTTAAATGAGCAATAAGCTAAAGTAAAAAAATATAGGGTGTTCTACTTAAAATTATCAAGTCATGAATTAAAGAAATTGCTCAAGTTGGACGCCTAGTATAGAAGCTATCTATAAGTTCTGGAAGATATTATCCACCGCTTCCTTAAAACTAAACTTTTCCAGCTCAGCCACTAAGGTAGAATCTTCGATCTTGTCTAATAGCGGAGATAAGTCTTATCAAATATAGTAGTGACATTTTAAAAATTTTCGAAAAAATGGAAATAACTTGAAAAAGTTACATTTTTGACATATGGTGCTTTGATAAAGTTTATTCTGGAATTCGATGCGGAATCCAAAACTGCAATAATATATAGGGTATTCTATTTAAAGTAACGACAGTACATAGTACTTCCGGTATAACCGGAAGCACCATGTACTTCAAAGTAATTTACTTTGCTTCACCATAACCGCTTATGGCCAAACCCAAATTTTCTCTTTCGAATTCTGACTAGAAGGTCATAAACTTCTAATGAACGCTACTCGCCAAACATCCTGTGTATAAAAATGGTAAATTTTTGTAGCTTTGTTATAATGTAATATTATAGACCTTTAGAATTGAAAATTGATTGTCTTCTACACAGAAGGTTACGTAATCGATCCCAGCCTGATGAATGTATGCTTTTTTTATTGTATTTTGACATATGGAGAAACAATAGTGCACAGATTTCATACGTTTTGAACTAGATCACATTTTTGTTTAAAACGCCTGAATAAATTTGTCACCATTGACTCTGAAATTATAATTTTCAGCAGACATTTTAGTGAATTTTTATTAAAAAAATTCGCTAATTGAAATGTATCGATAGTGGGACTTGGCAAAAAAAAATTGTGTCCCTAACCGATAACTCAACACGTTATTAACCGAATTGAAATGAAACTCGGCAATAATCTTTCTTTTGTTAATATCTTGGATGAGTCTATTACCCAGCCCTATCGGACTAGTTTTTATTAAAAAAAATATGTGATTTTTCCGGAAAAAAATTGTATCACAAAAAATAACAAAGCTATTTTGATGAAATTTTGTTGATATATTTCCCCTGCAAATACCTTACTACATATCAAAATTCAACTGTTTAGCTTTATACAGGGCCTTCATTAATTCCCGAACCCCACGTGACCGCTTAAGTTAGGCAACCCGGCATACATGGTTATACAACCTGAATTAATGAAATCCCTAAGATGCCAGTGTTGTCTCATATTTCCTTTGGGGTTTTATAAAAAATATAAAAATTATAATAAGTTGAAACAGTAAATGTCTTAAATGCATTTATTATTTAGTATTTTTAACAGCAGGTCTGTTCATGTATGGTTTACTGTAATTGATTGTTAAAATATAAATTAAAAACATAATAAAATATTACTTTTATTTTGTATAGATATAAAAACTTTATAATGTACGTAAACAAATTGGGGTCCGATTATTTAAACTTCTAATTTACAGTATTAGGAATGTGTATTTTGTAACATTGAACAAATATGTACCTGTTTGGGCAGATTACCAACGAACAGATTTGGTAGGGCTTCGTTCCATGCGATGTTGAATATCGTCAATATAACCTTAACATACCTACACTTTTAACTCACGTAAAAACGCAATGAAAATGCTAAGCTGTGATAAAAATTGTTTATTTTTATTGTCCAACAGATAGAAAATTATTTGAAGAAGGTAAACACTGGTCGAACTTGGAAAATGCACAATATACATACAAAATAACCGTCAAAAGGAATTGAGCGCCAATGGACTGAACTGTCAATTGTCAATTGATTTAGTAACTTTAGGGTCCCTAGTCTAGTGGTTTTTTTGGTTACTTTTTGGACTGCCAACTCATAAAATCATATTCCACTAAGAGAGAGAGACAGAATCCGGTCACGTGAGATTCGGGAATTAATGAAAGCCCTGTAGAAAATTGAGTGATACATATTTGAAGCATGTAATGAAAATTCGCTACCATAACACACTTGCTGCGTCCCGAATTTTTTTTTGTCTTCAACGAATATTAATTTCTGCAAAAAGGCATCAATAAAGTCAGATATAAAGAGGATACATTTTTGTAGTGCAAAATCGTTTTAATTAGCGTATAGATTGAGGTATAAATTTTGTTTGATATTTCATCCCCTATTCGTTAAATAGATACGCTACCTACCGCTTGTTGCTGATATTAGCTTCAGGGGATTGCGCGTCCGCTTCTCCAATCACAAAGCTCCTTACGATGACAAATCAAACCATAAACAGCAATATCGTAACAGTGCACAATATAGATAATAAGAGCTCTCATTTCAAACTCTAAACCTTTTAACTTTTTTCCTAGAGTTCAAGTCAAATAAATAGGATTCAGACATTGGAGTACAGAGAACAAGATATTACCTTATACAGGCTTATTCATCGAGAGTGAAAAAACTCAAAACTGAAAACTGGGGTATAAAAAATAAAATTTCGGGAAGCAGCAAGTGCGTTATGGTAGCGAATTGTCTTTAAAAAAATTTTAATAGCAAATGTCTTTCTTGGATGAAAGCAGGCATCAAACTTGGTTGCCTATATAGTAGAAACAATGTACCATATTTCATCGAAATAACTTTATTGTTTGAAAATATATAAACATATTTCAAAAGTCTGGTGCAGCAAGTGTGTTATGGAAGTGAATTTACATTAAAATGTTTTTAATAGCAAATGCGAGCAGGCATTAATCTGATTAGCGGTATAGCCTGTGTAGTAGAAACAATGTACTATATTTTATCAAAATTACTTATGGTTTGAAAATATACAAAAAATTTCCGAAAATAAACTTAAATATTGGTTTCCTAACCAACAAAGCTTAAGTTAATAGCAAATTGAGTTATTGAAATTTGAAAGATTTAATGAAAATTCGGTAAATTTGCAGATTAGCTCCCGAACGCTTTTCAAAATATTGTTTTCAGAAACATTACTAGGAACCCACCTGGATGCACAAACCACAAGAAAAATTTCACGTTCACACCCCCCAAGGAAGTTACGGGACTGGGAGTGAATAGGGGTGCTGGGCGGGGTAGCTGGTAAAAAGGAAATATGAGCAGAAAATTCGAAGAAAACTGCTTGAAAGCTGTCTATTTGAAGCCATCTCCCCACTAAATGCTACCCCGCACAGCACCCCTATTTGCCCCAGGTAACGTAACTTCCTTGGGGGGTATGAATAAGAAGTTTTTCTTGTGGTTTATGCATTCCCCCTCGCGTGCATACAACCACCCTCGCTGCATAAACCACAAGAAAAATGTCTTGTTCCTATCTCCCAAGGAAGTTACGGCACCTGGGGGGGATAGGGGTGCTGTGCAGGGTAGGCAGGGTTTAAGGGGATATGGTTTCAAGATGTGAAAAATACAGCTTTCAAGTCCGTTTCATTCGTATTTTCTGCTCATATTTCCTTTTTACTCCCTACCCCGCCCGGCACCCATACTCACTCCTGGTCCCGTAACTTCCTTGGGGGGTGTGAACAAGACATGTTTCTTGGGGTTTGTGGATCCAGAGGGGGGGGGGTGTGGTCTAGGCAGGTTTCTGAAAACAGTTTTTTGAAAAGCGTTCAGGAGCTAAACTGCAAATTTACCAAAAATTCAATACCAAAACGCACTTACTGCGCCCATATTTTTCCTTTTTTTTTAAATTTCAACAACACACCACGAGGGCTTACAGCCTAAATACTATCGTACCGTGGGTGTTGACAAGGAAGAAAGAGGCAACTTGCTAATTCTGGACTTGAAGGTTTGGAGGTTCGGAGGAGAAGGAAAAACATGTGCCGGCAAGGAATTCCACAACTTGGAAGTCCTCGGCACAAAAGAGCGGGCATAACAAGATGTTCTATGTCTGGTGACCTGGACAGTAAAGGGGTGCATTCGCTCTGTTCCCCTGGTAGATCTGGTGGGGGCAGCAGGTGGGGGAACTATGGAGGAAAGCTCCTCTGAGCAGTGACCGTGCAGATGTCTATAAAAGAGAGATAGGTCACCAGCGTCACGTCGGTGGGCAAGGGATGGCAGCCTTTGGGTGAGGGTAGGGTCACCGATGAGACGTATAGCTCTCTTTTGAATGGAGTCCAGGATAGCGAGTGTAGAAGCAGCCACTGCACCCCAGATGTGGGAGCAGTATTAGAGGTTTGGCCTTACTTGTGAAGTATATAAAATATAGAGATTAGCTGGTGAAAAGTATTTGCAATCCCGGAAGAGGAAACCTAATTTTTTAGCAGCCGCTTCTGCAATTGATGTGACATGTTGGTGCCAATTAAGATTTCGATCCACAGAAATGCCAACAAGATAAAAGGACTCATTACTTTGAATAACTTGGTTGTTCATTGTGATAGGTCTACGGCTGGTGTATCTTCTATGACAAAGGAAGTAAGATTGAGGTTTGGTGGGGTTGAATTGTACAAGATTTCTACTTCCCCAGTGTAATATTTTTTGGAGATCCACGGAGACAGAACCCTCAATGAGTCTACGACCCTCATCTAATTGGGCTAAAGAGACAGGCTTAGAATATTGTATATTTGAGTGAAGGGTGCTGTCGTCCGCGTAACTGTGAACTGGGTTGGATGTGCTAGACAAAATGTCATTTATGTGGAGAAGAAACAAAGTAGGGGCTAAAGCTGAACCTTGAGGAACTCCTGCATTAATTGGATACAGTTTAAAGGAATGGCCATCCACAACAACAGTAATGCACCTGGTGGAGAGGAAATTTGCTGTCCAGGTACAAAGTTTTGGTGGTAGGCCATATGCTGGAAGTTTATTAAGTAGCGCTGCGTGCCAGACCTGGTCGAATCCTTTGGATATGTCTAGAGCGACAATCTGGGATTCACCGTGTAGTTTCATAGACTTGTTCCAAGAATGGGTGACAAAGGAAAGGATGTCGGCAGTCGATCTGCGCTGACGGAATCCATGCTGCCTGTCGTGGATTAGACTGTGTTTTTCAAGAAATTTTAGTAATTCGGTATTTATATACTTTTCCATCACTTTAGAGAAAAGAAAGGAGAGAAATAGGCCTGTAGTTGCTAGGAAGCGCTTTGGATCCTTTCTTGGGGATGGGTTGTACTCGAGCAGTTTTCCAGTTACTAGGGAATATGCCTTTATTGTAAGATATCTAAAACAGACGAGTCAGGACAGGAGCAAGTTCTGATGCGCATTTTTTGAGAACAATTGTTGGGATCTCGTCAAGGCCAGAGGCTTTCCTGGTATTAAGAGAAGAGAGCATCTTTCGTACCTTTTTAGTTTTGAAAATGATATCCCTCATTTTATGCGCCACATTGGAGACTGTTGGTGGTTGAACATTTAGAAGTGTATTTTATACCTGAACTCTATAAATTTTGGGTCGCAGTTACCCCACTCGACTTTAAGTAGATTAGCTTTATAAATTAAACTACGTGCTAAAATTTATGTGTTTATCTTACATGAAAAAAACTCTGGACGCAGCAAGTGCGTTATGGTAGTGAATTTTTATTAAATGCTTCAAATTTGAATAACAAATTTTTCTATAAACTTAGAAAATTTAATTTTGGTATGTAGTAAGGTCTTTCTTAGGACAAGATATCCACCAAATTTCATTAAAATAACTTTGTAAATTTTGGAGAAAAAAAAATTTTTTGAAAGAAAATATAAAATTTTAATAACTCAATTTTTGATAAATTGAGAAAGTTAAATTTTGTTACTTAGTAAGGTCTATCCCAAGGCAATACATGTAAATTTCATTAAAACAGCTTGGTTATTTTCGGAAAATAAATTTTTTTTTTGAAATAAAACTCAAAATTTTCCCGGAAAACCCCGTCTGATTTTCCTGGCTAACGAACTCATCCAAGCCCTTATTAAAAGAAAGGCACTTGCCGAGTTTCATTGAAATCGGTTAATTATTTTTCGAGTTATCAGACGGATATATATATATATATATATATATATATATATATATATATATATATATATATATATATATATATATATATATATATATATATATATATATATATATATATATATATATATATAAACATATAAAAATTGAAACTGACCTCGGATATGGGTTCTAGGGGTCCTAGTTCGCGCTCATTTGAAAAATTTTTTGCAAAGTCTCACCGTCGATACCTCTCTATTAGTGATTTTTTTAAAAATAAAAATTCACTAAAATCAAATAACAGAGATAGCTTGCTCTACTCGCAATTGTCTTTAGAAAATCAAATTAAAGATCTCAATTTACCAACAAAAAATTCAACTACCATAATTAGAATGAGATTTAACCACGGTAGATATAAATCTCATCTGCATCGAACTGGCATGGAGGATCTTACTGCAACTGCGATGGAACCTCTATCTGCGACTTGGACCGCCTAGTATTTTCACGTTACCGATTCAACACGCTACGAATTGACTTATGCATTTATGAATAATAACAATGTTTACAGTGAGCGACATCTGCTGGTCAAACGTAAAAATATAAAACCATTGAGCACCAAGAATTGAAATGTTAGTCAATAAAAGTGAGAATGAGAACTACAAAGTCGTTGAATAATACGAGATTTTGAAGCTGCGATCAATAGAAATATAAATAACCAACAGCAACCACAAACTTATGATTTAAACATGTTTCAAATTTGAATAGCTCAATTTTCTGTAACCCTAGACAGCTGAATTTTGGCACATAGTTAGGTATTTCCCAAAGCAATATGTAAACCAAATTTTATCGAAATTTTCGGAAAAAAAAATTTCTTTTGAAAGAAAACTCAAACTTTTCCCGGAAAACCCCGTCCGATTTTCCTGGCCAACGAACTCATCCAAGCCATTAATAAAAGAAAGGCACTTGCCGAGTTTCATCTAAATCGGTTAATTATTTTTTGAGTTATCAGACGGATACATATATATACACATATATATATATATATATATATATATATATATATATATATATATATATATATATATATATATATATATATATATATATATATATATATATATATATATATATATATATATATATATATATATATATATATATATATATATATATATATATATATATATATATATATATATATATATAAGCATATAAAAATTCAAACTGACCCCGGATATGGGTTCTAGGGGTCCTAATTCGCGCTCATTTGAAAGAATTTTTGCAAAGTCTCACCATCGATACCTCTCTATTAGTGAATTTTTTTAATAAAAATTCACTAATATGAGTAAATCAACAGCAACTGGGAATGAATTCGGTCAGTCGCCCAGCCACGTGGTTAAAAAATACTGTTTGCATGAGTGCTTACAACTCTAGATCTAAATAAAAGGACTGTAACAGCGGCAGAAGCAGAAGTCAATGGAAGGTTGATGAATGAATCTCATGAGTCAATAAGAAAAGCATTGACTAACCAACAGCAACCACATACTTACGAATTAAACATATTTCAAATTTGAATAGCTCAATTTTCTGTAACCCTAGAAAGCTGAATTTTGGCACATAGTTAGGTATTTCCCAAAGCAATATGTAGACCAAATTTTATCAAAATTTTCGAAAAAAAAAATTTTTTTTGAAAGAAAACTCAAAATTTTCCCGGAAAACCCCGTCCGATTTTCCTGGCCAACGAACTCATCCAAGCCATTAATAAAAGAAAGGCACTTGCCAAGTTTCATCTAAATCGGTTAATTATTTTTTGAGTTATCAGACGGATACATACATATATATATATATATATATATATATATATATATATATATATATATATATATATATATATATATATATATATATATATATATAAGCATATAAAAATTCAAACTGACCCCGGATATGGGTTCTAGGGGTCCTAATTCGCGCTCATTTGAAAGAATTTTTGCAAAGTCTCACCATCGATACCTCTCTATTAGTGAATTTTTTTTAATAAAAATTCACTAAAAAGGTATAAGCATTTTATTGAAAAAAAAAACATGTTTGGTGCTAGATAATTTGTATGAAAAAAATCACTACCATAACGCACTTGCTGCGTCCAGACAGTTTATTTGTGATCAAGTTTACTACATTCAAGTTTCATAAGCAAAACCAAATATTCTAGTCTTTTGCTCATTTCCAATGACTGAATATATCTTACCTTACCCTTCACTGTAAGCATTGCTAATGTTTGATGAAACGTTAACGAACTTGATATCTATGGAAGGTTAAAGTACTCCTTCAGACTTACCAATTGTAAACAAAGCAGATTGTCTTAGCACGTTAAATTATGTGGTCTCGTAATTTCACGCTTGATTTGGATCACACCTCTTCACCAAACTGACATGTAATCTTTTAATGTCAGAAAGATAAATAGGCCTAACCTTGATGTGAGTATAATAATGTTGAGTATGAAAATAAAATATTTTTATTTTACTGTTTCGCTATTGCAAAACAATATAAGAGTTTCCCAATTAGGATTTTAAAGAATGTGTACTAATAGTTGTGCGCACCGCTCTTATAATTGGTTGACTGTTCAACATTTAAGGATTTTTTGTCTGTTTCTGTAACATCAGCCTCTTTCCGCGACTAGTGCCAATAACCGATGCCAGGGAGCAGTTTCACCTCATTCACGGCCTTTCTGCAAGGACGATAGGGATCTTTAACGCGCCCAACATCGCATGAACACGGGACCGACGGCTTTACGCCCCCTTCGAAGGGCGGAACGTGCAGACATTCAACTTGCTCAAATAAAAAGCCCCAATCTTGGTTGATGTTAATTTTACAGTATGTACTGAAACAGTGAAAAAGAAACCATGGTAATCTAACCCAGTACTTACCCTTCGGTTCAAAGGCACACGTTCTAGCCACTGTACCACTGAGTCTCACAAATTTAAGCGGTATTTATTTGAAAACACATATCGCGTTTTAATAGTAAATATTGTTATGTTAACTACTGTTACTGGTAACTAGTGATTCCAAATTTTGGGATCGGGATTAAATTTCTGGATTTCTGGATTTTCCCGGAATTAATCCTGAAATTCGGAGAAAAAAATGTTGTAAATAATAATAATGTAAATGTTCAACCACCAACAGTCCCCAATGTCGCGCATAAAATGACGGATATCATTTTCAAAATTAAAAAGGTACGAGAGATGCTCTCTTCTCTTGATACCAGGAAAGCCTCTGGCCTTGACGAGATCACAGCAACTGTTCGCAAAAGATGTCCACCAGAACTTGCTCCTGTCCAGACTCGTCCGTTTCAGACATCTTACAATTGAGGCATATTCCCTAGTAACGGGAAAACTGCTCAAGTATAACCCGTCCCCAAGCGTTTATTAGCAACTACATGCCTATTTCTCTCCTTTCAGTCGTCTCGAAAGTGATGTAAAGGTATAAAAACAGCGAACTACTAAAATTTCTTGAAAATCACGGTCTAATCCACGACAGGCAGTATGGATTCCGTCAGCGCAGATCAACTGCCGACCGCCTTTCCTTTGTCACCCATTCTTAGTACAAGTCTTTGGAACTACACGGTGAATCCTAGATTGTCGCTCTAGATATATCCAGAGCATCCGACCAGGTCTGGCACGCAGCGCTGCTTTTGGCCTACTTATGGCCTATCACTAAAACTCTCTACCTGGATAGCAAATTTCCTCGTCAACCGGAGCATCTCTATTGTCGTGGATGGCCATTCCTCCAAACGGTATCCAATTAATGCAGGAGTCCCTCAAGGCTCAGTTTTAGCCTCTACTCTGTTTCTTCTCCACATCAATGACCTCCTCTCTAGGACATCCAATCCAATTCACAGTTACGCGGACGACAGCACCCTCCACTCAAATATACCATATTCTAAGCCTGTCTCTTTAGCCCAATTAGATGAGGATCGCAGACTCATGGAGGGGTCTTTCTCTGTGGATCTCCAAAAATATTAAACTGGGGAAGTAGAAATCTTGTACAATTCAACTCCACCAAATCTCAGTCTTGCGTTCTATGTCATAAGAGATACACCAGCTCTAGACCCATCACAATGAACAACCAAGTTATTCAAAGTAATGAGTCCTTTTCTCTTGTTGGTATTTCTGTGGATCGAAATCCTAATTGGCACCAACATGTCACTTCAATTGCAGAAGCGGCAGCTAAGAAATTAGGTTTCCTGTTCCGGGCTCGCAAATACTTTTTACCAGCTAATCTCTATACCTTACATACTTCACAAATAAAGCCAAACCTCGAATACTGCTCGCACATCTGGGTTGCCGCTGCCGCTTCTACACTCGCTATCCTGGAATTCATTCAGAAGAGAGTTATACGTCTCATTGGTGACCCTACCGTCACCCAAAGCCTGCCATCCCTTGCCCACCGACGTGCCGTTGGTGACCTCCCTCTCTTTTATAGATATCTGCACGGGCACTGCTCAGATGAGCTTTCTTACATAGTTCCTCCACCTGCTGCCCCCAACAAATCCACCAGGGGAACAGAGCGAATGCACTCTTTTACTGTCCAGGTCGCCGGACATAGAACATCTTGTTATGCAGGCTCTTTTGTCCCGACGACTTCCAAGTTGTGGTATTCCTTGCCACATGTTTTTCCTTCTCCTCCGAACCTTCAAGTGCAGAATTAACAAGTTGCCTCTTTCCTTCTTGTCGACACCCACGGTACGGTAGTATTTAGGCTGTGAACCCTCGTGGTTTGTTGTTGAAAAAAAATGAACCAATTGGAAAAATACACATTTTCACGATGTTTGTATCTATCGGTAAAATCACAAATTTTAAACGACCCTGTGTATCGGAAAACAAATTCCCTTAGACATCAGTAATATATAGGACATTGTTAAACTGCACCTAAATTTTAAGCTTTTTACAAATACAAATACGGCAGTAATAAACATTTGGTTAAAGCTATGTTTTGCACAGAAAATAAAGAAAACAATTAATTTCTCGAAAACCGATGGAGGTAGGTATAAGAAGGTTCATACAAAAATAATCGGAAAGCAGTAGCAAAGCGAAAATGCAAGAATATACAGGGTGTCTCATTTAAAATATCAAAGTTGTTACTACTCTTTAAGCGGCAACTCCGCAACGCTGAAGGTATTTTAGATGAATAAAGCATAACCAATTACTCAACAAACAAATTTTCACAATAATTTGACGTCCTGCTCTCCGTAAACGTCTAATCTACCATCAACCGTGAGTCGCCCTGTAGGGATACAGATAGTTTAATACGTAAACTTATTAAATAAGCATTCACTATCCAACCTTTCAAACAATTATCTATTTTTTTTTCGTTCGAAAACACAACAAAATGAGGTCAAGTAATTTTATGCTTAACTTGGGTCACATCTCTCCACAGAAAGGAGTTGTATGTTAATGACACAGGGATAACGCATGCCTAGCCCAATTCCAAACCAATTTATCTCCGCTGGGATGTTGGATGAAATTCGATATTCAGTTTTAGTCGTTTAAGATTGAAATGCTTTCGCTTAAATCGGTTATAGTCAATTTTAAATCAGTGTCACATTATGCATGCTTGATTCACGATTTTGATAACTGCATAATATTGATTTATTTCTGCTTATTAGATATAATACACCTTAGGTCATATCCGTGCAGAAAATACAAAAAAAAACACTTGTGACAAACTTCACCTGACATTCGCAATATTTATTAAAATAAAAAAAATCCATATTTTTTGCAACATTTTTTTTTTACGTTTACATGATGCATATATTAGATAACCAAAATTGACAGAGGTACATTAATAACTATAACCTCAGCAGGTTCCTGTGACCAGAAAGTATATGATTTTACAAAACGTAATTTTTCTTTGAAATGGACCTTTAGTGTCAAAAAATATTATGTGCATAGAGAGATAACAATGGAGTTTTAGTAAATTTTCGTAGAAAAATATTCCTAGGAAAATATTCACTAATGAAAATACTACGACTTTTGAATTTTGACAAGATTACTTAAAATGAGACCGAACCAGAATCCCTAGGATCCATATCCCGGCTTACATTCTGCTTCTAGATGTTTATATATATATATATATATATATATATATATATATATATATATATATATATATATATATATATGTAAATATATATATATATATATATATATATATATATATATATATATATATATATATATATATATAGGCGTGGATGCAAAATGATAATGTTTTGTATCCTCCTACTATGTCGAAAAGCATAACTATTGGATAATTGACAGTCTCTTTATTAATCTGATCTCTGGGAGAAGGGTGTACAGGGGGTGCCAACATCAAGATTTATCATATCCTTTTCGAATATATGTGGCTTAAATTCTAACCTGAACTCCGTCCACCATTTCCTCCAGGCTAACAGGCTCCAACTCCTCTTCCTCACCGAAACCCAAATCAGTGCCAAAACAGCCACTAATCACCTTAATTTCCCGGGGTATGAGCACCTTACTTCCTTTAGATTGCATGGAGGCGTGTGCGCATACGTCCGTAGCAATATACCCTGCACCAGACTCCCCAATTTAGAAGCTGGAAGAAAAGACATACTATGGATAAAACTCTCTCTCAGGGCTGCAACTAAATTCATCTGTTGCATTTACCGGTCACCTTCTGACAACAACTTTGTCCAACTCTTTGACTACCTTTCTGAAAAAACCGACTATCTGATTTCTGAATATCCTTCCTCCGAGGTCACTATTTTTGGTGACTTCAATGTCCATAATAAGGAATGGCTAGGATCTTCAAAAACCGATCCACAAGGGAGAGTAGCGGAGGCCTTTGCAGTCAGCAGTTCTTTAGCCAATATGATTCAGCAACCTACTTACTTTCCTCGTATCCCAACACACAGCTCAAATCCAATTACTACAAAACCTGAATGCTATAAGATATCAGTCACCGCCCCCCTTGGTCGCTCAGACCACGGCATTGTCACTGCTTCCTGCGCTTTGGCACTACAACTCCGCAAACTGGGACGAAATGCGGGATTACTTTTCCTCATTTCCATGGGCGTCTGTCTGCTTCTCTCATCCTGACCCGTCTGATATCTCACAAAACATCACCGAAATTATCCAAGCTGGCATGGAATTGTTTATTCCACGTACACAGAAAACCTCTTCAGCCACTCAAAAGCCCTGGTTCTCTAAATCCTGTGACAAGGCCAGACTTGAAAAGGTCAAAGCTCACAAAACGCTTCTACACAATCCCAGTTAAGAAAATCGTCAAGCATTTAACGACGCAAGAAACCGCTATGTCCGCATTCTTTCTGAGGCAAAAAACTCGTTTTATAACCACATCAAAAACAAAGTCCTCTTAAGCTCCAACAGCGGCAAACCCTTCTGGATTCTTGCTAAATATATTGGGAATAATTTCTGCAAAAGCACGTTCCCACCTCTTGTCTCAGGGGATGAAATTGTTTCTACCGCCCTGGGCAAGGCTGAACTTTTTGCTTCGTTGTTCGCCGGCAATTCTACTCTTAACCCACCTCAAATGTCCAACCACCAACAGTCCCCAATGTCGCGCATCAAAACTAAAAAGGTACGAAAGATGCTCTCTTCTCTTAATACCAGGAAAGCTTTTGGCCTTGACGAGATCCCAGCAATTGTTCTCAAAAAATGCGGACCAGAACTTGCTCCTGTCCTGACTCGTCTGTTTCAGATATCTCACAATAAAGGCATAATCCCTAGTAACTGGAAAACTGCTTGAGTACAACACATCCCCAAGAAAGGATCAAAAGCGCTTCCCAGCAACTACAGGCCTATTTCTCTCCTTTCAGTTGTATCTAAAGTGATAGAAAAGTATATAAACACCAAAATACTAAAATTTCTTGAAAAACACAGTCTAATCCACGACAGGCAGTATGGATTCCATCAGCGCAGATCGACTGCCGACCTCCTTTCCTTTGTCATCCATTCTTGGAACAAGTCTATGGAACTACACGGTGAATCCCAGATTGTTGCTCTAGACATATCCAAAGCATTCAACGAGGTCTGGCACACAGCGCTGCTTAATAAACTTCCGGACTATGGCCTACCACCAAAACTTTGTACCTGGACAGCAAATTTCCTCTCCAACAGGACCATTTCTGTTGTTGTGGATGGTCATTCCTCTAAACTGTATCCAGTTAATGCAGGAGTTCCTCAAGGTTCAGTTTTAGCCCCTACTTTGTTTTTTCTCCAAATCAATGACCTACTCTCTAGCACATCCAACCCAGTTCACAGCTACGCGGACGACAGCACCCTCCACTCAAATATACAATATTCTAAGCCTGTATCTTTAGCCCAATTAGATGATGATCGCAGACTCATGGAGGGTTCTGTCTCCGTGAATCTCCAAAAAATATTAGACTGGGGAAGTAGAAATCTTGTACAATTTAACCCCACCAAATCTCAGTCTTGCTTTCTTTCTCATAAGAGATACACCAGCCCTAGACCCATCACAACGAACAACCAAGTTATTCAAAGTAATGAGTCCTTTTCTCTTGTTGGCATTTCTGTGGATCTAAATCTAAATTGGCACCAACATGTCACATCAATTGCAGAAGCGGCTGCTAAGAAATTAGGTTTCCTCTTCCGGGCTCGCAAATACTTTTCACCAGCTAATCTCTATACCTTATATACTTCATAAATAAGGCCAAACCTTGAATACTGCTTACACATCTGCGGTGCAGCTGCCGCTTCTACACTCGCTACAATGGACTCTATTCAAAAGAGAGCCATACGTCTCATCGGTGACGCTACCCTCACCCAAAGGCTGCCATCTCTTGCCCACCGACGTGCCGTTGGTGACCACTCTCTCCTTTATAGATATCTGCACGGGCACTGCTCAGAGGAGCTTTCCTCCATAGTTCCCCCAGTTGCTGCCCCCAACAGATCTACCAGGGGAACAGAGCGAATGCACCGTTTTACTGTCCAGGTCACCAGACATAGAACATCTTGTTACGCCCGCTCTTTTGTCCCGAGGACTTCCAAGTTATGGAATTCCTTGCAGGCACATGTTTTTCCTTCTCCTCCGAACCTCCAAACCTTCAAGTCCAGAATTAACAAGTTGCCTCTTTCCTCCTTGTCAACACCCACGGTACGATAGTATTTAGGCTGCAAGCCCTCGTGGTGTGTTGTTGCAATTATATATATATATATATATATATATATATATATATATATATATATATATATATATATATATATATATATATGTCGATGGCGTGTTAGAAGTATACAGTGTGTCCCAAACTGGATGGGAATGTATTGCTATCTCCGTTATTATTAGAGATAGGGAGACGGTTAAATCAGCAATGTCTTGTAGAATTTCATGCTCATCCTAAATATGACTCGCATTTTGCTCTGACTTTTCTCGTTTTCGAGTTATTTTTAAAAAACCAAAATTTGTCGTTTTTTTCTTCAATATCTAAGTATGCGGTGTCTGACATATGTAAGACTTGCACATTATCAGGACACTTTTTACAGAGTAATCTTTTTGTGATATTCTCAACTTTGGATTGTCATTTGTTTTTCAGCTACAGGTATCAACGTTTGCTTTCATTATAGCTGCCATATTGTATTTTTTGCTTATGTGATAGCCTGTGAAAAGAGCTTTCCAATGATGTACAACATGCTTGAGAAATCTGATAATTGCACTGACAATTTTGAGAAAAACCGTTTTGAGGATAGTAGACTATGAAATCCAATACCAGAAAGCAAATGATAAAAAAAGTGTTCAAAAAGCAGTAGGCCATGGAGTCTAACAATAGACTTCTACTTTTAACATAATTTTCCGTAATGATTCATGATAAAAAAATAGGAACTTTGAGCACACCAATGAATTGGCCCATTATTAGAAATGATATTTTATATTACATTATCCTAAAAAATTGTTATAATTTAATTAAATAGGAAAGCTATGTGAAAACTGGAACCTGTGATGAGCACTAATAAGTACACTTTGAGAACACCCAAATCACCACAACACATATTTCAGAGACTTTACGAGAATTTTTCTTCCTCTGAAGATGTTGACTTTGTCAACGAAACGATCGTATGGTCTCTGAAATATATGTTGTGGTGATTTGGGTGTTCTCAAAGTGTACTTATAAATAGGAAAACCTAGTAAATACCTAAATTTACTAACAGAGCTTTATAAAAAGCAGATCATTGATTTACGAAGACTCCCTGGTAAATTGTTTGATTTTTAAACGTAAGTCAACTGATAACCCACAGAAGAAAGGTCGCTATGGATATAACACTATCGCAACAATTAAGAATACTGTCATTCTCAATTATCTGAACAATTTAAGGTGTATTTAACACGTTGTTTAAAATTTAGTAAGTAGTTTGTTTCTTGTTTATTTTAAACATTATTCAACAATATGTTCAGTAATGAAGAATATTTTGACACGTTGGAATGTTATATTCGTTCTAACCGAACTACTGAGAAAGCTGTAAATTCATATCAAAAGAACTACCCAGAAAGACGACAACCAAACACCAAAATATTTCGCAGGATAGTGACCAATCTATTTAACGACGGTAACTTCCATGCAAAGAAACTACCAATGCCTAGAAATGAAGAAAGAAATAATGCCGTCTTACAGGTTTCGAACGAAAACCCTCCGCAATCTGTTCGGTTTTACGGTGAACATATTTACGTTCCAAAAAGTACGGTACACCGTGTATTAAAACAAAGCCATTACCATCCATACAAACCTACAATCGTACAAGGCTTTAATGTTGACGATTACCCTAAGCGACTGAAGATGGTATCAAGGATAATGTCATAACTCAATTTCCCAATCTTCAATCTTGAAAACGCAGCGTGGGTACTAAATTAAAGAAAAATATCATAAGGAGCTTTCGCGAATAACTAATAATTTGTTTTGAAAAACCATTTTGTTGTTTTGTTTGCAAAAACTAGTTTGATTGGGTTGACTAAAACAAAACCGTCTAAGCATTTAATAAGGAAAAATACCTGCTATATTTCTAATTTGGCAGTACATTGACCTTGTAAATAATTATTTTTTTCTGGAAAACTTTTGTAACTTTAATGAAATTTGCTACACAACTTTTTTAAAGAGACTTGCGGTACTTACGTATATGTACCAAATTTTAATTTTATATCTCGATAGAAAATAGAAAGGTCTTCACGTGATTGCTTACTGGGACTAAAACCGATCTCCAAGGTTCATTTAAATTTAAAGAGTTAGTTTTAATAACATACCTTACAATGTACAATTCTTTTGAAAATTCACTACTATAATGCACTTGCTGCGTCCCGCAGTTTTTTTACATTTCCCTGTAGTTGGAGAACGGTTGAAAATAACCCAAAACAATCTGGTATCAGTTTAATCAGCATCGATTTGGCTTTCCAAAAATGCGATAATATATAGGATGTTCCAATTACAAAAAAGGTTGGTGCAATACCCTGTATATTAACATCCTGTATAAGTGGAAATAATTTTAAAATGTGCACTTTTGGAACATCTATCGCCTCGAGAAAACTCCATTTTAAAATATAGCCTCAGTGAGGAGACATCTTCCGTCCTTACACCCTGTATGATAGGGACATCCTGTATATACAGGGTGTTGCAAAATAGTGGGGCAACCCGCTAACCACGGATTTCCGAGACGAAAATTTTATGACTTTTCTTATAACAATTTTCTTCTGGGGGCCCTGTTTTCGAAATACAGAGTGTTGAAACTGAACTTAAAAAATAATTTTTCATTTCCAATTTTTATATTTTTTAGGTTATTTCCATGAAATTTTAGAACTAGACGCCATCTGTGTAGATGAGGAGAGAAAAATTAAATCCCAAGGGGGATACAGGGGGGGATGGAATCATTATTGACCCTCTAAACTTTTTTGGCTCACGCCAATGGTTTTAAACAAATGGATTTTGTTAGAAAAAATAATTCTAAAACTTTTATCTTTTTAGTTGAAGTGTGATAAAACGACTAGTTTATGAGTTATTATAAGTTGTATGCTCGGACCCAAACAGGTGAGAAGAAACTAATGATATTTTTTTTCATTTATAATTTCTATGTTTTTGAAGTTATCTCCATGAAATTTTTCACGTAGTCTTATTCCATGACTAGACGACATCTGCGTGAATAAGAAAAATCAAACCCCAAGGGGTATAGGAAGGATGGTATTACTAATAGTCCCCTAAAATTCTTTGTGCGCACGCCAATGGTTTCAAAACAAATGGCTGTTATTAGATCAATCAATGTCGTAACTTTAGTCACTTCAGTTAAATTTTTATAAAACGATTAGTTTATGAGTTATTTCAAGTTGAATGATCGGATCGAAACAGGAAACTTGATGTTCATGAATGGAACGTTTTCTAATATAAATCTTATTTCGCAAGGTATGCCCATTGTATTTTGATAAGACCTATTTATTTTATATTTTATAAAAAATATGTAATATCTGATGAACAAATCCACAGAAAAAAAAAACATGCCATTATATTCGTTGTTCGTAGAATTTTTTGGATCCACGTAGGCTCTGAAAAATACTAGAAGGTAAGTTGCTGACTGTCAAAATATTATTTTCACGGCGATATTCAAACTATAGGGATACTTTCTGATAATTGACCTTATCATTTTAGACAATATGAAAAATATCATATCATTTTGACATGACAGATATGGTATTAATAATGGGTAAGAGTTTAATGACAGTAACTTTTCAGTACAATCAGTTTTCAATAATTTCTCTTGCTTGTAGGGAAATGTGATTGTAATGCTACTCATGCTGCTAGGCGTTATGTAGCTACATTTCTTAACCGTCATCACCCGAAGAGGAATTTTTTTCAACATTAGTTCGTCGCATGAGGGAATCAGGTACCATAAAACAACAGGGTGCAGGTAACAGCGGGATACCACGCAGGCTCAATATCAGGCAAGAAGAAGAAATCCTAAGAATAGTGGAAGAAACACCTGGAACAAGTACAAGAGCAGTAGCCTGCCAAATGAAGCATAATGAGCGTGCCACAATAAATTCAACTCACGTGCACTGAGTACTGAAGCAACAGTCACTGTACACTTATCATGTTCAGAAAGTACACGCTCTTTTACCCCAAGACGCATTAACAAGAATGACTTTCTGCAACTGGCTGTTACTGAAGAACAGTCGTGAGCAGCAATTCCTGAGATTTATTCTGTTTTCGGATGAAGCCCTTTTCACTCGCAATGGCGTTACGAATTTGCATAATCGTCACATCTAGGCACAAGAAAATCCGCATGCCATAGTCTAAACTCGTCATCAAGTCAACTTTAGATTGATCGTATGGGCAGGAATATTTAAACTTACGCTTAGACCCAGTTTTTTTGCCAACTCGAATAAATGCGGATATGTTTCTAACATTTTTACGGAATGAGTTCATAGATTGACTTGACGATATGCCGCTGAAAATTCGGCGAAATATGTAGCTACAACTGGACGGTGCTCCGTCTCATTACAGAAGAGACGTTTGACGACATTTAAGTAATACATTCAATGGCCGTTGGATTGGTCGGGGTGGGGGGGCTAGGGGGTAGGGTAGATGCACCTGTGAACTGGCCAGCCCGTTCTCCCGACCTGAACCCCTTAGATTATAGTTTCTGGGGATATATAAAAGAATTTGTGTACAGGATAGCCATCCTCGATGCAGAACATCTGTGGGAACGAATCCTACAAGGCGCAGAGGAATAGCGTATGAAACCAGACATTTTCAAAAAAATGCGATTTTCTCTTATCAAAAAAGCCCGCCTGTGCATCCAAGAGTGGTAACTATATTGAGCATTTAATTATAATTTTATTTCTATAACATCGCTTTACTTACCGTTTTTTATTATTTTTAGTTGAGTTTTCATGTTAATAGTAGACTGACAGTTTAAGTTTAATAGAAGTTATAGTTATAAAACGGTTTTGATGACTTCTAATTACATATGTGTGAAACATAGTAGTATGTATATATTCAAGTAGCAATATTTAAGACAACGGAATGAGCTACAATTTCTATGTAATACATTCTCTATTCTGATTGCAAACGAATAAACAAATATTCCATTTTTTTTTAAATTTGTTGAGACGTTGTGTAATCGTGGTATAAGACTACATGTTATATTTCATAGAGATAACGTTTTTCTCACCTGTTTGGGTCTGACCACACAACTTACAATAACTCATAAGCTAGTCGTTTTATAAAAATTCAACTAGAGAAACAAAAGTTATAAAATTATTTTGTCTAACAAAAGCCATTTGTTTTGAAACCATTGGTGAGCACAAAAAAGTTTAGAGGTTTAGTACTTGTTCCACCCCTCCCCTGTATCCCCCTTAAGATTTGATTTTTCTCTCCTTATCCACACAGATAGCGTCTAGTTCTGAAATAAGACTACGTGCAAAATGGAGATAACTTCAAAAACATAAAAATTAGTAATTAAAAAAGGTTACGTAGGTTTTTTCTCACCTGTTTGGGTTCGACCATACAACTTACAATAACTCATAAACTAGTCGTTTTATCACAATTTAACTAGAAAATCTAAAGTTATATAATTATTTTGTCTAACAAAAGCCATTTGTTTTAAAACCATTGGCGTGCGCACAAAAAAGTTTAGATGGCCAATACTTCCACCCTCCTGTACCCCCTTTGAGATTTGATTTTTCTCTCCTCATCTACACAGATAGCGTCTAGTTCTGAAATAAGACTACGTGCAAAATTTCATGGAGATAACTTCAAAAACATAAAAATTAGAAATGAAAAAAGGTTTCGTAGGTTTTTTCTCACCTGTTTGGGTTCGACCATACAACTTACAATAACTCATAAACTAGTCGTTTTATTACAATTTAACTAGAAAAACAAAAGTTATAAAATTATTTTGTCTAACAAAAGCCATTTGTTTTGAAACCATTTGCGTGCGCACAAAAAAGTTTAGAGGGTCAATACTTTCCCCCTCTGTACCCCCCTTGAAATTTGATTTTTCTCTCCTCATCAACACAGATGGCGTCTAGTTCTAAAATAAGACTACGTGCAAAATGTCATGGGGATAATTTCAAAAACATAAAAATTAGAAATCAAAAAATATTTTTTAAGTTCAATTTCAACTCTCTGTATTTCGAAAACGGGTCCCCCAGAAGAAAAATGTTATAAAAAAAGTCATAAAACTTTCGTCTCGAGAATCCGTGGTTAGCGGGTTGGCTCACTATTTTGTAACACCCTGTATATATAAGCGTACAAAAATTGAAGCTGGCCCGGGACATGTGTTTTAGGGAGCCCAGTTCGTGCTCATTTGAAGAAATTTTTTGAAAATTCAAAGGTCGCGATCTCCTCCGTAATGATTTTTTAAAAGAAAATTCAGTAAAAGATATTTTTCATTAAAACATTTTAATGAAAATTCACTACCCTAACGCACTTGCTGCATGCAGACTTTTTCCGAGTACTTATAAGCTTACATGCTCGTAGGTTTGTTGATAAATAGGTGTACGCTCATCCGGTGTATAAATAAACCTAACCTTTTGCAATTTCACCCCTAATTTAGATGTCACCTCTTCACAAAAAAGGCTCATATGTTAATGACACGGGGATAACGCCTGCCTAGTTCCATTCCCAACGAAACGTTATACGGCTTCAGCACGATTTATTTCTTTGTGAATGTGAAAGGGCGAAATTTGTCATTCGGTTTTTGTGGCTTAAGATTTGAGGCAATTCTGTTCAAATGGGTTACTATCAGTCTTGTATTCGTCCTGTCACCAGTCACAAAATTGAAAGTAGCCATTTATGAGGCTATCTGTATCTTTGCGGAACCTGGATTCTGATGTGTTATGTATTTAAAAATTCATTTTTAGTGAATTTTCTTTAAAAAGATTCACTAATGAGGAGATATCGACTTTTGGATTTTGAAAAAAATTTCTTCAAATGACTGCGAAATACGCCCTCTAGAACCCATATCCAGGGTCAGTTTCAGTTTTTGTATGTTTATATATACAGTGTGACACACTTAAGATGAAGACACGGCTGTATTTTCTTTATTTGTAGAGATAACGATTTCATTGTTTGTACAAATGTAAAACGTCATTAGGCCGTTTGAATAGCCTACTCACTTCAAATGTCAGAAGTCAACCCAGTCTACTATGATTTCAGGAATAGTGCCGGTTCTCTATATTTCGCGATGAGTCAGAGATATCAAAAAAGTTACTTAAAAAAGTTATTTAGAAATCACTTTTAACTGCTGATACCGAGTTTCAAGTCAAAATTCGAGTTTTACATTTTTGTAAATTTTTAGACAGAGTCCAAATTTTTCATCAAACTTTATCAGGTAGATTGCTTTGGAAACAAATTACAAAAACACATTGTAAAATATTGCGATAAATGTCAAATTGACATTAACTGTGAGTCTGCCAGCAAAATGTCTGTTGAACGTCTCAGTGTAAGAGGGAAATTGAATTATTAGGATTGTTTGCTGATGGTGTTCGAAATAGCAGAGAAGTTGCTGATGAATTCAATCAGAGACAGATAAATCCAATTAGGCTCGGAACTGCAGCAGCTCTGAATGCACGATTTTCTCAAACGGGAAGTGTGGTGGACAATATCTTGGCTGTTAGAAATCGAAGAAGTAGTGATGATAGCATAATCTTGGCTTCACCTCAAGCCAATCCCCAGATGAGTTCACGTCAAAGGGCTGTTGCACTGGATGTAAGCAAAGAAAAAATCAGAGGATGCTTTGTGCGTCATAAAATAAAGGCTTTCAAGACAAAGTTTCTGCACTCTTTGAGAGAAGGTGATGAGCTGAAACGATTAGATTATTGCCTCTGGGCCCAAGGTAACTTTCTGAATGATAGAAAATTTTGAAGTAAAATTCTATTTACGGACGAGGCAACATTCACTACCAATGGAACAGTATGTGCCCAAAATTCCAGATATTGTTCTGCTGAAAACCCTCACTGGGTTATCAATTGTAAAGCCCATTATTCACAAAAAGTTAATACGTGGTGTGGAGTTTCAGGGGATATAATAATTGGTCTTATTTTTTGACAAAACCTTGAATGCATATTGATTGCTTCATTTTTTTAAAAATGAATTATGGGACTGTATCGAAAGTGTGCCCATCAACGTACAACAAGATATGTATTTTCAATTAGACGGTGCACAATTCTCAGTTAGTCAGCAATTGGCTAAATCTACATTTTCCATCAAGACGGATTGGCAGGAATGGTCCTTTTCAACAGTAGCCTCCTCGGTCTCCTGACATTACGCCACTAGACTTCTATTTCTGGGGTTATGTTAAGAATAAGGTGTACAAATAAATGTACAAGAAAATAAGGCAGGCTTGACGTGAAATAAATAAGAACTAAGAAAAGTTTACAGCAATAATCTTAAATGGATCGAAAAATGCATCTGGCTTGAAGGTGGGCTAGTTGATGCAGACTATATTTCATAATTTTATATTCAACTTAATTGTACTTTTGTTAGAGTTTATGTTTAAGTTGAGTTTAATAAATCACATACCATTGTTTTCTTTTGATATTGACGATGTTTGTTGTTTCCATCGCAATCTACCTGTTAAAATCTGATGAAAAATTTGGACTCTGTCTAAAAATTTACAAAAAAGTTAAAATTTGAATTTTCACTTGAAACTCAGTATCTGCAGTTAAAATGGAATTCTGAATAACTTTTTAAAGTAACTTTTTTTGATATCTCTAACGCATCGCGAAATATAGAGAACCGGCCCTATTCCTGAAATCATATTAGACTGAGTTGATATCTGACATTTAAAGTGGATAGGCTAATCAAACAGCCTAATGACGTTTTACATCTGTACAAAAAGTGAAATCGCTATCTCTAAAAATAAAGAAAATACAGGCGTGTCTTCATCTTAAATGTGTCACACTGTATATATATATATATATATATATATATATATATATATATATATATATATATATATATATATATATATATATATCCACGTATCACATCGATAACTCAAGAAATAATAGTCCGATTTTGATCAAGTTTGGCAGATACGTTCCCTTTGCAAGTGGCTTGGATAAGTTCGTTAGTCAGGAAAATCGGCCCAGGTTTTCCCAGAAAATTTTGTGTTTTCTTTCGAAAAAAAATTATATCTCTGGAAATGACAAAGTGAGGGCACCCAAATTTGGTGCGCTTTCGATTTCTGTAATAAAGAGTATCCTATGTACCAAAATTCAGATCTCTTTCTCAAAAGACACAAAAGGTAGAGGTAAATTAATTTTTAATTAATTAAATCTGATTCAAGAAAGTTAAAAATGTAAAAATTTATTGATCAGTATGTGAGTGAAAAATACTACAAGAAATGGCTAACAAGCTCCTCGATATGTGTCTAACTCGTTATTTTTCTAGATTTCGTTAAAATATAAGCAAAAAATCCATTGTAAATCAAAAAGGTTTTATGTAAATTGTAAAACCTGGAACAATAGGATAGTCCTGCTGGTAGTAGTAGTAGCAGTGGTGGGGAGGCCAACGCCAAGCAAGTAGGCCACAATGGGCCCTTTTTGCCAACCCCAGCAACCCAGTAACCATGCCTTACTCTTCCCCGGTTCCGTCGCCAAACCGCCTCGACCTCGAGATGAAGTCCGTGACGGTCTTCAATTGGACGGTACTTACCTGATTCCTCTGCAGAGTCCTCGATCCGAACAATTCTGCGCGAAGACTCCCAAAAGTCTCGCATTCACACAGGTAGTGGTAGGACGTTTCTTCATCATCGCCGCATTCCTGGCAAATGGAATCCCTCTCTACGCCTATCAATGTGAGGTGTCTTCTAAGAGCGCAGTGTCCTGTCAGCACCCCAAGGATGCAGCGAAGCGTAGGTTGACTTCTTCCGAGTAGCCAGAGAGCTTTATCTCTGTCCGGCCCCTCCACGAAGTCCCTCGCCTGCCTGCAGCCACCAACCGACCCCCAGTGCCTCTAATTGCTTCCTCGGTCCACCTGTCTAAGGCGACAGCGTCTTCCTACTTATGCCTATCGCAGGCTCCGGGCCACAGAACGGCCGCCGGGAACCGAGTCTTGCGAGATTATTCGCCACCTCATTCCCCGCTACGCCACAGTGTCCCGGAACCCACACCAGTTGCACCTTCTTTGTCCTGGCTAGTCCTCTGAGGGCGTCAGCGCACTCCTGAATCAGTGGTGACCTGATTCTGGCCGCGCAGACTGCCCGGAGGACCGCCTGGCTATCCGAGCAGATGTACACGCATTTCTCGGGACTCATCTTCACATCCTGTCTATTGGCCACAGACAGGATAGCGTACGCCTCTGTTTTGAATGCCGTGGTGTATGCGCCAAGAGCATTGCTCTCGCGCACCTCCAGGCCCTCGATGTATATTCCTGCCTCGGAGGATTGTTGGTCCTCCAGCCGCGATCCGTCGGTGCAACAGACCAGGCTTGCGGGCTGGAATGCAACCTCATTTTCCCTCCACTTATCCCTACTGGGGATCCTGAGAGTGTATGGCCTAGTCAACCTAATATCGTCCTCGGCATCCCTCACCTTTATGGCGGAAATTGGAATTTCCTTTTCCACCTCCTTGGCGACTCTCGCATGCCCCATTACTGCCCACTCTCCGCACCAGTTACCTGAGTCCCGGATTCTAAGATGCGACGCCATAGCCTCCCTTCTGATACAGATGGAAAGCGGTGGCAGCATCAACAGGACCTCTAGCGGGGCTTAGGGTGTCGTCCTCATAGCGCCTGTGATACCCAGGATTGCCAGCCTTTGGAGTTTGACCAGCTTCCTGCTGGTAGTTTGGTTCACACCACACCACCAGACCAACCCCCCATAGAGGATTCTCGGCCTGACGATCGCAGTGTAGATCCTGCTGGTAAATGCATATAGTGCGTAGCTCAGTGGACTAGGTGTACAGTGGTCGCTTTGTTGATTGATTGATTGCTGTACATCGTAATAATCGACTCCCAGATGACGCGTTCTAATCCTGGTTAGTGACTTCGCTTTTTATTATTATTTTTAGTCTTATTTTACTTTCCAGTTATCTAATCTGATTGTTGTTATTCCTATGAATTTTTTAGCGAGTTTTTGTTTAAAAAATAATTTGATATAGACAATATGAAAGTTTTAAGACTTAATTCAATATGAATAGGATATCTGGTTGTTTGTTCTTGCCCTAACTTAGTGTAATGGTTCCATATTTATTAAAGTCATAGACTTTTCCCGTGGCTTCACAAGTACTTGTTTTAGTGAATTTTCTTAAAAAAAATTCAGGAGATCCCGACTTTTGAATTTAGAAAAAATGTCTTCAAATGAGCGCGAACTAGGCCCCCTAGAACTTATATCCAGTGTCAGTTTCCATTATATATATATATATATATATATATATATATATATATATATATATATATATATATATATATATATATATATATATATATATATATATATAAAAAGGGTCAACAATTTACAAAAATTTAGGTCTGTAGGTTTAAAGACAAAAAAGTTAGAGGCATTTAAAGAAAACGAATTTGGGGTTTTCCTCAAAACGTACAAAGTCGAGATTTGAAACGTCAAAATTGGCAACATTTAGGCAAAGAACTCGAAAGAAATAGAAATACGGATTATGTAAAGAGTGTTCTGCAAACCCTTAAGTTTCAGCTTAAATCATCATTGCCCTTCATTTTAATAAAATATTCTTTTTTATTAATTGAGGGTGGTTGTGGGCATACAGAAGGTGGAGGAGAACCCCCGCGATGAAGCAGCGAACCAAGATTTTCAAATTATGTTTAAATTATTACTTCATTCCATTTGTTTAAAATATTTTTCCAAAAATATTTTATCATTAAAAAAGCATGAATACAGCAACGGTAAATAGGTGCCGAAAAGGTCTGCGTGCAGCAACTACGTTATTTGGTAGATAATTTTCGTAAAAATATTTCAAATTTGATAACTCGATTTCCCAATCTTCAATCTTTAGCCATAGTAAAACGCAGCGTGGGTACTAAATTAAAGAAAAATAACATAATGAGTTCCGGGAATAACTAATAATTTGTTTTTAAAAACCATTTTGTTGTTTTGTTTGCAAAAACCAGTTTGTTTGGGTTGACTAAAACAAAACCGTCAAAGCAATTAATAAGGAAAAATAACTGCAATATTTCTAATTTGACAGTACATTGACCTTGTAAATAATAATTTTTTTTCTGGAAAACTTTTGTAACTTTAATGAAATTTGCAACACAAATTTGTTAAAGAGACTTGCGGTATACATATGTACCAAATTTTAATTTTATATCTCGATAGAAAAGTCTTCAAGTGATTGCTTACTGGGACTAAAACCGATCTCCAAGGTTCATTTAAATTTAAAGAGTTAGTTTTAATAATAAACGTTATTGATAGTGTATACAATTATTATGAAGAATTTACCAAAATTTAGGTCTGTAAGTTTAAAGACAAAAAGTTAGAGGCATTTAAAGAAAAAGAAATTGGGGTTTGGCTCAAAACGTAAAAAGTCGCGATTTGAAACGTCAAAATTGGCAACATTTAAGAACCTGAAGGAAATAGAAATACGGATTATGTAAAGAGTGTTCTGCAAATCCTTAAGTTTCAGCTTAAACCATCATTGCCCTTCATTTTAATAAAATATTACCAAAAAATGCATTTCAAATAGAAACTTTCTCTGATGCTTTTGAAGCAGTTTTAGTTAAATTTATGGTTTAACGGTCTATAATTTTTAGAAAATTTTAATAGAAAAAATTCGTTCCTGAGGAGACCGCGGCTTTTGATTTCTAAAAAGATTTCTTTAAATGAGCGCAAACTAGGCCCCTAGAATCCATATCCGCGTTTACTTCCTGTTTACATATATACAGAGTGACGCATTTCTACGGTAAAGCTCAATATAATTGTTATTATGCAAGATACGAGGAAAAATTGTATTCGTTACCTATAGGGGGTTTTAAACTGCATCTTATAAAATTGTTTTGACAACCACAGGATGGCCCATAAGTCGTTAGTGATACCTACTTTTTTTTTGAACATTGCTTATTGCATTTTTGCATTTTTCATCGAAATATGATGCATGTTTGTTAAAAAAATTGAGACGCAGTAAGTGCGTTTTAGTAGCAAATTTTCATTAAACGCTTCAACATTCAATAACGCAATTTGCGATTAACCTAAGGTTCGTCAGCTAGGAAACGAGTTTTCTCGGAAATGTTTTAAGTTTATTCTCGGAAAATTTTTGTACATTTTCAAACAAGTTATGTTGGTAAAATATGGTACACTGTTCCTACCATATAGGTTATACTGGTGACCAAATTGATTCCTTCTTGCATTAAAGAGACATATTTTCTATTAAAAGCATATTAAGGAAATTCACTTCCATAACGCACTTGCTGCGTCCAGACTTTTTATGGAATTGTCAACACAAATCATAACTCTAAATGTTATCTCAGTTTTATATAAATTTATGTTTCGCAGTGAAATATGTATGACGGTGTATACATATATTATAATGTAATGGCAATAATTTATTTTTAGTTAATTACATTATTTATCATTTATGACATTCGACATGAGCTAGTATTCGGTTATGTTTTCATGGAATTGTATTCGCGAGCCAACGGTTTTTAATTTCGGATTTTAATATATGTGAACATTTTTTTGGTCTAGCTATCATGTTCATGTACAATGCATGTTACAAAGCTTATATAATAGTGAAAAGATTACATTTTACAAAATACATTTAACATTTTTTCAGATGCGATTACAATCATTGTTAATTAATGTACAAAAGCATAAACGATTTAATTTGTAATAGACAGTTATTAAATTTTAACTAAATAAGTTGATATATGTAAAATCAACAAAAGGCGCATTCATTAGTTAAATTACTGTAATTACTCATTTGTTTGAAGCATGTTCTGCATTTGCCTACAATTCAACAACAGTAATGATGAAAGAAATCCACTGAAAATTTCTGGTCAATACTGAGGAGCGACAGAGTTCACGTACCGTGCAGCTCTTCATGTTGTAGCTAATGTTCTTCAAGAAAAATCATCTTACAGTGATGTCACGATTGTGATTTGAACATATTCATCAAAAGAGCGCGGTTTTAACAAGCATATAACTCATATCGATTATCAGATCAGTTCTGATTTATAATATATATATATATATATATATATATATATATATATATATATATATATATATATATATATATATAATAAACACACAGGGTGGCGCATTGAAAACGAAACAGACCGATTTGCGCCCAGAGAATTTTTTTTTAAGAAACGCTGAAACACGTCAATTTTAGTATTGAGGGGGACATGTTTTGACATAAAACTCAACTTTGTCACATCAACCCCTTAATGGTGATGATAACAACCCTTCTATTTTAAATAGGGAACGTGGGTCGAGTGTTACATCATTTAAAAGCTCTTTCTTTTCTGAATTCAGCACACAAATTTTTTTGGAAGTTTTATCAACTCGTTTAAAAATTATTTACAGTTGGAGTTGCAAGAACGTATTTCATTCATTGTGATAAGAAATACACTAATTAGTCAATTTTTCGTTAAAAAAAAACTAAAAAAACCAAACCAAACGTTCAAAAATGTTTATTCAGTTAAGTAAGTGTTCAAATTGTTGACCACCAGCTTCCATACAAAAGTACAAATTTTGTTAAAAACGAGCTCTGACATTCTGAAGCATTTGTGGCGTTATTAGACGGCATTCTTCAACAATGCGTCGTCGTAATTCTTTCAGAGACTTCGTTTCTGTTGCGCAAATTCTACTCTTTAAATGGCCCCTTAGAAAGAAGTCTAAAGGAGTTAAATCCGGTGATCTAGGGGGCTACTCAATAGCACCTCTACGCCCAATCCATCGCTCTGGAAACTTTTTGTTCAATAACTCCCTAACACGTGGTCAAAAATGCGGAGGAGCTCCATCTTGTTGAAACACTAATTGATTTTCTTGATAGCCATCATCATTTTCAAAAATGTCAATTAGTAGAGGGTAAACGATATCTTCTAGTAACTCCAAATACGTTTCGCCACTCAAATTGACATTAAGAAAAATTGGTCCGATTAAACGGTCTCCAAAAATGCCAGTCCAGACATTCAATTTCTGTGGAGTTTAAGTGTGGACTTGGTGAAAATTTCTTGGATTATTATCTGCCCAATAACGACAATTATGACGATTGACTGTAGCGTTTAATAAAAAACGTACACTTGTCTGAAAAACAGATATTGAACAGAAAGTTCCCATTATCAGCTATTCGTGCAGTCATAACTTCACAAAACTCTAGCCGCCGATCAAAATCATCTTCATTCAGTTGTTGTACGAGATGAATTTTATACGGGTGAAATTTTTGGTGTTTCAATATTCGTTAAATAGTTCTTCTTTTGATGTTTGAAACAGTGGCCAATTTGCTCGTGCTCAAAGTTCTGCAGCAATTTGTCCTAAAACTTCAATCTCAGTAGTCTTTTTTCTAACCGGAAATTCACGTTCAGGATCCTGTTTTTTGTTGGCTACTGAACCACTTTTTCGAAACTTTGCAACCAGCTCCAAAATGTATTTTCTGTTAACATGTCTGTTCGGATGTCCCTCATTAAACAAATTTGCGGTACGGTTGGCACCGTCATCGTTTTTGAAAAAATAGTAATTGTTTCAACTCTTTCTTCTACAGAATACACAATTGTGAAATTAATTTTCGGTAGTACTATCAAGTGTCAAAGCGACCGATAAACTGAAATAATAAACCGCATTTCTCTCATTCCGATAAGAAATGTTCTCATAGTCAATTTTTTGTTTACAAACCAACAAAACATTGACTATCAGCACATTTCTTATCGGAATGAGTGTAATGCGTTTTTGCATCTTCAGCTGTAATAATTTTTAGAGGAGTTGATAAAAGTTCCAAAAAAATTTGTGTGATGAATTCAGAAAAGAAAGAGTTTTCAAATGATGTAACACTCGACCCATGTTCTCTATTTAAAATATAAGGGTTGTTGATACCACCCTTAAGGGGTTGATTTGACAAAGTTGAGTATTATGTCAAAACATGTCCCCCTCAATATTAAAATTGACCTGTTTCAGCGTTTCTTAAAAAAATGTTTCTCTGGACGCAACTCGGTCTGTTTCGTTTTAAAAGCGCACCCTATATATATATATATATATATATATATATATATATATATATATATATATATATATATATATATATATATATATATATATATATATATATATATATATATATATATATATATATATATATATATATATATATATATATATATATATATATATATATATATATATATATATATATATATATATATATATATATATATATATATATATATATATATATATATATATATATATATATATATATTCTGATGACACGTCTCCAATTGTTAGGGTGTCGTCTGCTGAATCGGTCCAGAAGAGAGTGGGTGATATTTTGGTTGAGTTGGATCGGTGGTTCTGTCAGCACAACATAAAACTAAATTTTGGAAAAACCAAAATTGTCAGCTTTGGATGTTCTTGTAATGAAAAACTGTTGGTAAACTTGACAACTGGTAAACTTACCTCCGAGACCACCACAAAATTCTTGGGTATAATATTACTGAACTGGAAGAGTCATATCGATCAGGTCTGTAATAAGATAAGTTGTTATATTATATATATATATATATATATATATATATATATATATATATATATATATATGTATATATATATATATATATATATATATATATATATATATATATATATATATATATATACAGTGTGCCCGAAATTGGTGATGCATGTATTGCGATCTCCGAAACTGTTAGAGATAGGAAAGCGGTTAAATAGGGAAAGTTTTAGACAATTCTGTTTGTAATTGAACGCCGTTCAGTTTAAGATTTTATCTCTTTTGGTTTTTACGATATTTGAAAAAAACAAAAATGAGGCATTTTTGGAAATACCCTGTATTTTCTTTATTTATGAAAATTTCTGAAATCTGTAAGAACTTTCTGACAGCAACTTTTTACGTAAAAAACGCCTGTGTACTCAGATTTTATTTCCCACGTTTCGATAGTTTGGAACCATCATCAATTTTTTTTTATATGGGCGCCATATTGGATTTTTACTGTTTTGAAAAGCCCCTGTTTTTGCCTTTACAAATGTGTATCACATTTAGTAAAAAAAAGTAAAAATATGGGTTGAAAAACAAAAAAAAATATGATTTTGTTACGATTTTGGCAACGTCGCACGATGAAACACACACACTTAAGCTGATTCTACTGCATTTAATCTCTACTACAATTAATAACAACATATCCTTATAAGTAATAGTTTCTCCTATGTGAAGATCTTTTGAAAACATAGAAATTACCCTTTTTGAAATTTTAACACAAAAAAGAAAGGAAAAAAACAATAATGTGTCAAATGACATATTAATTACCAAAATAAAATGTCTAATTTAACGTTCAAAATGCCACCCATTTGCTTCTATACATTTCGCACATTTTTTTGTCATCGATCTGGTAACTCGATCAATTGTGTTACAGTTTTGTGTCGATGACCATCTGGGTCTTATTACCGCTTACGTATCCGTCTAAGAGAGCGCTACCAAAATCGCTAACATGAGAAACGGTTACCGGCCTTAGCTTCACTTTCTCCCTTGCGCGTGATCTTAGAGCTCAACATTTGCCCCTTATATGTCCCAGTTCCAGTAACGCAAGGCATTTGCACGGTAAGCTCTAATTGGGTGCCCATGAGACGTACGCCTTATTTGTTCTGCTTTTTTCTCTAGTAGCTGTATGACCTTGGAAGAATCTGTTTTATTTTCTTCTTGGACTTGTAAATTGCGAACTTTCACATGACTTTCTGACGATTGCATCAAACTCCAAGGAATGTGCCAAAGCATCGTTCAAGTTTTTGTGTCTCGCCATCCTCAGCGCCTATTGGGTGTCGGTATCTCTGATGCCGTCAATGAAATTTTGCAGCGATATCTGGTTTAAAAACTCCATCGGAGCTATGGGGTAGGCTAGCCTTGTCAGTCTGACAACGTCGACCTGGAGACGTTGGAGACTTTCGCCCACTTTCTGACAACGACTTTTCAACTAAAATCGATACAGCTGTTGTAGATGCTGGTTACCAAAATCTCTAATTGATGTCTAATGCTGTCAAAACCGAACGGTTCTTCCCTAGGAATACCTTGAAACACATCTAGGGCATCTCCTCTGAGATAGCTACAATTAGCGAAGTCGCTTTCTCTTTCTCGCCCCAACCATTTTCTGTAGCAGCGGCTTCGAACTGGCGTGGATAAATACCCCATGGGACCGAGCCATCAAATGTGGGGACCTTAATTCTTACAACCGGGCTATCTTTGAGTCTGATGTTTCCCTTGGCTAGAGTATCACACTTATTTTCTAGTGATTGCATTTTCTGCTAAACTTCTTCTTGTATACTCGTCAGTTTATCATGTACATTGTCGCTGATACCCCTTACGCGGCTTTCTACTTGTTGGAAGATGTCGTCTTTTACCTGCTTCATACGTTCGTCCACACATAAAGTAATTTTATCAATTCTGCTGGCTTGTTCTTGCAGAATTTTCTTTTTTCTTCACCCCTTCTCCTCATTTCTTCTTTGGTCTCTTCATATCTTTTTCTGACTTATTCATTTCTTCTTCTCATTTCTTCTGTGGCTTCTTCGTCCCTTTTTCTCAGTTCCCCTCTTGTCTATTCGTCTCTTTTTCTTAATTCTTTTTTGGCTCCTTCGTCTCTTTTTCTGGCCATCTTTTTTTCTCATTTCTATTTTGACTTCCTCGTCTCTTTTCTGGCTGCTTCTTTCATTTCTTTAATCAGTTCCGATAGCTGGGTGCCCATATTCGCTGTTGCGCCACGTGCCTTAGCCATAGACGTACTTAAAGCCGGTACACAGCTTGTTCTCTTTCAAACACCCAGTTATAAATTACTGCTGACACTGATCTTCCAGAGATTTTAGAAATTTCCGCATTGCTCAACGAATATTATGGAAAATATTTCCGCTAGCAGCTTAAAAATCCCCCTTCTGACAACAGGTATTACGTACTAATTTAATATAACCAACTATTTTACAACACCACCATAAACTATTTCTCTCTATTACTAAATGTCCATAGAACTATATTTCACTGTTCGCCTTCTATGAGCACTCATTTGCACCAATACTGATTCAATACTAAACTAACTTACTCTGTGTGCCGCTCGTCTATTTATATTGTCCACAGAGATTTTTCTTTTCTACACTGTTCTACACCTGTCACTTCTGGTCCCTTCTAGAAATGTCATTCCAGAGTATTCGCTGTTACCAACACACTTTACAACCGACCTCTGACCATAGAAGTAACAATGCCCATAAACAAATTCTCATAGACGTATATATATATATATATATATATATATATATATATATATATATATATATATATATATATATATATATATATATATATATATATATATATACATGTATCATTTTCCAATATTTATGAAACTTATCTCAAAATCTAAGGGCGGCTTTGACAACGCCACTTGACATTTGAAAAATTAACTAAATTATTGACAGGTAGTTTTCTTAGTTACGTGCTTTTTTCTTGATATCAGCATGTTTTTTCCTGAAGAACTTATGTCAATGCTGTACGTGATTGCTGAAAGTGATGGAAATTTTGCTTAAGCAAAGAGAATCTATAGGCAGAAATACCCTAATCGACAACAACCTCAGTTGAAAGTATTTGGATTGGTGTAAGCTCGTTTTGATGCATACGACAGTGTACAGTATCGGGCTCCCGTAAGAAACAGAACTGTTCTAAATGAAGGTACGTCTGTAAACATCATAGCCTGAGTCATTAAAAATCCACATTTCAGCCAGCAACAATTAGCTTCGAATTTAAATATGAGTAAAACTTCTATCCAAAGATGTTTTAAAGAAAACAAATATCACCCATACCATGTTAGAAAAGTTCACATGCTGTCTGCAAGCGATAAGCAGGAAAGATTGTATTTTTGTATTTGAGCTCTACAGAAGGACAACCAGGAACCAGGATGTCTTGCAAAAGTGCTATTTATAGATGAAGCAAATTTTTCAAACTGTGGACGAATTAACATGCACAATTAACATTATTATGCTGATATAAATCCACATTTTTCGTGGCCAGTGGATCGTCAGCATAGGTGGTTCATAAATGTGTGGGCTAAAATTTTGAGTCCGTATTTAATCAGACCGTATGTTTTCGATGGGACTCTCACTGGTGAGCGTTATCTAAATTTCTTGAATAATGATCTACCAGAGCTGTCAGAAGAAATTCCTCTACAACTCCGGGGTGAAATGTGATATCAACACGATGGAGCGTCTCCACATTCAACAGGAGCTGTTAGAGCATTTTTAAAACATAATTTTGAAAAACGATGGATAGGTCGAGGTGGACCAACCCCTTGGCCAGCAAGATCTCCTGATCTTTCCAAAATAGATTTCTTTTTGTGGGGTGACATTAAAGGTACAGTGTATGCGACTCCACCAACAACCAAGGAGGACATGCGCGCAAGGATTTCAGAGGCTTTCAATGCTGTACGCGAAGCAACATTGTTGAAGGTGCAAAACAATTTAAGACAGAGATTACAAATGTATATCGATAATGACGGCTTCCAACTTGAACATTTGCTGCGTTGAATTTTTGTCGTTTATTTTGTGAATTTCGATTTAGTGTTGTTCTTGTTGATTTAAACCTTGTTAAAACATTCATTAAATGTTTTGCTCTTTCACATCACACACTTTAGTTGTTTTTATGCAGTATGAATTAAGGACATCACGTAAACTATTTGACAATGATATAAAGTACAGGGTGTTGCATATTAACGTGAAGTATTTACATGAATTTATAGAAAAATGGCTAATTCCGTAATTCATCCTTAATATCTTTGAAACCGTTGAAAATAATGTCATCAAACGTGGTATTGCTGTAAAGGGCATGAAAATGCGCATCTAATAACGTTCTAATATACAGGGCGTTTCATTTGACATTTTCGAGAAAATTTAAGTTTTGCGAAATTGAACACTCTGTATAGGCAGGTTACATTAACAATAACCATTTTGTTATAGTAAGGAGTGTACAAAATTAACTCCAGAGAATATGCAGGCAAGACATTGTGCAGAATCGAAGTATTTACGCACCAAACTAGACCAATATTTTTAATAAACAAATGAATAACTCTGAAACGGTTGGGCCTAGACCCATCATGTGGGGCATCAATTTTCTTGTCGTGATACCATCTTTTACACAATGATATAAAATACAGGGTATTCTATTTAAAAAAAGATAAGTTTGGTCCGCCGCGGAGAAAATGAACACCCTGTGTAAGTTAAAATATTTTTGAATTACGCAGCTGATTGATAGGAACAACTTTTAATTGAAACTTTTTTTGATAAAACTGAGTTTAATATGGAAAACTGGGCTTTTTCCGCGAAGTGGACCACCCTGTATATATATATATATATATATATATATATATATATATATATATATATATATATATATATATATATATATATTTATAGAGAGAGAGAGAGAGAGAGAGAGAGAATCACTTATTGCAGAAACTCACGTAATCTTCATTGCACTGTAATATTTACAGTACATATTATTTTTCCAACTTATTAAATTAATGTAGTTTGTCTGTCTGTTTGTAAACCTGAATAAAACACCTTTTTAAAACGTTCTTATAATTTTGGAAGACGCTACTGGCGCCGCATGCAAGTTCACAGAAGATCAAATGGCCTTAATCAACACAAAAAGTTTTATGTAAGGACTGGATTGTTTCAACAATTTACTGGTACAGAAACAACCTTCACTCTCACCGCAAGTGGTCCAAATTTGGAAGATTGGTACAGGAGCAGAATGACGAGTTTCCTGTCAGTATCCTTTCCTTAATTTTGATTGATTTGCTTGTGTGCTTATATCAGGTGTTTGTTAGTAAAGAAAATGTTAACAGTCAGTCAAACACATTTTTCGCTGCTTAGCTTAATTAAGTGAATAATCATATTTAACGTGATCAATTCAGAAACTGTAGCCATAAATAATTCAATAACTTATTTAATTATTTTGCATGGACAAAAAACTTCCTGTGTGTTTTATTTTGTTTTATGATAGAAAGAGATAAATCTCCAATTAATTTTTAAATGACTCAACCAAATCAAACTATTGTAATTAACTCACGAAACGAACTTACACAAATAGTACAAGTTTCAGTAATGATACCACAATATACTGGTGATCGAAAGCATTTAAACTATTTTATAAATCAGTGTGAATTATTTACAGATACTTATAGACATGATATCAATTATCCTAATGCCTCACGTATAAATTCAATGATTTTATAATTTATTAAATCAAACATAACTGGTGATGCTAGGGATGTTCTAGTCAGTTTACCTACACAGTCCTGGACCTCCCTTAAAGAAAGTCTCAAGGCTTAATTTGCGGATGCTAGATCAAATGACCTTTTATTAAATGATTTACCTACATGCTTTATGCTAAAAACTCAATTGTTTATCGATTGCCATCATTTAATTAAAACAAAATTACAACTATTGGTAGAACATATTAATTTGCAGAGCCTACCAGTAACAATTATTTTGCATAGAAACAATATTTTGAATACCTGACACTGAATGCTTTTAAAGCAGGTATTATAGAACCATATAATAGTGATTTAAGATTTGCAAATAAAAATTCTTTAGATGCAGCTTTATCAGAATGTTGTAAATACGGTAATGAACAAATGCAAGCAAATTTCTTACACTCTTTAAGACAAAAAGCGCAACCTTCGACTTAAAATAATCCAAACCCTACTAGAGCCCCATATACAAATCAAAAATTTTCAATCAAAACTCTTTTCAAAGAAACCCTCAACATTTTGCACAATAAACACGATACCCCGTGTCAGTCAAAGTTACCAAACTTCAGGAAGTAAGCAGAGGCAAATAACATATAACAGGCCTCAAAATAATTCGCAACAAGCTCCAACCCCTTTTATTATTTATTATATATTATGACTAAAGTTTAAATGTCCGGATTACTGGATGTTGAGATTAAAGAGGTTGTACTGTATATTGTACTATGTGTCCCAAATTTTAGATAGAACGTCGTAGATAATATGATGATAAAATATTACACTCTTTAGAGCAAATGATGGACTTGCTAGACAGAAACGATGTTAACACAGAGGCCATATATTTTTTGATATTTCAACGTTTACATTTAATGGTGAGGTACCCGACAAAATTCTGCACTGAATGAGGAAATAACATACTCCACGCTCATAAAAATCAACGTTTAGGCAGAAATTCTTGGCGATCGTGCTGTAGTCAATATTCTTTGAACAAAATATAACTGGACCGAGAAATTTGGAATTCTTGCAGAAATAACTTGTTGCAAATTTATCTACTCTGTTTTAGAATAGAAATGCCTGATTCTAACACGTATTTGGATACAATATTTCAAGGTAGATGTTGGTGAAACGGGAATCATTTGATGACCTGCTAGATTACCAGACATCGCTCCTTCGGACTACTTTCTGTAGCGATACTTAAAAACCAAAAGTTTTAAGACACAAATGACCAATCCTGAAACGCTGAAAGCATAAAAATAAATAAGTGCACACTTGTTCTTATTAAAGTATTTAGGGATGTCCAAACAGAGTTTCAATTCCGGTTAGGGTACTGCCAAATAGTGAATGGACAACAGTTTGACAATCTACAAAATAAGAATTATAATTACTGTTTTTAAAATAGCTCTATTTGATCAACTAAGTATTCCTTAAGTTACGAACTAGTGCTGTTTGTTTTGGGGCCAATATCAAAAATATCTGCATGTGATTAAAAATGTTCTATATCATAAATAGATTGCAAAAGCTAGATAGGTCCACTTAAATAGAATAATTTTCAGTGTCGTCACATTTATGTGTACATACTCCTTTCAAGTTGATTTATTCAAACTGAGTATTATTATTATATTAAACATTATTTCTTAACCATGCTATGCTAAATGGGCATTTAAAAACAAAATACATCTTCACGAAAGTTTTATTTTAGTCTTCATAAATAATAAATACAAGTTATAACAACCAATTTTCTCAGTATCTGTATCCTTCACTATCCGATCCACCTGGTGACACTCCAGTTCCAGGACCTCCGTATTGTTTGCTAGGACTAGCACCACCACCAGCAGCACCACCGAACGGCCTCGGTTGTCCACTTCCAGCACCACCGAAACCTCCAGAACCACCAAATGGCTTAGGTTTTGAAGCGCCAGCTCCACCGAATCCCCCGGAACCACCAAATGGCCTTGCAGTACCACCACCTGCTCCACCAAATGGTTTACTTTGTCCAAAACTACCACCACTAGGACCTCCAAACTGACCTCCTGCAGCTCCTCCGGTTCCAGCTCCATATTGACTACCTGAACCTCCTGCACCGCCTCCAAACTGGCCAGATCCAGCACCACCACCATACTGACCAGCTCCAGCGCCGCCACCGTATTGACCAGACCCAGCACCACCAGCACCACCAGCACCTCCTCCATAACCACCAGCTCCTCCATGGCCACCGCCTTGTTGCTCAGGTGTATACTGTCCATCATCGCTGATACCTGCGGCTTCGTCAGCAGCATTCTTTTCTAGTGACCTGAGGATTTCTTCAGGAATTGGTGGAGGTGTAGGAAGATGGTCGGCACTTGGTTGAAAACCGTTTTCATCGGCAATGTAGTTTACGCTAAATGATTCGCCTTCTGGACTTGTCCAGCTAAAGACTCCTTGGACATCAATGGATTCCTGTTCGCCTCCTGCATTTTTTATCTGCCCTTGTTCTTGCTGCTGGATACCGTTTTCCGTTTCATATCTGAAATGACATATAGTTTTGTTATTTATTTTCTTGGCATCTCCATTGTTTTCAAGTTCGGTGATGAACCGACGTTTGAATATTATAACTAAACTACTTTTCTTATAAGATAAGTCTAATTATAGCGTTAACTGTATTAAATAATTTAGCATGGTTGTACAATTTATTTCGCTGTAGAACGTAAAAGGTCAGAATGTTATATGAAGATTTCAAATAGGCAAATGTACTAACAGTCATCACGTGTTATTTCTTGACAGGTTATGGATAAGTATTTTAAGGTTCAAATCAACAAAAAACAAACATGTTCTACCGGGAAAGAAAAAGTCTGGACGCAGCAAGTCCATTATATCGATTTTTCATAAAAATCTTCGCAAATATCTTTTATACGAAAAATCGTCGGAATGTTAAAAAAATGTTTTAATTGAATTGAAAACAATAAATTTCGCTTGACCAAACTGCATACGCGTGTTGCCTTTTTTTCCCGCAGGGCACGTCCGCGGCTTTGCCGCCCCAAAAGCACTGCAACCTTTGGCTTATTGTGCATGCCCTTAGTCTTTTTACTCCACCAATTCCAAAATCACTGTGCCTTGAACTAGTCTGCACAACGATTGGTAGGGTGAAGTTATAAAGTTTTTGTTAGATACCGAAGTTGTAGTCTAGTTATTGACAGAAAATTTAAAAAGTTCATAACGCTTACTGCATCCGAAATATTACTACCAGTTTATGTAGTTTGAGCGTTTATCAATTTATTGACTAAAGGGAGGACCTGTTTCAAATACATTTTGTTAAACAGAAAATTATAAAACATTTAGATCACATAACGTTAACTGCTTCTATAAAATCGCAGAACTAGTTTGCCTCAAATAAATGTTGTTCAAACATTTTAGTCAAATGAAGAACAAACCTATTCAAACAGAAATTTAAGACCCTGTTAAGTACACTTTTCGTAATATTTCTTTTTCACAGCTCTCCTTCGTTTTAGAATGTTTGTTTGAGGATTACCAATTTTGATGTTTAAAATCATAAGTTTGATGTTCGGAGAACAAAAGTAATAAAATCTTTAAAGGATTTTTTTACCCTTTCCCCCCCAAAGGAAAGCTTAATAATCGTGTGTAATATGTAATACAGTTTGTAACCACATATTTTTTTGGGTATTTTGAACACCCCCCCCCCTCACCTCCAGTGGATGTACCTTCTTATTCAAATTGTTATAACTTTTATTTAAAGCTATATGTCTAACTTTTGGTACATGGTATACCTTTTTATAAAATACATTTCTTACGACATTTCCTTTACTGACCTGTACATGGTACACGCTATACACGAGCTACTTGAGTACGAAACTTGGTTGAAATATGTTTGCTATTTACAAGGATACGATGCAAAAGGTTTCCGAAAGAACATTCAAAATGTTCCCGGAAAAACTGGTCTGATTTTCCTGGTAAACGAACTATTCCAAGTCATTTACCAAAGGGACACGCAAACTAAGTTTCGATCAATCGATTTTAGAGGTCGTAGTACGCACACATTTTAAGAATTTTTTTGATAGTGTTACCACCGCGTTCTATCTATTATCCAAAAAATCTTGCGTTCTAAATCCTTTTGAGAAAAATACCCAAAACTCAATTTTCCATAAAGCTGGAGACCAAAATTTTGATATATCTGTAGGTAGTGTAAGTCTCTCTAGAAAAAACTTGTATTACAAATTTCATTAAAGTTATACAGAAGTTTTCCAGAAGGAAACTTAATTCATATTTAGAAAAGTAAAGTATCTGCCAAATTATAAACGTAGCAGTTATTTTCCTTATTAATCGCCAGTATGTTCTTGTTTTAGTCAACCTAATCAAATCGGTTTTTTCAATATCAACAATAATAACATTATAATTTTAGACTCAAAGGTGACAAACTTATTTTGGCGTTATAAACAAACATGCGATCTTGTTCAAAACGTATGAAATCTGTGCACTAATGTTTCTCCAAATGTCAAAGTAAAACATAAAAAACATACATTTATCGAGCTGGATTCGATCGCATAACCTTTTGCTTGGGAGGCAAGGGCGATGTTCCCTGCACCATCTAGGCACACGTTAACTAATGTTTTATTTGCGTCATAATTTAGATCGGCTTCATGCCCGGAATATAATATTCAAAGTATACGTAACAATTATTAATTACAAAATTAGTAGAATTACCATTGAAACACATCCTATGACTGTTTCGGTCTCATATGACGTCTCATGCTTAAGTTTAAAGACATTGCTTGATTTTGTTTGAATTTCTGCTATATTATGCGACAGCATAATATATCTATTGTAATTGAGGCCGTTAATAAAGCAACAAATATGGTGTATTTTAATAATTGATTGAATCGCCCAGTTAAATAATAATCACTTGGCAAATTTTTAATTTCATATCGTCTGTCATTTTCCATAATTGCGTCGGAGATTTCACGACTGTTGGTTCGGGTAGTGTGTTTTCTGCCTGGTATGTATATATAGCTTGGTTACTGTTGATGTATGGTTTATACCTGTTGTAAGAATACGCGTGGCACTAACTACTCTGTTTGTCAGGCAATTGACTTTAACCATTTAGTCGTTTCAATGCATGTATTTGGGATATTATTTTTAGTTTGGAAAAAACTCTAGATATTGTAAACCAAGTTACTTAAAATTCACAACATAGGTTTATTTGCACTATTTCTACCCACGTGTAAAGTCTCATTCCAGTTACTCTGATACTTACAAAAATATAGCATTTTCAAAAGTTTTACCCGATTTTCTACCGGAAAAACTTGAGCATAAAGGCTGATTATGATTAATGAACTCGACCTCCGTTTTCGCCCAAACAAGATTTTTGACAAGTTTGATTGAAGTCAGTTTAGTATTTTTTGAGTTATCGCGCGGATATATACATACACACACGCACACACACACACACACACACACACACACACATATATGTATATATATATATATATATATATATATATATATATATATATATATATATATATATATATATAAACATATAAAAATTTTAACGGACCCAAGGTTTTGGGTTCCAGGGACCCAAATTCGCGCTCATCTGAATAAATTTTTTCAAAAACTTTTCATCGCGACCCCTCTATTATCGAATTTTTCTTAATGAATTCGCTAATAACGTATGCCCCATCGATGGACCGGACGAGGATGTGAACATCCATGGCCTCCACTCAGTCTAGATTTGAATCCTCTGGGTTTTTGTTCCTGGGGATATATTAAGAGCCCAGTTTATTCTGGTCCTACTGTTAATACTATAAATGAACGTTGTCAAAAAATTGTGACAGGGGCAAATGAAATTAGGCATATATATCATAACGCCCGGTACAACATTAAACAAACAAAAACATAACCAGGTTAGCGTGTTTACTGGCAAATAAAACCTCTTTTAACAAAATGGGAATATATACTCTAGCATCTCGTAAATAAAATCATGGGCATGCAGATCATATCGCGGATTGTTTATTCAAAAGCAGCTGAATTGTCAATCGTTTTGTGAGTGAAACGATATAGGTTTTAATAAGGAAACTTATTAAATATCAATGCAAAGATTTTTACTGATGTTATTCTGAAAACTGGAACAAGCTATTCAGAACAAAATGTCAAAGCGAAATGATTTCAATTTGAAAGTCAATTTGGCAAACCTATTAAAAACTTGAAATTGAAAAGAGCGACAAACGGAATAATGACACTAAATGGATACGGAACATGAAACAAATCAACGATTTTAAGGTAATATTGTTTTGCGATACCGTTGCAACCTATTTATGTGTCCTCATTTTAGCTCCATGCTGTACTTTATTTCGAATAAAAAAATTGCCTGGTAATTAAAAAAATAACTGTATTACTTAGAATCAAATACCCAGTTTAACATATAAAGTTCAGGACGCAGCAAGTGCGTTATAGTAGTGAAATTTCATAAAGATTGTACGCTATTACTACGGCATATTAGTATAATTAATAATTTAAATTTAAACAGCCCTTTAAGTGCTTGTTTACAGTTTTTTTTAAAAAGTGTTGCCATCGATATCTCTCTATGATCATAAAAAATATTTTAATCTTATGTCCTAGCTCTTATTTAGAAAAAAACTTTAAGTGCTCAAAACTTAATCTTTATGAAGCTAGAAAATTAAAATTGTATATACCTAGGTACAATAAGTTTCCTTAAAAGGAACTAGTATTACAAATTTAATTAAAGTTACAAGAGCTTTCCAGAAGAAAACTTAGAAAATTATAAACGTGGCAGGTATTTTTTTCTCAATAACTGCCAAAGTAATTTCATTCTGGTCAACCCGATTGAAGAGGTTTTGCAACAACAAAAAAAGTTTTTTGAAAACAAATTCTCTATTAATGGATTTTCTTAATAAAAATTCACAAAGATAAACAATATGTTTTTTTATTTTTTTTTATTTCAACAACACACCTCGAGGGCTTACGGCCTAAATATTATCGTTAAATACTATCGTACCGTGGGTGTCGACAAGGAGGAAAGAGGCAACTTGCTAATTCTGGACTTGAAGGTTTGGAGGTTGGGGGGAGAAGGAAAAACATGTGCCGGCAAGGAATTCCACAACTTGGAAGTCCTCGGGACAAAAGATCGGGCATAACAAGATGTTCTATGTCTGGTGACCTGGACAGTAAAAGGGTGCATTCGCTCTGTTTCCCTGGTAGATCTGTTTGGGGCAGCAGGTGGAGGAACTATGGAAGAAAGCTCCTCTGAGCAGTGCCCGTGCAGATATCTATAAAAGAGAGAGAGAGAGAGAGGTCACCAACGGCACGTCGGTGGGTAAGGGATGACAGCCTGTGGGTGAGGGTAGGGTCATAGATAAGACGTATAGCTCTCCTCTGAATGGAGTCCAGGATAGCGAGTGTAAAAGCGTCAGCGGCACCCCAGATGTGGGAGCAGTATTCCAGGTTTGGCCTTATTTGTGAAGTATATAAGGTATATTGATTAGCTGGTGAAAAGTATTTGCGTGCCAGAAAGAGAAAACCTACTTTCTTAGCAGCCGCTTCTGCAATTGATATGACATGTTGGTGCCAATTCAGATTTCGATCCACATAAATGCTAACAAGTGAAAAGGACTCATTACTTTGAATAACTTGGTTGTTTGTTGTGATGGGTTCAGGGCTGGTGTATCTCTCATGATAAAGAAAGCAAGACTGTGATTTAGTGGGGTTGAATTGTACATGATTTCTACTTCCCCAGTCTAATATTTTTTGGAGATCCACAGAGACAGAACCCTCCATGAGCCTGCGATCCTCATCTATTGGGCGAAATAGACAGGCTTAGGATATTGTATATTTGAGTGTAGGGTGCTGTCGTCCGCGTAAGTGTGAACTGGGTTGGATGTGCTAGAGAGGATGTCATTGATGTGGAGAAGAAACAAAGTAGGAGCTAAAGCTGAACCTTGAGGAACAGTTTAGAGGAATGGCCATCCACGACAACAGAAATGCTCCGGTTGAAGAGGAAATTTGCTGTCCACGTACAGAGTTCTGGTGGTAGGCCATAGGCCGGTAGTTTATTAAGCAGCTCTGCGTGCCAGACCTAATCGAATGCTTTGGATATGTCTAGAGCGACAATCTGGGATTCACCTTGTAGCATCATAGACTTGTTCCAAGAGTGGGTGACAAAGGAAAGGAGGTAGGCAGTTGATCTGCGCTGAGGGAATCCATACTGCCTGTCGTGGATTAGACTGTGTTTTTCAAGAAATTTTAGTAATTCGGTGTTTATATACTTTTCCATCAGTTTAGAGATGACTGAAAGGAGAGAAATAGACGTGTAGTTGCTAGAAAGCGCTTTGGATCATTTCCCGGGGACTGGTTGTACTCGAGCAGTTTTCCAGTTACTAGGGAATATGCCTCTATTGCAAGATGTCTGAAACAGACGAGTCAGGACAGGAGCAAGTTCTGGTGCGCATTTTTTGAGAACAATTGCTGGGATCTCGTCAAGGCCAGATGCTTTCCTGGTATTAAGAGAAGAGAGCATATTTCATACCTTTTTAGTTTTGAAAATGATATCCGTCATTTTATGCGCGACGTTGGGGACTGTTGGTGGTTGAACATTTGGGGGTGGGTTGAGAGTAGAGTTGCCGGCGAACAACGAAGCAAAAAGTTCAGCCTTGCCCAGGGCGGTAGAAACAATTTCATCCCCTGAGACAAGAGGTGGGAACGTGCTCTTGCAGAAATTATTCCCAATGGATTTAGCAAGAGTCCAGAAGGGTTTGCTGGCGCTGGAGCTTAAAAGGATTTTGTTTTGATGTGGTTATTAAACGATTTTTTTGCCTCAGAAAGAATGCGGACATAGCGGTTTCTTGCGTCGTTAAATGCTTGACGGTTTTCTTGACTGAAATTGTGTATAAGCTTTTTCTGAGCTTTGACCTTTTCAAGTCTGGCCTTGTCACAGAATTTAGAGAACCAGGGCTTTTGAGTGGCTGCAGGGCTTTTCTGTGTACGTGCTCTTGCAGAAATTATTCCCAATAGATTTAGAAGTAACTTCCTTCATAATAATATATGATATAAATTCTACTATAATTTGTTTTTGTATGCCTTTTTCCACGTTGCATACATTATTTAGATCGCCCTTTATAATACTTAGTGCCAGCGAATTATTCATAAATTCTAACGTTTTATCAGTCAGACCCTGAGTATCATCGATGTGAAGTCCGAAAATTGTAACATTGTTTTTTCCAAATTTTTTTCCAATAAGTGTTGCCTGTCTTCTAGTTCATTGCACCTAACTCTAATATCCCGAATTTCCTGTGACGAATTTTCCAATGATATTGATAACCCAGTATTCTCCCTCTTAATTTATTTCTTAATCTCAATCGTATGCTGTTCAATCAACTGCTTCCTTATTTTTTCTAATGCGCTATATTAATTGACAAGTACACTTGGAGAACCCAAATCACCACAACACATTTTAAAAGACCTGACGATTGTTTCACTAACCAAGTTAGCGTCATCAGAGGATGAAAAATTCACTTAGTATATTCATTCACAACAGACATCTTATCCACAATCTTATCTGCTCAGTCCTCCTTCAGATCTAAAGCACAATTTTAATATACCCAAATAGTACAATTATTTTTCTTTTAATATATTTACTTTTTAACCACAAAATGGTTTTACCTGCCGATTATATCAAATTCATGCTAGCAATATCCGCATTACCACTGGCGCAAAAATTATTTATTCTACACTATATACTGAGCCAAATGCCAGTTTTATGAGACAGCGTTAAACAAATACAAACTCAACCTAAAAGTGGGGTGTTGGGAAACTAGGAGTTTTTATTTAAATTTATTACACACACAACGCTAAACCTTTTAAAAATCTTGTATTTGGTGTCATGCTAACAAGTTGACATTACATGATAATGCCGAGGCTGTTTTTTTCATGGAAAACTGGGATGATCTGAAAAACTAAATATCGAGCAACCACTTCAGACGTTGCAGAAGATTCTTGTCACAACGGAAGAAGTATTTGGCACCTTGGCTGTCAAAAAATTAGGTAACTGATCCGCGTTATATTGATTACGTTTTACAAACTCATCTTTTCAGCCGTTTCTCATTATCAATGGCCAGGAAGTTAATAATTGTATTTTAACATTATTAATTATCGACATTACACAGATTCTGTCAAAAAAGTTAAGCACGGCGTCGTCACGCGACGGGCGGGAATTATTAACGCATCGATTGAATGGTGTAAAGAACGCACAGAGACAAGTGAAAGAAAGTTTTTGCCTTTCAGATCTGTCTTCCATTCAGCTTTTGTTCGGTACGCGATTAAACAGTATTCTGGTTCCAGAAGAAGATTCAGTCGACGTCAAAATTAATTAGTTAAGCAACTGTCTGTATTGATATCTGTCTGAACGCCATTGTTGTCGAAACGCGGAATTCATTCATAAAACTTTGATATCTTGGAGTAATTAATAGTGCGAATTTACGCTTTAGCTAGATTTCACTTTTTTTATAAATGCGTACAGGGAAGACAATACAATTTTGCTGTGTGTTTGACTTTTGTCATTTCTCAAAACTAAATGCACATTCATAAATAAAAAGTGTAGATGTAGCAAGTGCCTTTATGGTAGTGAATTTTCATAGAAATGTTTTCAATGCCAAATGTCTTTTTTTATGTAAGGCATCAAATTTTGTTAGCAGCATAACCTATTATAACATCTCTGCATAGACGTGTCAACGCGACTCAGTAGTTAGATTTGTTTGACTTTTTGTGTATAAATTAAAAATTGAAGTTTATTACAAACCTTTTACTTCAAAGTATAAAACAGGCTAGAGGAGAGATGATAGGCAAAGAAAACGATTTTATGGAAGGCATCAAATTTTGTTAGCAGCATAACCTATTATAACATCTCTGCATAGACGTGTGAACGAAGCTCAGTAGTTAGATTTTTGTGACTTTTTGTGTACAAATTAAAAACTGAAGTTTATTACAAACCTTTTACTTCAAAGTATAAAATAGGTTAGTGCTAAGTTAGAGTTCATTGCTGCGTTAATTTGAGTGATTAATAACAAATTTATACCAAAAATTCTGGATGCAGCAAGTGCGTTATGGTAGTGAATTTTCATAAAAATCTTTTTAATAACCAATATGTGAGTTTTTTTAAGAAAGCATGCATCAAATTTGGTTACCAGCATAACCTATAGAGTAAAAACAATGTGCCATGTTCCATTAAAATAACTTTATTGTGTGAGAATGTACAAAAATTTCCAAAAGTAAATTTAAAATGTTCCCGAAAAAACACATTTCTTGGTCAACCTTATAGGTTAATAGCAAATTGAGCTGTTCAAATATGAAACATTTGATCAAAATTCGCTACCATAACGCACTTTCTGCGTCCAGAATTTATTTTCTTACAAACATGCATTATATTTCGATGGAAAATGCAAAAATGCAATAACATAAGGCGTGTTTGATTAAAAAAAGGAAATTTATATCACCAACGACTTATGGGCCAGCCTGTGATTGCAGAAATATTATTTTAAGATGTAGCTCAAGACACCCTATAATTAATATATACAAATTTTCTTCATATCTTATATAATAACGGATATATTGAGCTTTATTAATTTTTTACGAAAATTCGACAAAAATTATATACCATTAAATGATAAACTCTATAGCTAAGGCTACTGCCAAGCATCAGAGAAAGGGTCTATTTGAAATGAATTTTCTGCAAATATTTTAGTAAAATGAAGGACAATGACGGTTGAAACTAAGACTTTAGGGTTTGTAAAACATCCTTCTTGAGACATTTTATTTCTATAGCCCGTATTAGATTTAAGTTATTTGCCTAAATGTTGCTAATTTTGACATTTTAAATCGCCACTTTGACGTTTTAAGGAAAACCCCCTTTTTTTAAATGCCTATAACTTTTTTGTCTTTTGACCTATATAGCTAAATTTTGGTAGATAACTTACCTATAAGGATGTAAACCTGCGTACCAAATTTGGTTGCCCTTACTTTGTTAATCCTGGAGATATAAATTTTTTTCGAAAGAAAACACAAAATTTTCCAGGAAAACCTGGGAAGATTTTCCTGACTAACGAACTCATTCAAGCCATTTGTAAAAGGAATTTTTTCACCACATTTGATCAAAATCGGCCTATTATTTTTTGAGTTATCGGTGTGACATATATATATATATATATACATATATATATATATATATATATATATATATATATATATATATATATATATATATATATATATATATATATATATATATATATATATATATATAAACATATAAAAATTGAAACTGACCCCGGATATGTTTTCTGGGGGGCCTAATTAGCGCTCATTTGAAGAAATTTTTTCAAAATTCAAAAGTGGGGATCTCCTCATTAGTGAATTTTTTTTCAAGAAAATTCACTAATAAAGTAAATAAACAATAAGGTGCATTATAATTTGTGGCGTTATAGATTGTTCGTTCTTTAAGAGGGGGCTCTCAGTTTGGAGGGATATTTAATAAAGGTTATTGTGGCGTTGGTTATTAATTTAGCTAAAATTGGTCGAGTTATTTAACAGATTAAATTAGTACACATTTATGTTCTATTAAAAGACTATCAACACTAGTTTTCGCGAAATGAACATATTAGTTGGGGAGTGAATGGAATAAAATCTGTTATTGAACATTGTTGCGTTGTTTAGCTATAACTGGTAAATACTTCCGTTGCTATTTTAAATTTTTATGGAATAAATGTAGCAAATTAAACGCACTGGATCGTAAGCGCATCAGAAAATCTCCATTAAAATGATTCGTGTGTGCGTGTGTCTGTATTTGTAAACTAACTAATTAATATTCACCTATGCCTAACAAGTGTTGTGTGCCTCTTTGCCAAGGAAATTACACAAGCGCAAATAAAGTGCCTGTGTTTACTTTACGAAAGGACGATGCCTTTTGTGGAAAGTGGTTGAGTGCAATACCAAGAGCTGACTTTGTTCCAGCAAAGTACGCGAATGTATGTGCTGTAGATTTTCTTAAAGACGATATTATTTAGACTAAAGCAATGAGTGATTCAAAAACTGGACAATCTGTTACAATTCAATTAATCTAAATCCTAAACTTAAGTCGAATGCGATACCAAGCGAATTTACCTATTGTCTCTATTATTTGCCAAAGTAGGGATGGGAAGGTTGTCTCAATAAACAACGAAAATTTAATGAAAACAGTAGAACTGAGCTGCAAAAATTACAATTACAATTTGTAAATTAATGTATATTTCGCGACCTGCAGTGAACTATTCTATCGAGATTAACAAAAATTTGCAAGTTACATCTTCTTTTTTACATGACAAAAAAATAGTGATTCGTTTTCAAAAATGTAAGACTCTTTTTGTTTCAGATAATTTGATTGAAATTAAAGACCTACTGCAAGTCATGCACTCGCCTCTATCCTCGGATTTACAAAATCATGTTACTCGGCCTATTTCCCCGGAGACAGATATGCAGAACAACCACCTCCAGCAGAGGTGTGGAAATTCATCACCTACTGCAAGGGGAACAATTATCACCTGGTAATGGGTGTGATGCGAACTCCCATAATCTGGTTTGGGGAAGCACAGACACTAACAGGCGAGGTGAGTCACTATTTGAATAAATATTAGGGAAGGAGCTGGTCGTCAACAACATAGGACCGGACTCACCTTTCTAACAGTCTGGTTTTAGATCTCACAATCACCTCAAGGCTGTTGAGCTCAAAGATCGTCAAATGTAGGGTGTCGTCTGAACCATCATGTTCGGACCATGCCTACATCCTATTTGAGATTAAAACAGGCCCTAGACCTGTGGTGGAGTATCGCGACCCGAAGAGGACGAATTGGAAGGGGTACAAGCAATCCCTCGCCGCCCGACTTGTGTCCGCTATCCCCACAGTAAGGGATCGTGAAGAGATTGAGATTGCGACTGAACAGGTAAGGAATGCTGTGGTCCCAGCATATCACGAAAACTGTCCACTAAAGTCAAAAAAGATAGTCGAGGGTCTTGGTGGAACAATAACCTCGAAATATTACGAAGAGAAGTGAGACGTCTCTTCAATCGTGCTAAGACTATAGTCAACTGAGAACAATATAAATCCGCTCTAACACATTACAACAAAGAGTTAAGGAACGCTAAGAGGGAGTCCTGGAGGAGGTTCTGCGGGGACATCTCTAATTTGCCCAGCAGCACCAGAATCCACTGAATTCCATCACGGGATCGTGCTGAGGAACTGGGATCGATAAAACGACCAGATGGTTCCTTTACTGAATCACTGAAAGAAACGTTAGGGCTCTTAGCACACACACACACTTCCCAGATTGTCTGATCCTGTGCAATGAAGATGTCCTGCCAGCCGAGGGTCGATTTAAACGCCCTCAAATGTTTTGTTATCCATACAAATTATTTTGTCTTGTGAGTTTCTCTGATCACCGGTGATTTTTTTAGTGAAGTTTCGTAGGAAAAATTCACTAATGGATGGACCTCGACCTTTGAATTTTGAAAAAGTTTCTTCAAATGTGCGCGAACTAGGACCCATAAAACCCATATCCGAGGTCAGTTTCAACATATATAAACATATAAAAATTGAAACTGGCCATGGTTCTAGGGAGCCAAGTTCGCGCTCGTTTAAAGAAATTATTTCAAAACTTAAAAGTCGAGATCTCATCATTAGTGAATTTTTTAAAGAAAATTGACTAGAAAAAAAATTGTATCACCAACTATGTGAAAACTGGAACCTGTGATGAGCACTAATGAGAAAATCTTGTGTCTTGAGCTGCACCTTATATTTCGACAATTACTGGGTGGCGCATATGTCGTTGGTGATAAGTACACTTGGAGAACACCCAAATCAGCACAACACATCTTTCAGAGACCTTACGATTGTTTCGTTGACAATGTCAACATCTTCAGAGCAAGAAAATTCCCCTGAAGATGTTGACATTGTCAACGAAACGGTCGTAAGGTCTCTGAAATATGTGTTGTGGTGATTTGGGTGTTCTCCAAGTGTACTTATCACGAACGACATATGCGCCACCCAGTAATTGTCAAAATATAAGGTGAAGCTCAAGACACAAGATTTTCTCTATAAGGGGTGAAATGTTGTTTAGTATGGGGATTGGTGGCAACACTGGCAAGTGACTTTTGAGAGACTTTCCTTGTCCTGACCTTTTGTTAATTATATAGTAGGATTTAAGATAATTTTGTATTGTTAAAAAGTTATAAAAATAACGTGATTTAAACAAGATGAATATATAACGCTTAGAGACACATATATTAGTGAATTTTTATTTTTTTTAAAAATCACTAATAGAGAGGTATCGATGGTGAGACTTTGCAAAAAATTTTTCAAATGAGCGCGAACTAGGACCCCTAGAACCCATATCCGGGGTCAGTTTCAATTTTTTATGTATATATATATATATATATATATATATATATATATATATATATATATATATATATATATATATATATATATATGTATCCAACCGATAACTCAAAAAATAATTAACCTATTTTGACAAAACTCGGCAGGTACCTTTATTTTATAAATGGCTTGGACGAGTTTGTCAGCCAAGAAAATCCGACAAGGTTTTGCGGGAACATTTTGAGTTTTCTTTCGAAAAAAATCTTTTTCTCCAAAAATTACAAAGTTATTTTAATGAAGTTTGACGGATATGTTGTCTTGCAAAAGACCATCCTAAACACCAAAATTAAACTTTCTAAGTTTATAAAAAATTGAGTTATTCAAATTTTTAGTTTTTTTTTAGAAAAAATTTTTTCTCCGAAAATTACGAAGTTATTTTAATGAAATTTGGTAAATACGTTGACTTAGGAAAGACCTTACTACATACCAAAACTGAACTTTCTAAATTTATAGAGCATTGAGCTATTCAAATTTAAAACAATTTATAAAAATTCACTACCATAACGCACTTGCTGTGTCCCGAACTTTTTTTACATTACATTTAATAATTATTTTATTACAAGAAATAGCAAATGAAACGAATAATCTGGGTGTGATGAGAGTCAAGTATGTGTATTTTGTATTGCACTGGAATGTCAATGTTAAAATTATTATCACCCCTGTGTGCAGTAACGGCAGAGCAGGCACAACCGCCATAGGTGTAATTAAAATCCTTATCGGATACCTAAACAAGAATATAAAGCTGTGTATACACTTAGTGAAATAGACATAACTAAGAGATTAATTGATATTTCTTGTAAGTTATCCACGTAGCTTTCATCAAATAAAGTCAAAGGGATAATACGAAAATACGTTTCTAAGAGATTCCTCGTGTCTAAAGCCAAGGTAACATTCTCTACCCCTTATTAGTACCTACATACCAACTATAAGCTTGTCAACTGTCACTATTGTGTTTGTTAATTATAGACATATAGGGCATTCCGTGTATACAAGGATGCTTCAAAATGTTACTGCTTTCTTGCAAAACTTGCAGAAAGTAACAAAAGTAACACAATATCAAGTGAATGTCTCCAGCTTTTGCCTTAAGTCAGCTTCATGCGTATGCTTTTAATTTTAGTAAAATCATCGTAGTCCAAACTCGCTGTCGCGGTAACTGTGATACTCTGTCTCAACTCATTTCATTTCACTGTAGCTTTCGTAAATTTTCAAATGCGCCAGGTTTTCCAAAAGTTGCCAGATTGGTCGACCTTCTCCTTCTTTTTCAAGACATTGTCCCTTTTCATAAATGTTGTTAAAAAGTTACTATGCCTCAGATAATGTCTTATATATTTGATCTTCTACTTTTCAATTTTTAGAGCAAACATTTTTCTTCTCCCACACTCCTATTTGTCTCTTTATTGATGTAGAACGCCTTTGTTACTTTTGTCCACGTTCACATTTTAAGGGCTTTTACCCCTCTCATATCCTGCTTACTCAAAAAATAGCTGTCCGCCTCATTCACTACCACACTCCGTACGTACGATCTGATAACTTTTATTCATGTTTATCATCAAATGTATATATTATGTGTCATTCTATTCTTTAATAAACACTTTTTGCTTGAACGTCTTATTAAGTATTGTCTTTACAGCTTATCAGTTCCTTTTATTTTGAATTTGTATTGGATTTTTATTACACTAGGTCATTTCTCCAAGAATCCAAGTCTCCAATTTACCCTAATAATACACCCAAGTGCTTAACATTGGTCCTTCGAGTCGGCTAACAAACTTATCCAAGCCATTTACAAAAGGAAGGTACCTGCCAAATTTTGTCAAAATCGGTCTATTGTTTTTTGAGTTATCCGTGTTATACATACATACATACATACATATATATATATATATATATATATATATATATATATATATATATATATATATATATATATATATATATATATATATATATATATATATAAACATATAAACATATAAAAATTGAAACTGACCCCAGGTATGGGCTCTAAGGGCCCTAGTTGTTCAAGCTTATTTAAAGAAATTTGTTTAAAATTTAAAAGTCGAGATCTCCCCATTAGTAATTTTTTTCTACGAAAATTCACTAAAACCAATAGAAAAATAATACGTAAAAAAGGATTTCACACAAAATACCTAACTCATTTTAAGGTATTTGTTTTTGTTCGTATTTTCTTCACTGGCGGTTAATTTTATTTTTGTTCGTAATATGCGTTTTCTTTGTTGAGCTGAGTTCACTCACATTGATTGCACATCTACCTGGGGTAGTTTCATAAATGGTTTCACACATGGTTGTGTTTATATTCCCATTTTTGGTTCCAGGAATAGGCATAAGCTGGCCTCTTCACTGATTAAGATTTTAATTTCACTGAGTGCACTGAACACTGTGTGACCTAAGTCACTTACAGTCAATTTTTAACATAATGGTTTTTCTACAGTACAATCACCAAGACAAATACTATAGCATCCCGTGTAGGCACGTCCTCACAGTACGCCATATCAGATGTTTGTACTAACAGGTATATACCCTAGTATGTTGATTTACTAACGTTTTTTGTTATTTATAGCAAACAATTTTTATTTAAAATTGATTTTTTTGCTCATATTATAACGAAATGAAGAAAAGCAACAGCTGAGATACAGATTTAGGAGCTTTTTACTTATTTCCTGTCGTATTTTTCACTCACATTAGTGGGACTACCAGAATTATCAATTTTGACGTTTCAACTTTTTTTAATCAGAGGATTACCCATAACTTTTTTGCCTTTTCAGGAGAGGAAGGTACTCACCAAATTTGATCAACAGCGGCCCATTATTTTTTGAGTTATCGGTGTGACACACACACACAAATATATATATATATATATATATATATATATATATATATATATATATATATATATATATATATATATATATAAATTAAAACTGACCCTGGATATGTGTTCTAAGGGGCCTAATTCGCGCTCATTTGAATACATAAAAAAAATTAAAATCGCGATCTCCTCATTAGTGAATTTTTTCAACAAAATTCATTAAAAACACAGCAATCAAATAAGGTGAGCTTTCGCGTATTGCACATTCTTCTTTAATGCCATTATCATATGTGTCTTATTACAAGTTCACTCGATGCAACTTTTATTTGAACACAATGACAAGAGCCTCGGTAGTTCAGGGGTAAGAACGTGTGCCTCTGAACCGAAGGGTACTGGGTTCGATCTCAGGGTTATGCTTTCACTTTTTCAGTACAAATTGTAACATTAACATCAACGGAGGTTCTTGCATTGTATTTGAACAAGTTGAATATCTGCACGGGGCGCGTAAATACGTCGGTCCCGTGTTCCATGCGATGTCGGGCACGTTAAAGATCCCCACGCTCCTTACAGAAAGGCGGGGGTTCGGCAAAATTTTCAGGATAGTGAGGTTAAACTGCCCCCTGGCGTCGGTGATTGGCCATAGTCGCGGACATAGGCCGACTTTAAAAGAAACAAAACACAACTAAATGACAATCAGCTGCATCTGACTTTTATACATCCAATAGTTATGCTGGTTTCAACTTACACAGCCACGCACAATTCCGTGCAGCAGTGCGTGATAAATTACTTATTATAACTCTCAGCCAGCTCTGGACAAGTCTATACTTGTTTTATAGGAACTATTATTAGACGGTCGTTGGAGGCCCAGTTTATGTAAATACGTGATGCTAATGAACAATTTTTGTTGTTAATTTATACGTACACTTGAATGTTTTCGAATGAAGTGTGTGTTAAATAAAGACGTGTTTAGAGAATATATCGTTTCAAATTATTTAAAATTAATTATAACTAACCAAAGTATCTCCTGGCCTGCAGTTTAGGCATTCTAAGGTTGAATTTTATGTTCGCTGAGGAACATAAATATGTGAACTAACCTTATATTTAGATTATAGCTTGTTACGATTAAACTGAAGGCAAGTTAATTAAAAGACTTAGAACCTGATGCTGATTAAAACGTTTAGATTCATCAGGGCATGGCGCTTTTGTGTTTAGGTCGTAGCTTTATATGTTAAACTGTCGTGTTGGTCTAGCGTTCTCCGTATTTCATTGACATGGTAATTAAATTATTCATTCACACAAAAATATCTGGACCTGAGTTTGGTTCTTTAGCACATTAAACATTCATATATACATATGAGCACTAATATTTCGCTGTTATGTATTATAAATCACGCTTTCTTTGAATATTAGTGAATTTTTATAAAAAAATTCACTAATAGAGAGGTATCGATGGTGAGAAATTTTTTTTTCAAATGAGCGCGAACTAACCGATTTCGATGAAATTTGGCAAGTGCCTTTCTTTTATTAATGGCTTGGATGAGATCGTTAGCCAGGAAAATCGAGCAAGATTTTCCGAGAAAATTTTGAGTTTTCTTTCGAAAAAATTTTTTTACCCGAAAATTACAAAGCTGTTTTAATGAAATTTAACGGATATGTTGCCTTGGGAGGGACCTTAGTACTTACCAAAATTCAACTTTCTACGTTTATAGAAAATTGAGTTATTCATATTTTGAATTTTCTTTCGACAAAAATTTTTTTACACGAAAATTACAAAGTTATTTTAATTAAATTTGGTGGTTATATTGCCTTAGAAAAGACCTCATTACATACCAAAATTAAGCTTTTTAAGTTAATAGAAAATTGAGTTAATAAAATTTGAAGCATTTAATAAAAATTCAATACCATAACGCACTTGCCGCGTCCCGATTTTTTTTCAAATTTTGTTTGTAGCATTTTAACAGTATGGAAAAAACCTTTGTAGCAACTAGATTGTAAACACGTTAAAATTGAAAACCGATAGAGAAAGCAGCTATTTGAATTTAAGTTTATTTCTTTGAAACGTTTGATAATTTAAATATTTCGTATTGTCAGTCACTTTTTTTTCAGCATTTTCCAGTGGAAGCTCTAGCGTTTTGTTAAGAACCTTAGAGAAACGTGGGATACACTATAAACACTGAACTCTTAGAACACTGAAGAAGATAATTTGAAAAGTTTCTATATTGGGGCAAAAAAAATACTTAGGTTAAGGTAGCGAGCTAGCCGTTTCGTGTTTTTCACTGCCACCCTTTGGCCTATTGTGACGCTTCTATGCAAATATCCAGAACGACCTACCCAGAATTATTTTCTTTTGTTAGGTTCGACAGACTAGACGGCAAGTGACTGAAACGTCAACCTCGTTACATCTTCGCAATGGTAACAATACATGAAATGAGATCTCGCCTTCATACTGACAACATTTGCACAGTACTCTTCAAAACTCAGAATAAAAATTCTAATATAAAAAAAGTCTGGACGCAGCAAGTGCGTTATGGAAGTGAATTTTCTTTAAATTGTTTTAATAGAAAATATGTCTATTTAATGCAAGCAGGAATCAATTTGGTCACCGGTATAACCTATATAGTAGGAACAATGTACCATATTTTATCAACATAACTTGTTTGAAAATGTACAACAATTTTCCGAAAATAAACTCAAAACAATGCCGAGAAAACTCGTTTCCTAGCTGACGAAATTTAGGTTAACGCAAATTGCGTTATTGAATTGTGAAGCGTTTAATGAAAATTCGCTACTAAAACGCACTTACTGCGCCTAGATTTTTTTTACAAACATGCATCACATTTCGATGAAAAATGCAAAAATGCAATAAGGAATGTTCAAGAAAAAATGTAAGTATCACCAACGACTTATGGGCCATCCTGTGGTTGTTAAAATAATTTTATGATGCAGCTAAAAACACCTATAGGTAACGTATACAATTTTTTCTAGTATCTGGCATAATAACAATTATATTGAGCTTTACCGTCGAAATGCGTCACCCTGTATATATGTAAACAGAAAGTAAACCCGGATATGGATTCTAGGGGGACAGGTTTGCGCTCATTTGAAGAAAACTTTTTAGAGTTGAAAAGCCGCGGTTTCCTCGTTAGCGAATTTTTTCTACGGAAATTAGCTAAAAATTATAGACCGTTAAACCATTAATTTAATGAGAGCTACTTCCAAAGCATCAGAGAAACTGTCTGTTTGAAATTAATTTTCTGGAAATATTTTATTAAAATGAAGGGCTATGATGGTGGAAGCAGAAACTTAAGGGTTTTCAGAACACTTTTTACATAATCCGTATTTTTTTCAGGTTCTTTGCCTAAATGTTGCCAATGTTGACGTTTCAAATCGCGACTTTTTACGTCTTGACGAAAACACCAACTTTTTTTCTTTAAATGCCTCTAACTTTTTTGTCTTTAAACTTACAGACCTATACTTTGGTAAATTGTTCACCCTTTATATATATATATATATATATATATATATATATATATATATATATATATATATATATATATATATATATATATATAATATAATAATTGAAACTGACCCTGGATATGGGTTCTAGGGGGCGTAGTTCGCGCTCTTTTGAACAATTTTTTTCAAAATTCAAAAGTCTAGATCTTCTCGTTAGTGATTTTTTTTTGTTGGCTACTGAACCACGTTGTCGAAACTTTGCAACTAACTCCAAAATGTATTTTCTGTTAGAATGTCTGTTCGGATGTCGGTTGGTACGGTTGGCACAGTCATCGTTTTTGAAAAAAAGAGTAATTATTTCAACTCTTTCTTCTACAGAATACACCATTGTGAAATTGATTTTCGGTAGCACTATCAAGTATCAAACCGACCGATGAACTGAAATAATAAACCCCATTTCTCTCATTCCGATAAGAAATGATCTGAAAGTCAATTTTTTGTTTACAAACCAACAAAACATATTGAACTGTGAATAATTTTTAAACGAGTTGATAAAACTTCCAAAAAGTAGTGTGCTGAATTCAGAAAAGAAAGAGCTTTCAAATGATGTAACACTCGATCCATGTTCTCTCTTTGAAATATAAGGGTTGTTATCACCACCCTTAAGGGGTTGATGTGACAAAGTTGAGTTTTATGTCAAAACATGTCCCCCTCAATATTAAAATTGACGTGTTTCAGCGCTTCTTAAAAAAATTTCTGTGGACGCAAATCGGTCTGTTTCGTTTTCAATGCGTCACCCTGTATATACAGGGTGACGGATTTCTATGGTAAAGGTCAATGTAGCCGTTATTATCCAAGATAAGAGCAAAAAGTGTATACGTTAATTATAGGGTGTTTTGAGCTGCATCTTATAAAATTATTTTGACGATAACCGGTGGCCTGTAAGTCGTTGTTGATAAAAAAATAATTTCGAACACCCCTTATATTATTTTATTTTTGTATTTTTCATCGAATTCTAATGCATGGTTTTTGAATTATTTCAATTGTTTTGTAACTTTTCACATATTTGACACATATCAAAATTATATCACGGCTTTTTTACCAATAAGTAGGAGAGTCTCATGAAAGTGATACATTCAGAAAGGTTTTGGTTTATTTTATTGGTCAAAAAACTTCAGATGCCGTATACAGAGCGCTCAAATAATGACTGAATTCGAAAAAATTCAAATTGAATATCTGCGTCTACCTAGAGACTCGCATTGTTCGTGAGATTTTTGTGACATTTTGGTAATTAATAATAAATGCTGAACAAGTTATTGTAAATAAAATGTTTTGAAATTTGCTTGAAAAAGTCGTTTGCAAAGTTTCGTGCAAGATTTTTCGTCGAAAATCTTTTTGTGAATAATTATATCTTAGTAGGTAAGTAAATCGTTTGAAGTGGTTCGTTGGCCAGGAAAATCGGACCAGTTTTTACGGTAACATTTTACTTAAGTTTGTTTTCGGAAAATGTTTGTACTTTAAATTACTTAAAATAAAGTTATTTTGATAAAATATGGTACATTGTTTCTACTATAAAGGTTATACTGGCACCCAAATTGATGCCTGCTTTCATTAAAAAAAAGTCAGGACGCAGCAATTGCGTTATGGAAGTGAATTTTCATAAAACTGTTTTTAGTAGCAAATGCGAAGGCATCAATCTGATTACCGGTATAGCCTATGTAGTAAAAACAATGTACCATATTTTATTAAAATTACTTATTGTTTGAAAATGTACAAAAATTTTCCGACAATAAACTTAAATGTTGGTTTCCTAGCCAACAAACCTTAGGTCAATAGCAAATTGAGTTATTGAAATTTGAAGGATTTAATGAAAATTCGCTACCAAAACGAACTTATGGCGTCCAGATTTTTTCTTACAAACATGCATCATATTTCGATCAAAAATGCAAAAATGCATTAACAAATTTGTTCTACGAAAATTAGCCAAATATTATAGACCGTTAAACCATAAACTTAACTAAACCTACAGCGAAAGCATCAACTTAACTAAACCGACTGCCAAAGCATCAGAGAAAGGGTCTATTTGAAATGAATTTTCTGTAAACATTTTAGTAAAATTAAGGGCAATAAGGGTTGGAGCTGAAACCTAAGTGTTCGTAGAACACTCTTCGTGCAACATTTTCTTTTCACAGTTCGTATTTGTTTCACCTTCTTTGCCTAAACATTGCCAATTTTGGCGTTTCAAATCGCGACTTTGACGTTTTGTCTTTAAACTTAGAGACCCCAATTTTTGTACATGGTTCACTCTACAAACACGTGTGCCAAACTTTGCCCATACTTTGTTATTTCCGGAGAAAATTTTTTTTAGAAAGAAAGCACAAAATTTTCCGGGAAAACCTGGGCCGAGGTACCCGCCAAATTTGATCAAAATTGGCCTATTATTTTTTGAGTTATCGTTGTGATACATACATATATATATATATATATATATATATATATATATATATATATATATATATATATATATATATATATGTATATATATATATATATATATATATATATATATATATATATATATATATATATATATATATATATATATATATGTGTGTGTGTGTGTGTGTGTGTGTGTGTGTGTGTGTGTATACATTTAAATTGGATATGTATTCTGAGGGTCTAATTAGCGTAAATTTGAAGATTTTTTTAAAATTCTAAAGTCGGGATCTCCTCATTGGTAAAATTTTTTTAAGAAAATTCACTAAAAAAACATATTTGTTATTAAAAACATTTTTATGAAAATTGACTACCATAATGCTGATTCCAGAATTTTTTAGTTTCCGTAGAAATAATTTTCTGTAAGATTTTTGTAAATTGTTGGTAATTAGTAACAAATGTTTATATGTTAATAAGCTATTGTAAAAAATGTTTTTAGTTTTTGCGAAAAAAATATTTGGTAAAGTTTCGTAAAAGAATATAATTTTCATGAAATATTGTTGAAGACAATTTTTGTAAAAAAAAATTGGCGAATTTTTTTGAAGGAAATTGCAAATTTTCGTGCACAAATTGTTCTAAGAATTTTTCTTAAAAATCTTTGTGTGAATAATTATATGTTGACAGGCGTGTAAATAACTTGAAGATGTTCGTCGGCTGTGAAAATTAGACCAGTTTTTCGGGAACATTTTGAGATTATTTTCTAAAAAAGTTTTGAAATAAAGTAATTCTTATGATGCATGGTACATTGCCTCTACTAGAGAGGTTGTACGGTTAACCAAAATTGATGCCTTTAATTAAAAAGTGGCATATTTGCCATTAAAAACATTTTGATTAACATTCACTATCATAACACTTGCAGCTTCGAGATTTATTTAATTGTTCTGGCTGATATAAAACTGAGTGACTATTTTATAAAACCTTCTAGATTCTTTTATATGGTTTTTGATCCACAGTGTTCATGCTTATACGAAATACTGTAACCGTTGAATTTCACTCGTACGGCGCTTTGTTATGCGATGACTTATGACTTTTAGAAGTTGAAAGCTTAAAAAATGTTCCTCAGTCACGACGGCTTTGTATAGGAAGAGAATTTGTCTCCGAATTTTGTGCTTTCTATAGTCGTCCTTATAGTATCTGACATATTATCTCTGAAAAGTATGATTTGAATGACAAGTGACTTTTATGAACTGGACGGCGGACGTTAAATGATATATTTGTGTACTGTGAGAATGAGCGCAATGAAGGGAGAACGGGAGCCGGGAAAAAGAGAGAACTTGGTGGGCTACGAAAACTTCTTAGTTAACAATAAAATGAAATGAATTTCCCCCCGAGTTTTTGACGAAGAAACTTGTTTAAGCAATAATATAGGGTGGCGCATTGAAAACGAAACAGACCGATTTGCGTCCAGAGAAATTTTTTTTCAAGAAACGCTGAAACACGTCAATTTTAATATTGAGGGGACATGTTTTGACATAACACTCAACTTTGTTACATCAAGACCTTAACGGTGGTGATAACAACCCTTATATTTTAAATAGGGAACATGGATCGAGTGTTACATTATTTGAAAACTCTTTCTTTTCTGAATTCAGCACACAAATTTTTTTTTGGAAGTTTTATCAACTCGTTTAAAAATGATTTACAGTTGAAGATACAAAAACGCATTTCACTCATTCCGATAAGAAATGTGCTGATAGTCAATGTTTTGTTGGTTTGTAAACAGAAAAATTGACTATCAGAACATCTCTTATCGGAATGAGAGAAATGCGGTTTATTATTTCAATTTATCGGTCGGTTAGATACGTGATAGTACTACTGAAAATTAATTTCACAATGGTGTATTCTGTAGAAGAAAGAGTTGAAATAATTACACTTTTTTTCAAAAACGATGACTGTGCCAACCGTACAGCAAATTTGTTTAATGAACGACATCCGAACACACATGTTAACAGAAAATACATTTTGGAGCTAGTTGCAAAGTTTCGAAAAAGTGATTCAGTAGCCAACAAAAAACGGGATCCTGAACGTGAATTTCCGGTTATAAATGAGACTACTGAGATGATTGAAGTTTTAGGAAAAATTTCTGCAGACCCAACTTTGAGCACGAGAAAATTGGCCACTGTTTCAAACATCAAAAGAAGAACTATTCAACGAATATTGAGGCATCATAAATTTCACCTGTATAAAATTAATCTTGTACAACAACTGAATGAAGATGATTTTGATCGGCGGCTGGAGTTTTGTGAAGTTATGATTGCACGAATAGCTGATAACGGGAACTCTCTGTTCAATATCTGTTTTTCAGACGAGTGTACGTGTTTATTAAACTCTACAGTCAATCGTCATAATTGTCGTTATTGGGCAGATAGTAATCCAAGAAATTTTCACGAAGTTCACACTCAAAATCCACAGAAATTGAATGTCTGGACTGGCATTTTTGGAGACCGTTTAATCGGACCAATTTTTCTTGATGGCAATTTGAGTGGCGAAACGTATTTGGAGTTACTAGAATATATCGTTTACCCTCTACTAATTGACATTGTTGAAAATGATGATCGCTATCAGGAAAATCAATTAGTGTTTCAACAAGATGGAGCTCCTTCACATTTTTCACAATGTGTTAGGGAGTATTTGAACAGAGAGTTTCCAGAGCAATGGATTTGGCGTAGAGGTGCTATTGAGTGGCCCCTTAGATCACCGGATTTAACTCCTTTAGACTTCTTTCTATGGGGCCATTTAAAGAGTAGAACTTACGCAACAGAACTGGAGTCTCTGGAAGAATTACGACGATGCATTGTTGAAGAATGCCGTCTAATAACTCCACAAATGCTCCAGAATGTCAGAGCTCGTTTTGAACAAAATTTGTACTTTTGTATGGAAGCTGGTGGTCAACAATTTGAATAATTACTTAACTGGATAAACATTTTTGAACGTTTGGTTTTGTCTTTTAGTTTTTTTTAACGAAAAATTGACTAATTAATGCATTTCTTATCACAAGGAATGAAATACGTTCTTGCAACTCCAACTGTGAATAATTTTTAAACGAGTTGATAAAACTTCCAAAAAAATTAGTGTGCTGAATTCAGCTTTATTATTTACGAAAGTATGAATTTTTTCCAGAATAAAACGTAAATTTTTCCCGGAAAAACTGGTCCGATTTTCCTGGCTAACGAACTTATCTAAGCCACTTGCAAAAAGAATTAACTCACCAAATGCTATCAAAATCGGCTTTTTATTTTTTAAGTTATCGGTGTGATACAGCCATATATATATATATATATATATATATATATATATATATATATATATATATATATATATATATATATATATATATATATATATATATATATATATATATATATATATATATATATATAAATTTATACTGACCCCGGATATGTGTTCTAGGGGGCATAGTTCGCGCTCATTTGAAGACATTTTTTCGAAATTCAAAAGCCAAGAATACCTCATTATTGATTTTTTAAAGAAAATTCACTAATAAAAATGACGGATTACGTCTTCAAAATATTTACGTGATTAATGTCAATATGTAACATAAAAATAGAATCAACTGACAGCAATAATAACTATACATACAACAATAAAATAGCGAAACAATAACAGTAATAAAGCAGAATTAATTAAAGGACGTTTAGAAATTATTTAAAAAAATGGTAATGCAGCCTTAATACTTAAACTTAATACAATCGACACACATAAACTCATCATCTTATTACAATATATTTGAAAAACAGTTAGAAGTATTTTATTTGATGTATTTATTTGGAAAGAAGAATTTCCAAGAGAAGGTAATCCATTAGATCGGTTTGCTCACTTTAAACAAGGTAGCTTTTTCGTGTATGTGCTTTTTTACTTTCAAAACTTAAAAGTCATGCGGTTATTTACTCTGAATCTATGTTGATAATCAATAGTATGTTTAGCAAATATAGATTTGTCAGCGTGGCTATTTCCAAGTGCAGAAATATGTTCTAGAAGTTTGGCCGATATAGATTGCGCTACAGTTTGTCAGTTTGTACAAGCCCATTTATAAACTCCAGCTTTTGTCAAAAACCTGATTTTTCTTTCGCGGTAAATAACAAATTACGCGTCGTGTTGTATGTTTTAAAAGCTACCTTTGAATTTGTACAGGTATTAAAGTTTTTGAAATATTTTCCTGAACGGTTCTAAAATAATTCATCAAAACATAACATTTGTTATCTTTGTGTCTCTAATATTTGGCTAAATTAAATTAAGTGTAAGTAGGTTCCCTGTATATTGAAAAATCATACGAATTATTTTCTAACTCTCTAATGGTTAAATCTAGAAAAGGTATAATAGTTACGTTTCTCATATCTTGTATATTAACGCATATATTGAGCTTTACCCTAAAAATGCGTCATCCTGTATATATTAAAACAGATAAAAACTGAAACTAACCCAGGGTATGGGTTTTAGGGACCCCAGTTTGCGGTCATTTGAAGAAATCTTTTCAAAATTTAAAAGTGGCGGTCTCATCGTTAGCCAATTTTTTCTACGGAAACTCCCTAAAAATTATAGGCTATTAAACGATAAACTCTATAACTAAAACTACTGCCAAAGCATCAGAGAAAAGGTCTATTTTAGTAACATGAATGATAATGACGGTAGAAGCTGAAACTTAGGGCTTTGTGAAATACTCTTCTTGCTACATTTCCTCTATATAACCCTCAATTGTTACCGGGTTTTACCTTAATGTTGCTAATTTTGACGTTTAAAATCGCGACTTAGACGTTTCAAATCGCGACTTTGACGTTTTAAGAGGAAAATCCCCAAATGGTTTTCTTTAAATGCCTATAACTTTTTGTCTTTTAACTCACAGAAGTTTTAGTGCACAGTTTACTTTGCTTGGCATAAAACGGCGTACTAAATTTAGTTGCAATGACTTTGTTATTTCCGGAGATTTAACAATTTTCCGAAAGAGAACACAAAATTGTCCGGCAAAAACTTGGCTGACGAACATATCCAAGCTATCGATGTGATATATATATATATATATATATATATATATATATATATATATATATATATATATATATATATATATATATATATATATATATATATATTCATTGATTGTTGTTGCCCTTACTTGGTGAAACTTGTCCATACTACATACAGACTTGGAGACTACTTCTCTGGCTTCACTGTTGGTTTTCGTTGGTGAAGGACGTGGCCAGCACGTGAGCTAACTGGAGCAAGTGGCCCTACGAATTCTGGAAGTTCAAGGAAGTTCTTTAACGTTTCTGTGATTATAGTTTCGCTGCTTGACAGCATTTTCAGATTGAAATTTAATTAGTACGAAATCATGACAACTACAAATAAATATCTGTTGCTATGTTATGATATGATGTTTTGATCAAAAAAATTTTCAATACCTATGTCACAAAACAATTTTGAAAAAGAAATTTCAATAACTAAGCAAACAGCATTTAATAATGGCTACTCTGTTAAAATAATAGATAAAATGATCGAGAGAAAAGAATACAAATTAGCGATTAATTTAATTTATCCAAATATTAGAGACAAAGAAGACAACAGATACGTTTCGACAACTTATTTTGGAACGATTTCAGAAAACATTTCAAAAATTTTAAATACCTGTACAAATACAAAGGTAGCTTTTAAATCTTACAATACGACGCGTGATTTACTATTTAACGTTAAAGAAAAATCTTGTTTCCTGACAAAAGCTGGAGTTTATAAATTAGCTTGTACACATTGTAACGCAATCTACATAGGTCAAACTTCTAGAAATTTTAACACCCGATACAAAGAACATATTTCTGCATTTAGAAATAACCACCCTGACAAATCTACATTTGGAAAACATATTATTGATACCGAACATAGACCTACAGTAAATGACCGCATACAACCACTACATTTTTTTAATGACAAGCGTAAACTAGACTTTTTTGAAGCTTTGGAAGTCAAAAAGCACACACACGACAATAGCCACCTTGTTTTAAACGAGCAAACTGATTAAATGTATTCCCCTTTCTTGGATATTCTCCTTTCGAAATAAATAAGTCAAAGAAAATAAATTTAATTATTCTTTGAAAAAAGTTGTAATAAGATAATGAGCTGATGTATGTCGATATTTTCGTTGTATAGAGACTACTTTTATACTGTTATTGTTTAGTTATTGTATTATTGTAACTGTTATCATAGTTATCATAGGCTAGTTCTATTTTTCTGTTAAATATTGACAAACATCACATAGACATTTTGAAAACCTCATCTGTCATCTGTATTTCATTTTTATTTTTAATTTGATAAATTTTTTGATCAAAACATCATATCATAACATAGCAACAGATATTTATTTGTAGTTGTCATGATTTCGTACTAATTCAATTTCAATCTGTCTGAAAATGCTGTCAATCAGCGAAACTATAGTCACAGAACCACTTGCTCCAGTTAGCTTACGCGCTAGCTACGTCCTTCACCAACTAAAACTAACAGTGAAGCCAGAAAAGTAGTCTCCAAGTCTTTATGTAATATATATATATATATATATATATATATATATATATATATATATATATATATATATATATATATATATATATATATATATATATATATATATATATATATATATATATTTAAACATATATAAATTGAAACGGACCCGGGATATCTCTTCGAGGGGGCTTAGTGCGCGCTCATTTGAAGAAATTTTTTCAATGCCCAAAGTCGCGATCTTCTCATTATCGAATTTTTTTAATAAAATTTACTGATTTGATATTTTGTTGTCACAGAATTTGTTCAAAAACAGTCGTCGCCTAGAATTGTTATTTAAGAATAAGCTTCCTAAATTTCAGGCCTTTTGGACCTTAAATAATTACGTAGTTCAAACTAAATATTATATATGACATTCGTTAATTATTTTGTCAAAATGGCTGCTGAAAGTGGTGATTTTGGGATTCATTTGTGAAAGAGCCATTTTCTAAGATACGACGCACAAAAAAATTAATTTTTGCACATGTAATGAAATCATGTATTTCATTCACATGTGAGTGTGAGAACATGAGAAGAAACGAAATAATGAAAGACATCGGCTCACGTTTCTATGAAAATGATTTTAAAGCGGCGTTTGTTTTTTAATCTTTAAAATCAGAGATGAGACGTCATCTAAGATCGAAGCAGTTGAATGTGTTCTCGGAGACCAGCTCAAAATTCAATTAATTCTGTAATTAACTGTTTACTTACATTTAATTTTAGAATAGAATATAAACTTTCCTGGGGTAGCAAGTTGCCGTCCCTATAACTATCACGTAAACAAACATATTATTAGCAGGAATCTGTGATTCAGTGATAGAATTAAAGTAGCATTTTCGTTTCAGTAATTTTAATATTTGCGTCCAGATTTCATACTTTCGAACCAATATCTGTTTTTTTCTATAAAACGTTCGGATAACCGTTGAGTCTAAAGTTATAATGTTAGGCAGAAATGTTTTTATTGTTGACATTTCTTCTTTAAAGATTACTAACAAATAATTTTCTCTCAAAAACTTTTTTGTTGCTGGAAAAATCAGTTCGATTATGTTGAATAAAACGAAATCGCTTAAACGAAATATAGAGTAAAATACGTTCCATGTTTATCATTGGCCAATACATTTCTTTTGTCACGGGTTTTCTGGATAGAATAATAAAAGCTTGCCCGATTTCTGGCCCGTCACAATTTAGGAAAAAGGGGAAAATTAAGAAGGGAAACGGAAATTAAACAAAACACAGGGAAGAGTAAAAAAGAAAGAATAGAGAATGGTTTCAGGCTACACTCAGGAATTGGGAAATTCAGCGTCGACAGTTGGTACCAGGCTCCGCAGGTCGGTCACGACTATTTGCCTATTTCTAGTGACAGGTGCAACGTGCAACAGAAACAGATGAAAAATAACAGTTTTTAGGGTTAGTGATTTATAAATTATTCGACAGCTAAATAAATACAATGGTAAGTGAAATTTTAATCGCTGAATTTACAACACTATAAGTGTGGAATGGTTTACATTAAGTAACTGTTGTCTTTTTAGGCTGACAGCGATGGTAAAAAGTGTGATACTGTGTCCGATATAATTGTTAATTTCACTTATTCTAACAAAGATGCAGAGATCCCCCCGTACAGTCGACTGTTCGAGTTTACACACACAATTACAAAGTTCAAATATTATGGAAAAAAATAATAACTTAAAGGCATGTATGGCGTTATAGTCAGCTGATTGTAGGTGAAATCCAGCAACAGTTATACAGAACAAACAAACAAAACTTCGTGGACTTATCTGGGTGTACGTCCGTGTCCTGCCACGTCTTTGGGCCCGTAGGTGTGAGTGACTGACCCAGCAAAGGTAGAAAACCACCAGACCTCAGCCCCCGACAAGAAACCTTACAATGAATAAATGGTTTCCTTAGCAAGTACTACGTATTTTAATTTTTCTTGTTTTTATTAGGCCGAATAAATGTAAGGAAAATTTAATTACTATAACAGCTTACCCAAATAGATGAGGTTTCTTGTTCCACAAAAAATAAACAATCTCCACTGAATAACTAAAGTTATTAATTGTAAAGTAACAAAATCCAGCTTCTAGCTGCAGTCAACTTTACTGTTCAGTTACAGGATTATTAATAAAAATATCATTTCATGTGGATACTAATCATTTTTCAGAGAACAAAAAACCTTTTGATAAGAAGTGATACGAGAGATGTTGATATTTCATTTGAAGTGAATTTTATTAAATTTTAGAATTATATCTGGTAGAAAGAGAGATAATGAAAAAGACGACACTATACACTGAAGAGGGAGATAGACAAACATGGATAGTCAAAAGAGAGAAGGAGACAGTACATACATAAGGACAATTGCTTTTATTAAAAATGTAAACAAAACCTCCAACTTATTTGTTTACTATTTTGGACTTAGGTTAATTTCTACCAGTGAACTTAGATGAAGAGGGTTGTTTATTTGTATTTAACCTTAAGCTACAACAGAAGTGAACGTGTAATTGGTGCCTCTTCAAGGTTTTACAAGTGTGCAATACAAACCAACTCTTTATATACCAAAACATGCAAACTGTTATCTACAGAGTGTTAACCAGTGAGTATCATGCCCCTATATTTACTATGTTTTTTCCACCCCGGAAGTTAACAAGCTGGTAGAAATATTAAGAGAGGTTTAGAACCGTCTCACTTTCCAAATAATAAATAAGTTTTCTTCTGGAAAGCCTTTGTAATTTTAATGACATTTGTAATTTTTAAAGAGTCACACAGTAATTTTAAAGTGATTTACAGTACCTAGATATGCCAAATTAAAAATTTCTAGCTTCAAAAAATATTGAGATTGGAGGATTCAAAGTTGCTTTCTCAAAATGAACTAGAAAACAAGATTTAAATATTGTTTATGCAAACAGAGAGATATCGATGGAACACTTTCGAAAAAATTCTTTAAAAAAGCACGTATTAGGACCTCTAAACCCGATCCTCAAGGTCTGTTTGAATCTAGAGTATTATTTTTAATTTTAACAACATGTGATACTAGCTGCTACAATTCTTATGAAAATTCAATACTAGAACGCTCTTGCTCCGCGCCGATTTTTTCTCTTAAATAAAGAAAATGTTATTGACATTAAAACAAAATTGGTGATAATTTGCTACTGTAATGCACTTGTTGCGTCCGAGATTTCTTAAAACCTCGTTATCGGAATTAAAACGCAGCCATGCGACAAAAACTAACAATACACTGTAATTAAAAAAAAAAGATTCTGTTGCAGGAGTCGCATTAATTTTGCTCACTAAAAGTTATATTCAAAGCACAAACTAGCTTAATTAATGAACGCTGCTTTAATGTAAGCTTTTTCTACAGTGCCGAAATAAATTTTCCTATTCATCAAATCAATGACGAACAAAATGGAGCAGAGAAACAGATTACATATCGTGTTTTAGAAAATTCTGAACAAATAGCGTAGAGTAAGCTAGCGGGTAGTACATTTATTTTAGTCATGGGTAATGCCGCTCACGTTTAGTTTTATCTAAATCATAAGAGCTGAACTCACGTCTTTAAGAAACAACAGCTATAATTCTGAAAACTCAAACAGCTTTTTAAAAGCATATTGTTTATCTCGAGCACGTCACAAGCATTGATCAAAACGCCGGATATGTACTTTACGTTTAAGGTAATATAATTTACGCTTCTAGCTTTTCTGGCTTCTAAAGATTACATATGCAGTCTGCTGCAACAGTTATTATTATAGCAGACATATTTTAATTTGTTATCGAACCAGAAGTATTATATAAAGCAATGGTGAATGTCCCATTTTGATGGCAATTGCTGAGTACCTAGGTTATTAGTAATGTATAACCTTGTGGTTTTCGAAAATATGAGCTATTTTTTTATGAACCGCAAACAAAATTGTCATAGCCCTCTTATTTACCGAGCTACAGGGCGATATTGAAAATAATGCATATTCAGGTACCGCTTGCATTTCAGTTGTCTGACAACTTGTCAAAAAGGTTAAAACGAATCCTTTTAGAACTTTTTACATAGCATAGCGTGGCGTAGCTAGCTGTTTTTTTGTGACACCTTGTATATTTGTGAAAAAATTAGTTTGCATTTTTAAAAACTTCCCAAAAGTATATAGATTTGCGGGTCTATTGTAATAAACAACGAAAAAAATATTAATTTTCGTAATTCGCATTCAAAATTTTGCAGTAGGCCATGCATAAAATGCTGCTGTTTGCTTATTTCTATATGCAAACAATAAATCGAGAAAATTATTTAATAACAGCTATTTATCTATATATCTATTGCCAATTTTCCACAAAACAGTATTGCCCACATAGATTTATGTAACAAAAGGAAATAACATTAATAAATAATTATTATCCAATAAGTCTTTTTTTTTATTTCAACAACACACCACGAGAGCTTACAGCCTAAATACTATCGTACTGTGGGTGTCGACAAGGAGGAAAGAGGGAACTTGTTAATTCTGGACTTGAAGGTTTGGAGGTTCGGGGAGAAAGAAAAATGTGTGTCGGCAAGGAATTCCACAACTTGGAAGTCCTCAGGACAAAAAGCGGGCATAACAAGATGTTATATGTCTGGTGACCTAGACAGTAAAAGGTTGCATTCGCTCTGTTCCCCTGGTAGATCTGTTGGGGGCAGCAGCTGGAGGAACTATGGCAGAAAGCTCATCTTAGCAGTGCCCGTGCAGATATCTATAAAAGAGAGAGAGAGGTCACCAACGGCACGTCGGTGGGCAAGGGATGGCAGCCTTTGGATGAGGATAGGGTCACCGATGAGACGTATAGCTCTCTTATGAATGGAGTGCAGGATAGCGAGTGTAGAAGCGGCAGCGGCACCCCAGAAGTGGGAGCAGTATTCGAGGTTTGGTCTTATTTGTGAAATATATAAGGTATAGAGATTACCTGGTGGAAAGTATTTGGGAGTCCGGAAGAGGAAACCTAATTTCTTAACAGCCGCTTCTGCAATTTCTGTGACATGTTGGTGCCAATTGAGATTTCGATCCACAGAAATACCAACAAGTGAAAAGGACTCATTACTTTGAATAATTTGGTTGTTTATTATGATGGGTCAAGGGCTGGTGTATCTCTTATGAGAAAGAAAGCAAGACTGTGATTTGGTAGTGTTGAATTGTACAAGAATCCTACTTCACCAGTCTAATATTTTTTGGAGATCCACGGAGACAGAACCCTCCATGAGTCTGCGATCCACATCTAATTGGGCTAATGAGACAGGCTTAGCATCTTGTATATTTAAGTGGAGGGTGTTGTCGTCCGCGTAACTGTGAACTGGGTTGGATGTGCTAGAGAGGAGGTCATTGATGTGGAGAAGAAACAAAGTAGGGGCTAAAGCTGAACCTTGAGGAACTCCTGCATTAATTGGATACAGTTTTGAGGGGTGGCCATCCACGACAACAGAAATGCTCAGGTTGGAGCGAAATTTGCTGTCCACGTACAGAGTTTTGGTGGTAGGCCATAGGCCGGTAGTTTATTAAGTAGCGCTGTGTGACAGACCTCATATTTCCTCCCCGTTGGGGGTTGTTTTCAACAAATTTGTCTTGTGGATTGTGCTTCAAGGAGGGTTCTAAGCATGTTTTAAAAAGAAATTTAAAAAAAAAAAACTTACCGAAATTACATTTCACTTCGTCGCCTATAATGCCTTTTTCAGATAATATTGAATACAGCACTAAACTAAATAAATTAACTTGCTGTTTCACTTCTTTTTTATATTTATATTACGTATTATATATGCACAAGCTAAGTGAGTATAATAGGGGGGGGGGTCTTAATTAACATTGGGGCGATACAAACTTAAAATCAGAGAAGATATTTAGATTGTGTCTAACTGTGTACATACAAAAATTAGTAAAACACATTCATAAAATCTAATAAAAAACAACAGTTTTACGATATTATTTTAAATAAACTAATAGGAATACGTTGCACGGCGATTTCGCAATTCGCGAGTGTATGAATCTAGCTTTTGTCCAAGACGACACTGAAATCTGGACGCCGCAAGGAAGTAGCTTGTTAATTAAGCTCGATAGGCTTGGATGATTAACAAACGTAGGTGTGTCTAACTTAAATCGCGAGACTGTACCTGCTTGAAACATACAATATGAGAAATACGCTTGAAAGTGCTATTTATTAAAAAAAAAAATTGAACAACTAACCTGCGAAATCATCGATAATAAAGATGATGGATCTAGTAACTTATCTAGTACCGTTCTCATTTTTTAAGTAGGTTTTGATGCTTGCAAAGAACATAGACGCCCGTGGTACTAAATTCAACACCACAAACCTAAAAAATATTGTCTTCCGCACGGAGACAAACTATAAAAATGCCCATAGTGTTACTATCACTACACAATGCATTATTTATTTCCCTCGGTTATACAATAATAATAATGTCTATGGGGCCCTGTTTTCGTGGCTAGGAAACATTAAAAACCGAGGGTTAACGCTGCTCTTACAATATAATTTACTGACATACTGATTTTTCACTTTACGCAAAATTGTATTGTTTTAAGTCAGTAACTCACAATTTCCATTTATAGCATCGTCCAATATATTCAATATTTAATATTTATATCCATGTTTGAAATATGTAAGGTTAGTTAAGAGTCATGTGTAAAATATCAACAAGGCTACATAACAAGCGCAAGCGACGAAGCGTAGAAATATTGCTAAGCTTGCAAGCAACTTGCTGCTCTTAAAGATCAGCGCTGTCGTCTAACGTTAACCAGCTATCAAGCCGCTTGCAATCGCATGGTAAAATTTAGCGCTTTTGTAAGCAAACATTGTCTCGTTATTAGGAAAGAAGTGGGCCAGGGCTGACAATTTACAAGATTGTTATTTGATTGTACACAGTCTGCATCTATAACTTTTTGTGTTAACTAGAGTTGTCGGGACAACATACTACCTGGTTCCGCACCGAGATGGCGTCCCTGTCGTACATTTGACTATATTCTACATTCTGATATCTTGCAATCATACTTGTAACTTCCACTGTTTAGGCTTTTATCCATTATTTATTTAAATATCATGACAGTACAGGTAACGTCATCTGTCTTTGTCCTACATTGTCAATATTGAATTACAGAATCTAAAGTGATGTCGAGGATTATTTTAATTGTAATTTCGAATAACTTAGTTTTTATTTAATCAAAACACTTGAAAATTGGTAGACAACCACGTCTGTCTATGTTCTTTTAAGTTGTAGATTTTCCTTTCAATCACTTAAAGAATTTGAGATAAACTGCGTTCTAAAAAATATTTTGTACTTTTCCGTTAGACGTTAAGATCTAATGAACGAACTCATTTTTTTTTTTTTTTTTTTTATGTCAACAACACACCACGAGGGCTTACAGCCTAAATACTATCGTACCGTGGGTGTTGACAAGGAGGAAAGAGGCAACTTGTTAATTCTGGACTTGAAGGTTTGGAGGTTCGGAGGAGAAGGAAAAACATGTGCCGGCAAGGAATTCCACAACTTGGAAGTCCTCGGGACAAAAGAGCGGGCATAACAAGATGTTCTATGTCTGGTGACCTGGACAGTAAAAGGGTGCATTCGCTCTGTTCCCCTGGTAGATCTGCTGGGGGCAGCAGGTGGGGGAATTATGGAGGAAAGCTCCTCTGAGCAGTGCCCGTGCAGATATCTATAAAAGAGAGAGAGGTCACCAACGGCACGTCGGTGGGCAAGGGATGGAAGCCTTTGGGTGAGGGTAGGGTCACCGATGAGACGTATAGCTCTCTTTTGAATGGAGTCCAGGATAGCAAGTGTAGAAGCGGCTGCTGCACCCCAGATGTGGGAGCAGTATTCGAGGTTTGGCCTTATTTGTGAAGTGTATAAGGTATAGAGATTAGTTGGTGAAAAGTAGTTGCGAGCCCGGAAGAGGAAACCCAATTTCTTAGCAGCCGCTTCTGCAATTGATGTAACATGTTGGTGCCAATTAAGATTTCGATCCACAGAAATGCCAACAAGAGAAAAGGACTCATTACTTTGAATAACTTGATTGTTCATTGTGATGGGTCTAGGGCTGCTGTATCTCTTGTGAGAAAGAAAGCAAGACTTAGTTTTGGTGGGGTTGAATTGTACAAGATTTCTACTTCCCCAGTCTAATATTTTTTGGAGGTCTACGGAGACAGAACCCTCCATGAGTCTGCGATCCTCATCTAATTGGGCTAAAGAGACAGGCTTAGAATATTGTATGTTTGAGTGGAGGGTGCTGTCGTCCGCGTAACTGTGAACTGGGTTGGATGTGCTAGAGAGGAGGTCATTGATGTGGAGAAGAAACAAAGTAGGGGCTAAAGCTGAACCTTGAGGAACTCCTGCATTAATTGGATACAGTTTAGAGGAATGGCCATCCACAACAACAGATATGCTCCTGTTGGAGAGGAAATTTGCTGTCCAGGTACAAAGTTTTGGTGGTAGGCCATAGGCCGGAAGTTTATTAAGCAGCGCTGCGTGCCAGACCTGGTCGAATGCTTTGGATATGTCTAGAGCAACAATCTGGGATTCACCGTGTTGTTCCATAGACTTGTTCCAAGAATGGGTGACAAAGGAAAGAAGGTCGGCAGTCGATCTGCGCTGACGGAATCCGTACTGCCTGTCGTGGATTAGACTGTGTTTTTCAAGGAATTTTAGTAGTTCGGTGTTTATATACTTTTCCATCACTTTAGAGATGACTGAAAGGAGAGAAATAGGCCTGTAGTTGCTAGGAAGCGCTTTGGATCCTTTCTTGGGGATGGGTTGTACTCGAGCAGTTTTCCAGTTACTAGGGAATATGCCTTTATTGTAAGATATCTGAAACAGACGAGTCAGGACGGGAGCAAGTTCTGGTGCGCATTTTTTGAGAACAATTGCTGGGATCTCGTCAAGGCCAGAGGCTTTCCTGGTATTAAGAGAAGAGAGCATCTTTCGTACCTTTTTAGTTTTGAAAATGATATCAGTCATTTTATGCGCGACGTTGGGGACTGTTGGTGGTTGAACATTTGGAGGTGGGTTGAGAGTAGAATTTCCGGCGAACAACGAAGCAAAAAGTTCAGCCTTGCCCAGGGCGGTAGAAACAATTTCATCACCTGAGACGAGAGGTGGGAACGTGCTCTTGCAGAAATTATTCCCAATAGACTTAGCAAGAGTCCAGAAGGGTTTGCCGCCGTTGGAGCTTGAGAGGACTTTGTTTTTGATGTGGTTATTAAACGAGTTTTTTGCCTCAGAAAGAATGCGGACATAGCGGTTTCTTGCGTCGTTGAATGCTTGACGATTTTCTTGACTGGGATTGTGTAGAAGCGTTTTGTGAGCTTTGACCTTTTCAAGTCTGGCCTTGTCACAGGATTTAGAGAACCAGGGCTTTTGAGTGGCTGAAGAGGTTTTCTGTGTACGTGGAATAAATAATTCCATGCCAGCTTGGATAATTTCGGTGACGTTTTCTGAGATATCAGAGGGGTCAGGATGAGAGAAGCAGACAGACGCCCATGGAAATGAGGAAAAGTAATCCCGCATTTCGTCCCAGTTTGCGGAGTTGTAGTGCCAAACGATACGTGGGTGTGATGACTGTGTGACCTCGGGTTGCATTGCACAGGAAGCAGTGACCATGCCGTGGTCTGAGCGACCAAGGGGGGCGGTGACTGATATCTTATAGCAGTCAGGATTTGTAGTAAGAAGGAGATCCAATGGATTTGAGCTGTGTGTTGGGATACGAGGAAAGTAAGTAGGTTGCTGAACCATATTGGCCAAAGAATTGCTGACTGCAAAGGCCTCCGCTGCTCTCCCTTGTGGATCGGTTTTTGAAGATCCTAGCCATTCCTTATTATGGACATTGAAGTCGCCAAGAATAGTGACCTCGGAGGAAGGATATTCAGAAATCAGATAGTCGGTTTTTTCAGAAAGGTAGTCAAAGAGCTGGACAAAGTTGTTGTCAGAAGGTGACCGGTAAATGCAACAGATGAATTTAGTTGCAGCCCTGAGAGAGAGTTTTATCCATAGTATGTCTTTTCTTCCAGCTTCTAAATTGGGAAGTCTGGTGCAGGGTAGATTGCTACGGACGTATGCGCACACGCCTCCATGCAATCTAAAGGCAGTAAGGAGCTCATACCCCGGGAAATTAAGGTGATTAGTGGCTGTTTTGGCACTGATTTGGGTTTCGGTGAGGAAGAGGAGTTGGGGCCTGTTAGCCTGGAGGAAATGGTGGACTGAGTTCAGGTTAGAATTTAGGCCACATATATTCGAAAAGGATATGTTAAATCTTGATGTTGGCGCCCCCTGTACACCCCTCTCCCGGAGATCCGAATGGAGGGGTATTTTGCCTCCGGAATATTTTATACAAGGAGGAGCCATCATCATTTTTGCTTATAAGGGAAACCGACTCATACACCAGAACCGGAAACGTCCGTTGGGACTTCACCGGCCCCTTGATGCATGGGGTGGTACCTCCTCGGGCGTGAAAAAATCCTTTACTGTTACATAAAGGAAAATTCCACTACCACCTGCTATGGATTGGATTGGATCAATGTCTACCCCTTTAAAAATAAGATTAATAAAGGGACTATCAATTGTCCAGTAGTTATGATTTTCGACATAGTAGGAGGATACAAAACATTTTCATCATTTTGCATCCATGCCTATTGTCGGTACCCATGCCTATTCCAAGCCATTAACAAAATAAGGGTAATTCCCAAATTTGGACCAAATCAGTGAAGTTTTTTTTAAATTATCGTTTGGATACATATATAAACTTTTTAACTGACCATTGAAATGGGGTCCAGGGGCCCTAATTCGCGCCCATTTAAAAAATCCGAAAGTCTCACCATTGTTACTTCTCTATTAGTGAATTTTCTTAATGAAAATATGAAAATTCACTGATAAGTGAGATCCCCATTGTAAGGCTCGAATATGAATCATTCTGCATATGTATATATAGCTAATATATACATATAAAATATATACAAATTTAAGGTGACCCTGGATATGGGTTCTAAAAGTGCTAGTCAGTGTTAATTTTTTAAAATTTAAAAATGACGAACTCTCTTTTAGTGATTTTTTTCTACGGAAATTCCCCGAAACGAATATAAACCTGACTAGGATTTTACTTGCCTTAGCTTAAATTTACACAAAGATAAATAAACAAATAGTTCTCTAATTCTCTAATTGGTAGAAAAATCAATCTCAAGATTGCCTATCTACATGAAATATAAGCACAAATGTTTTTTTGTCATAAAAATTAAATCGACGGCAACTTTTTGTATAGGGCCCTAAAAAACGACAATGCAAATGACTATTTACTTCTAAGGGAGATTTCACTTTCTCTTGTAAAATTTGGCAGGAAGTAGCTCCCTAGGTGTCGAACACAATAACGTTGAATTTACAATCCCTTTTTTAGGGTTTCTAAAAGCACTTCAGCTGTGATTTTCTTCCCGCAACTGCGTACATTTTCAAGCGTAAATGTAAAATTTATAAAACACGCGTCTTATGCAAACGAATGTTTATTTAGAGACCCTAGCCAGAATACCACTTCCGCGCATTCGGTGACATCACAACTGATATAGTCGTATCAAAGAAACGACAGTTTACACAGAGGAATCTTCAACGTCACTCAAATTTAGATGTCTACAGAATTTTCTCTTGAATTTTAAATTACACGAACTTATCGAAAATACCTCAGCTTGTCGATTTTTAATGTCAATAAAATCAAATAACTTTTATTGGGTCTTAGTCAATTTTCTTAAAAAAATTCACTAGTGGTGAAAATTTGAATTTTGAATAAATTTCTTTAAATAAGCGCGAAGTGGCACCCCTAGAGCCGAGGTTTGGGGTCAGTGTCAATTCTTATCTATCTATATATATATATATATATATATATATATATATATATATATATATATATATATATATAGATATATATATATATATATATATATATATATATATATATATATATATATATATATATATATATATATATATATATATTTATATATATTTAAGAATGGTTTTATATGAGTTTCTTATAAATGTTTATTTTTAATTATAGTTTAGTGTGTATTTTAAATTATATTGTTTATAAGATTTCTTTATGTTACTTTATGAGAAATATATGTTATCTTTTAGGTTTATATCTTTCTCAGATTATGCATATAACTTTAGAAAAATTTGTGAGAACTTATTTATGTATAGAATGTGATTTTGTTAAATGTATCTTGTGTAAATTTTGTACTTTGCCTATTAGTGAAATGTGTTAATAAACGTGTAAAAATTGTCCTTTAGTTTATTTTCTTCTGTATACAACTATTTATAAAGGTGTTAAAACCAGTCTAGTTGAGCTTGTTCGTTAGATAACGTTTTGTGATCAGAATTTACTGAGTTAACAAAAATTGAAAGTACGTAAAGTTATATATATATATATATATATATATATATATATATATATATATATATATATATATATATATATATATATATATATATACACATATATTTGTGTGTGTGTGTGTGTGTGTGTGTACTTTGACCTTTTTTATCGGCGAATACAATGCTTTTGATTTATATTTACCTGTTCTTTGTGTCACCTCGGCAAGCTATCAAAAAATCCCAGGATGTTCTTGTAGATTCAAAGTCCTAACCTCTTTTCTTATATTTTTTTAGTTGTAAATGAGTATATTATAGATATGTTTAATTGCTTTTTGTTCTATTTGAATGAATATCCTCACAATGAAGCAGGCAAATAAATAGGCAATGATTTTTTTTCTGATAAACAACAATGCAACTTTATTTTACCTAAATAAATGGGACAAGAAATATTCTTATTATCTACCTAACTTCTTTGCTAAAATGATTGTTGATATTCAATCTATAAACACCCACAACTTCGACTTATATATATTTTATTCATTTTTTTTTAAATTCAATTTAGAGTTATTGATCAATAACTTTTTTACACTTATACATATATGATATTGCAATATATAGATCTTCAAATTTTTGTATTTATCAGTGTCTATATTATGCACTACTTTTTCCGTGTGAACCTGGTTGTCTGCCCACTGGATCTTTAATGTAAACGAAAACTCTAAGGTGGTGCCGCGATGATTGTTTTACTAACTACTATATCAAATAAATATGGGGATTGTTTTTATACGTTGATGAAGCTTTCTATTTATAAAGAGTTACTGATTTATTGTTCTTATACGTTGAAATATGGATTATTTTAGTGCTAACCACCTGAATGTGGGTTTCCTGTTTTGTATTTACTATCAAGCTCTTTCTTTATTTGAACACGTGAGTAGTTTATATTTAATCACTTAATTTATTGATCTCCTAGGATGCTTTAACTCCAATTTCTGTTCATATTTATCTTCTGCTTAAACTTTGAATTGCTGTTTATTAATTTTCTGTGGATCATTTCCAAATCGTTGTTTTTTGTTATTTTTTTCCTAACAACCTCGTTACCATCCAAATTTTTCTCTCGTCCTCTATATTTTATAAAATACTTCTATTTTTTGGTTTGTATCGTGCATTTCCTCGGCAACCTATGCGTATTCTTCTCATCCCAATTCATTCCACACCTTAGTCTACTCATACAAATTTACAATACTTTTCTGACATTACTTTCGAACCTATTGACATCTATTACTTATCAAAATCTGACTCACTAGAGATTTCAACATAACAGGACTCCCTAAAATTATTTTAGCTTTATTGTGGTTATCTGCTACCATCTCTTCTTCTCATTATATATATCTTGTTCATTATATTTTCTCTCATATCACTCTCTGTTAAAGCTCACCCAGTCGTATTTACAGTCTTTTTCCCTTCTGTCTTTTATAGATTAACACCTCTTATATATTTATGCCTTATAACTACCACATATGTTTGTATACACAACTGTTTATCAATACATGATCACTTTCCTTTTCCTTATCTTCACATTTGTAAAATTTCTCTCGGGTTTCTAAATCATGCTTTACATTGTACTTTTAAAATTTTGTTTTAACAGCATATTTCTTTAGGTGTTCTGATTTTCCTGTCAATATACATGTACCCTGAGTGCATAATCTACACATATATAGATGTGTTTTCCATGTGTACCGTCTGATCTTTAAAAAAAATATCATTTTTATCTTACTTTGAAAGTGATATTTATAGATACTATCCCTGTTCGCTTTTATACTGTATCAATATATATATATATATATATATATATATATATATATATATATATATATATATATATATATATATATATATATATATATTTATATTTATATATATATATATATATATATATATATATATATATATATATATATATATATATACAGGGAGTCACATTCAAAGTGAACTACATGGGGATCTCGGAAACGGTAAAAAGATGCAAAGTTGGTTAAACTAGACGAAAGTTGATCTGTTTTGAGGACAGTACATAACCACTTTCAGATTTCACAAAAAATCATATGTCGCTAGATATTAGCAAAAATATAAAATTTGCCATTTTCATTTTTCTTCAATATCTTTTTTAATTGTCAAAATACCTGTCTGAAACTTGATATGCTCTCCTAATGTTACATCCTGCATCAGCTAGTGCGATTGGAACTTCTCTAGGCCTACGAGATTTTGCGGAGCGACAGTCAACTTTTTTATCGCTTATGGGCACCATATTGGTTTTTGACGTATTCGAATAGAGTAAAAAAAGCGTTTCAACCAGGTATAATATGCTTGCGTTTGGATCACAAGAACTCGGAAAAATTACAAAAAAGGTCTTTTAACATAGTTGCCCTGGAAGCAATGCAAATAATTGAGTTGCATGAACTGTCATAATTTATTTCCTATCAAGAAATTTGGTTTTTGACGCATTCGAATAGAGCATTAAAATCTTTTCATCCAAGTATAACACACTTACGTTTGGATCAGTGGGGAAAATTACAAAAAAGTCACAAACATAGTTGCCTTGAAAACAATGCAAATAATTGAATTGCTGTGTACATTCATACTTAGGTAAGCCGTGAATTATTGTATTTTATAATTTAAATAAGTCTGACTTAATTATTAATGAAAACACAAATGTAACCATAGAGTATAACATTATTTATTTTTGATCATTATTTTGTTACCTACAGTTAAAGATAACGTTCAAATATCTGATCATTATTTTCAGTGAAAACTCTGCACCTGTCTATCTAGACCAACCCTTGATTACCTGTGGCTGGATTTCTGTAGTTACACATTCCACAGCCGCCCTGATTTTATCTACTGTATTGTAGGTCGTGCAGTACACCTTATCTTAAGATATCCCCATATGAAGTAATCAAGGGGCGACATATCTGGAGAACGAGCAGGCCACCTTACAGGACACCGATTGCCAATTCAGTTCCGATAACTATCATTTAGGTAATTAATAATGTGGTTCCCATGGATGATAGAGCTCCATCTTGCTGGAACCATATATGCGTCACTGTATTGAGTGGTACATTTTCTAATATTTGCTCCACATTCTGCTGCAATAGATCCAAATACTTCTGTGATGTCAAAGTTCCATTAAAAATTATGGGATCTATCGTGGGTCAATTGAGGATACCAAGCCACACATTAAATCCCCACCTAACCTGATGATGCAGTTGCCTATTTATTAACGGATTTGGATTGGCCCAATATACATTGTTTTTTCTACTAAACATACCACAATTAGCGAATCGTGTTTCGTCAGACCACAACACTTTGAATGGAGACTGACGATCTTCTTCGTATTTTCTTGAAAACTACCTACAAAAATTTAGCCTTCTTCCCTCATCGCCATCCGTAAGACCTTGACTAATATGTTCTCTACGTGCTTTTTTAGAATACGTTAAGCAGTAGACTTGGGTATGTCGAAATTATTTTCTATTTGACGCAGAAAGACACGGGCGTTTTCAATAACACTTCCTATAATGAGATGTTCTACATTTTCGTTACTGTTTCCTGTTTTTTCTAGGCTTAAATGATCCATGATTAAATAAAGTTATTTTCCAGTCTTTTACAAGTGGAGTTATCAGGTTGTCGTTTCTCTGGATATCTTTGCAAATACATCTGTTGACCTTGAGTATCATTTCTATGGCAATGAATGAAACATATCAGCATATCATACTTCTCTTGATTTAAATATCTTTCCATCTTACTTTACTACTATTAAAATTTAAATAAACACTAAAATAAGTACTATTAAATTAATAACTTTCTTCAACAATATCTCTGCGATGAGCACTGATATTGATAACAAGCAAACTCTTTGTTGATATGAAATAGATTATGACAGTTTATGCAACTCAATTATTTGCATTGCTTCCAGGACAACCATGTTAAAAAACCGTTTTTTGTAATTTTCCCCAGTTCTTGTGATCCAAACGTAAGCATATTATACCTGGTAAAAAGCTTTTTTTTATGCACTATTCGAATACGTCAAAAACCAATATGGTGCCCATAAGCGATAAAAAAAAATTACTGTCGCTCCGCAAAATCTAGTAGGCTTAGAGAAGTTCTAATGACACTAGCTGATGCAAAATATAGCATTAAGGTAGCATAACAAGTGGCAGGCTGGTATCTTGACAATATTGAAAATATTGAAAACAAATGAAAATGTCAAATTTTATATTTTTGCTAATATCTAGCGACCTATGATGTTCTTTTGAAATTTGTAAGTGGTTATGTACTGTCCTCAAAACTAAACGACTTTTGTCTAATTTAACCAACTTCGTATCTCTTACCGTTTTCGAGATCCCCATGTAGTTCATTTTGAACGGGACAACGTGTATATCATACCGATAACTCAAAAAATGATGGGCCCGTTTTAATGAAATTTGGTAGGTACATTCATTTTGTCAGTAGCTTGGAGAAATTTGTTAGACAGAAAAGTCTGACAAAGTTTTCCGGGAAAATTTTGAGTTTCCTTTCGGAAAAAAATATCTCCAAAAATAACAAAGCTATGGCAACCAAATTTGGTAATCAAGTTCACATTGTAAAAGGTAAATAATGTGCCAAAATTTATATCTGTAAGTTAAAAGAAAAAAAAAATATGGGCATTTAATGAAGAGGATAAGAAACATCCCGTTAAGTACAGGACATTGGCCCGCATTAAAAAATATTTAAGACAGTTTTGAAAGTGATGTTAATTAACTACTATGAAGGCAAATAATTGGTCATTAGCAGTCCACATGGTTTCCGAAGTAAACGCTCGACAGCAGCTTTTATTTAACCGCAAGCCAATTTTTAACATCAAGTGACTGCAATGAGCAAGCTGAAATTATGTCAACCGACTTATTAGAGGTTGCAATATTATGGAGTCTGGGATGCAAATAAAAATATTCAAATCTTACTTTAAGAAAAACTACTCTCACATATTGTTGAAAAAATTAAATATGCTTAATAAATTGAGAGTGTAGTGTAAAAAACATAGGCTAAACTTACTCAAATTGGTAGTTGCCGTCTCCGTAGTTCTCGTTTACGTATTTCAAAATAGCAATCTGTGGTCCAGATGAGCCACCTTGTTGACCACCAAAGCCTCCAGCTCCCCCTTGTCCTCCAAAACCACCGCCTTGCTGACCACTGAATCCACCTGCTCCTCCTTGTTGTCCTCCGAAGCCGCCACCATGTTGACCGCCAAATGACCCACCAGCGCCTGAACTTCCTCCTAAAATATCAAAGATATAATTATTACTATATTCTTTTTATTCACATTTCACACACTGTTAGTTGACACATAATAACTTATTGATTAATTAATTGCTGTTGCCCTTATTTGGTAAAACCACCCTGTACATTTGTGATGACTGGCTTTACCAACGTTTCTTTTCTTTTCTGCAAACAACTGTGACTTTTACGAAATCGTCAGGTATCGAAAAATATAGTCTAGGAGACAGCCACATACACGTGTTTCAAGCTTTTTAGCTATCATCAATACGGTATAGCCAGGTGATGATGGGAACACTCTAGATGAAGAAGCAAAAATACGTGTATGCGGTTGTCTCCTTGCGGCCTTTCCCTTAACCTCTCTCCTCGTATAGTATACAGAAATGCCGTATTAATATATATATATATATATATATATATATATATATATATATATATATATATATATATATATATATATATATATATATATATATATATATGTATGTATGTATCCATCCGATAACTCAAAAAATAAAAATAATTAGCTGATTTCGATGAAATTCGGAAAGTACCTTTCTTTTATTAATGGATTGGATGAGTTCGTTACACAGGAAAATCCGACGGAGTTTAGTTTCCTTTCGAAAAAATTTTTTTCTCCCAAAATTACAATTCTGTTTTATTGAAATTTAACGTATATATTTTGTTAGGAGAGACCTTACTACTTACCAAAATTAAACTTTCTAGGTTTATAGAAAATTGAGTTATTCAAATTTTAAGTTTCCTTCAAAAAAATTTTTTTTTCCGAAACTTAAATAGTTATTTTAATGAAATTTAGTGGATATCTTGCCTTAGGTAAGACCTTACTATGTACCAAAATCAAACATTATAGGTTTATATAAATCTGAGTTATTCAAATTTGAAGCATTTAATGAAAATTCACTATCATAACGCACTTGCTGCGTCCCGAACTTTATTAAATTTGAAAGCAATGCCTCAAAATTTATTAGCGCGACTATTTTTGTAAATGATTTGTATAATATATATATATATATATATATATATATATATATATATATATATATATATATATATATATATATATATATATATATATATATATATATATATATATATATATATATACAGTGTGGAACAGCCAAATGGAATAAATTCGATAACGGATAAATGAGGGCGTGTTGGGAAAAACGCTTGGACACGTCGATTTGTATTTTTAACTGCGCATCTTTTTCAAGAAAAAAAAATTATATAGGGTGCGTCATGTGACAGTGGCCAATACCAACTTTCTTATTTTAAATACAAGCCCCTGTATATTATTAATTTTTTGGATTCTTCAGAAAATTCTAGACATAATTCATGTACAATGTTCTATACCTATCTTCAACTGTTTCGGAAATATTAAGTATTTTCAGATTTATTACAAAAATTAACATTAAAAATAGAAAATTATTTTATTTCACAAATTCGCTACATTGCATTCAATACTTATTTCCCATTCAGCTCTTGATAATGAGAAAGTAAACAAAAACCATTCCTGCGTTTCTTTTTACTGATATGAAATGAAACAAAAACAAAAACAGTTTTCTTTCTGTTCGTATAAAACTCGTAGCTTTAGCAACTTGTTGTCTGCCTGCATGACAGTAGTGATTAGTGTCAGTGCTATTGTCGTTTGAATTTCGTTAACTGTACGTAATAATATCAGAAAAATGGTTCATTTAACAGAAATGCACAAAATAACCATTCTACAAATGATTGGTTATGGAGATAACACACGGACACAGATGGAAGTGTCTCGCTTATTTCACGAAAAATTTCCAAATTTGCCGCCTGTATCCCAAGGAACAATTAGCAAAATAGAAAAGCAGTTTCGCGAGCTTGGTCATGTGAGACAGATAAAAAAAGTAGCTGCCAATGCAGTAAGTGATGATACGAAATTGGATATTACGCTTGAGTTTCAAGAAAACCCACATACTTCTGGTCGACAAGCAGCCCAACTATTCAACGTTAGCCACACAGCAATTTTTCGAACATTAAAGGAAAGTAAAATGCATCCCTATAAAATGATACCAACTCAGGAGCTCATGGAGGACGATTTCGATAGGAGAACGTATTTTTGTGAACAAATGATGGCAATGTTAGATAACAATGTGATCCAATTAGAAGATGTTTTGTTTTCTGATGAGAGCACATTTACACTTCACGGTCATGTTAATCGTCAAAATTGCCGCTATTGGTCTAATGAGAATCCTCATTGGATGAGAGAGGAACATATGCAATATCCTGAAAAAGTTAATGTTTGGGCAGGAATTGTTGGAAATCATATCGTAGGTCCCTTTTTCATTGATGGCAACTTGAATGGGGATAAATATTTAGAACTGCTCCAAAATAATGTCGTGCCAACTTTGACAAACTTATATCCAGATACAGCAAACCCACAAGTTCCTGCCAATAAAATATGGTTTCAGCAAGATGGAGCACCGCCCCATTACCAAATCAATGTCCGGCAGTACCTGAACCAAATTTTTCCAAATCGGTGGATAGGGAGGCGCGGATCGATAGAATGGCCAGCACGATCTCCTGATCTGTCGCTATTAGACTACTTTTTGTGGGGATATGTCAAAAGTATTGTATACAAAACTAAGCCCCTCAACTTAGATGACTTAAAAAGACGAATCACGCTTGCGATTAGATCAGTCACGCCTGAGATGTTGAGTAATGTTAGAAGACATTTCTATACCAGATTAGCATGTTGCCAAGATGTTCGTGGCGAGCATTTTGAACATTTACTACATTGACATTAATTTTTTTTTGTTTTTTTAAATTATTAAGAAATAATCAGTATTTCTTATTAGAATTTGTGAAATAAAATAATTTTCTATTTTTAATGTTAATTTTTGTAATAAATCTGAAAATACTTAATATTTCCGAAACAGTTGAAGATAGGTATAGGACATTGTACATGAATTATGTCTAGAATTTTCTGAAGAATCCAAAAAATTAATAATATACAGGGGCTTGTATTTAAAATAAGAAAGTTGGTATTGGCCACTGTCACATGACGCACCCTATATAATTTTTTTTTCTTGAAAAAGATGCGCAGTTAAAAATACAAATCGACGTGTCCAAGCGTTTTTCCCAACACGCCCTCATTTATCCGTTATAGAATTTATTCCATTTGGCTGTTCCACACTGTATATATATATATATATATATATATATATATATATATATATATATATATATATATATATATATATAAATTACAGTGTTTTTTCTACATATATGGATTTGTATCTCATATCCAAGTATTGGTAAAGTAATGTGTATAGCTATGAAGTAATTATTAACATTTCGTTCGCTGTTTTCGAGTAACCACATAAATCCATCATTCACAATCTTTTCCATAAGCTTGTGTGCCTGTGGTAGTCATTCGTGTTCCATTAGCGTAAATATTCGCATTGTGTTGACTTTGTGAAATGATGAATGAAAGTATTTGAAGGCGCAGGAGAGTAAGATCCACAAGTGGCCAGTGAGGAATTGTTCTCTCCGTCCGAGGCGTGGACTTGCAAGTGTTTAAACAACCGCTGGCGTAATCAAGTGCACCGCGTTTCTATTGTTCTGTTGTTGAAATAAGGATGTATTTTTTTCAAGCATGTGGCACAACGGAAATAATTTTTTGGTACAGTCCAAGACAATTAATACTGGTTCTGTTGATCCACGTGCGTTCTCAAAAAGGTCTACTAGCTGTTCAAAGTTTAAGATAAAAGGATACTAGCTGGTCAAAGTTTAGTATGAAAGGATCCGCTTGTCACTCTATAACCGGCTTAATGGAGGGCATACGTTCTTTAACTGTTTGTTTACTCAAATTTTCTGACAACGGCTTAGTTCTTTTTGGTATACGTGACTTGTGTCATATACTTTGGAAAAATCTATAAAAATGCAAAGGCCCATCAAACTCTCATGTAAGGCACCCAAAACCTTTTCACTCAGACGCAACACAGCACCCTGAGTGGATCTGTTTGCTCGAAAGTCAAACTCACAGTCAAAAAGCACTTTATATTTATCCAAAGAAGCATCCATTCTTTTCTTTAATATTTTTTCAAATATTTTTACATTGTTTTAAATCAGTGAGATGGGTTTATAATTTTTAATCTCAGTGATGTCTCCCGCTTTATGTAATAGTGACACAACATACACTTTAAAAGATTTTGGAACAATGCATATCTGTAAAGACCTGTTTATTTTATATATAACGAGATCTTCAGATAATTTTAGTCCACGAATACATTCTTTGACTATTTATACACCTGCGGCTGCGATATAGACGGAATTGAGAGAAGAAGCTCTGTAACAAGATTGTCTCTGTTGCTGCTATTTTTTCATCGTTCCAGCAATTTCAGTAAATATTTATTAAGCCGACGATACGGTCATCTTGTGCGATAGTGTCCGGGGCCTTCAAGAGTTGTTGGATAGTGTAAACACGACAGGAAGGGAAATGGGTTTGAAAATAAATGTCAATAAGACAAAATTTATGATATTCAGTCGCCAACCGCACGCCGATGCTTCCCTACAGATAGATCAACAAAACATTAAAAGAGTTACCCAATTTAAATACCTTGGTTGTTATATCACAGAACACCTAGACCCTGATAAAGAGATAAAGTGCAGAATTGAAACAGCGCGCTTAACTTTCATGAGAATGAAATCATTTTTCTCTAACGACAACTTAAAGCTAAGATTGCGCCAAAGAATGACCAAATGTTATATTTGGTCCGTGTTGTTGTATGGAGCTGAGACCTGGACTCTGAAGGCTGCTACGATCGGTCGACTGGAAGCGTTTGAGATGTGGTTGCACAGAAGAATGCTTCGAATACCCTGGACAGCTATGCAGACCAACGAAGCAGTATTAAATAGAGTGAATGCCGTCCGTGAATTATTTGTCACTATTAAGGTGCGAAAGATATCATACCTGGAACATGTTCTTAGAGGAGACCGATACAAGGTGCTCCAGCTTATAATGAAAGGTAAAATCGAAGGCAGCCGAGGAATTGGAAGGAAACAGATGTCATGGCTAAAGAACATTCGCGATTGGACTGGAATACGCAGTGCCGAACACTTATTCAGATTAGCCGAAAACCACGAAAAACTCGTCAATGTAATTGCCAACGTTAGGGGGACCTGATATGGCACCGAAAGAAGAAGATTCATTATGAACAGCAGCAATCTGCTTCCTGTCATAAAGAATTTCACCTGATACAGCAATGCTTTTCACAACATCCTTATTATTAAATTGTCCCTGCTATTCCTTGGTACCTTTCCATAAGTTCCTAGTTTTATTTTTGTTTACCTTTATCATTTTGTCTTAATATTCATTAGCCCTTACGATCAAGTCCAGCGCTATGATTTTATAACGCCTATACTCATCTATTAGTTGACTATTCCCAGTTTTCCGTGCTTCCTTATACATCCTGTATTTGTATTGACGGATTCAAATAGACCGTTGGTTATTCACGATTTTTTTGTGCTGCTTTATTGTAATGCATTTAGTTTTCGAATTTATTTTTAACTGGATCTTTTTAACAAACAAGTCTGCTGTTTGATCAGGACCTTCTTTTGGATATATGTCTAACCAGTTTTCTCTTATGTCCTCTATAAATTTGTGCTCTTCCAAAATATATACCACTAAATTTGCAATCGTATTGATCGGAGTAATACCTTTATAAGCAATGTGCAAAATAGTAGTAAAATGGTCCCTTGCACCCTGCTGCATTGAAATACGGGTGAATTATTTTTTTTGTAGTCTGTAGTATATATATATATATATAGCCAAAACATATTTGTTTGTGCAACTTAACACAAAGTGCACTCTACTTAGATTCACGGATTGCTCAAAACGAACCCAGTGACAACAACTATATTGTCTTTAGACTACTTTAATGGTGTTTGTATTTATTATGAATAACTGAACAATTTTACCATCTACTAAGGAATTTATAGGGTTGAAATATATTAAACTTGCCTGTTTGTTTTCCACCAAATGCGCCACCAGCTCCACCACTTGTACCACTACCGTATCCGCCAGCTCCACCGCTTGGCCTGCCACCAGCAGCACCACTAGCGCCAAAACCCCCGGCACCACTTGGCCCAGAAGGTCTACCACCGGCACCGAATGCGCCTGCTCCACTTGGGCCGGAAGGTCTACCTCCTGTACCAGCACCATATCCACCTACTCCGCTTGATCCGGAAGGTCTGCCTGCTCCACCAGCACCAAACCCTCCGGCCCCGCTTGGTCCAGATGGCCCAGCACCCCCTACTCCACCATAACCACCTGCCCCGCTAGCTCCAGATGGTCTAACTAATGAAGGAGCAGACCCCCCAGCGCCAAAACCACCAGCACCGCCTTGTTGTCCACCAAATCCACCAGAGGATCCCCCTTTTCCAAACCCTCCAACTCCACCTGATGGGCGAGAACCACCGAAGCCGCCGCTGGTAGCTCCCGAGGGTCCTCCTCCTGGTCTTGGACCGAATGGAGTTGGTAAGCCTTGGCCTCCAGCTGTTTTGGCACTTGTAGGTGGTAGATAGGTGTTATCTAGACGAGCGGCTGTAGCTGCGTACGCAGCCAGCAAGATGAGTGAAGCACACTGTAAAAGAAGTTTTTCTTAAAATTGGTGTAAAATAAGTGTACTTTAAAAGAAATAATATTAGTATGATGTTTATTACATTTATCCCTGATTGTCTATATATACAGTGTGTCCACATTCCGAAAGTCACCATTGGTATATCGGTTATTATAAGAGATAGAGAATGTTTTGCGGAATTCAATGCTCGCAACAAATATCATTTCAAAATTATCCTGACTTTCTTCGATTCTGAGATATGAAAAAAGAAAATTTTTTTTATTTTTTCTCCGATAACTCAATAACCCCTTATGCGACCGCTTTTGAACTTTCACATTGTTGAGACACTTTTTTACGACAAATCCATTGGTGGTAATGGAAACTCTCGACTTGCATTTGTTTTCGAGTTATCAAAAATATGTTTTCTTTTTCTTATGGCGACCACTTTTAATTGTTGGTTAGTTAGAAAAACCCCGAAAAGACCTTTCCAACTAAGCACGACGTGTCTGAAAAATCCTTATTTCTGCAACAGATATTAACAGAGAATGAATTTGACCCTGGTAGGCTATGAAATAAAACGACAGTTGTACATAAATGACAGTTTTAAACAGAATAATAAGACATTTTTAACATAGATAATCCGCTGACTTCTTGCTTGAAATCTTACGGAACTCCGCAGCTTTTTGATGAGGCAACCAGAGTACTGACTCTATCTTGCACACTGAATGACGCGGTAGTAATCTATTGGAATTTAGGTATTCAAGTTGTTTGTTAAGCGATATCAGATAGGTCCCAAGTATTGGGTATAGTGATTAATACATAGTTTGTATATATACGTACTTTATTATAGTGTAGGTATTAAAGCTGGTACATAGTTTTAAAATATAACATAGGGTCTGGGTATTTAAGTATTAATATATAAAAACAAGCAAGCAGCGGTTATTAATCACGTTACTGCAATCATTTGAACGGGAAAATGATTTACAGTTCAATAAACTCTGTAGTAAATAAATACGACGCCAATAATTACCCAGTAGAATTTTTAAAAAATTTTAACCCCACCTGGTCTTTCATACCATCGGCGATTGTTACGTGTGGGCGCACCTGTAATGTTGCTAAAAAAATTTAAAACCACTCAACCTTTGTGATGGTACTGGGCTACAAGGTAAACATTTGCATCGTAATGTAGTAGAGGCAACCATGATAACCTGTCTGCTCAAGGAGAAGTTGTATTTATCCCGCGTATCCCTTTGGTTCCAAATAATCTCCCTTTCGAATTCAATGTACTGTTTCCTCCTGAAAGTATGTATGCCTCGCTATAACAGTGGCAAACCCTAAAATTTTCGGAAGTTGACTTTGGAGAGGACTGTTTCGCCCATTGTCAATTCTACGTAGTGTTTTAACATGTGAGCTCACCCGATAGCCTAATTTTACTGACACCGCCCTCTAAAATAGTAAATAACGTTGTCTATAGAGAAATATAAAAAAATATATCTGTGTGTATGTGTGTATTATTTCCGCGACTATGGCGGAGCCAGGGAGCAGTTTCATCTCACTAACCTGGAAAATTTGCCGAACCCCTGCCTTTCTGTAAGGAGCGTAGGGATCTTTAACGTGCCCAACATCGCATGGACACGGGACCGACGGCTTTACGCCCCTTTCGAAGGGCGGAACGTGCAGACATTCAACTTGCTCAAATACAATGCCAAAACCTCGGTTGATGTTAATTTTACAGTTTGTACTGAAAAAGTGAAAGGAGTGCCCTGGGATCGAACCCAGTACCCTTCGGTTCAGAGGCACACGTTATTACCCCTGAACCACCGAGGTTCTAAAAAAAACTAAATTTCTTCTTTTTCTTCACCTCTAGTTACTGACTTGAAAGTTTGAGTATCTTCTTCTGCAATATTAACAGTGGTTTTAGGTTTAATTTGTATATGTATGTCAGTTTATAAGGCATTTATGACCATGCAAGACCTATACAGCCTGAAAAATATGGTTATTATTATTATTAAAGCTGAAATCTACCCGGACGAAGTTTCGGGCAACAACTAGTCAAAAATAAAGACGCTTTAGAATGTCCATAGGAAAGAAAACACCACTCTAAGTTGCATTCCGAATGACTCACATCATACGTACACAAAAGAAATGGCTAGTTTGAATTTTTTAGTAAATAGGTTAATAAATTTTTCTTCAAGTAAAAACATACATAGCAAAGAATTAGAGTATAATAAGATCGTATCTGAATATAACGGATACACCGCGTGGTGGAAATAATTAACAAAAAACAAAGAAGGTCTTAGTGGATTTAACGACCTTTGGTAAGGGAAAAGCAAAAAAAAACTATACCTACCATTTGAGCCGCGACGCATGAGGGGTCTAGATGCATTTTTAAGAAAGCTAATTTGCAACTAACATTTTTGACAAAAAATACTGTGGAAAACTTGCTAGGTAACCCAAAAGACAAGGATAGTACCTCGAAAATGTCGGCGATCTATGAAATAATGTCAAAGATTTTTGTCTTAAGTAGGCCTGGCAAATAAATAGATCTATTGAAATTAGATTTAAAGAACATTTAGCACACTATACGGTAGGCACTGTAGATAGATTGTTACGTGGCCGACATATTTGAGATAATAATCACAACGTAGAAAAAAAGAACCTAAAATTAATCAAAAATGTTAGACAACCAAGCCAGCTAAACGCTTTCGAAAGTATGTTTATATACACTTAGCCGAAAAAATAACGCACAACCAAAAATTATGCTCAATTTCAAAGTTGATTTTCTCGCGAACCGATAAATCTATTTAGTTAATTGTGTTTTTTTTTTGAACTGTAGCTTTTTTCTTTGGTAATTGCACTTTGAAGAACTTTTTATTCAAATTTCAGTTTGAGACTTATACAGGGTGCAAAAATGAGAATAGTTTTTTTACGTTAAATTTGAGACACCCTGTAGGGACCATTAGCCACAACGGATGCATAATAAAATCATACTGTAGCCTCATGTTTTCTGAACATTTTGTTTTTTAAATTTCTCTGATATCTGCAATATCAAATAAAATACACAGTTTTATACCAGAACATGTTTTTCTTCATTAATCACAGTTTTACTGAATACTTATTTGGTTTAATATACACATTTGTCTATGATAAACAATATCAGCAAATGTCAGTTTGACAATTCCTTTATTTATTTATGTACCTATCGTCTTAAACTGTATAACTAAGTTTATAATTTGTGATCTATTGTTCTTTCGTTAAAATATAACGTGTTAGAAGGAATATGACTCGTGATGAATGTGTTCAAGCAGTGACGTTACATAATAAAGGAGTAAGCTACAACGCTATTGGTTTGAGATTAGGATTTTCACATACAACAATTTCTCGTGTTGTCCAACGCTTCAGGGAAACTAATGATTATGACATACGTCCACGACCTCGGGTAACTGCCGTTGGTCAAGATTAGACTGCGTGCTTTAAGAGAATGTTTCACCACGTCAAGGAAACTTTTGACACAACTCAGTGCAGTTCATAATATTCAACCAAGCATTGATACTGTGAGGAGACGTCTTTCTGAACACAATTTACATGTCAGAGTTCCAGGCGCTGAATTAAATGCAGACCACCGCAGAGCTAGACTGCAATTCTCCAGGGAGCATGTAAACTGGACTATTGAGGACTGGCAACACGTTATATTTACAGACGAATCTAGGTTTTGTCTATATAGCTCCGATAAACGTCTAAGAGTTATCCGCCGGCAAGGTGAGCGTTATACACAGTGCGACATACGTGAAACGACTTTATTTAATGGAGGCTCTGTGACGTTTTGGGCTGGAATTTCCTCCACAGCACGAACGGGTATCGTACCTCTACATGGGGGTGCTTTAAGTAGCAAAATATATATCAATGACGTTTTGTCTGAGCACGTTGTTCCTTTCGCTCCGTACATTGGGAATAATTTTTTACTAATGCACGATAACGCAAGACCTCATGTAGCACGGATCGTCAATGAATATTTACATGAAATAAATATTTGAACTGTTAATTGGCCACCGCACAGTCCCGATATGAATTCCATTGAGCACTTATGGGATATTATTGGCAGGGTACTCAAACAGCATCAACCCCCTCCTGCCAACCTGCAATGTATAGCGCACTGACGAGCTCTAATTAGAGCGAAACCGGTCTGCGTTTCCAATTATGAGGGGAATACATCTAGCCTTACACCCAATGTCCCGTTATTAGGGAAGAAATGGGCCAGGGCTGACAATTTACAAAATTGTTGGTTGGTTGTACACAGTCTGGATTGATAACATTTTGTGTTAATTGCAGCGTTCGTGACAACGTATTACCTGGGTCCGCGATGGTGACCCTGTCGTACATCACAAAATGCTACAGTAGTGGTCGTCATACGTTTATCATTTATAAACTAAAAAACTTATGGTGATTTGGGTTCTCCAAGTTTACTTATCAGTGCTCATCATAGGGTCCAATTTTCATTTAGTTATTCAATGTTGGCGATTGTAAACTATATGGAAAACTAATTATTATTGCTTAAAAGGGACAAGCACTGTTTTAGATTTAAAGTAATTAAGCTTTTTATAACCAGTATTGTATATAATGGTTTCCTCATCTGTACAACTACATCACAGCATAAGAAAGTTTGTTTATTTATGCTGTATCGACAGTAAAACTATCGTAACTGGGCGTTAAATCAAGCATTGCCTGCAGCGCTTGGTACGAATCTTTTACTACACATTACTAGCTTAATCATGTTGAAGCCTGCCTTGGAAAAGGTCTGGATTGTGCTTTGCTCTTTTGTGCCAACAAATTTCTTTCGAGCATCTATTGTGTGAAACTTTTTCAATATCCTTTGTGAGCTCAATAGCAAGAATTAGTTTATTGTGACTTTGAATACATTGTTTTATAATGTTTCCAAAGGAAAGCTTTCAAACTTCCTTATGAATATATTTTTGATGAATAAAATTAACTCACTGCTGCAGGTTGCTGCCCTTGACTTTGATGGTAATATATAGGTCAGCGATTCTCAAACTGTGGTGCGCGCCCCCCTACAGGGCGCGATAAAACTAAATGGAAAGCGCGAGCATATCAACAGAAGATCAGAAAAAATATATTATTAAGAAATTTATTTAATTTACTAAAAGAAAGGCCATAGAATACACTTATAGAAAGTTGTATTGCACAATCTATTTAATAATTAACTTACGAGTGTCAACAATAAACTAAAAACGAGATTAATAATTATCAGCGACTCCCTTGTGATTGTCTTGCAGTGGAAAATTTTTCGAAAGAAGGTTTATTATTAGAAATTGACAATATAAGCTCTTTTTAATGAATTATCACCTAATGTAAAACGTCTGCGAAGAAACGAAATAATGAACATCTTCAAGAATCACTTACTTATACTGGCTCTATATGACCCAGAAAAATACTTAGCCACCTATTTCTTTAATTAATGTGTACGTGTTTATACATAATGGCCACTTAAAAACGAACCAGTCGGGTTTAAGACACTTAGAGTGATTTTGTTGAAAATTGCTTAAATTGGTAAATTTTCGTTTTAAGAGTGAAGGCTTTTGGGATTATTTTTAACATCGCAACATCAGCCCTTAAGCTCTAAAATCTTATATGACCAGTACATCATTTTAGAGCTGTTGTAAACATCTTTTCAAGGATGTCTTACTTGTTTCGTGCATTTTTATTTTAAAAAATCGCTAATAGGGAGGTATTGATGGTGAGACTTCGCAATTTTTTTTTAATGAGCGCGAACTAGGATTCCTAGAACACATATATATATATATATATATATATATATATATATATATATATATATATATATATATATATATATATGATCCGACTGATAACTCAAAAAGTAATTAAATTTGGATGAAACTCGCCAAGTACGTTTCTTTTATTAATAGCTTGGATGAGTTGGTTAGCCAGGAAAATCGGACAAGCGTTTCCGCGAAAATGGTGATTATTACAAAGCTATTTTGATGACATTTGGTGGATATGTTGCCTTGGGAAGACCTTACAACATGCCAAAATTCAACTTCTAGTTTTGAGTTATTCAAATTTGAAACATTTAATGAAAATTCGCTACCATAACGCACTTGCTGCGTGCGGAACTTTTCTATATTTAGCTGATATCTATATTTTGTCTTCAAAGCAGCCACCGCAAAAAAATGCGGTTTAGCAAAGGTAGGATGTTGAAAATGGTAATAGTATACGAGATGCTAATTGTTTTCAGTGACGAAAACTTAATCTCCAAACCTGCCCAAAATTCAAACAGTGATTTATTACTAAATTTTCTTTTGATATCACCACTTGCCGTGAAGCCTATAAATAATTCTTTTTCGGTAGTTGAGAGTATTTCGGGAGTAGTTTGAAATGGGTTGCTTAGCCCACTCGTAACTTGCTATCAAATTGAATTCATTCGCTTTTTAGTGAATTTTCTTTAAAAAAAATCACTAATGAGGAGATCTCGACTTTTGAATTTTGAAAAAATTTCTTCAAATGAGCGCTAATTAGGCCCCCCAGAACACATATCCGGGGTCAGTTTCAATTTATATATATATATATATATATATATATATATATATATATATATATATATATATATATATATATATATATATATATATATATATATATATATATATATATATATATTTGTGTGTATCACACCGATAACTCAAAAAATAATGGGCCGATTTTGATTAAATTTGGTGATAACCTTCCTTTTGAAATGGCTTGGATAAGTTAGTCAGGAAAATTGGCCCAGGTTTTCCCGGAAAATGTTGTGTTTTCTTTCAAACAAAATTTATATCTCCGGAATTAACAAAGTAAGGGCAACCAAATTTGGTGCTCTGTTATGGGTGAGCTATCTACCAAAATTTAGCTCTGTAGGTCGAAAGACAAAAAAGTTATGGGCATTTAAAGAAAAATAAATTGGGGTTTTCCTCAAAACGTCAAAGTGGCAATTTAAAACGTCAAAATTCGCAACATTTAGGCAAAGAACTTAAATCCTATACGGGCTATGGAAAGAAAATTTCTCAAAAATAATGTTTTACAAACCCTGAAGTCTTAGTTTCAACCGTCATTGTCCTTCATTTTACTAAAATGTTTCCAGGAAATTCATTTCAAATAGACCCTTTCTCTGACGCTTGGCAGTAGCCTCAGCTACAGAGTTTATCGTTTAATGGTACATAATTTTTGTCGAATTTTCGTAAAAAATCAATAAAGCTCAATATATCCGTTATTATACAAGATATGAAAAAATATTGTATACATTAATTATACGGTGTCTTGAGCTACATCTTAAAAAATTATTGCTACAATCACAGGATGGCCCATAAGTCGTTGGTGATACAAATAAATTATTTTTTTGTCGAAAACGCCTTATGTTTTTACATTTTCCATTGAAATATAATGCATGTTTGTAAGTTAAGAAAGTGCGTTATGGTAGCGATTTTTGATTAAATGCTTCATATTTGAAAAGCTCAACATGCTTTTGACCTATAAGGTTGACCAAGAAACGGATTTTTTCGGTTACACTTTCAGTTTACTTTCGGATATTTCTGTACGTTTTCAAACAATAAACTTATTTTGATGAAACATGGCACATTGTTTTTACTATATATGTTATACTGGTAATCAAATTTGATGCCTGCTTTATGAAAAAAACACATATTTGCAATTAAAAGCATTTTAATAAAAATTCACTACCATAACGCACTTGCTGCGTCCCGCACTTTTAAAATTCTTTGCCCGCTTGGATGAATGATTTTCAATGGTTGCATAAGCCACTTCCACATGTAGTTCTACAGCCTTGTAAGTTTAAAACGTTTACTCACATTTGCACACATTTCTACATTTTTGCTTTATATTTTTGGTCTATAATTCAAGTTTTCTACAAAATGCAATAACTTTATCACACGTATTCAACATATGTGTGTTTTCTCTTGGGAGTTAAAGATTCAAGGTAATTAATTTGTCGAATATATCAAGCAAGTAGCTCAATTTCCTCACAAATAAATCATATCGAAACTTGTCGCTTTCCGGTCGGTTTCCCCCTTCTAAAAAAATGGCGATTTCCGATCTTAATTTAGAAGCACAAAATGTCCCATCCTTTTTTTTCTCTCCCTCAAGGCTCGTCCCCGGCCTCGCCGCCCCGATAGCACGATAATCATCTTGACTCGCAATAAAATAGTAACGCAGAATATGCACCCATGTCTTTACAAAGTGCATAAAAGTTTCTTGATTTTAAGGGTCTCATTTTAAAATAATTTCCTATGGTTACCACTGCCGTTAGCATAATATTTAGACCAGGATTCATTCCTTCAGAAGCCAGAGCTTCTTTGTGGATCATGCCAAGTGTCCAGATATACTGTGGAGGTTTTTGTTTTACAAGTGCTTGTATACTTAGGAATTTTCCACACATTGTGCAAGCACCATCGGTGCATATTCCGACGCAAATTTTCCACTCTATACGTGCATTGTTTAGAAAATCATTTAAGATAGCAAATTATGCAAGTCATGTTGCTTTAAGTTGTTTTTTTTTGGCTTCCAGGATAGTAGTTCTACTACTGTTGACATAGCAGCTTTTTTGTGGATCATGCCAAGTGTCTAGATACACGGTGGAGGTTTTTGTTTTACAAGTACTTGTATACTCTGGAAGCTTCCAGACATTGTGCAAGCACCATCGGTGCATATTCCGACGCAAATTTTTCAGTCTATGCGTGCCTTGTTTAGTAAATCATTTAAAATAGCAAATTATGCAAGTCCTGTTGCTTTAAGTTTTTTTGGCTTCCAGAATAGTAGTTCTGCTACTGCTGACATAGCAGCTTCTTTGTGGATCATGCCAAGTGTCCAGATACACTGTGGAGGTTTTTGTTTTACAAGTGCTTGTATACTTTGGAATCTTCCAGACATTGTGCAAGCACCATCGGTGCACATTCCGACGCAAATTTTCCACTCTATGATTGCCTTGTTTAGGAAATCATTTAGTATAGCAAATTATGCAAGTCCTGTTGCTTTAAGTTTTTTTGGCTTCCAGAATAGTAGTTATACTACTGCTGACATAGCATCACAAAATCGCACATAAGCAATTCAATTAGAATCTTTATTGCTATTTGTTTCCTTATCAGGCTGAGTTAAAAAAATGGCACGAAATTCCCTAAAAGCTAATGCTGCACATATTCAGCTCTATCACGAATTCGACAGGCAACAGTATCATTAGATAGAGGTATGTTTGGCAATTGTTTGGCAAAAAACTCCAAACATAGTTTTTACGATCTCAATTGCAGAGGGCCGAATAACTTATTTACCAATGGTGTGAGGTTTTCTACATCTGGCTGCATGATATGAAACTTTGTAAGAAGCAAGTATAGCTTTTTTATTCACAGACAAAGTTTTTTTTTACTTTTGCTTTTCATTTGGTTTTAATTGTAATTCGAAGAATTCCCAGGGCTTTCCAAAGTACGCAATATGAAGCGTTTCCAAATATCGTTTAGGCTTACTGGGTTTCATGCCGTCTGATGCCAAAATTTTTGGGCAAATGACACACAGATGCCTTTGTTATTCATTTACTTTATTGCTGGTAAAGCCAAACACTCTCGTCTCTGCTGTAAGTTTATAATATATGAGTAGCTCACTTTTAAAAGTCAATTTCTCAGAACTCACTACTTTTAATTAAAGAAGTATGTACGCAGCAAGTGCGAAATGGTAGACAATTTTTATAAAAATGATTTTAATAGCAAATATGTCTTTTTTTTTATGAAAGCAGCCACCAAATTTGGTTACCAGTGTAACCTATATAGTACAAAGAATGTGCGTACCATATTTCATCAAAATAACTATACTATTTGACATGTAAAAAATTATCCCAAATTAGCATAAAATGTTCCTGAAAAAACTGGTACGATTTTCCTGGCCAACAAATCTCTTTAAGGAATATAGACACCTGCTCGATATAATTATTAGTAAAAAGCTTTTCGACGAAACTTCCCAGAAAGATGCAGTTCAAGACATCCCATAATTAACATATACAATTCTTTCTCGTATATTTTATAATAACGGATATATTGAGCTTTAACGTAGAAGAGCGTCACCCTGTATATATACGAACAGTTAAAAACTGAAACTACCTCCGGATATGGGTTCTAGGGAGCCTAGTTCGCGCTCATTTAAAAAAATATTCTCAAAATTCAAAAGTCGTGGTCCCCTCGTTAGCGAATGTATTATGCGAAAGTTGCTAAAAATTATAGAATATGAAACCAAAAGCTCTATAGCGAAAATTATTTCCAAAGCATCAGAGAAACGGTGTATTTGAAATTAATTTTCTGCAAATATTTTAGTAAAAGGACAATGACGGTTGAAGCTGAAACTTAAGGCTTTGTACGACACGTTTCTTGTGACATTTTAAAATTTAAAATATTGTAAACATATAAATCACACTTGATTCCCGAAAATTCGCAAAATAGTTAGAACCCAAATTTATAAAGTTAAATTAACATTGCTATGTAAAGTAATTTATACCGTGTCTATGTAACGAGTTTTGCAGGATTTTGTTTTGCCATTGGCATTAAGGCCCACACACTAAATATTAGAAATTGGCTTACAAAAATTAATTCTTTTTTCGTGTATATAGTACCAACATTTATTGCTATTAAGATGTAATTATCCTTTAAAAGGATTGAAAATGTAGTTAAGGAAACTATTTCCTTTCTTCTGTGTCTCAGAAAAAAACTGTCTATTTTAACTCAATGACGGCACTTCAAAATTCACAGTTTCAGATTACCACCCACTAGAACTTTAATTACACTTAATTAAGCTAACTTGATATCCACTCCATTTAAGTGTGCTCTAGATATCCGAGATTTTAAGCTTAATTTAAAAGCTTCTCGGACAATAATACGTCTGAAAATTTTTAGATGAGATAGTTTGGATTTTAATGTACGCTATCTAGGTCGTTTTGTATTTAATCAGTGCCTGAGTATGCTTTGATATTTAATACCACTATTACCATGCACATAAGAGAGCCAAGCTTTAAAATTAGATTAGCGTAAAAGGGATTTTCAATTAAAGCGGACTAGAACAGTTTTGTTATGAATTTATTTAAAACCATAGCGCTTGTGATCTCAGTGGATACATGATAGAAATATGGCATTCGTTTTAGCGAATTGTTTGTAGAAGGAAAAATTCACTGATAAGGATATATATATATATATATATATATATATATATATATATATATATATATATATATATATATATATATATATATATATATATATATCAGTTTGATAACTCCAAAAATAATAGGTAGAGTTTGACAAAATTTAGTAGGTACCTTTATTTTGTAAGTGGATTCGATAATTGCGTTAGCCAGAAAATTGGACCAGTTTTTCCGGAAAAAATTTGGATTTCCCCCTCGGAAAATTTTTGTATCTCCGAAAATAACAAAGCTATGACAACCAAATTTGGTCAGGTTTCTACTATCAAACTTACTCTACACGTCTAAATTCAGGTCTCTACGTTAAAAAGAAAAAGTTATAAGCATTTAAATAGAAAAAAGTGGGGGTCACTGGTAATCAGATAAAGCATAAAAGCAAAATATTTTGGTGGAACAACCAACCCAATTGAATACTAGACACCAATAGTAAATTTTTTTGACGCAGAAAGGTCAAAAAATGGTATAGGTTTTCTTATTTAAACGTTAAAGTCACGATTTGAGACGTCAAAATTTGCATTTTCAGACAAAGAATTGAAAACGAGTACGGTCTATGTAAAGAGAAAAGTTATAAGAAATGTGTCTTACAAGGCCTAAAGTTTCAACTTAAATCGTCATTGTCCTCCACTTTACTCAAATGTTTGCCAAAAAAATCACTTTAAATACACCTTTTCTCTGACTCTTTGGCAGTAGTTTTAGTTATGAAGTTTGTGGTTTAATAGTCCATTATTTTTGGCGAATTTTCGTAGAAACAAATCGTTATTGAGCATACCCAAACAACAAATTAAGGCATATTAACCAGCACTCAAGTCCAAATAACCCAGCGAAGTTGTAATTTGGTCATAATTAATCAAAATGTTGACTTTATTGTTATGATCCCTACAGATTTAAGAATGCTTCTCTCAATTAGCTTGGTTTTGACTAATTACTGCTAAGTCAATAACTTACATATAACTAAATTCGGAAAAATTTGGTTCAATTTTACCTATAAAATATACTTAAATATACTTTTGAGTTTCAATTCCACAAATGGTAATTTTTTAGCTCAAAGTGTGCCTTTAATTGGACTGAAAACTGACCACCAAGTCCAGATACCTGAAATGCCTACTTTAGGGTAGTCTATTACCTAATACTGGCCTACAATACGTCTCTGTGGTAAAGTAAATTGGAGGTCTTCTTATAAAGTCGGATTACATATATATTACCAGTTTAACTGCAATACAGCACAGGAAATATTTTGGGCACTGAGCTAATCTAAAATGGCTTTCTTATTGGCCACACAGTCATAGCCACTGCATAAATGGTCTTTCAAGCCGAATAGGCTACGTCAAAGTTGAAAATACCCATAAAATCTGACTTGAAATAAAAATGGAGCTCAAAGTTTAAAGTGTACAGCAGTAAAACATAGTCGTGAATATTGCTTATGTTCCAGTTGATAAACTAATTTGATAAAAGTTGTATTCTTCAACAATATCATCTCTGTAAATCCTAAAAACTTACTATGACAACTTAATCGGCTACTACTATATGTAAGTAAAGCTGAATTTCAATTCCATGTTGAGTTGAAATCAGCACGTTTCCCTCTTAAAAACAATACATCCCTTTTCATGTCAATGGAATAAAGCAATGGCAACTCGGTCAGCTGTATCACGCCGATAACTCAAAAGATAATGGGCCTATTTTGACAAAATTTGGTGAATGCCTTCCTTTTGTAAGTGGCTTGGATAAGTTCGTTATCCAGGATAATCGGCCGAGGTTTTCCCGAAAAATTTTGTGTTTTCTTTAGAAAAAAATTCATATCTCCAAAAATAACAAAGTAAGGGCAACCAAATTTGCTACATCGTTTTATATCTCTATATGTAAATCACCTACCAAAATTTAGCGCTGTAGGTCAAAATACAAAAAAGTTATGGGCATTTAAAAAAAAATTGGGGTTTTCCTCAAAACGTCAAAGTGACAATTTGTGTGTGTGTGTTTTGTTTCTTTAACGTCGGCCTATTTCCGCGACTATGGCCAATCACCGATGTCAGGGAGCAGTTTCACCTCACTATCCTGGAAATTTTGCTGAACCCCTGCCTTTCTATAAGGAGGGTAGGGATCTTTAACCTGCCCAACAACGCATGGACACGGGACCGACGGCTTTACGCCCCTTCCGAAGGGCGGAACGGGCAGACATTCAACTTGCTCAAATACAATGCCAGAACCTCGGTTGATGTTAATTTTACAGTTTGCACTGAAAAGTGAACGGAGTACCCTGGGATCGAACCCAGTTCGGTTCAGAGGCACACGTTCTTACCCCTGAACCACCGAGGTTCTAAAGTGACAATTTAAAACGTCAAAATTCGCAACATTTAGGCAAAGAACTTGAATATAATACGGGTTATGGAAAGAAAATGTCTCAAGAAGAATGTTTTACAAACCCTGAAGTCTTAGTTTCAACCGTCATTTTCCTTCATTTTACTAAAATGTTTCCGGAAAATTCATCTCAAACAGACCCTTTCTCTGATGCTTGGCAGTAGTCTTAGCTATAGAGTTTATCGTTTAATGGTATAAAACTTTTGTCGAATTTTCGTAAAAAATCAATAAAGCTCCATATATCCGTTATTCTACAAGCAATGAATTTTTTTTTTAATTTTTTATTTTTTTAGTCGAAAACGCCTTATGTTTTTACATTTTCCATCGAAATATAATGGATGTTTGTAGGTAAAGAAATTCTGGCGCAGCAAGTGCGTTATAGTAGCGAATTTTGATTAAATGCTTCATATTTGAAAAGCTCAATTTGCTATTAACTTATAAGGTTGACTAAGAAACGGATTTTTTTCGGTTACACTTTAAGTTTACTTTCGGAAATTTTTGTACGTTTTCAAACAATACAGTTATTTTGATGAAACATGGTACATTGTTCTTACTATATATGTTATACTGGTAATCAAATTAATGCCTGCTTTCTGAAAAAAAAAAAAACACAAATATTTGCTATTAAAAATATTTTTATGAAAATTCACTACCATAACGCAGTTGCTGCGTCCCGAAGTTTTTACTTATTCTTCCTTTATTAATGTCTATTATATATTATGGAACCAAAGATTGAAAACGATATATAATTATACTTATATGTCTCTCCGGTGTGCACGTATACAAGTGATATATATATATATATATATTAATATATATATATATATATATATATATATATATATATATATATATATATATATATATATATATATATATATATATATATATATATATATATATATATATATATATATATATATATATATATATATATATATATATATATATGTTTCGATACATGAAAATGTATCATTGCCAATAAATTGAAACAAAATTCGTTTATTATATAGTAGTAATTGTTATAATAGGACAAAATGCCTTAAAAGTTTGGTTAGTTCGTCCTGTCGTTAGGAATTGTGACCTATAGGGAAAAATGAGAGAACTTTCAGGTCAATAATGTTACAAAAGCAGCCATATTAAACTAATTTTGCGGTATTCATTTTGCTTGTATCGGAAAATTGAAAACATATTTTTGTTGAATTAAGTGTACCTAATCAAATTTTACTTCGACGAAAAAACATGAAATAATGCTTATATACAACCAGGATACGATAATTTTGTGTTATTTACATCACCAATCCTCAAAATCAGAATTACACAAATTTGAATAATCTTTAATTTTAACTCATTTCACTTTTTGCAGAGGCACTCGTATTTTATCGAAGTATCATAGTCATGTTAACAGAAAAAAAAAACATGACTGCAGTGGTTTTTTCCCTTATACAGCGCAAATCATCTTTATCATTGATCCAAATATTTAAAGTATGTTCTTTGATGATACAACAAGTCATTTTTTAACAAAGGTGGACATACCTAGTTGCTAATATCCACTGTTTGTTTATATATATATATATATATATATATATATATATATATATATATATATATATATATATATATATATATATATATATATATATATATATATATATATATATATATATATATATATATATATAACCACAAATCTTACAGAATAATGTCACATGGGCAGTTCGTTGTTAAGAATGTCACTGCACTCGGCTTCAAGATGTCGGATTTAAGTAAAGCGTTGCACAAATTTATTAATAAATTACGTCCATTGGTCCAATGTTAAATGAAAATGCCCTAAATATAACTAAAACGCGTTGGACGAAATGCCTTGCTGGACCTATTATCTACTTCCATGTTACTTTGAGTTTATTCCCCACATTGGTAAAATGCACTTAAATTTTACTTGAAAATGATCTGTGGTGATATGGTCGCCGATTTATTGTTAGGACGATTTTACGTCATGTTCACTGTGAATGCCGCTTGGGTACCGCCACTTTCGAATTTTGAAAGGATTTCCTCAACTGAGTGCGAACTAGGCTCCCTAGAATAAATATCCGTGGTCAATTTCAGTTCTTATATGTTTACATATATACAGTGTGTCGCATTTCTAGCGTAAAGCTCAATATATCCGGTATTATACAAGATACGAGAAAAATTATAAAAGTTAATAATGGTGTGTTTTGAGCTGTTATAAAAATATTTCGAAAATCACACGGCGGTCCATGAGTCGCTGGTGATACAAAGTTTCTTTTTCTTTAATAGAACACGACCTATAATATTGCATTTTTGCATTTCCCACCGAATTCTAATACATGCTTGTAAGGAAAAAAGCCTGGACGCAGCAAGTGCGTTATGGTAGTGAATTTTCATAGAAATGATCTGGCCACAATATTTTTTTATAACTTTTTTTTCTTGTAACATAGAAATCTAAATTTTGGTGTATAGTTTACTTTTTATATCGTAAACCTACCTACCAAATTTGGTTATCATAGATTTTATATTTTTTAAGATAAAAAATTTTTTCAAATAAAAACTCAAAATTTTCCCGGAAAACCTCGTCCAATTTTTCTAAATAACGAACTTGTCAAAGGCATTTACAAAAGGAAGGTACATGCCAAATTTTATTAAAATCGGGTTATTACTTTTTGAGATATGAATTTTTTTCAAATGAAAACTCAAAATTTTCCCGGAAAACCTCGTCCGATTTTCCTGACTAACAAACATGTCAAAGCCATTTACAAAAGGAAGATATGTGCCAAATTTTATTAAGATCAGCTTATTACTTTTTGAGATATGAATTTTTTTCGAATAAAAACTCAAAATTTTCCCGGAAAACCTCGTCCGATTTTCCTGACTAACAAACATGTCAAAGCCATTTACAAAAGGAAGGTATGTGCCAAATTTTATTAAAATCTGTTTTTTACTTTTTGAGATATGAATTTTTTTTTAATGAAAACTCAAAATTTTCCCGGAAAACCTCGTCCGATTTTCCTGACTAACGAACTTATCCAAGCTATTAACAAAACAAAGGTACATGCCAAATTTTATCAAAATCGGCATATTATTTTTTGAGTTATCGGTGTGATACATATATATATATATATATATATATATATATATATATATATATATATATATATATATATATATATATATATATATATAAATATATATATATATATATAAATATATATATATATATATATATATATATATATATATATATATATATATATATATATATATATATATATATATATATAAATATATATATATATATAAACATATAAAAATTGAAACTGACCCCGGATATGGGTTCAAGGGGTCCTAGTTCGCGCTCATTTGCAAAAATTTTTTCAAAATTCAAAAGTCGGGATCTCCCCATTAGTGAATTTTTTCTACGAAAATTCACTAAAAGAATGAATATCAGACATTGTTTTCGACGTATCTCAATTGTTTTGTATCTTTTCACATTTTTGGCACACATCAAGGATGTGATACGACGTTTTTAACCAATAGAAATCGGAGTCTCATAGAAATGTCGCAATCAGGGAGGCTTTTGATCATATTATTGGTCAAAAAAACCGAGATGGCATACACAGGGAGCTCTAAAATAATGGCTGTATCTGAAAAATTTCAAACTGCCCTAACCCAATGTCTTCAAATGTATGTGCTTTATGTCTCAGAAATTACTCTCTGCTTCAACTTCTGTATTACACTCACTATACTTAAAAACGCTAGTTTTGGAAACATTTATATTTATAAACGCGTACCGTGATTGACTGGTTCAAATTTTCTTCTTTTTCAATTTTGATTACAGATTACGTATACAATCTCAATTTTTGTGTATATTTTTCAGCAAATATTTGTAAAAAAAGTTGTGTAAGAAAGTTTGCGAATTCGCGTCAAAAATTGTTTGCAAATTTTCAGTAAACATTTTTGAAATTTCTGTCAAAAAGCTTTCTGTTAACAATTACATCTTGGCTGGTATGGTTTTTGTGTAAATTGCTTGGGTAGATAATTAGGTTCGTTGGTCAGGAAAGTCACACCGGGTTTTTTCGGGAAATTTTATTATTTATGCTCGGGAAATGTCGTACTTTTTCTAAGAAAAAATATTTTGTTGGAATATGGTACATTGTTTCTACTACTCTCATTTAAGTAGGAAGCAGTCCTATGGAAAAACAGCAAAAAATATGTTTGTTATTTAAAAAAACCTTATGATGACGTCATTATCCAGAAAAAGGTGACGTCATAAATGTACTTTTTATTTACCTCATACGTAGGCAATTGAAAAACTAAAATTAGCCTGTCCAAGGTACCAATATTTTTTTCATCATGTAAGTAGGAAGCAGCTGGTTTCCCAGCAAAAAATATGATTGTAGTTTAAAAAAAACCTTACGATGACGTCATTATACAGAAATAGGCGGCGTCATAAATATAATTTTTACCTCATACGTAGGCAATTGAAAAACTAAAATTAACCTATCTGAGCGGTTTTTTTAATTAAATATCGCGCTTATCAATTTTGTTACAAACATTATCATCACACTGTATAATAATATATTTTATGTTATTATTGGGAAGTATTAGCAACCTTTATGTTTAGATTATTTTGAGGGTATCTGTTTAATATAATTTGTAGTAGTCAATCTGCTATTATACCGCCTGAAACGATCTGTATTGATGAAAATCTGATACCATTTAGGGGTAAAGCTAATGTATATCAAATATATCAAAAAAATCCCACAAATACGGAATTAGAATTTTGAAACTGTGCTCTAATTCTGGCTATACGTGGAACATAAAAGTGTATCCCGAAAAGGAAGCCGATGTATTAAAGTCTGTGCCTACGGAGGTTTTTTTATTTTTTATTTATTTCAACAACACACCACGAGGGCTTACAGCCTAAATACTATCGTACCGTGGGTGTTGACAAGGAGGAAAGAGGCAACTTGTTAATTCTGGACTTGAAGGTTTGGAGGTTCGGAGGAGAAGGAAAAACATGTGCCCGGCAAGGAATTCCACAACTTGGAAGTCCTCGGGGCAAAAGAGCAGGCATAACAAGATATTCTATGTCTGGTGACCTAGACAGTAAAAGGGTGCATTCGCTCTGTTCCCCTGGTAGATCTGTTGGGGGCAGCAGGTGGGGGAACTATGGAGGAAGCTCCTCTGAGCAGTGGCCGTGCAGATATCTATAAAAATAGAGAGAGGTCACTAACGGCACGTCGGTGGGTAAGGGATGGCAGCCTTTGGGTGAGAGTAGGGTCACCGATGAGGCCTTTAGCCCTCTTTTGATGGAGTCCAGTATAGAGAGTGTAGAAGCGGCAGCTGCACCCCAGATGTGGGAGCAGTATTCAAGGTTTGGCTTTATTTGTGAAGTATATAAGGTATAGAGATTAGCTGGTGAAAAGTATTTGCGAGCCCGGAAGAGGAAACCTAATTTCTTAGCAGCCGCTTCTGCAATTGATGTGATATGTTGGTGACAATTAAGATTTCAATCCACAGAAATTACAACAAGAGAAAAGACTCATTACTTTGAATAACTTGGTTGTTCATTGTGATAAGTCTAGGGCTGGTGTATCTCTTATGAGAAGAAAGCAAGACTGAGATTTGGTGTGGTTGAATTGTACAAGATTTCTGCTTCCCCAGTCTAATATTTTTGGAGATCCACGGAGACAGAACCCTCATGAGTCTGCGATCCTCATCTAATTGGGCTAAAGAGACAGGGCTTAGAATATTGTATATTTGAGTGGAGGGTGCTGTCGTCCGCGTAACTGTGAACTGGGTTGGATGTGGTAGAGAGGGAGTCATTGATGTGGACAAGAAACAAAGTAGGGGCTAAAGTGAACCTTGTGGAACTCCTGCATTAATTGGATACAGTTTAGAGGAATGGCCATCCACGACAACAGAAATGCTCTGGTTGGAGAGGAAATTTGCTGTCCAGGTACAAAGTTTTGGTGGTAGGCCATAGCCGGAAATTTATTAAGCAGCGCTGCGTGCCAGACCTGGTCGAATGCTTTGGATATGTCTAGAGCAACAATCTGGGATTCACCGTGTAGTTCCATAACTTGTTCCAAGAATGGGTGACAAAGGAAAGGAGGTCGGCAGTCGATCTGCGCTGACGGAATCCATACTGCCTCTCGTGGATTAGACTGTGTTTTTCAAGAAATTTTATTAATTCGGTGTTTATATACTTTTTCATCACTTTAGAGACGACTGAAATGAGAGAAATAGGCATGTAGTTGCTAGGAAGCGTTACAGCTCAGTGAAGAATTGCTGAATCAATCAAGGCGAACTGTGGTCACAGATAGTATATTATAGTCTAGGATATTTGTTAACATAATTTTACAATGTGTTTAATAAATAAGCGATCAAGCTTGTGCTCTAAAGAGACCAATAATTTTTCCACAAGTTTAGTCAGCAAATAAGTTTCCGCAGAAAAATAATCACACTAAGAAAAAAATAGTGCTGCAAATTGAATTAATAACTTCCACATAGCTGTGATAATTTATTCTCTTAAAAAAGACATTCGCATGGAATGAATTTAGGGCCCACGACTTGACCACAAAGAAAATATTGGTACTCCTGTACCCATAAACTTTTGAAACGTTATGTTACTCGTGTTTTATTGAAAAAATGTCAATTTTCTCCAAATCACCCCTTATTTTTCCCCTACCCCCTAAAGCGATCTTACCCATAAAAAATTCGAAGCGTTCCTTTGTCAGATGCTAACTGAATACCAAATTTAAAGATGATATCTCAATTGGTTGGAAAGTTATTGCACCTATTAAGAGACAGGCGTACATGCCGACATACCGACAGATCGACCGACCAACCGACAGACCGATAAAAAATTTTCGTTCCAGAATCAAGTTTTCTATATGTTTTAAGACTTTTACGCCGTTATACCAAAAAAAATCCAAATTTTAGTCGAACAATATTTCACCTACACATTCAACCCTATTTTAATTTCAGTACAGAATACCAGATGTTTGAGGAAACTAAAGTTGTCTAATTAAATCAACCCTAAAACGTTATATTGCTAAGAGTTTTAACGAAAAAATGTAAATTTTCACCAAATCACCCCCCATTCATCCACTACCCGCTAAATCGATTTCACCCAAAAACAATCTAAACCGTTCGTTTGTCGAATTTTTGTGAAAAAATATAATTTAGTGTAACGTTACTGAAGGCAATTTCTGTAAAAAAAATGGTGATGTTTTGCAAAAGAAATTTTTGCAAATTTTCATTACATTTTTTTTTCAATTTTGGTCCTAAAGCTGTTTGTAAATAATTATATCCTGGTAGGTGTGTAAATAGCTTAAAGAGGTTCATTGGCCAGGAAAAATCGGAACAGTGTTTTTCTGGAAAATGTTTGTACTTTTTGAAATAACAAAAGCTATTTCAATGAAATACGGTACATTGTTACTACCATATAGGTTATACTGCCACCCAAATGTCCTTCTTTTAAAAACAAGACATATTTGCCATTAAAAACATTTTTACGAAAATTCGCTACCATAACGCACTTGCTGCATCCAGACTTTTACAACATAAAGCCGCCCAAATCTTGTCTACAATACACTAAACTACAGGATTTTTTTGTTTTAATACATAGGTTCCAGAATGACGTACCGAATGTAAAAACACAAAATCCTTACAAATTAGGAGGACGGAAGTGCCGCCATTTTGAGGAAAACCGTTTCGGCCTATTTATCCGTAACCGTGAACTTTAGGCCAAAAACGGCAATGATTTTTATTGTAGATAATTGCATTTTCTCATCTTTTTTGTTAAATAATTTTTTTTTGTATCACTCACAGTTTACAACTTATACGACTATTAGGAATAATTTATTGACTTTTTTACCTATACCTTTGTTAATAATTGTTTGAACAATAAATGCTTATATGTTAACTTTTCAATCGACAAAATATTCTACAACTTTTACTTGATTTTTTTTTTCTCAAATCAATATTTTCAAAGTTATATCGCGTTAAATGTTGCACTTTTCAATCGACAAATTTCCTACAACTTTTACTTAAAACTTTTTTTTTATCACCAATTGATAATTTCAGGGTTATAACGCGTTAAATGTTGCACTAATAAATAATTTGCCTTCTTACCTGAAAAAAGCAGCACCTAGCAGTTGAATTTTTTAAAATTATTTATATTTTATATTATATATATATATATATATATATATATATATATATATATATATATATATATATATATATATATATATATATATATATATAATTGTACTCTACTTCGAAATGCCCCTAGATTTTTATCAAATAATCAATTATATACTGATGGCATAAGGTAATAAACGACAAAGAAAACGCGAAATTAATTTAATAAGACAAGTGCTCGTCCAAGTCAATATTTTGGTAGGTTTTTTCAAATAGAGTAATCAAAACTTATAAGGATGACATTGACTACTCAAGATTTGACATACCAAATAATTCATTTTGCTTCCTTAATAAATCTCTTTATCGTCAACAACCCCATTCTGTGCATTTACTGCCAATGATCAAAAACCATTTAGTAACACTTTCTTCATTGAATCATTCTTTTTTGTCCTTGTTATTTGAGAAAACCCAAATGCCAATTTATTTTATTTATTTATTATTTTAAATATACATTAATCGTTGGAGACGTTTCAGGTCAATACGAGAACTTTCTATAAGAAGCGTCTGTTTAATATATATATATATATATATATATATATATATATATATATATATATATATATATATATATATATATATATATATATATATATATATATATATATATATATATATATATATATATATATATAATATGGCCAGATGTTGGATGACTCAGTTTTCATGCCCAGACTGGCGTCAACCGTCTAGGCACAGGATTTTTGAAATTAACGCGTTATAGCTTTGAAAATATTGATTCGAGAAAAAAAAGTTTTTCGTAAAAGTTGTAGGAAACCCATCGACTGAAAAGTTAAGTTATAAGCGTTTTATTATTTAAACAATTATTAACAAAGATATAGGTAAAAAAGTCAATAAATGAATGCTAATAGTCGTATAAGTTGTAAACGGTGAGTGATACAAAAAAAATAATTATTAAAAAAGATGAGAAATGCAATTATCGACAATAAAGGTCATTACCATTTTTAGCATAAAGTGCACGGCCGAAACGGTTTTTCTCAAAATCGCGGCAGTTCCCTCCTAAGTTGTAAGGATTTTGTGATTTTACATTCAGTACGTCATTCTGAACCTATGTATCAGCAAAAAAACTCCTGTAGTTTAATGCAAAAACAAATTCTCTATTGCCTGTATTATTTGCAATACACACCAAATTTGATCGAAATCGACCCGCCATCTGGTTATTTGTTGAGTTATCGGTGTGATACCTATATATATATATATATATATATATATATATATATATATATATATATATATATATATATTATATATATATATATATATATATATATATATATATATATATATATATATATATATATATATATATATATATATATATATATATATATATATAGAAACTCACCACGGATATGGGTTTTAGGGGTTCTAGTTCGCGCTCACTTAAAGAAATTTTTTTCAAAATTCAAAATTCGGGATCTCCCATTGTTGAACTCGTGATTAAAGTTACAAAGTAACATACTACTTAGATGGATCTTGAATTTTACCATCACGACCCTTCTCTCAGTGAGTTAACAGACAGTCACTAAATATTAAAAATTAAAAATTCTGGACGCAGCAAGTGCGTTATGGTAGTGAATTTTATTAAATGTTTTAATTTGAATAACTTAGTTTTCCTATACACTTAGAAAGTTTAGTTTTTGTATGTAGTAAGGTCTTTTCTAGGGAAATATATCTATAAATTATTAAAATGACTTTGTAAGTTTTGGAGGAAAAAAAATTTTTCGAAAAAAAAAATTAAAATTTGAATAACTCAATTTTCTATAAACCTAGAAAGTTGAATTTTGGTACCTAGTAAGGCCTCTCAAAAGTCGACATATGTTGTAAATTTCATTAAAACAGCTTTGTTATTTTTTTTTTTAAAGAAAACTCAAAATTTTTCCGGAAAACCCCGTCCGATTTTCCTGGCTAACGAACTCATCCAAGCCATAAATTAAAGAAAAGCACCTGCCGAGTTTAATTGAAATCGGGTAACTATTTTTTGAGTTATCAGACGGATATATATATATATATATATATATATATATATATATATATATATCTGTTTTATATATATATATATATATATATATATATATATATATATATATATATATATATATATATATATATATATATATATATATATATATATATATATATATATATATATATAAACAGATAAAAATTGAAACTGACCCCGGATATGGGTTCTAGGGGCCCTAGTTCGCGCTCATTTGAAAATTTTTTTGCAAATTCTCACCATCGATACCTCTCTATTAGTGAATTGTTTTAATAAAAATTCACTAAAAATCATTGAGAAGTTTCTACTGTAAACTTTAAACGTAGAGCTTGCGTAGAAGTGGAGGAATACATAAACCGAACTTTTTACAAATTGTGCTACCTCGCTAAAGTACCTGTTCTTAACAGACAAAGAAAAAACACTGTAAACGCCGGACACTTTGAACTTATAAGCACTTGATTTTTCCGAACTAATAAAATTTTTAAACACAATCCATACACTCAACCAAAGTAAACACTTGACATATGTCACAAAATTTTTAGTGTACTTCGAAAGTCTTCTTTTGTTCCTTTTTTACAAAAAATTTGCATTATGTTGTATCACTTTCAAATATTGTTAGTCTTATAATTTTGTTGTAATTGCTGTCATTGTATCATCTTTTATCGCCCGAAATAACAAATAACTGAATCTGTGTTATTGTTATGTTATTATTACTAAGTGTTATTACTATAATTACTGTGGAAAACAAATTTTCGTTAACTCACCAATTTCATAACTGTTGTACTAATGTTCTAGTCTGCGAGTTATGATGTTGAATGATGCATATTAATAAATTGCTTTCGCTTTTATACCCGCTCATCTTCAATGAAGAATGATGAGCTCGTGAAGATGATACATTTAATTTCTATTTTTTCAGGCAGTTGCACAACACACATACACACACTATGCATGTACACACGTCCATCACAAGGCAAGCGAGCTGAAATTGCAGGTCTTCAATCTCACATTTGAAATTCTTCATTTACGATTCTAATGTGATATACCCGCTATTACAGTTAATACCGGTATAGCCTACTTTATTTCAACGTTTTTCTAAGTGGAACGTTATTCTATTTTTATTAATTACATTTAAGTATCTGTAAAACATTAGTAATTAATTTTATTCTCTGCCGTAAGGACCTTTGAAGTATGAGATGGATAATCGCTGTGTCACAGTCATAAATATCGAAGACTTATTGCTCAAGTAAATATTGTGAAAATAAGTAATTACATGAAGTGATTGAAATTTTTGCATATTACATTCTACGTCTACAAATTACTTTTCTTATTGTAGGCTAATTATTGTCACCTCTTTCTATAACCTGTGGCAATTTTAATATATTTTTTTAAACTTTGCTCTAAGCACGAGCCTAAAGGATTAAGATGTTCTTTGCAAAAGGTAGTGCTTTGTCCTTTTATACGATAAAAAAAATCCGGATGTAGCAATTTCGTTGTGGTATCTTCATAGAATTGAGCTTCCATCAAATTTGTTTAATAGTTACTAAAAATTAGGGAAGAAGTCCGGACGCAGGAAGTGCGTTATGGTAGCCAATTTTCTAAAAATACTTTTAATGGCAAATAATGTTTTTTTAATGGAAGCTGACGTCAAATTTGCGCAACAATAAAACCAATATAGTGGAAAAACTCTGGACGCAGCAAGTGCGTTATGGTAGTGAATTTAATTAGGTGCTTCAAATTTGAATAACTCAGTTTTCTATAAACTTAGAAAGTTTAATTTTGATATGTAGTAAGGTCTTTCCTAGGGCAAGACATCCAGCAAATTTCTATAAAATAACTTAGTAATTTTTTAAGAAAAATTTTTTTCCAAATAAAATTTAAATTTAAATAACTCAATTTTATATAAACTTAGAAATTTGAATTTTGGTACTTAGTAAGGTGTGTCGCAAGGCAACATATATAGTATATTTCATTAGAACAACTTTTTTATTTTCGAAAAAAAAATTTTTGAAAGAAAACTCAAAATTTTCCTGGAAAACCGCGTCCGATTTTCCTGGATAACGAACACATCCAAGCTATTAATAAAAGAAAGGCACTTGCCGAGTTTCATTGAAATCGGTCATTTTTTTTTTTTTAATTTATCGGACGGATAACTATATATATATATATATATATATATATATATATATATATATATATATATATATATATATATATATATATATATATATATATATATATATATAAACACATAAAAATTAAAAATGGCCCCGGATATGGGTTCTAGGGGTGCTAGTTCGCGCTCATTTCAAAAAATTTTTGCAAAGTCCATCACCATCGATACCTCTCTACTAGTGATTTTTTTAAATAAAAATTCACTAAAAATGTATTATATTTTATCAAAATAACTTTAGTTGTTGGAAAAGTATAAAAATTTAATAAACTTAAAATGTTCCCAAAAAACTAGTCCGATTTTCTTGGCCAACCTACCTCTTCAAGTTATTTACCCACCTAAGAAATAATTTTTATTTACAAAAGGCTTTTTGACAAAAAAAATTAAGATATCTGGACGCAGCAAGTGCGTTATTGTAGCGAGTTTTCTGTAATGCTTCAAATTTGTATAACTCAATTTTCTATAAGCCTAGACGGTTGAATTTCGCTATGTTGTAAGGTATTCACGAGCGCAGCATATTAACCAAATTTCATCTTAATAACTTTATTATTTTTTGAGATACACATTTCAGTTGTTTTTAGAAAAACTGGTCCGATAGGGCTGGGTAACGAACTTATTCAAGCTACTAATAGAGCAAAGTCTCTTAGTGAGTGTATTATCGGTTGGATGCATATATATATATATATATATATATATATATATATATATATATATATATATATATATATATATATTTGTAGCGCGGAGACAATTTTTGGGCTTGGCAACCCTGTGTCAGTGAAAGAGGGTAGTTTAAACTTAGATACGATAAGTGACGCATGTTTGTGTTGTGCCCTTGTGTAAATAAGTGAGCAGCCAAACACTATTCTTTATGTAAATATATCGGCTTATTAGTCTAATAAATACAACATTTAATCCATATTGACGCCCAACGTTCGGCCGAATCAAAATAGTTGAATAAATAAATAGTGTTTTGTTTTGTGATTGTTTACGTAGTACGAGAACATTGTGAGATGTGCGACTGTAAAGCTCTGGACCGCAAAAGACAACTGATCTACGGTCAGTCTAGACCGGAGACATAGCAATTTAAAACTTCACCCTGCCAATAGCTGTGCAGACTAGTTCAAAGCACATTGATTTTGGAATTGGTGGAATAGAAAAGACTAAAGGCATGCACAAAAAGCCAAAGCCTGCACTGCTATCGGGGCGGCAAAAACGCGGACGAGCCCTGGGGGTTAAAAAAGGTTGCGTTTGAATATATATATATATATATATATATATATATATATATATATATATATATATATATATATATATATATATATATATATATATATATATATATATATATATATATATATATAGGGTCATCGATGGTCGATGGTAGGTTAGACGTTTATAGAAAACCGGACATAGGATTAATCTGAAAATTTAGATATTGCCATAAATAGGCACGACCTGTCTTTCTAAAATATTTTTATTTTGGCGGTGTGGCCGCTTCTACAAGTAGTAACAACTCTCTTATTTTCAATGGGACACCTGTATATTATGTTGTTTTTAGAATTGTAATTTCCTTGTTATCATTTTTTCTTTATAGATTTCTATACCTATCTACATTGGTTTTCGAGATAATACTTATTTTATTCTTTTTTTCTCAGAAAAATGGTCCCATTAAAATTTTAATTTAGCTGCTATTTGAATACATAGAAGGCTGAAATTTTGCGTACGGGTTGGAAAGCCTGATATTTAATAGTTACCTAAATAAATTAATTTCATGTTATACAGGGCGGTTTCATATTGATGATTTAACGTGACACACAAAAAAGGCCAAAACTTTATTTTTTCAAATAGGACACCCTATCTGTTATTCAAAATTCTGAAAGGCAATGAAATGTCCTCCAAGTTGATGTAGCATAGTGGTATACCTATCTCGTCAAGTTTTCGAAATAATCACAATAATTAATCAAAAACACATTATCTTTACACAATTTGTATTAGTTGGTCATTCAACGCCATCTGAATTGACAATTGCTTAATTATTTACTGTGTTTGACAGACGCCGAAGCTTTAAGATTCATTTGCGATTTTCAACTTAATATTTCTACTCAAAAGTAGTAACAGCTTTCTTATTTTTAATGGGACACCCTGTATATTATTTTGTTTTTAGATTTGTAATTTATTTATGATGATTTGTTCTTAATAGCTTTCTATACCCATCTACACCGGTTTTCTAGATAATACTTATTTATTTATTTATTTCATATAAACGGTACTACTGACATTTTAATTTAGCTGCTATTTGAAACGATAAAAGGCTGAAATTTTTGGCATAGTTTTCAAAAGCCTGGTATTTAATAGTTATATAAATAAATTCATTTAATGTTATACAGGGCGGTTTGAAATTGATGATTTTAACGTGACACACAAAAAAAGCCAAAACTTTATAGGACACCTGTATATTAGTAGAAATTCTGAAACGCAATTAAATTTCCTCCAAATTGATGTACCATAGCTAGCTCGTCAAGTTTTCGAAATAATCGCAATAATTAATGAAAAACACATTATCTCTACACAAATTGTATTAGTTGGTCATTCAACGCCCTCTGATTTGACAATTGCCTAATTGTTTACAGTGTTTGACAGACGCAGAAGTTTTAAGATTCATTTGCGATTTTCAACTTAATATTTATTTGAAAACAAGTTAACATGGAGCGAAATAATTACTCAAATGTCGTTTTGATAACATCATTTATTCTTCATGGACAATGTGACAAAATTGTAGCAAGAACATGTAAGAAATGTGTAATGAATTGCAACCAATGAGCGAAAGAAAGGTTATGCGAATACAAGACAATTTTTTCAATTATTATTTATCATTACATTCTAAACATTTTACAACAAATTCTCAAAATATCCCCCATTGACTTCTAAGCACTTCAAAATCCGGCGATGTACACCATCAGTTGTCGCTTTATGTATTTCACTAGCATCTAGTTGGTCGATGCACGTTGACGTAGCTCCTCTTTAGTGTTCACCGGTGTCTGGTATACCTTTTGTTTTAAAGTACCCCAAAGGTAGAAATCGAGTGGTGTAAGGTGGGGGGACCTTGCAGGAAATCCTATGGGCCCAAATGCCTAAACCAGTGGTCATAAAATATCTGAAACAGCTCACGTGTTACCTCTTGCGTGCAATGTGCTGGTGCTCCATCGAACTGGAACCAAGTATGTCTTTTCTTCGAGCTTCTAAATTGAAGAATCTGGTGCGGGGTAGATTGCTAAGGACGTATGACTCCATGCAATTTAAAGGAAGTTAGGAGCTCATACCCCGAGAAATTAAGGTGATTAGTGGCTGTTTGGGCACGGATTTGGGTTTCGATGAGGAAGAGGATTTGGGGCCTATTAGCCTGGAGGAAATGGTGGACGGAGTTCAGGTTAAAATTTAGGCCACATATATTCGAGAAGGATATGTTAAATCTTGATTCCGACGCCCCCTGCCTCTCCCGGAGATCCGAATGGAGGGGACTTTTACCCCCTTTATTGATGTCTTGTATATTTTTCCTTATTTTCAACAATGAAATGCGTTGAGTTGTTAATGCTTTTAGTGTGTTGTAGCGAAGGTCGTCAATCAGATGGAATTCTTTTTTGCTGTGATTTTTTTTAGTAAATTTCAAAACCATAACATTTTCAAATAGAGAATGAAGAAAACTTAAAAATGAGGTATAACAAGTCCATACTTTCCATTTAAACATTTGAGGTTTGCCACTGTCACTTAAATGCGGTTAGAAGTAGGGGTGAAGTTTGCACGTTGCGGCATGTAATTTTTAAATGTAAAATTGAAGTGTTTTGGGATATTTTTTTAATATGCAGAATAACTAAGATACTGAATTTAGCGGTTTCACGCGTACCAAATTTCAGCCCACTGTTATAAGGGCAACTGGTTCAAAATTGCTTGCAAGATTTGACCTAACAGGTCGAGCCTGGGTGTTTCAGTGGTAAGAACGTGTGTCTCTAAATCGAAGGGTACTGGGTTCGATCCCAAGGTTCTCTTTTCACTTTTTCAGTACATACTATAACATTAACATCAAACAAAGTCGTGGCATTGTATCTGAGTAAGTTAAATGTCTGCACGTTCCGCCCTTCGGAAGCCACCGGTGACATTAAATATCCATACTCTCATCAGAGAAAGGCAAGGATTCGGCAAAATTTCCAGGATAGTGAGGTGAAACTGCCGGCATCGGTGGTTCGCCATAGTCGCGGATATAGACCATCATTAAAGAAACAAAAACACACACACTCACAAGTGAAATTTTATAAAAGTTTGTAATATCAACAAGACTGGTTGAATTTACTGTTCTGATTAGTATAGGAAATATCACCAAATTGGCGAACAAATATAACTCTGATAACTTGCCAAATGCAGATACAACTAAACTGTACAATTTCGTCTAACAAACTATTAGGTAATGGTTTATTTCATGTAGTAATTGTATAACAATTATTTATATGCGTGAATCGGAATTATAGTATAGTAAATATTGGTAAAGCAAATACATTTTACACTGAATTTTTAAAATAAATATCCCTGATATTCAATTTGTTTACAAAATTATTTTATTTATGTGTAATAGTAACCAATTAAATAAAATACCTATTTATATCTATACAAAAATTAGACTACCATAATTACAAATATCAAATTAAAGTTAGCAGGTCTGGACGCAGCACTTGCATTATAGTAGTGAATTTTAATAAAAATATTTTTAATAGCAAATATGTCTTTTTTGATGAAAGCAGGCATCATAGTTGATTTCCAGTAAAACCTATGTAGTAGAAACAATATACCATATTTCTTTAAGGTAAATTAGTGTCTTGAAAAGGTACAAAAAATTTCATGGGAGTTTGCTAGCTACTGATAACTAATTTTTAATATGTGCCAAAAATGTGAAGAGCTGCAAAGCTATTAAAATAACACGAAAACGATAAACACTATCAAATTTATGGAAAATGCAACAATATAAAAGGTGTTCGATTCAAGACACCCTATAATTAACGTTTAATTTTTTTATCGTGTCGTGCATAATAACGGATATATTGGGCTTCACCGTAGAAATGCCTCACCCTGTATTTATCTAAACAGAGTACTGAAACTAACCCCGAATATAGATTTTAGGAGGCATAGTTGGCGCTTATTTAAATAAATCTTTTTAAAATTCCAAAGTCGCGTTCTCCTAATATGCGAATTTTTTCTACGAAAATTCGCTAAAAGTTAGACTATAAAATCTAACTATAACTAAAACTACTGCCAAAGCATCGGGGAGAGGGTTTACTTGAAATGAATTTTATGCAAATAATTTAGTAATATGGAGGACAATGACGGTTGAAGCTGAAACTTAAGGTTATATAAAATACACTTCTTGCGACTTTTCCTCTACATAATTCATATTCGTTTCAGGTTCTTTGTCTAAATGTTGCCAATTTTGAAGTTTAAAGTTGCAACTTTTTGAGAAAAAAGCTATATGATTTTTAAAGTAATTGTCCTGGTATTTGTTGACATTTTTGCGCCAAAGAACTCAATATTTTTCTGTAATATGTTATCCACAAAACATCTTTTGGTTCTGTGCGTTTCTCTGGTCATCACTGGCATCCTTTTTTTTAAATTATTATACCTTTTTTTTCGTTTTACTTGAAGATATAAATTTTGGTATATAGTATTCCCGTTACAATATAAACCTGCGTGGCAATACCAAATTTGGTTGCCATGGCTTCGTCATGTCTGGAGATACAATTTATTTCCGAAAAAAGAACAATATTCTTTGGGAAAAACTTGACAGATTTTCTTGTCCAACTTGTTCTAGCCACTTGCAAAAGGAACGCACTCACCAAAATTAATCAAAATTAATCAAAATCATCCTGTTATTTTTCTAGTTATTGGTGTGACACACACCAATATATATATATATATATATATATATATATATATATATATATATATATATATATATATATATATATATATATATATATATATATATATATATATACATATAAAATTGAAAGTGGCCCCGCATATGTGTTCTAGGGGCCCCAGTTCGCGTTCAATTGAAGAAATTTTTTCAAAATTCAAAAGTTGCCATCTCTTCATTAGTCAATTTTTTCTACATATATTTACTAATGGGCAATTGTGTACGGCGATGATGCTCACTGTCGTCACATTTGTTCGATTTTTTCAAACAAGATACAATAAATTTTTGACGTCATAGAACTGATAGAATAAATCGAAAAATAATTTTCCATAGGATGCTCGGATTCAGTGTATTGTAACGACCAATATGACAGAAGAAGCCTAGAAGCACCAAGTGCGTTATTATAGTGAACTTCCATAAAAACTATTTTTAATGGCAAAGATATTTCCTTAAATTGTATGCATCAAATTTGGTATAATCTATGTAGAACAAACAATATACCGGGTTATTCATTTTAAATTACCGACATATTGTCATCCTTATTATTGATATAGAAAAAAGTTTCAAAAAAGTTGGGTGGTTATGACTGAATTTTGTGAAAATGTGTAGCCTCCTTCAAATAAAGCGTTATTGTTATCAATATGATGTAGTATAGTAAGCGGAAAAGCTGTTATCTGAAGATTGACCTCAAGTGGATCTAAATCCGGTCGGTAGTGAGGTTAACATTAGCTGTTCAACCCCAACCTAATGTATCTATCTAGCAGATTTTATTATTTGCAAGATGAGAAACACTGGTAAGGTCAGAAGATGTTAAGAAATAAAGCTTACTACTTACCTAGTTCTGGGTTGTTCTGTCTGACGTCCCATATTTGTTGGATCCCCTGATCAGAACCTGGTTACTTTTGAGTTGTGGATATGTCGGTAAGCGGTAGTCAGAATTATTTATTGTGTCGCCGTCAAATGTGGGAAATATTGGTTAGAAATTACTTTTCGATTAAACATATATGTTAATGTAACAATAATATTAAATTTATTCACATAAATAAATTTGGGATTGCAAACAAAATTAAGTCAAGATGGTTGGTAAATCTCAAATAAACATTAACTCATACATAAATAAAAATCAAGTAAACAGCAAGAACTTCAAGAAAAAGAAATTATCATTTCACATGGCATATGAGAAAGTAATAAGATAAAATGGTTATATATTACCAAAATATTAACATTACCTACTTGAGGTATATCAAAGGTCAAATGCAGTGTTTCACAGCTCAAAAGCAAACACCAATTATTATGTAAATTACTTGACGTTTGTCAATCAATTCGGTTGATTTTTCAATGACTTAACTGGCCAGTCCTTTGAGTGACGCTCCATTTAAGAAACATATTCTTATGTGAAATTTCTGCTTTAATAATTGAAATAGAAAGATATTTAAAAAAATGCACAGGTTAAATATTTTACAAACAAAATCTGCTAATTTCAATTTCAAGCACTATGTATTTAAATTCACAGTATTGACAAAATTCTAAAGATTAAACAGAAAATTTACAGCTGTCCTTACAGGCACCTCCCTGGCACTATTTAGGTTCAAATTTGATTATGTTATCATAAAAATTCAAGTTGTAAAGGTTCAAATATTAGATTGCTGCATGAAAAATTCTGCTGGTTCACAGAAATAAAGTTTATACCGACTCACAAAGTTCTGATACCTGAAGTTACCTGATGACCGTTTGAAGATGCTTTCCAAGTGGAATCAACCATCAGTGCCTGACACAAGCTCACAAACTCCAACAAGAGAGGGAAGGCTGAAGAGAATGAGTGGTACTTCCCATTAACGATTATTGGGCAGGTTAATTTTGTTGTTACAATACTGGGTGAGACAATTTGTCCCCTATGTCGATATTCTGAATTAGTTTGACGGAAATTTTTCTACAGCAATAAACGTAAATTGGCTCAAGTGAAATTTATTGCCAATTGACTCAAAATTCGGTGATAATCAGAAGCTTTTCTGATTAACATGAGGAATGCACCAGGTCGTGAACTAAGGATCACTAGTTAATTCGCGGTTTTATGCCAAACACGTCGTTTATTTAAACTCAAAAACCGCTTAATTGACTTTAAACAATCACTGACAGCTGTTATTGGATAGTATAGACAACGAAAAGGATTTTATCACCCATTTTAAGATAACTTTTAGCCACCGTAATTAAAAGGTGTTTAGTCGGCAACCACTCAACTACGACTCTTCTCGAGGTAACGTCTTGTGTGTTGAGGTCTGACTTCATCCCCCCCTTTAGCACATACGTCCCTCGCCTATAGTTCATGGCCTTCAATGAGCTACATCTTATAAAATTATGTTACCAATCACAGGATGACCCATAAGTCGGTGGGGATACAAGTTTTATTTTTTAATGGAGCACTCCTTTTATAATAGCATTATTGTATTTTCCATCGATATTTAATGCATACTTGTAAGAAAAAAAATTTAAGTCGTCCATCGTTTTGGACTTATTTCAATTGTTTTGCAACTTTTCACATTTTTTGCACATATCAAGAATTATGGTACGGCGTTTTTACAAATGGAAATCGGATCCCATGAAAATGACGCATTTAGGAAGGTTTCCATTTATATTATTTGTCAAAAAAATCTAGATGCTATATAGTGGCTGAATTTGAAAAAATTCCAACTGCCGTAACTCAATGTTTTCAAGTAGAACAGCCTGCATTTTATGTTTTAGAAGTAAACGGAATGTCCTTTGGTCCAACTCTTGTATAATACTTTCTATACTTAAAAACTATAGTTTTGGAAATATTTACATTGATAATCGCCTACTATGATTTATGTAGAGATAAGTTTAAAACATTTTTTTTCAGTTTTCTATTTAATTCCATTAACTGATCAGATTGTGAGTTTATTTAGCGAATTTTTGAAGAAAGAAAAACTATTTAAATTAACTTGAAAATATGAGTATTTAATAATAATAATAATAATAATAATAATAATAATAATAATAATAATAATAATAATAATAATAATAATAATAATAATAATAATAATAATAATAATAATAATAATAATAATAATAATAATAATAATAATAATAATAATAATAATAATAATAATAATAATAATAATAATAATAATAATAGTAATAATAATGCGCGATACAAGATCAGGTTATAAGCACGGGCGCGTACCAGCGGCACATCATGAAGCAGGATGTCAGCGACCTCTGTAGACTCTGTCTAAAAAAATCCGGAAACCATTCAGCATGTGACCGGCGCTTGTGATACTCTGGCTCTGTCAGATTACAAAAAAAAACGCCATGACAACGTGGCCAAGATCCATCAGGCCTTGGCAAAACATTATGGCCTTATCGAGTTGAAAGCCCCCTACTATAAATGCAAGCCTGATGGTGTAGTTCAAAAGGGTCAGGTCAAGCTGTTGTGGGGCCTCTTGGTCGTCACCCACAGAGCTGTAGAAAGCTACAGGCCTACATTTTGCTTATTGACCAGGGAAACCGGAAGGCTTTTATTGTGGACATTGCAATGTCGCTCGAGGACAATCTCGTTTCGAACATAGGTGAGAAGCAACAAAAGTACCAACCACTCGCAGTCGAGTTGGTCGACTTGTACAAGCTGAGCGAGTTTCAGATCATCCCAGTGGTCGTATCAACAAATGGGCTTGTAACACTAGACTGGCAGAACCTTACCACCGTTCTCCCACTTACTCCCGCTCATTTAAGAACAATGCAGAAAGCAGCGATCTTTGCTACATCCTACATCGTAAATAATACATACGAAAATAAAATTTTATGTTTACCGCTATAGTCTCCGGGCGGACAAAGATGAACGTGATGCGCTTGTTCCGCGAGGAACCCAGTGCTCCAGGACAAAGAAAAGAACAAAAGAATAATAATAATAGTAATAATCGCCTTTATTCACAGACCCACTTTACAAATATAAAGTATTTATGTATTTTTTCAGCAAATCTTCGTATAGAAAGTTATTGTAAAAAATCTTTGAGAATTCACACGCAACATTGTTTTCGAATTTTCGTGAAAAAATGTGTTTAGCAAATTGTTGTGTAATTTTTGTCAACCGAATTATATGTATTTTTTGTGTAAGATTACTTGGCCAATCTTTGAAGACGTCGTATTTTCATGAAACATATTGTTTGAAAATCTTCATGTAAACATTCTTTTAAATTCTGTCAAAAAGCTTCTGTGAATAATTGTATCTTGGCTGTAGTTTCTGTGTAAATTACGTGGATAAGTTCGTTGGCCAGGAGAATCAGACCAGTTTTTTTTTTGAAAATTTTTAATTTAGCTTCGGTAAATTTTTGGTACTTTTTCAAACGAAATGTTAGTTTGATTAAACACAGTACATTGTTTCCACTATAAAGGTTACACTATCTGCTAAATTTGATGTCTTTAAAACAAAACATATTTAAGATTAAAAACAGTTCTATAAAAATTCATCATAACACACTGGCTGGGTCCAGACTTTTTTTAAATTCATATAAAATTTGAGAGCGCACGCATATGGCATCTCGATTTTTTTCGAGAAATAGTCTAAACAAAAACCTCTCTGAATACGTCGATTTAATAGAACCCCGCTATCTATTGGTAAAAACGCCGTATCACAATTTGTGATATGTGCCAAAATCCAAAAAGTTGCAAAACAGTTGAAATTACTGAAAAACAATAAACGATATCAAATTTTTTCCCCGAAAACATGCATTATAATTCGATGGAATGCAAAAATGCAATATGGGGCCATCAAAAAATCTACACCTTGTATTACCAAAGACTTATGGGGCAGTTAGTAATAATTGTCAAAATAATTGTATAAGATGAAACTCAAGACACCCTATACTTAACGTATATAAGTTTTTTCATATCACGTATAATAACGGATATATTAAGCTTTGCCGTGGAAATGAATCACTCTGTATATATGTAAACACATAAAATCTGAAACTGACTGCCGATATGGGTTCTAGAAGGCCTCGTTCGCGCACGTTAGAAAATAATCTGTTCCAAATGCAGAAGTCGCTATCTTCTCAATAAAGCATTTTTTCTACAATAATTCCCTTAAACTCATAGACCATTAAACCATACACTCTATAACCAAAATTACTGCCACAGCGTCAAAGAAAGTCTATTTGAAATGAATGTTCTGCAAGTATTTTAGCAAAATGGACAATGGCGGTTGAATCTGAAACTTAAGGCTTTGTAAAATACACTTTTTACGAGTTTTCTTCTACATAACCCGTGTTTGGTTCAGGTTTGACGTTTTAAGAAAAATCCCCTATACTGAAATAAAGCAGCATCATAGTTCTCTCATATCACGCTTTAAATTTCAATAAAAACGTAAGTTTTAGTGAATTTTCTTAAAAAAATTCACTAATGAGGAGATCTCGACTTTTGAATTTTGAAAAAATTTCTTCAAATGAGCGCTAATTAGGCCACCCAGAATACATATCCGGGGTCAGTTTCAATTTTTATATGTATATATATATATATATATATATATATATATATATATATATATATATATATATATATATATATATATATATATATATATATATATATATATATATATATATATATATATATATATATATATATATATATATATATATGTATCACACCGATAACTCAAAAAATAATGGGCCGATTTTGATTAAATTTGGTGAATAAATTCCTTTTGCAAATGGCTTGGATGAGTTTGTTAGCCAAGAAAATCTGCCCAGATTTTCCCGGAAAATTTTGTGTTTTCTTTTGAAAAAAATTCATATCTCCGGAATTAACAAAGTAAGGGCAACCAAATTCAGTACGCGGGTTTAGATCCTTATAGGTAAGTTAGATACCAAAATTTAGCTATGTAGGTAAAAAGACAAGAAAGTTATAGGCATTTAAAGAAAAATAAATTGGGGTTTTCCTCAAAACGTCAAAATTGCGATTTAAAACGTCAAAATCGGCAACATTTAGGCAAATAACTTGAATCTAATACGGGCTATGGAAATCAAATGTCTCAAGAAGAATGTTTCACAAACCCTGAAGTCTTAGCTTCAACCGTCATTGTCCTTCATTTTCCTAAAATGTTTCCAGAAAATTCATTTCAAATAGACCCTTTCTCTGATGCTTGGCAGTAGTCTTAGCTATAGAGTTTATCGTTTAATGGTGTATAATTTTTGTTGAATTTTCGTAAAAAATCAATAAAGCTCAATATATCCGTTATTATACAAGATATGAAAAAAATTTGTATATATTAATTATAGGGTGTCTTGAGCTACATCTTAAAAAAATATTTCTACAATCACAGGCTGGCCCATAAGTCGTTGGTGATACAAATTTTCTTTTTTTTTTAATCAAACACGACTTATATTATTGTATTTTTGCATTTTCCATCGAAATATAATGCATGTTTGTAAGAAAATAAATTCTGGATGCAGCAAGTGCATTATGGTAGCGAATTTTGATCAAATGCTTCATATTTGAATAGCCCAATTTGCTATTAATCTATAAGGTTGACCAAGAAACGAGTTTTTCCGGGAACACTTTAAGCTTACTTTTGGAAATTTTTGTACATTTTCACACAATAAAGTTATTTTTTATGAAACATGGCACATTGTTTTTACTATATAGGTTACACTGGTTATCAAATTTGATGCCTGCTTTCTTAAAAAGAAAACACATATTTGCAATAAATACATTTTTATGAAAATTCACTACCATAACGCACTTGCTGCGTCCAGAGTTTTTATAAACATGTTTTTATTCCAAAGTTGTCTTGAAATTTTACCTTTTATTATGCTTTCACAGCTAACCTTGACTTGCATTCACGGAAGATATGCGAACTATTAACTATTATTATTGATAATTGTAATAAATTAAATGGTATTATTATACGTGACGCATATAAAGAATGTAGATCTACGAAATATGAGGTGTTGAAATGTTTGAAGGCCTGCTGATCAAAAACACATAATCTTATTTAGCAATCACTCTGCAATTTTCGAACTGGAATTAACATGCAGAATCTTACTCACAAAAATTGATAAAAAATTGTAGAGAAAGGAATATTTTTTATTTTTGTAGTCGATATAAAGTTTGTGCGTTGACTTTTGTATTTTGTCCATTCTTAGTAAATTTCCCTATAAAATTTTTTTCTCGTGCTCAAAGTTGGGCAGCGGCAATTTGTCCTAAAACTCCAATCTCAGTAGTCTCATTTATAATCGGAAATTCACGTTCAGGATCTTGTTTTTTGTTGGCTACTGAACCGTTTGTCGAAACTTTGCAACTAACTCCAAAATGTATTTTCTGTTAACATGTCTGTTCGGATGTCGTTCATTAAACAAATTTGCGGTGCGGTTGGCACAGTCATCGTTTTTGAAAAAAAAAGAGTAATTATTTCAACTCTTTCTTTTACAGAATACACCATTGTGAAATTAATTTTTGGTAGTACTATCAAGTATCAAACTGACCGATAAACTGAAATAGTAAGCCGCATTTCCCTCATTCCGATAAGAAATATTCTGATAATCAATTTTTTGTTTACAAACCAACAAAACATTGACTATCAGCACATTTCTTATCGGAATGAGTGAAATGCGTTTTTGCATCTTCAACTGTGAATAATTTTTAAACTAGTTGATAAAACTTCCAAAAAAATTTGTGTGCTAAATACAGAAAATGAAGAACTTTCAAATGATGTAACACTCGACCCATGTTCCTATTTAAAATATAAGGGTTGTTATCACCACCCTTAAGGGGTTGATGTGACAAAGTTGAGTTTTATGTCAAAACATGTCCCCCTCAATATTAACATTGATTTGATTCAGCGTTTCTTAAAAAAAAATTATCTGGAGGCAAATCGGTCTGTTACGTTTACAGTGCGCCACCCTATACATATATACATATATACATATATATATATATATATATATATATATATATATATATATATATATATATATATATATATATATATATATATATATATATAGATGTCTTTCTATACGACCCTGTGGCGTGCGCTGCGGTTGCCGCAAAGCAGGGATTGGCTGCTTCGGTCGATGATCATGAACATTTATATTTTGGGTGTTCAAATAAGGGCACGGACCGCCTATATCTCGAAAACCGTCACAGCTGCAGCTTTCGGAAAAAAATTAGCATTAGTAAAGTGGCCATGAGAAAATGTTGGAAATTATTTTCAGCTTTCTAAATCTGCCGCTAGATGGAGAAAATGCCATGGCTTACCTAAAATCTTTAATTTCTCCAAAATCTTGACGCATAACATAAGCTGGTTTTAGGTAATTTGTAATCAACGTTCAGTTATCTACAACTTATTTTAAAAAATTCCTTATGTACGAGTGGCGGAGGTAGGAGGCGAGGATTTTTTTATAAACAAATGCCTATAACTTCATAACTAGTAGACATAATGTCAAGAATTTTGGCTTGTTGGAAAGAGATTTCATAGAAAATTCCACGTATTAGTATTTTAAATCCAGTCACACAGCACAAAATAAAGAGGGCGTTAGAATAGAGGTGTCTAGTATTATTAAATGTTATGAACATTTTCAAATAGCAACATAACATAAGTATCAAAAAGTGGATATAGTTAGAAATAACTCAGTGAAAATCAAAAACGAATAAGTTTTTCGGTTTCAGAGAAAACTCGAATTTTATGTATTTTGGTGCTTATTATGCCAATAATCAAAATTGGATATGAATATATCAAAATATCTGTAAAATATTTGTTTTCAGACATGGTCATACAAATTAACATAGTTATCAATAACAATTAATCACTTTAATATGAAATAGATTTATTACCTTATCATAAAACTAAGATACAAGAGCCAAGAATCGAATTTAAGGTTGTATTCGTAAATTAAGTGATTATATTATGAAAACGAAACTATATGAATGTAAAAAAAGTTTGGACGCAGCAAGTGCGTTATGGTAGTGAATTTTCATAAAGATGTTTTAAATAGCAAATATATGTTTTTTAAAGAAAGCAGGCATCAAATTTGGTTACCAGTATAACCTTTATAGTAGAAACAATGTACCATACATCATCAAAATAACTTTATGTTTGAAGATGTACAAAAATGTTTCCAAAACAAACCTAAAATGTTCCCTAAAAAACAAGTTTCCTGGCCAACGAAGCTTATAGGCTAGTAGCATCTTAAGCTATTAAAATTTGAAGCATTCAATAAAAATTCGCTACCATAACGCTCTTGCTGCGTCCCGAATTTCCTTTCTTACAAACATGCATTATACTTACGTGGTCGAAATTAGATACATTAAAGGTCAGCTCAGAACTTGCACAGACCGGGGAATCCGACTTTCTAATTAAAGCAAAGCATTGTTTAATCTATTTGGACTGAGCAGATCTTAATAAAAATTTGCTACCATGACGCACTTGCTACGTCCGGAATTTATTTTCATACAAACATGCATTATAATTACGTGATCGAAATTCGAGACATTAAAGGTCAGCTCAGAACTGGCAAGGACCGGGGAATCGGACACTCTAATTAAAACAAAGCATTGTTTAAACTATTTGGACTGAGCAGATTTTAATAAAAATTCGCTACCATAGCGCACTTGCTGCGTCTCGAATTTATTTTCTTACAAACATACATTATATTTACGTGGTCGAAATTCGATACATTAAAGGTCAGCTCAGAACTGGGACGGACCGGGAGAATCCGACTGTCTAATTAAAACAAAGCAATGTTTAGTCTATTTGGACTGAGCAGATTTTAATAAAATTTGCTACCATAATGCATTTCTTGCGTCCCGAAATTATTTTCTTACAAACATGCATTATAATCACGTGGTCAACATTTAATACATCATAAAACAAATTCGCTATCATAACGCACTTGCTGCGTCTCGAATTTCTTTTCTTACAAACATGCATTATATTTAACGTGGTCGAAATTAGATATATTAAAAGTCAGCTCACAACTGTGATGGACGGGGGAATCCATCTGGCTAATTAGAACAAAGCAATGTTTAATCTATTTGGTCTGGGCAGATTTTTCTGGCTAACGAACTTATCCAAGCCACTTGCAAAAGGAAGGTATATAAAAATGAGTATATTCTATATTCTTGGATTTAAATTTTAACGATTTTTGTAGTAACCCTGCATAATTTTGAAGATTTTCCGATTATCTACTGAATACCTGCTTCTTTGCTTATGAACCCCCGAACATAAAATAATGCATTTTCCTGATGGTTTATTTGGGGGATAATCGCTTTGGGGTTTTCAACGGTCATTTTTTCCTTAAAATTATGAATATCCAGAAAACAGTAATGTTTATTGCATATAGTATGTTTTATAGTCACATTAAAACTTCACAAACTATCTACTGAAATGATAAAAAAACTCGGGACGCAGCAAGTGCGTTATGGTAGTGAATTTTTATTAAATGCGTCAAATCTAAATAACTCAATTTTCTATAAACTTAGAGAGTTTAATTTTAAAAGTAAGGTCTTTCCTAAGGCAAGATATCTACAAAATTTCATTAAAATAACTTTGTAATTTTCTGAGAAAAAAATTTTTTTCGAAAGAAACTTTAAAATTTCAATAACTCAAGTTTCTCTATACTTAGAAAGTTAAATTTCGGTACGTAGTAAGATCTCCCCTGTGGCAACATATACAGTAAATTTCATTAAAACAGATTTCTTACTTTAGGAGAAAAAATTTTTTTTCGAAAGAAAACTCAAAAATTTTCCGGAAAACCCCGTCGATTTTCCTGGCTAACGAACTCATCCAAGCCATTAATAAAAGAAAGCCACTTGCCCAGTTTCATCGAAATCGGTTAATAATTTTTTGAGTTACCAGACGGATATATATATATATATATATATATATATATATATATATATATATATATATATATATATATATATATATATATATATATATATATATATATATATATATAAGGAGAAAGGTTTAAGGGCAAAGCCGCAAGGAGACAACCGCAAACACGTGTTTCAGGCTAATTAGCCATCATCAGTACGGTATAGCCAGGTGAAGATGGTAGCACTCTGGATGAAGATGGAAAAATATACGGAGTCCCAACAGACAACCAGTGCACAATTGCAGCAACACTTGGAAGACCCTCAATCCGAGGGAAACAACCAAAAAAGCTACGGAGGCAAAGAAATCACCTGCGTGAACATCCGGAGCGCAGGAAGTTATAATATATAAATGTTGCTGCAATTGTGCACTGGTTGTCTGTTGGGACTCCGTATATTTTTCCATCTTCATCCAGAGTGTTACCATCTTCACCTGGCTATACCGTACTGATGATGGCTAATTAGCCTGAAACACGTGTTTGCGGTTGTCTCCTTGCGGCTTTGCCCTTAAACCTTTCTCCTTGTATAGTACATAAATGCCGTGTTATCAATCCTGTTTTAGTTAATATATATATATATATATATATATATATATATATATATATATATATATATATATATATATATATAAACATATAAAAATTGAAACTGACCCCGGATATGGGTTCTAGGGGTCCTAGCTCGCGCTCATTTGCAAAAATTTTTGCAAAGTCTCACCATTGATACCTCTCTATTAGTGAATTTTTTAAAATAAAAATTCACTAAAAACGTGGATATACCATTTAAAATAACGAAGATGGTGTCAGCATCCGGTTTAACTGGAAGTGGCAGATTGGTCAAAATATTTTGTTTGAATAGACCGCACGCCGCTTGTAACATGTGCAAAGAAAATAACGTTAAGTAACTCCTGAAATATGTATGGTGTAAGTTCCCGGCAGGACATATGTAGTTATGTATACGTTTAACTAGATTCAAAACAGTTTACAGGGAAGAAAACAAACAATTGTGATGCCAGAGAAGTCTTTAGGTCTGTATTCATTATGGAATGGTTTCACTGAGTAAGAGTAAAAGCGATTATTGGATTTTTCAGGTATTTACGATATTATATTCTAGGCGATGTTGATTTATTCTGTTGATGCCGGATGCAGATCTTTGATTGCGTGCTGATGTCATTGGGCTTTATTTACGTCTTTAGATATTGTTCTGCAATCTTCAACCAGCTCTTTATGGTAACTGATATTCCTTATTAATTGCAGTTTAATTGCACATGTTATTGCTTTGTACTAGTTTCAAATTCGAGTAACATCACTCAAGGACAAATGCCTGGTTGTTTAATGCAGTTTTGGTATGTCATGCCCATTAATTTTTACCTTCATAATATATGAGTGTATAAACTAGCTAGGATATAATAAATAAATCTTTTAATTTAATAGTTGAATATTCTAGAGCATTATTTATGTATACCAGGAACACTTTATTTATATCCTTCGTTGTCCAGGCAATTTGATAAGTTCCGCTAAAATTCTATTACTGGTTAAGAACAACTAGTTTTCATTATCGAGAGAACTACATAGAATCTTACCGAAATTTTACATCTTTTTGGTTTAACAGTTTTTGCTGTAAGTCGTAAAATTATGGCAGAAGAGGAATGGCAAAATCTACTGATGTACAAAATTCTGGTTTGACTCAACCGAACTGGATAATGTCTGTCTTGTTTAAGAAAGGGAGGTCTGTTGGCTTAAACCAGATGATAGCTACGTCACATTGATTTTCGTTGTCATTGCCAGAGGGCGCCCTTTGGAAAACTTGCTTTCTTTTAAATTTTACTTCGACATTTTAGATACATTGATATAGTTATTATGTCATAATCGGGAAGCAGAATAAATTTGCAAGCGTAAACGGGAAAGATTCAATTCGATATATCAACTAGTTTATAGTCAAAAGAATAATTAATGTTAATTGACGAAAAACAATTGTTTTCAGATACGCCATACACCCATCCACTGGAAAGGCTAAACACTATAATATTTAGTTGTCATGTTGACAGAGGCAATTGTTTTCAAAATCGGCTAGTTTCCAGGGAAACAAGCGAATTAAAACGTCACTACAATAGTTGTATTTTGCAAAACAGTGGTCATTTTGAACATTAACAAAGTTTATGTTTGCTGTTTGTTTAACAAACGTTCATAACACGCTAGACGACGGACCTTTGGAAACAATTGTTTTTCTTTAATTACCATTAGTCCTGCTTTTCGCTATAACTTCTAAACTGATGAAGATATCGAATCTTTGATATATCCGCTTGCAAAAGTATTCTACTTCCCGATTATAGTCTACATTATTAAACAGCAAGGAAATAAATCATCAGATTTTGACAGAAAACGAATGAATGTCGATAATGTCGTTGAAAATTGTTGCATTTTAATGATTTAAAAAATGGGCGAGGCGGACCTGATCGATGCAGGAATTGCGGGGTGAAGGGGGGCGATCGAGAGAGGAGGAGCGGCACGAATGCCCGAAAATGCCGCATTTTTAAGACATCGCAGGGAGCGAACGGAAAGCTGCAGGGGAGAACGGCCCGTTCGGAACGTATATGCGCTAATTTTGTCGAGGCAAAACTTTTTTGAGAATGTTGGGGTGAATAAAATTGGCGATACGGGAGCAAAAACTGGATTTTCTACCTAAACAGGTGCTCCGATGAGGGGGTTATCTCCTCTGAAGATACGGCATTACGAAAACGTGCCGTTACCAAAAACTGAATCTGCAGAAAGTTTTACATCGAGTAGGCTGATTTTTATTCTTTTAAAGTCGACCGGAAGTTTTTTAAGAAACATCGAAGTCGAAGAACTTTCTGGAGAGTGGCTGGTTCTGCGTGAAATTAGCCCACCCTGAACAAATCACGCCAGTGGAAGTTTTGACTGTGAGGGTTTAAAAATTATTTGCTCAGGTGTCAAAATCTGCGATATTTTGCAAGCTAATTACTACGTGTAAGTTAGGTCTGCAATTAATATAGTGCCCGATTAACCTCGATTGACTATTAAAGATTACGTTTTTATCCACAGATTGGGTCAATTGATTGAATCAGTTAATTAAAAAACCCGTTTTTAAATTTATTATTTTTACGTATTTTTTAGGTAGTCAATGTCATTTACAATAAATATTGCTTGACGCTCACATTCCATGACAATATGGTTTATAACATTATAACGAATGTCACATTCTTATAAAGCGTTTCAGGAGAAGAAGATCGTCTATAGTTTTTGTAACAAGTTAGGTACAATCTGTTTGTGCGAGCGTAATTATTAATCTTTTCATTCCTAAACGTCACATGGTCTGAGATAGACATAATTAGATAATCAATAAAAGGCTTCTGATCCAGACTGCAAAAATTTATTCTTAAACCCTACAAGTTTCGGCTACCTAGTAGCCATCCTCAGGGGCAAATCCGTTAGTGTGTCATGCACTATCTTCAGTTTCATGTCAGTCTCCTCCTTTCTAGCGTATGCCCATCTCAGTTCCTTTGTGATCACCGATCTGCTGGATCTTTGAATAATGTTCTCAAAAACACCTGGCACTAATCTACTGTACAGGTTCTTGATATATTTCGGGCATAGATCTTTCTAGGTAGCCGAAACGCGTAGGGTTTAACAATAAATTTTTGCAGTCTGGATCAGAAGCCTTTTTTGAGTATCTAATTATGTCTATCCCAGATCATGTGACGTTTAGGAATGAAATTATTTTGGCGAGGCTGGCCAAGGTCACTAATTCTTACAGAAGGTTGTCGAGGTGTTCAGTCTCATGGTCACTCAGGATATGGTTCCTGTTAACATGTATAAAGAAAGATCTATGCCGGAAATTTGTCAAGAACCTGTACAGCAGATCAATGTCAGGTGTCTTTGAGAACATTATTCAAAGATTCAGCAGATCGGTGATCAGGAGGGAACTGAGATCGGCATACGCTAGAAAGGAGGAGACTGACATGAAACTGAAGATAGTGCATGGCACCCTAACAGATTTGCCCCTGAGGATGGCTACTAGGTAGCAGAAACGCGTAGGGTTTAACAATAAAATTTGTCAGTCTGGATCAGAAGCCTTTTATTGAGTATCTAATTAATTATTAATCAACTGATTATTAGTGAGATGGTGAGTAAGCTCAGTTTTCTGTGTATACTATATTATAGGTTAAGGACTTGTGTCGAAATAATCCATTTTGGTCCTCCCATTTTTATATAGTGATTTTTTTAACACGTTTATCTGTAATTTTTACGAGTTTTCCATATAATATTCAATTATAAATGTTTTTTAAACGTTCATACTGTCTATTTATGCATCATTACATTAAGTTTTTGATGTTTATTTTAATGGAAAAATGCTTTAAAAAATATATTTTTTAAACGACCAGTCACATTTTTGTGGTATACTTTCTAATGAATGCATCTTTCATGATACTTGTGTAATCGTGTAACCGCGGAGATGGCTATAACTCGAATCTCTGATTAACTCTACATACTCGGCGGTCACTACTTTTCATTTTTAATAGCCTATTTTTGTAATGTAATGCCAAATTGGACGGCCTATTCCGAAATGCAGTTTTGTCAAGAAAATGTTAAATAATATTTGATATGCTATATATATATATATATATATATATATATATATATATATATATATATATATATATATATATATATATATATATATATATATATATATGCAGAAAGTGAGTTACGGTAGTGAACCATATTACAATAAATAATACATGTTATGAAAGAAATACTGACGCAGAATGTGCGTTATGGTAGTAAGGTGGAATTTAGTTATTAAACACAACGGAAAACCTATTAAAATAACATATTAACGCAGCAAGTGCGTTACGGTAACAAACAATATTATAGCTAATACAAATTATGAAAGTAATACTGACACAGCAAGTGCGTTACAGTTGAGAGTATGGTAGAATCCATCAAAACCAAAAGCGAACAATTTAGGAATAACATACATTGACGCAGCAAGTGCGTCACGCGAAGGTAGATCCATGCGAAAAGGTTAAGCCAAGCGGAAATGGAGATCCTCGCGAACAGGTAGATTCATGCTCAAAGAAATAACCATGCGCAAAAGTAGTTCCATGCGCAAAGGTAGATCCTTTCGCAAAGGTGGATTCATGCGGAGAGGTAGCTTTATGCGAAAAGGTAGATCTTTTTACAAAGATGGATTCATGCGAAAAGGTAGATCTTTTCACAAAGGTGGATTCATGCGAAAAGGTAGAGCCATGCGCAAAGGTAGATCCATGCGAAAAGGTAGATGAATGCGCACAGGTAGATCCATGCGCAAAGGGAGAGCCATATGCCCAACAGTATAATAACCATGTCATTCTATTTAAAATTTCGAAGGAAATTTGGAAAAAAGCAAGTATCCCAAATATCGTCCTCTGGCAAAGGCAGCGAAAATCAAAGTGACTTAGCTTTCATCTTGTTTTAAGAAACACATCTCCCTTTCTTTAACAAGAGAGATTTCATCCAATTGGGCTGAGGCAACCCAAAATTATGTACACTTTCATCAGTATTTTCAAGACAAGTAGACTTTCCCTCTCCCTTCATGTTCTAATTTTACGACTTACAGCAAAACGCGTTAAACCAAAAAGATGGACAATTGCAGTAAGATAATTAGTGTATAAGTTTTCTGAAAGATTCTGTGGGGATATTTTCGATAAAAATGCCTACTTTTACATGGCCATAGCCTTTACACCCCCATCGGCAGTGTTAGGAACTTAAAAATTATTTATACCATTTCCTCTTAGTCAGTTGCCTTAACAGGATTTTTTGTAGACCTTCTGAACCATCCATTCCCGAAATATGGTACCTCTTTATCCTTAATAACTCTCTGTGTCCATTTGAAGAAATTTTTTAAAATTGAAAAGTGGGGATCTCCTCAATAGAGAATTTTGTTTAACGAAAATTCACTATAAGTTCTCCATATTAGGCGACTTTCTTATGTCTCTATTACTTTCACATCGTCAATACGTGTGGAAGTATGGTATCGGCGACAAAAATTTCAAAAAAAATTTCCGCTTAAATATCGTAAAACGTGTCAAAACATATAGAAAATATAACTTGGTAACGAAATTTTCTCTTTGTTTGTCGGTCTGTATGTCTTTATGACGAATTAAGATATCGTCTTCAAATTTGGTATACAGTTAGCACCCGACAAACAATAGGTTTGGGTTGTTTTTGAGTAAAATCGCTCCAGTAGCTAGGGGACGAATGGGGGATGATTTAGTAAAAATTGACGTTTTTTCTTTAAAATTTGAATAACATAACGTTTTGCGGTTTGTTCAGTATACACTCCTAAGTCTTTTGTTATAACGTTGTGACAACTCGTCAAACTATTTTTCACCTCGTTAGTCATTTTTGGTAGCGAGATTTTATTCACAATATAACGGAGATTCGAATTGCTTAGTGAAAAATTAACTAATAGACACAAAACAAAGAAAATGTTAGAGGTATGCACGACATTCAGGAAGGATAAAATAGAGAAAAAAAATTAGTTTGCCTTCCTTTAGAACCGCGTATCACAAGGGGTCTCGAGGGCATTTTTTAAGAAAGACAATTTGCGACTTACTTTTTCGACAAAAAACAACTTAAGACATTTGTTAGGTAATACGAAAGAAAAATATAGCCACTGAAATGTCGGTATCTATGAGATACCGACATGAGGTATCTATGAGAGGTTGTAAAGATTGTAATCTTAAATACGTTGGACAGACTAAGATAACCATTGGGACTCGATTTCGTAAACACCTGGCACAGCTGAGATACGGTAGTCTAGTTAAGTCATGCGTGGCACAACGTATTTGGGATAATAATCACCACATTAATAAAGAAAATCTGAAACTTATCAAGAATGTTAGACAGCCAGCGAAACTAGATGCGTACGAAAGTATTTATATTTCTAGGGCAATAAAAAACAAAAGTTCCTTAAACACAGCTCTACCACTGGTTTTTAGTCCTCTGTTTTCGCTTTGTCTTTAATGCAAATAAACATTCCGAAACCTGTCAGGTAAACTGATAGAGGAAGTTCAGAAACCTAGTCCGGCAATTGAAATACAATACACAGAAAATTTGCCTGCGATTGAGTCTCTCTCTCTCTCTCTCTGTATTGGTCTCTCAGTATAAAAGGTGATGTTAGTAGTAGGTAGTTACAATTTTTCATCGTTTAATGACTCCAAATTTAAGTACACTTGGAGAGCCCAAATCACCACAACACATTTTAAAAAGACCTGACGATCGTTTCACTAACCAAGTTAGCGTCATCAGAGGATGAAACATTCTAAATACTTAAAAAACTAACATCAACTTATATACCGGATCTCAGGTAAAGAGATCCAACCGAGATGAGACACTAGTCGTAGGCAAATTCCACAATGTATTGTATTTTTATCGCCTTACCAGGTCTTTGCGCTATCCTTATTGATTTATCTAAAAGTGTCCATCTGTAATAGTCTTGAGAAAGTTCAACGACCGCTAAATTAACAGCGGTTCCTTTGGCGGCAATAACTGTATACGTGATATCGGTAAAAACGTGCCGAAAACGTGGGAATTTTATTTAGCAAAGTAATCTATCAAGTGACTCGTAATTGGCGCTGGTGCACTGTTCATACATTCTTTGTTGCAACTATATTTCGCTATATATACGCTCTCAAACCCATTCAGCTGACCTGGTTTTCTAACATTTTTTATTAATTTCAGATTTTCTTTATCAACGTGATGATTACTATCCCAAATATGTCGGGCGACGGCAGACTTATCTACAGTACCGTAACGTAATTGGGATATGTGTTCTTTGAATCTGATTCCAATCGATCTTTTTGTTTGTCCGACGTAATTAAGATTACAATCTTTACAACTTATTTCATAAATTCCCGACATTTTTTCCGCGCTATCCTTGTCTTTTGGATTACCTAGCAAGTTTTTTAAAGTATTTGTTGTTGAAAATGCTACCAGTAAGTCGACTTTTTTAAAAATGTTGTCTAGACCCCTCGTGATTCTAGGTTCAAATGGTAAGCAAACAAAGTTTTTTTCGATTTTTCTCTTCTGAACGTCGTTGATTCCGTCACCATTTTCTTTGTTTTCTGTTTGTTGATTAATTTTTCCACTAAGCCAGCAGTGTATCCGTTATATTCGGCCACGTTCCTAATATAATTTAATTCTTTGGTATATCTACTTTTGTTTAAAGGAAAATTAATTAACCGATTTACTAAAAAATTCAGACTGGCCATTTTTTGTGCGTACGTATGATGTGAGTCGCTCAGGATGTAGCTTAAGGTAGTGGTGTCTTTTCTATAGACATCGAATTCTAAAGTGTCTTTATTCTTGATAACTAGTACATCTAGAAAGGGTAGTTTATTATTAGTTTCTAATTCGTGAATTCGATGTCTATAGAAAAGAAACCACCACCTTAAGCTACATCCCGAGCGACTCACATCATACGTACGCACAAAAAATGGCCAGTCTGAATTTTTTAGTAAATCGGTTAATTAATTTTCCTTTAAACAAAAGTAGATATACCAAAGAATTAAATTATATTAGGAACGTGGCCGAATATAACGGATACACTGCTGGCTTAGTGGAAAAATTAATCAACAAACAGAAAACAAAGAAAATGGTGACGGAATCAACGACGTTCAGAAGAGAAAAATCGGAAAAAACTTTGTTTGCTTACCATTTGAACCTAGAATCACGAGGGGTCTAGACAACATTTTTAAAAAAGTCGACTTACAGGTAGCATTTTCAACAACAAATACTTTAAAAAACTTGCTAGGTAATCCAAAAGACAAGGATAGCGCGGAAAAAATCTCGGGAATTTATGAAATAAGTTGTAAAGATTGTAATCTTAAATACGTCGGACAAACAAAAAGATCGATTGGAATCAGATTCAAAGAACACATATCCCAATTACGTTACGGTACTGTAGATAAGTCTGCCGTCGCCCGACATATTTGGGATAGTAATCATCACGTTGATAAAGAAAATCTGAAATTAATAAAAAATGTTAGAAAACCAGGTCAGCTGGATGGGTTTGACAGCGTATATATAGCGAAATATAGTTGCAACAAAGAATGTATGAACAGTGCACCAGCGCCAATTACGAGTCACTTGATAGATTACTTTGCTAAATAAAATTCCCACGTTTTCGGCACGTTTTTACCGATAATAAGTATACAGTTATTGCCGCCAAAGGAACCGCTGTTAATTTAGCGGTCGTTGAACTTTCTCAAGACTATTACAGATGGACACTTTTAGATAAAGCAATAAGGATAGCGCAAAGACCTGGTCAGGCGATAAAAATACAATACACTGTGGAATTTGCCTACGACTAGTGTCTCATCTCGGTTCGATCTCTTTACCTGAGATCCGGTATATAAGTTGATGTTAGTTTTTTAAGTATTTAGAATGTTTTATCCTCTGATGACGCTAACTTGGTTAGTGAAACGATCGTCAGGTCTTTTTAAAATGTGTTGTGGTGATTTGGGCTCTCCAAGTGTACTTATCAGTGCTCATCACAGGTTCCAACCTTCACTTAGTGGACTCCAAATTTGTTGAAACGATCGTCAGGTCTTTAAAAAGATGTGCTTGGGTTCTCCAAGTGTACTTTTTAGTGTTGATCACAAGTTCCAATCTTCACTTAGGGTTTGTTCATTAAAAAACTTTTAATTTCATCAAACATCTGTTATTCTGTACTTAAATTAAATTGGGGATGGAATGTGTGGGGGTGGAATATCAATGACAGAAATTTAGTTTTTTTCTTAAATGGGATAAAGAGTCTTTAAACATATAGAAAACTTGATTCTGGAACGAAATTTTTTTGTCTATCGGTCTGTCTGCGTGTACGTATGTCTGTTAGTAGCCGGAATAACTTTCGAACGAATTGACATATCATCTTTAAATTTGGTATCCAGTTAGCACCCGACAAAGTAACGTTTTAAATTGTTTTTGGGTAAGATTGCCTCAGAGCGTAGGTGATAAATGAGGAGTGATTTGGTGAAAATATACATTTTTTCGTTAAAACTCTAGTAATATAAAGTTTCAGAAGTTAATGAGTACAGGAATATTTTCTTTGTGATCAAGTCATGGACCTTAAATTTATTTCACTATAATGTCTTTCTGAGGAGAGTAAAATATCACAGCTATACTAAAGTTGTGATTCAATTTGCAGCACTATGTTTCTTTAGTTTCATTTATCTTATTGTTTTAAGTGCCTACTTCTCTAGTTTTTCTGTCAGATCTAAATCCAGGGTGAGGTTTATTTAAATTATTCTCAATTTTATTTCGTGTTCTATTAGTGAATTTTCTTAAAAAAAATTCACTAATGAGGAGATCCCGACTTTTGAATTTTGAAAAAATTTCTTCAAATGAGTGCTAATTAGGCCCCCCAGAACACATATCCGGGGTCAGTTTCAATTTTTATATGTTTATATATATATATATATATATATATATATATATATATATATATATATATATATATATATATATATATATATATATATATATATATATGTATCACACCGATAACTCAAAAAATAATGGGACGATTTTGATTAAATTTGGTGAATACCTTCCTTTTGCAAATGGCTTGGATAAGTTCGTTAGTCAGGAAAATCGGCCTAGGTTTTCCCGGAAAATTTTGGGTTTTCCTTCAAAAAAAATTATATCTCCGGAATTAACAAGGTAAGGGCAACCAAATTTGGTACGCTAATTTATGTCATTATAGGTGATGTGCCTACCAAAATCTAGCTCTGTAGGTCATAAGACAAAAAAGTTATGGGCATTTAAAGAAACATAAATTGGGGTTTTCCTCAAAACGTCAAAATGACAATTTAAAACATCAAAATTCGCAACATTTAGGCAAAGAACTTGAATCTAATAGGGGCTATGGAAAGAAAATGTCTTAAGAAGAATGTTTTACATACCCTGAAGTCTTAGTTTCAACCGTCATCGTCCTTCATTTTACTAAAATATTTCCAGAAAATTCATTTCAAATAGACCCTTTCTCTGATGCTTGCCAATAGCCTTAGCTATAGAATTTATCGTTTAATGGTATATAATTTTTGTAGAATTTTCGTAAAAAATCAATAAAGCTCAATATATACGTTATTATACAAGATATGAAAAAATATTGTATACATTAATTATACGGTGTCTTGAGCCACACCTTAAAAAATTATTGCTACCATCACAGGGTGGCCCATAAGTCGTTGGTGATACAAATAAATTTTTTTAGTGGAAAACGCCTTATGCTTTTGCATTTCCCATCGAAATATAATGCATGTTTGTAAGTTAAGAAATTCTGGAAGCAGCAAGTGCGTTATGGTAGCAAATTTTGATTAAATGCTTCATATTTGAAAAGCTCAATTTGATATTAACCTATAAGGTTGACCAAGAAACGGATTTTTTCGGTTACATTTTAAGTTTACTTTCGGAAATTTCTGTACGTTTTCAAACAATAAAGTTATTTTGATGAAACATGGCACATTGTTTTTACTATATAGGTTACCAAATTTGATGCCTGCTTTCTGAGAAAAAAACACATATTTGCTATTAAAAACATTTTTATGAAAATTCACTACCATAATGCACTTGCTGCGTCCAGAATTTTTTTTTCACTAGTATTAATGATATTATATTCGAATTCTTTTGCCCATGTTTAAAAATAGCACATTATAGCGTAGAATAAGAGTAGAGAGAATACATATTTAAATTATTCTGTGTACACGACTTAGTACCTAGTATGACGAAATTTGCCCGCTTTGGATTCATTTCGCATTATGTATGTAGTTGCCGACACGAGAACATTAAAATCTAATATTCAAGCTAGCGCAATGAAGGTGCAAGAGCAAAAGCCATAATGCCGGTAGATGATTATCTGATCAGCTAATTTCCATTTCATGCATTAATTCCGATAATTGACCTTTCGCCAGTGATTGAACTAGTTGGACATTACTAAATACACTTTTAACTCCAAAGGATCACTTTAAATGTCATTTACTAGTATGTTGGCGGTATATTAATTTATATCGCCTATGTACTTAATTATGAGTTGATAATTTCATGAGATCCATGACAAGTAAAACCAAATAAATCACATGTATGTTGTTTTTCTTGCATGCAATCATGATTAATTACATTCCATATATACTTAGAATTGAACATTGTAATTTACAAGATCCAAAAATAACAAGCGAATCAAATTAGGGGTAGTTTACCCCTTTAAAAGATTAATTTATTTGATAAAGAAATGAGCCAAGCTCTACAAGTTATTTTACACTAACTTTATTGAGGACAAGACTGACTCGTGTTTTACAAAATCTGAGTTTATATAATACAATACAATAATCAATAAATAATTTAGATACAATTATCATTTAAGTAAATAGGTGAAAGGTTGGTGTCGCGATATCACGCGGCACGTACTAATATCTATTCTAGAATTTACTGATAATTTGATAAAATATAAAATAGTGAAAGTTCTATTATAATTGTCACGTACTAATAATTATATTATAATTAAGTGTGTTTGTTGTATATTGATTAAAGACAAAATAATATGATAACGTTATAATACGAATGGTAAAAGTTCCACTAACATAATTCCTCCCTCCATAAGAGAAAACTTCGGGCGAAGACGGAAGTTTTCAGGTGCGAAGTCTCATTGGTTGCTGCAATTCAATATCTTCCATTGGGATGACGTCTAAGTTTCTATCCTTTTTTAGATGGTACTTGTAGTAAATGTAACTTGGGACTGACACAAATACTATGATATACAATATAATTGTCCATATACTGGTGTGTTCGATCGGAATTTCTTTTAAAGATGTGGCATGTAACTTTAAACTTGCTAACTCGTTCTGGACTTGCTTCATGCGGTCCAGATGAACTGCATCCATTTGGATGGTGGGAAGATCTTCTATGTCTTCTTTGACGTTTGTATTTGGGTCCAACCTTGGGATGTGTAAGATTTGTTCTGGCTTAGTGGTATTCTCGTAGTTTTTGAGTATTGTCGTATTTATTTTGGCAATACAATCCCTTGGAACGGTGATTATATAGCTGCCTCTAATTGACAAGACGTTTTCTTCTTGTGGGCAATTATGATGCAGAACTGTTTCTTGTGGAGAAATTACAATCCATTGGTTGTAGGAGATTTTCTCAATTTTCAAGGAAGACAACTTGAATGTTTCTGCTTGGCATTTGCTAAATGGTTTCTGTATTTTGAGAAGCTGGGTTTCACAAGTATCTTGTTGAGGTAGGTTCAGCTCAGGTAGATGGCAGAGAAATATTCCATCTGGCAATTCTTTGCATTCAGTGTCCATAAAGCCATAGTGATTGTCATTCATTATAAGGTATGGGTGTTGGGGTGTTATCATTTGAAAGGTATATCCATTATCAAAGGAAATGGGGAAGGAATATAAATGATAGTATGCATATTCTGATAATTCAACAAGTGGAATTTCTAAGATAAATATAATTTTAAAATTATGTTTAACAGCCTTAACTCTAATAATAAATTCATTTTTATAAATATCCATTTTATATACTAAGGTTGATTCTACTAATTCTTTAGACATTTTAGTTATTTCTTCTTCTAATAGTTGCGGTTCTATCATGGAAGGGTGAAACGTTTTTAGTTTAGCAAATATAATTGCATTTTCTGTCGCTAGGAAAATTTGATTTGTTGTTGAACTAAGTAAATTTAACTGAATAATAATATCAGTAATAAGGGTTTTATTATACTCAGTAATTTGGTTAATTTTTTCGTTGTGAATTACAACTGCTAATAGTCTCAATTGATGTGCCAATTTTTCCTGGTTGCTATTTAAGGAAGAGATTGTGTCATTAAATATATCAATTGCGTTTTGTGTTATTGAAATTTGTTTCTCTATGAGATCGTAGTTATGTTTAGTTTTTCTTTGTAGTTTATCTAAAACTAAATTAATTTTTTCTCCATCCTCTGAATCGAGGTTACCTGTAATTGACTTGAATATAGAACCTAATCCGTTAATTAAACCTCTTTTTGATCTCATATTATTTATTTTGTCATGTAAAAATAATCGTTTAACTGTTTTTCTTAAATTTTGTATATTAAAGTTTGAAACGTTAAGATAATTAGCAAATTCCTTTTTATATTCAGAACTCATGGTTCTGTTTAATTCCGTATATGTGTCAAACAACTGTTGTGTTTCCATATATAGGGGTTCTAGATCGTGGATGTGAATAAAGGACCATTTGTTATTAATGTTTTTTGCTTTTCCTAGTTTTTTAGGAAGAAGGCCGGGATTCTCGGTTACCTTCTTGATGAAGTTTGTGCTTGTTGTGAATTCGATGATGAGGGTGACGAAGATTCTGGAACAAATCGGAGATTGTCAGCATGGGAAGTTTCAGATTGTTGTAGGGAAGTATGGTGGATAATATATTTATTATGAGGAAGGATGTCTGTAATTATGTAAGGACCAGAATATAAATTTGCTGATTTCTTTTTTCTTGGTGAATTATTTTTCTTTAGTACACGATCTCCTATTTTAAAAGGGTTATTAGTGTTTACGTTTCGTTTGTTAATTATTCGTTTTTTGTCTTTTCTTAATTTTCCGTTTACTGCGTTATAAATATGAGACATTTTTTGTTTGTGAATATTGTTGTAATTTTCAAGAATATTTTTCTCAAATTGAATTGATAGGGGGTCTGTAGTATTAGTTGTGCCAAAACATAGTTCAAAAGGGGCAAAATTTGTGCTAGAATGTACACTGCTATTGTAGGCAATAATACAGTATGGCATAATTTTCTCTGGTCTGTCTTTTGGAAATTTATGTTTTAGTAGTCGGTAATGTTCTATTAAAGTAGAGTGTAGTCTTTCGACAGGTGAATTAGATCTGGGATGCTGGACAGTTATAAAATGTATTTTTATGTTATATAAATTTAAAAGTTCTCTTATTGTGGAACTGGTAAATTCGGAACCTTGGTCCAGGGTTATATACGAGGGAGTGCCAAAATGTTGAAAAAAGTTTACTAGGGCATCTGCTACGTCTACTTGGTTTTTTGATTTAAGGTGATAAGCTTGTGCTAATTTAGTAAAAGTGTCTATAATTGTTAAAAAGTTAGCGTTGTCAATCTTAAATGTATCTATATGTAAATTTTCGAATGGTTTAGAAGGGGTTTGGGTTATTTCTAGAGGAATTCTTAAAGGATTTCTTTCATATTTGTGATTTTTGCAAAATTCGCACTGGTTTATATAATCAGTGATTGTATTTTTCATATTAGGCCAGTAATACATTTGTTTAAGCCTATTGTATGTTTCAATTATGCCTCTATGGTTTGTTTTACCTTGATGGTAACGAGTTATAATTTCTTCTTGTGTCGTTTTGTCATTTTCGTCTTCTACCAGTTTATTACATTTAAAGAATTTTGGGGCGTTTTCTTTATTAAAATATTTACAAACTATATTACTGAATTTCTTATACATGTTTTCTGAAGAAAAATAAAAATAATTATTAATTTTTGGGATACATATTTCTTTAAGGGTTTTTAATATTTTTTCGTCACTTATACTTGGTGGAACAGATATATCGAATATTGTTCTAAAATCTAGTTTACGTGGAATTACTCTTACATCAGAGATAGTATTGATTTCTTTTATTCTGATTTGTTGAGGTTTATTATTAATTCTTTCGTCTAAAATAGGTATACCGGGGGCAGATGTAAAGTCTACTTCTGAGTGAATTGTTTCGTTTTCCTCATTATCAATATTATTATTATTATTATTATTTTCATTATTATTATTATAATTATTAGTATTATTCATTATTTCATCGTACGTTTGATTTACTAAGTCATCCAAGTCATTAATATTTAAAGATTCTCCGGGTTCTGCTATGATCGACGATTGATCTATATTATCTATAGGGTGGATTTCTATTCTAGATAAACAATCGGCATTGGTATTAGATTTTCCCTTTTTATAACAAATATCATAGTCAAATTCTTCTAGTCTTAAACGCCATCTTAAAAGTTTTGAATTGGGTTCTTTCAGGGAAAATACCCATTGTAAGGGTTTGTGATCGGTATAGATCGTGAATTTTCTTCCAAAAAGATAGGGACGGAAATGTTTTGTTGACCATACGATAGCGAGGAGTTCCTTTTCTATAGTGGAATATCTAGTTTCACTTTCGTTTAATGTCCTACTGGCATAAGCAATGGGTTTGTCTTGGCCAATAGGGCCTTGTGAAAGAATTGCACCGATTGCAAAATTTGAAGCATCTGTTGTTAATATGAAGGGTTTGGAAAAGTCAGGGGTTTGAAGAATTGGATCATTAGATAAAATTTCTTTGCATTTTTCAAAAGCTTCGATAAAAGATTGGTCATGAATAACTTTTGCATTTTTCTTGAGACATTTCGTTAGGGGTTTTGTAATAAAGGCGAAGTTATGAATAAATTTACGATAGTAACCTAGAAGACCTAAGAAAGATTTAATTTGTTTTTGAGTTGTGGGGATAGGAAACTGCTGAATGACTTTAATTTTATCTGGATTCGCTTTAATGCCTTGGGGTGTGATAATATGACCTAAGAAGGAAGTTTCTTTTTTTAGAAATTCGCTTTTGTCTAGTTGGACTTTTAGTCTGAAATTTCTTAACCTTTGAAAAACTTGTTTAAGTCGACAAATGTGTTCTTGAAGAGAAGAGGAGTAAATAATAATGTCATCCATATAAACTAAGCAAATTTTATTTTGGAGATCCCTAAGGACATTGTCCATTAGACGCATGAAAGTACTGGGAGAATTTTTCATCCCGAAAGGCATTCTGACGTGCTCGTAATGACCATGCTCAGTGGAAAAGGCAGTTTTTTCAATATCGTCAGGGTGCATTTCAATTTGGTGAAATCCAGAAGCGAGATCAAGGGTAGTGAAATATTGGGCTCTACCTAAATTGTCTAAAATGTCAGTAATGTTTGGAAGGGGATATTTGTCGTCAATTGTTTGTTCATTTAACTTTCTGTAGTCAATTACGATTCGCCATTTTTGTTTGTTTACCACTGGCGTCTGGTTTTTTTGATACAACCCATAAGGGCGAAGACCATGGGGATACGCTAGGTCTTATGATACCTTGTGTTAACATTTTATTTATTTGATTAGCTACTTCTTCTTTATGTACATGGGGGTACCTATAGATTTTATTAAAGATAGGGGTTTCATCTTTTAGTCTTAGTTTGTGTTTAACCGCATTAGTTGACGTTAAGGGTACATCTTCATGATGAAAAATATCTATGTATTCGTTACAAATATTTTTTATAGCATTAGCTTCTTCACTATTCAAATGATCTAATCTAAGTTGCTCTACAATTTCCCTTTTTATTTTAGGCGATATTTTCTCTGAAAATTTATTAACTCTTTCTTCATAATCGTTTTCTATCTCTAATGGTTCGTTTATGATAAACGTTTTTGATTCATCAGAATTATTATGCACACCTACATAAGTGTTAAAATTTTCTATTTTTACAAAAGAATTCGGTATTTCTACGTTATTTAATTTATATTCATTTAAAATGCCTACACCGTTGGCTTGATTAACCGGTATTTTTAAAATTTTGCACGTATGTGCTTCGATTTCTGTTTTTAAGATAGGTTGACGAGTTCCAATATACATTTGAAAAACTCTGTCACCAAAAACTAACTTATTTTGTTTAAAATCTAACTTCGCATTTACTTTATTTAAAAAATCTAAACCTAATAAACCTACATATTTGGGGTTAAAATTAAATATATAAAATGTTTGTAGAATATTTTTAAGAGAAGGTAATTTTATATCTACACACGAATCATGTACGCTGACTTTATGTGCAGTTCTAATCTCAAAATTTTCTTTTCTTATAAAATTTTTAAATTGTTTTAGTGCTATTTCTTTATTTATCAAACACCTAGAACTACCAGTATCAATGAGAAATTTTCCTGGGATTTCAGGGATGTAAATATATGGTAATTCTACATTATGGTTGTGGATTTCAATTATGTTTGCTGATGGGACGGGTCTTGGTTTGGGAAAATTTTCATTTTCTTGAGGAAAATTTGGTTCAGGGAATTCTTCAGACTCTTGGGAAAGTTCTTGGTTATGGAGTTCTTCTACGATGAATTTTGGACGTTGGTTATTATGCATTTGTGCATGTCTACCAGAGGTTGTGTCCATTTTTGAAAAATTACCAGAATGTGTTTTATTTATAGGATTAAAGCGATTTGAAAAATTATTGTAATGAGGGTTAGGACGATTAAATGAAAATTGATTTCTTTGTTGGTTTGGGGGTTGAAAATGATTGTTATTATAAAAATTTTTGTTATTTTGGAAGTTGGGTCTTTGAGAGAAGTTTGGTGAAGGATTATTTCTTTGATGAAAATTAGAATGATTTTGGGGGAAATTGTTTGGGTTTTTATTATGGAAAAATGGATGTTTTTGAGTGTGAAAATTATTTTTTTCGTCGAATTTATTCGGTTTTTTATTAAGAAAGTTATTATTTCTATATTCATAATTTTCTTCTTCGATAATGAATTTTAATGCGGTTTCTATATCACTGGGGTTTTGTGATCTGACTATTGTACCTAACGGATTTTTTAAACCTCCTAAAAATGCCTTAAGAGTCAAGTCTGAATATGTTTTCATTTTAATTAATCGAATTTGTTCATTCGATTCACTACAAATTAAATTTGAAACCAACAATTGCTCAACACATCTACATCTGTTGCTAAAATCTAATGCTTTTTCATTATAATTTTGTTTTAAAAGTAAAAGATCTGCTAATAAACTAGATTCGTCTCTAATGTCTGCAAAATTTGAGACCAATGTAGCACGTAGTTCATACCAATTAGAAAAGTTTTTCGTGTTAACAATAGTTTGTGCTGGGCCATGCAATTTACTTATAATATATGACAAAAGAAAATGATTGAGGTATAGAGTGTTATCTTGGGGGTTATAAAATTGGTTCATTATGAGGTCGCAGCTTTTCAGGAAACCAGCTAGTTCGGCGGAATTTCCGTGAAAATCTGGGATCATTCTTAAGTAGAATTCTTGAAATTGTGGAGTTGCCATTTTAGGTTTTTTAAGTTTGTCAAGAGAATTAGTTTTTAGACCCTTTGAAATATTATTTAAGGTTTCTTGGTTAATTTTAAGTTTATTAAATTGACTAATAATGTCTTCGAATTCTGTCATAAATATGCATACACAAAATAAGGAAAAGTAATAAAGGAATGAATGACTTACATGTACTGTGTCTTCATAACTTGCTGCTGTTGGATGCTGGGAAGTGGTTCTTCTTTCGAATAAACTGTTGAAACAGAAGGGAGTTTTATCCGCAAACAACCCTTTCGAAATCTACTCGACTGCGCCAATCAAATTAGGGGTAGTTTACCCCTTTAAAAGATTAATTTATTTGATAAAGAAATGAGCCAAGCTCTACAAGTTATTTTACACTAACTTTATTGAGGACAAGACTGACTCGTGTTTTACAAAATCTGAGTTTATATAATACAATACAATAATCAATAAATAATTTAGATACAATTATCATTTAAGTAAATAGGTGAAAGGTTGGTGTCGCGATATCACGCGGCACGTACTAATAGCTATTCTAGAATTTACTGATAATTTGATAAAATATAAAATAGTGAAAGTTCTATTATAATTGTCACGTACTAATAATTATATTATAATTAAGTGTGTTTGTTGTATATTGATTAAAGACAAAATAATATGATAACGTTATAATACGAATGGTAAAAGTTCCACTAACATAATTAGCGCTAGAAAAGTTGACAGTTATTTGCATTAAATCATGTTTGATGGTATAGAAGTATTATGTAAAGTTTGGTTATTAATTAGTAAATGAAGTGCCGGTAAAAGTAAATAGGCGAAATGGAATTGATCCGCATTGTTCTAATCATACTTGTGTGTATAACCAATCGGTTTGTGTAATCTATGCCTCATCATTAATAATGATTAAAATTATGGTTTAATGATGTGTAGTGGTTGTTGCGGCTGTTTGATAATATTTAATGTACAACTATAAATACCTTTACCCAGGATAACGACCCCAATGACCGAAAATGTCTGGACGCAGGAAGTGCGTTATGGTACCTACTGAGTTTTAATAAACATGTTTTAAAGGCAAATATGTTTTTTTTAATGAAAGACATTAAATTTGGTTAACATGTTACTCTTGGCATTTACGTCAGCTTCCATTTAAAAAATTCTGAACGCAGCAAGTGTGTTATGGAAGTAAATTTTTATAAAAGTATTTTTAATAGCAAATATGTCTCTCTAATGCACGCAGGCATCAATCTGGTTACCGGTATAACCTACAGATACTCTAAGAGCCAGAGTTGAAAAAATTCTCTGAATTTACAAAAGCTGATTTTTTTATAGTTATTTAGGTACGCTATGCACGTACACATATTCTGGTCAGTCAAGCGAATCCTAGAACAGGTGCCACAGGTGCGCCAACAAAGATGTCGTTTTTACCCGGGTAATAAAATGAATTTACAAAAGCTGATAATTGTTATACAGATTCTATATTGTATAACAATAAAAGTTATGTCAGTCAGCTGCATACGGGAACAGAGCTAGTCAGTCAGTTCCAATGTGTGTATGAACAATAAATAATGTGCAATTTATTTACTTGGAAATTTTTTAGTGGGCTTCATCTATTAAACATTAAAAAAATAGTCAGGCAACTGTTTTGTAGAACAACGCCCGTCAGTCAGCGAAAAAAATATAAAAATTTCGTGCGTGCCGGCGGCGTTACAGGCGGCATGCTCGCTCTTCTCCTTCCATTATTATTATCTAAAATATCAGAAAACTATGTGAATTTATAAGTTGTAATTATAAATTAGTCATTTATTGTTTGATTAAAACATATAAGTATATTAATAACGTTAACAGACAATTTATTTCTTTATTTAATATAGTTTAACGTCTTTTATCCAATTTTTAAAAATTTATGCAATAAGAAAATTATATTAAATGTTCAATATATAGATTATATGAAAATTAAATTATTAGTTAAAATATACATTATTCTCGAAAATAAAATTTTATGCGAATATATTTTGAGGATTATACTAAAAAGCGCACAGCGAAAATAAGAGCCCGAATTTTCGTACACAATAGCTACCTTCCATTTATTATCTGGGTGATATTGAAGGAGAGAGGGCATTTCCCCACCATCTAAGGCCTTCTACTGGAAAATTTAACCGCGTGCCGCCTGTAACGCCGCCGGAGCGCACAAAATTTTTATATATGTTTTCGCTGACTGAAGGGCGTTGTTCTACAAAACAGTTGACTGACTATTTTTTAAGGTTTAACAGATTAATATATAACCACAAAAAATTTCCAAGTTTTGTAAATAAATTGCACATTATTTATTTTTCATACACACATTCGAACTGACTGACCAGCTCTGTTCCCGTATACAGCTGACTTACTGACATAACTTTTAGTGGTATACAATACAGAATCTGTATAACAATTATCTAAATTCATTTTATTACTCCGGTAAAAACGATATCTTTGTTGGCGCACCTGTTGCACCTGTTCTAAGATTCGCTTGACTGACCAGAATATGTGTACGTGCACAGCGTACCTAATTTACTATCAAAAGTCTGGACGCAGCAAGTGTGTTATGGTAGTGAATTTTCATAAAAATGTTTTAAATAGCAAATCTGTGTGTTTTTTTTAAGAAAGCAGGCATCAAATTTGGTTACCAGTATAACCTATATAGTAAAAACAATGTGCCATGTTTCATCAAAATAACTTTATTGCTTGAAAATGTACAAAAATTTCCGAAAGTAAACTTAAAGTGTTCCCGAAAAAACTCGTTTCTTGGTCAACCTTATAGGTTAATAGCAAATTGAGCTATTCAAATATGAAGCATTTGATCAAAATTCGCTACCATAACGCACTTGCTGCGTCCAGAATTTCTTTTCTTACAAACATTCATTATATTTCGATGGAAAATGCAAAAATGCAATAACATAAGGCGTGTTTGATTAAAAAAAAAAAAGAAAATTTGTATCACCAACGACTTATGGGCCACCCTGTGATTTTAGAAATATTTTTTAAGATGTAGCTCAAGACACCCTATAATTAATATATACAATTTTTTTTCATATCTTGTATAATGACGGATATATTGAGCTTTATTGATTTTTTACGAAAATTCGACAAAAATTATATACCATTAAACGATAAACTCTATAGCTAAGACTACCGCCAAGCATCAGAGAAAGGGTTTATTTGAAATGAATTTTCTGGAAACATTTTGGTAAAATGAAGAACAATGACGGTTGAAACTAAGACTTCAGGGTTTGTAAAACATTCTTCTTGAGACATTTATTTTCTATAGGCCGTATTATATTCAAGTTCTTTGCCTAAATGTTGCCAATCTTGACATTTTAAATTGTCACTTTGACGTTTTGAGGAAAACCTCAAACTATTTTTCTTTAAATGCCTATAACTTTTTTGTCTTTTGACCTACAAAGCTAAATTTTGGTACTTATATTACCTATAAGGATATAAACGTACTAAATTTGGTTGCCCTTACTTTGGTAATTCCGGAGATATAATTTTTTCTCGAAAGAAAACACAAAATTTTCCGGGAAAACCTATAAAAATTGAAACTGACCCCGTATATGTGTTCTATGGGGCCTAATTAGCGGTCGTTTGAAGAAATTTTTCAAAATTCGAAAGTCGGGATCTCCTTATTAGTGAATTTTTTAAAGAAAATTCACTAAAAAATCAGCTTTTGTAAATTCAGAGAATTTTTTCACCTCTGGCTCCCCGTCTAAGAGTAGAAACAATGTACCACATAACTTATTGTTTGAAAATATACAAAAATGTTTCGAAAATAAATTTTAAATGGTTCCGAGAAAACTGGTTTCCTAGCAAATAAACCTTGGGTTAAGAGCAAATTGAGTTATCTAAATTTGAAGCATTTAATGAAAATTCGCTCCCAAAATCAACTCACTGCGTCTAGATTTGTTCCTTACAAACATGCATGCATCATATTTCGATCAAAAATGAAAAATGCAATAATATAAGGGTGTTCGAGAAAAAACTGTAGGTATCACCGACGACTTAAGGGTCATTCTGTGATTGTCAAAATAATTTTATAAGATGCAGCTCAAGACAACCTATAATTAACCTGCACAACTTCTTCCCGTACCGTGTATAATAACAACTATATTTAGCTTTACCGTAGAAATGCGTCACCCTGTATATAAATAAACACATAAAAACAGAAACTAAACCCGGGTATGGCTTCTAGAGGGCCTAGTTTGTGCTTATTTAAAGAAATATGTTTAAGATTCACTACTCGCGGTCTCCTCATTAACGAATTGTTTGTGCGAAAATTAACTTAAAATTACAGACCGTTAAATAAAGGGCAATGACTGTTGAAGCTGAAACTTAAGGGTTTGTAGAACATTCTTCTTGTGACATTTTCTTTACATAATCCGTATTTGTTTTAGGTTCTTTGCCAAAATATTGCCAATTTTGACGTTTCAAAACCCTGGGCTTTTTCTTTAAATGCCCGTAACTTTTTTGTCTTTAAACTCACAGACGTAAATTTTTGTACATGCTTCACTCTTTATAATACAAACACGCGTACCCAATTTGGTCCGTACTTTTTTATATCCGGATATATATATATATATATATATATATATATATATATATATATATATATATATATATATATACATGTGTGTGTATGTATATCTGTCACACCGATCACTCAAAAAATAATGGGCCGATTTTGATCCAATTGTCTGAGTACCTTCCTTTTACAAGTGGCTTGGATAGGTTTTTTAGCCAGGAAAATCAGACCAGGTTTCCCTGGAAAATTTTGTGTTTTCTTTCGAAAAGAAAATTATATATATATATATATATATATATATATATATATATATATATATATATATATATAGCAGCAAGTGCGTTATGGTAGTAAATTTTCATAAAAATGTTTTTAATAGCAAATCTGTGTTTTTTTAAGAAAGCAGGCATCAAATTTGGTTACCAGTATAACCTATATAGTAAAAACAATGTGCCATGTTTCATCAAAATAACTTTATTGCTTGAAAATGTACAAAAATTTCTGAAAGTAAACTTAAAGTGTTCCCGAAAAAACTCGTTTCTTGGTCAACCTTATAGGTTAATAGTAATATATATATATATATATATATATATATATATATATATATATATATATATATATATATATATATATATATATATATAACTAAAACAATCAACTATTGCAACAAATAAGCCAATCAAAGTCACAATTTAAGATCCAAGACAAGACAAATAAAATACAGTTGTAACATCCCAACATAGACGTGGCAACTCCGCTTCTTCCAACGCCTGCTTGGAACCACCCCGCCGGCAGTCAGAAGCAGTGGTACAACGAACGCCGCCCCGGAGAAGTGCGCGCCTCGCCGTCCGTGCCGTGACCCCGGAAGCACTTAATAAACTCCAGTATTAATGACCCTTTACAAATGGGAGTACCATTCATTTTTAGTTGTTATTGCATCACTGTGCACTTGTTAAGTTTAAAATAGTTGTATTAAACGTGTTAACCCTAAAAACTACTTTTCTGCTTTTCCCCGTATTCCCGTGAAACGGAAATCGGTTAAGCCTTTATAATTGGCGCCCATACTAAGTGGCCGTTTAAACAGTTGTTTTAAATTAAAAGTGCTTGTGTTCATCAATTTCAACTGCACATATTCCATCCAAGCTAGGTATCGTGACGTCCAATATCAGCGGATAAACTTGGTAAGTCCGTTCCAGTTTGTAAAACCTGCAGAGAGTGGATATGATACCGTCAGCCAGGATATATTTCACCGAGCCGGTGAAGTTAGAACTCCCGTTCCATGTAGAACGTATTTATATATATTTTACGTAGTGTGTGTACCTGGATATTTCAGAATTTGTAGCGGTAGACCCTAGAGTAGTTAACCTTGAAGCAGTATCCCAGCTACCCGCTATCGTTCCTAATGTCCTCACTTGTTTATCTGAACTTATTCCTAGAATTTTATGCCTGTTTGAATATGTTGTGTGATCTCATAGACTGTATTTAGGATAAAATACGTACCGTGTTGTCAGGTTGTGACTTTAGTAGCATATTTAAAATTACGTCAAATGAACATTTTTTAAAAATTTAATATTTTCACTATGCCGAGAAATCACCAAACGACGCCAGAACCTCGGGCTTCGGCGAATGGTGCTTTCTCACCTGAACAATTTGAAATGTTACTTCAAAGACTATCAAGTACACCGAGTTCAACGTCACCCGTAGAAGATGGAAGTTTTGTGAATTGTTCTTCGCGATTTGATGGTTCTAAAGACTCAGATGTTAACGCATTTATTGACTCAATTTTGATTTTTAAAGACTGTTGCCGTGTATCAGATGAAAACGCCTTAAGAGGTTTACCAATGTTGCTTGACGGTTTTGCATCTAGTTGTTTTTTTGGTGTAAAGACTGGTATTAAATCCTGGCAAGAAGCCATTAGCTTGCTGCGCATTACATTTGGCCCCCCAAAACCCCCGTATCGTGTATATAAAGAACTGTTTTCTTGTGATCAGGACACCAACACGCCTAGTGACATATTTATTTGTAAATCGCATGCAATATTAGCGCAGTTACCTGCCAATACATTGACCGAAGAGACTCAAATCGATATGGTGTATGGACTACTCCATAAACGCGTTCGCGAGAAAGTGCCGCGAGACGAGGTTAAGACTTTTACCGAACTTTTAACTCGTTGTAGACTCGCTGAAGAAACTTTCGAGAGATATGAACAGCCGCGTGATCCCGGTGTTCCGAAAGACAATAAAAAGCCACGATGCCAGTTCTGCCGGTTTGTTGGACATTCTAAAGACGAGTGCCGCAAATTGTTGAATAAAATTAAAGAAGAAAAGAGTGAACTTCCGGTGCCGCTTAAACCTTCCGCTCCTGGAAGACAAGACATTGAAAACCCGCAACGCACCGCGTCGGTTCCGCGTTCGCCGCGTGCTACGGATGCTTCAAGTTTTTCACCGCCAGCATCTTCCGGAATTTACTGTTATGGATGTGGAAGACCGGGCTATGTAAGAGCGACCTGCCCGACGTGTTCGCGTCTACCAGCTTCATCGTCCGCTGAGTTCTATGCATTCCATGAATCCACCATTGCACATCAGCCTCAACCGAGACCAATTTTCAAGCTGAAGATTATGGGTACTACCGGACTAGGCATGATTGACACTGCAGCAAAGTTAAGTGTTGCTAGTAAAACTAGCAAACGTTCTGAGACGCAAAGGATTGACTTTTATTCCTAAACATTCCTCCATAAAACTCGCAGATGGCTCTGTAAAGCAGTTGGAAGTTTTCACAGTTGCCGTAGATGTGATGTTGGAAAGTAGAAGTATACCCACACACTTTATAGTCCTGCCAGATGCCGACGTCACGCTACTTGGAATTGACTTTCTCACCAGAGCCGGCGTATCGCTAAATTTTGGGCAAGGGTGTTGGAATTTTGCGGACCAACCCCGAATTTTGTATGATCTACAGTTCGAAAACGCTAATTACATAGGTCGGAGAGAACCTCCTGCTGACCATTCAAAGGTGGACGCTTCTTCTCTGGACATCCTTAGATTAGATGAAGGGATTGCTCTGACAAATGAAGAAAAATTCAGATTAGCAAAGCTAATAAGATTAAATGAGGATATCTTTGCACTAGGGGGAGAGCCCACCCCTTTTGCTGAACATCGCATAGAAACAGGTGATCATGCTCCCATTTCAGTTCCCCCATATCGTATGACACCTGGAAAGAAAGAAATGCTTAAACAAGAGTTAGACAGGCTATTAAAAGAGGGAGTTATCGAGGAATGCGAATCTCCTTGGTCTGCACCCGTGGTTTTAGTGCCAAAGAAAGATGGAGGAATGAGACTCTGCATCGACTACCGAGCCTTAAACTCAGTCACTAGAACAGACTCCTACCCGCTTCCACGAATGGATGATTTGCTGCATTCCACTAAGAAAACCTTTTACATGACCACCATGGACCTTCGTTCGGGTTACTACCAAGTCAAAGTGCGCGAAGAAGATAAAGACAAGACTGCCTTTGTAACTCCCTTCTGCACCTACAGGTTTTTAGTGTTACCATTCGGCGTGAAGAACGGGCCTTCAACCTTCCAAAGACTAACCGATAGGCTACGCAGCGGACTTCCTGACGTATCGCTTCTAGCCTACATTGATGATCTGTTCGTGTTTAGTGAGACATTCGAATCGCACCTAGAGGACTTACAAAAGGTGCTAGACCGCCTAAGACTTTTCAAACTTCGCGTGAACCGCGAGAAATGCACCTTCGCGAGTGCCGAAGTAAAGTATCTCGGTCACGTGATTATCAATAGAGGTATACAAGTGGATCCCGATAAAACTGCCGCCATAGCGAGTATGACGCCTCCCAGAAATGTAAAGCAGTTACAGTCATTTTTGCAGACCTGCTCCTGGTATCGACGTTTTATCGAAAACTTTGCCAATATGTCACGCCCCCTCAGCGACCTGCTTAAGAAAGATGCCGCTTGGACCTGGGGATCAGCTCAAATAGAATCCTTCCAGAATCTCAAAGCCGCGTTGCTGTCAGCTCCCATCCTGCAACAGAATGACCCTAGTAGACCAGATGTGCTGAAAACGGATGCTTTCAACTATGCTCTAGGGGCAGCCCTGATCCAGGGGGAGGGTTCGGAAGAACATGTTGTGTAATACGCCAGCCGTCTGTTGCTACCGGCTGAGAAGAACTACTCAACAACTGAGCGAGAGCGCCCTGGCTGTTTGGGCCTTGAATAAATTCAGGGGATATTTAGATAACTCCTCCGTTATCGTAATGACAGATCACCAACCCCTAAAATGGCTGCTTAGCTTGAAATCACCAACGGGAAGGCTCGCCCGATGGGCTCTTATGATACAAGGATTTAATCTCCAAATCGAGTATCTGCCAGGGAAAAGGAAAATCCTAGCTGATATGCTCTCCAGACCTCCATGCAGCCACCCGGATGAGATTACGTGTGATATTTGTCAGATAAGTATGGATCTGCCTCGCCGATCTTCTGCCAATATACGAGAAGAACAGCTTAGAGATCCAGAAATCAAAAAGATAATTGATAGCTTCGAAAATACCGAAGACGACAGCTATGCCATGTGGACCTCCCGTGGTTATATAATGAGCAACGGAGTCCTGTATCGCTACTCTGACCAAGAGGATGTGGAGGAGGCCCAGCTCGTCGTGCCTATTCACGAACGTCAACGAGTGCTACAAGAACACCACGATTCTCCCAATGCTGCGCACTATGGTGTTGAAAGGACACTTCAAAGAATATCCCGGTTGTACTACTTCCCGGGAATGAGAAGATTTATTACTGAACATATCAACAAATGCCTGGATTGCCAGCGCTACAAAGCATCCAATCAAAAACCGGCTGGACTGCTGCAGACGCCAGTACTCAACCAGCGGTTTGAAGTCATCTCTGTTGATTTGTTTGGGCCCTTGCCAGCGACCCCCAAAAACGAACAATGGATTCTAATAGTTGAAGATACAGCTTCCAAATGGGTTGAGCTCTTTCCATTAGTCAAAGCTACGGCTGAGGAATGTGCTATCACCCTATCCAATGAAATTTTCCTGCGATATGGATTACCAAGACGAATGATCTCAGATAATGGTGTGCAGTTCATATCCGCCATTATGCAGCAAGTTTGTTACATTTTCTCTATAAAGCAAAGTCTAACACCGATTTACCACCCAGAAGCTAACATGGTAGAACGGAAAAATCGAGACCTGAAACCAAGACTTGCCATTTTAGTTGGACAAGACCACACTCTATGGTCAGAAAAATTGCCAAGTATTCGTTTCGCCATGAATTCATCGAAGTGCATAAGCACGGGCTATTCCGCAGCCTATCTCACTTTTGCTAGGGAACTAAGAAGCCCAGATGAAATAAATCATGATTTACGAGCCATTATACAGGCCGATACTTTTATATCACAGATAACTCCGTATCTCGACCGAGTTGCATCTGTTTTGTCATATGCTCGTGAGACACACGACAAGCAGCAAGATCGCCAGAAAGGTTATGCTGACCAGCGTCGACGTCCTCATCCGGAGTATCAAGTCGGAGATCAAGTACTGGTCACCAAACATGCTAGGAGTAACCCCAGCCGAGGAATCACCTCCAAATTCCACCCAAAACGAGATGGACCATACGACATCTCCAGAATTGTTTCCCCAACTTCCTACGAAGTTCGCAGCCCAGAAGCTGTAGACGTACCCTTAGGAGTATATCATAGTTCTGAGCTAACCCCTTATAGAAGAGGCTTGGATTTGAATACACACCCAGTTGTTCCCCTTCGGAAGAGAGGAAGACCACCGAAGAAGAAGCACCCATCCCACCAGCCTAAACCATCCTGTTCCTTCGCCGGGACGGCATCAGGACCAGAGGGGGAGATTGTAACATCCCAACATAGACGTGGCAACTCCGCTTCTTCCAACGCCTGCTTGGAACCACCCCGCCGGCAGTCAGAAGCAGTGGTACAACGAACGCCGCCCCGGAGAAGTGCGCGCCTCGCCGTCCGTGCCGTGACCCCGGAAGCACTTAATAAACTCCAGTATTAATCACCCTTTACAAATGGGAGTACCATTCATTTTTAGTTGTTATTGCATCACTGTGCACTTGTTGTTAAGTTTAAAATAGTTGTATTAAACGTGTTAACCCTAAAAACTACTTTTCTGCTTTTCCCCGTATTCCCGTGAAACGGAAATCGGTTAAGCCTTTATACAGTACAAAATGAGAAACAATCACAGTCACACATACTTGCTCACTCACTCACTCACTCGCTCACTCACTCAATGACTTATTTATTTTGATAAAACATTTATATTTCCAGTTGGTCAACATAACTGTTTTAACTAATTGAGTAACAAAAAGAACATCAGGAAAAACCTCTACGAAATCTTTGTTTAGATTTACACAATTCTGGCTTCAACATTAGATCAGCAGCTAAATCATGAATAGGTTTTTCATTGAGTAATTAATCTGTTTCAAAAGAGGGGTTTGGGGCAAACAGTATAACTCATATAGTAGAAACAATGTACCATATTTCATCAAAATAACTTTATTGTTTGAGAAATTACAAAAAAATTCCGAAGGTATTATTTTCCTAGCCACTAACTTCTTCAAGAACATTGTGAGATGGACGAAATGGTCGCCATTTTGGTGTGGAACCAGGTAGTATGTTGTCATGACCGCTCCAAATAATGCCTAGAAATTTTGTGAATAATTATATATTGGCAGGTGTGTAAATAACTTGAAGAAGTTAGGTAGGGCTAGATGTATTCTCAGCATAATTAGAACCGCAGACCGTTTTCGGTCTAACTAGAGCTCATCAGTACGGTATCCTAATTACAGCGAGAACACACCTATAAAGTAATACGGCTATGGTAGCCAGCCTCCTAGAACATTGTGAGATGTACGACAGGGTGGCCATCAGGGTGGGGAGCCAGGTAGTATGTTGTCACGACAGCTACAAATAACACAAAATGTTACCAAATGGAGACTGTGTACAACCAACTAACAGTTTTGTAAATTTTCAGCCCTGGCCCATTTCTTCCTTAATATAGGGACAATGTATGTAAGGCTAGATGTATTATCGCCATAATTAGAGCCACAGACCGGTTTCGCTCTAATTAGAGCTCGTCAGTACGGTGTACTAATTACAGCGAGATAAATCCATAAAGTAACACGACTGTGGTAGCCATCCTCCTAGAACATTGTGAGATGTACGACAGGGTCGCCATCCTGGTGCGGAAACAGGTAGTCTGTTGTCCGAACAGTTCCAAATAATCCAAAATTTTATAAAATGTAGACTGTGTACAACCCACCAACAATCTTGTAAATTGTCAGCCCTGGCCCATTTCTGCCCTAATATAGGGACAATGTATGGAAGACTCACCATAATTACAACCGCAAACCGGTATTGCCCTAATTGGGCTCATTAGTACAGTATACTAATTACAGCGAGATGTGTTCTCGCTGTACTTAGTATACCGTACTGATGAGCGCTAATTAGAGCGAGACCGGTCCGCGGTTCTGATTATGGTGAGAATACATCTAGCCTTACATACATTGTTCCTATATTAGGGAAGATATGGGCCATGGCTGACAATTTACAAAATTGTTGGTTGATTGTACACAATCTCTATTTTATAACATTTTGTGTTATTTGGAGCTGCCGTGAGAACATACTACGTAGTTTCGCACCGAGATGAGGACCCTGTCGTACATAGCACAATGTTTTAGGAGGCTGCCTACTATAGCCGTATTACTTAATAGGTGTGTTGTCGGTGTAGTTATATTACCGTACTGATGAGCTATAAATAAAGCGAAACCCGTGTGCGGTTCTAATTGTGGTGAGAATGCATCTAGCCTTATGTAACTTCTTCAAGCTCTTTATACACCTGCCACCTGCCAAGATATAATTGTTAACAATTATTTGACGAAATTCATAAAAGATTTTGAATGAAAATATGCATACAGTTGCTTTCACGAAAGTCCGCCAATTTTTGGCCATTGGCTTAAGTAATGTTACACGACAATTTAATTTCCACGAAAATTCAAACAAATCTTTTTTACAATATCTTATTTAAAAGTTGCTTTAAATTATTAACATTTAACAAAAGTGTTACAAAAATTATTCGTACGCAAACACTGAAAAAATTTCTGCGAAAATTAACTTTATGTTTTCTTACACGAAAATTTGCGGAAAAAAATACCAAAGATTCAAATTATGTACCTACCTATTCAATCTGAAACTAAAATAAATAACAAAAGAAAATGTAAAAAAGTTTTCACGGAAGTTCAAACCAGCGGAATAAGTAACAAAACATAAACGGAAAAATGCTTTTATATTTATGTTACAAGCTGTCATAAATAATACCGTTATTTAAGTCTGTCACTTTAAAGTTTCCTTTGAAATTTGTAAAAACAATTTTTCAATTACTTATATATTATGAATATGTAACCATAGATAATCTTATCAGTTTAATTATTTCTCACCTATTTTATACCGGAATTAATTAATTAATATTTTATTGCTAAATAATCCCCATATCTGAATTTAATAAAAAACTGATTAAAAAAATTAGTCCCTACATGAGTCATATATATGCGATTATAAATGTAAGTAATTCCATAACTAGTCTTTAAGTATAGGAAATGTTATACAAAATTTAACGTTGGGGGCATTCGCAAAAAATAGAGACTGTTACATTTAAAACAATTGAGATACGCGTTTTAATTTCCTAAAATTCAGCCACAATTTGAAGACGCTTAGTATATGGCTTCCTTACGATTCGCATCTCGACATAAACCTAAGGTTAAGGTTAGCAAAATGCTACATATGGTCAGTCCTTCTGTATGGAGTAGAGACATGGACCTTAAAAATAACGAGCATGAATAAACTGGAAGCTTTCAAGATGTGGGTCTATCGGCGCATACTAAAAATACCATGGACAGCAAGAGTGCGAAATGAAGAGGTCTTACGCAGAATGAACAGAGACAGAGAACTTCTCCAGGTTGTCAAGCGGAGAAAGACTGCACATCTGGGCCACTTATTGCGCAATCCCAAATATTATATCCCCCAGCTCATAATTAAAGGTGAACTAGAGGGGAAAATAAGTGTAGGCGGAAAGAAACTGTCATGGCTGAGAAACATAAGGTATTGGACAGGTCTGGGTTTGAGGACTTGATGAGAGCGGCGGAAGATAGAGAGGAGTTTGCTGTTGTAGTCGCTAACCTCCGTTAGTGGAGATGGCACCCAAAGAAGAGGAGTATATGGCTTTTAATTTTTTCAACGAATTTTACATACCAAACATCTCTTTATGCGACATTTTTATTAGACTCCGATATCTATCAGCAAAAACGCCGTATCACAAATTTTGTAGTGTGCCAAAATCATAAAATTTGCAAACAATTTAAATATCTCGAAAACGATATAATTTTTTTAATTTTTAGAAGCATGCTTTATAGTTCTATTGAAAACACACATTCTAATACTGACAGCTTGAATTTTGATATATCAAGTTAATCAAATTTACTTTACCAGATATTCATTCTATATACAATTTCAATCGTGGCCTTCATTTTATATTTATTCAAATAAGTATAAAATCTAAATATAAATGTTGAAATGTATAACATATATAGTAGAAACAATCTATCAGATTTCATCAAAATATTTTTATTGTTTGAAAAAGTAGAAACAATAACAAATAACATAAATGAAAGCATCTCTAAAGGCGTAATTTTCATGGGATCCGCTATCTGTGAGTAAAAACGCCGTATAATCATTTTTGAAATGCGCCAAAAATGTGAAAAGTTGCAAATGAATTGAAATAACTCAAAAACGATAAACACAATCAATTTTTTGCATTACAATTCGATCGAAAATGCAAAAATGCAATAAACTAAGTGGTCTTAGTATAACAAGAAGAAAATTTGGATCACCAACGACTTATGGGCCATCTTGTTATTACTGAAATAATAAGTACAATTTGGAGAACACAATTCATCACAATACAGTTTTTTGAACAGCGATCGTTTCGCTAACAAAGTTATCGTCATCAAGGGGGTGAATAAACTATATATATATATATATATATATATATATATATATATATATATATATATATATATATATATATATATATATATATATATATATATATATATATATATATATATATATATATATATATATATATATATATATATATATATATATATATATATATATATATATATATATATATATATACAGGCTGTGACGCCAAGACTTTTAGTTAGCCGTTTCTCAATAACTACTCCGATTTGAAATTTGAAAATTTACACACAGACGAATGATACAAATTTCATTTCAGTGAGAGTAGCTTACTTTACGCCAGACTTCCGGTTTAACCGGAAGTGACCACCAACTTGCTTATTTTAAATACAACATGGTGATTTTCATTATATTTTTATATTCTACATTGATTTTGAGATAAATTATTACGAATATGTAAAAAATCAACCGTTTTCGAAATTTTTCGATTTTTTTGAAAATTATCGCGAAAACCAAGGTGAACGTGAAATACAACTGAGAAGACTCAGTTTTTGCACAGATCGCCCTTAGATTGGTACCTAAACGACATTTTTAAAAGCGTTTCTTTTAAATATACTGGGTGATAAGAATCAGCCGTGCCATTTGGTAAACTTTAAATCACAATTACTCGCTTATTTCAAATAGAAAATCCTATATTTTATGAGCTATTTCGGTTCACATCCGTTTTCTCTTTCAACGTGTATTAGTATTGCCTACACCCAAATTCCTCCGTTTCCATAATATTTCAATTTTATTGGATTCACTTAATTCAAAGTGTCACAATAGATTTAAAGCAGGCTTTCGAACTTGACAATAGGCTTGTTGACGTCTACGTATCAAGTCTCGCTTCTTACAAATGGGAACATAGCGTTTGTTGGGCCTTCTCGCGTAAAAAAAAAGAGAACACTTTGTATTTACATCCAAATCGCTGCATTTCCCTTGTTTAGTTTTGTAAAATCAATATGTTGTCAACTAACTTGTAAAACCAAAATACAACTCAATAAGGTAGGTAGTTATTTGTTATAAATGAGTACAGAACTTAACTAATTGCTAGTGGAAAACTAAAACACAAAACAAATAAAAAAATTGTGAAACTTATAACAAATGCTCAAAATTACTCCCACTGACATTGAGGCATTTTGTTATTCGTCTCATAATGTTATGGTTCGTAGCCTTTCTGATTTGTCTCGAATTCAGTGAATTGAAGGCACGTAAATCTACTATGTCTTCTTTTGTGGTGGCAGGTTCGTGGTAAACTTTATTTTTGATGTAGCCCCAGATGCTTGCATCCAGAGGCGTTAAGTCAGGGGACCGTGGTGGCCATGTATGTGGGCCGTTATTGGCAATCCACCTGTCTTTAAAATGTTGATGCAGAAAGTCATGAGCTAAATGGAAACTGTGGGGCGGTGCTCCGTCTTGCTGATACCAGCTTGTTCTAGCTTCTTCTAGACTTAATCTATTGAGAGAAACTAGAATCACTTCGTGCAAAATATCATTATAACTCACATCAGTGAGATTTTCATCGTATATTTTAATCCCAAAAATCTTATCGTTCTTAATTGCACAAAACACATCCTGGTAACATGGGGATTCTCATCTGACCAGAAGTGACTATTGTGGCTATTGTGCATGCTATTTTTGGAGAACTTCGCCTCATCGCACCAAATAATTATCTTGCAGAAATTCTCATCTTCTGGTGTTTTCAATAGGAACCATTCACAGGACTCAACACGTCTAGGAAGATGGTTTGGTTGCAAACCATGTATCAGGTGGTAGGAGAAGGATCTCCAATGATTCTTTTTCAGAATTTTGTGAATCGTTTCCGCTGAGAAGCGTAATTATTTTTCGCAGTCCCTGATGGATGCCTTGGGGTCATCAACAAAAAATGCCAATACCTTCACTTCGTTTACCTCGTTATCGACGAATGGCTTACGCTGTACTTTTGGGCTGTACTTTTGGGCTGTACTTTTGGGCGAAAACTTCCACGCTGTGAACAATTTTGCACGAACCTTTTTATCATGGCGTGACTGGGTTTTCGCCACATCGCAGCAAATAATTCTCTTGCAGAAATTCTCATCTTGGGTTTTCAATAGGAACAATTCACAGGACTCGATACGTCTAGGAAGATGGTTTGGTTGCAAACCATGTATCGGGTGGTAGGCGAAGGATCTCCAATGATGCTTTTTCAAAATTCTGTGAATCGTTTTCTGAGAAAGCGTAATTCTTTTTCGCAATTCTGATGGATGTCTTGGGGTCAACAACATAAAATGCCAATACGTTCACTTTGTTTACCTCGTTATCGACGAGTGGCTTACGCTGTACTTTTGGGCTGTACTTTTGGGCGAAAACTTCCATGCTGTGAACAATTTTGCAGCAACCTTTTTATCATGTCATGGCTGGGTTTTGGTTTATTCGGGTACTTTTCTGCAAATGCACGACATGTTCGGCCCACAATTTGTTGGCACTCACCATAAATAATTAAAAGCTCCAAAAATCGTCGATTCTGTACTGCAAGTTTGCCATTTTTGCACCGCGTTGACTGATAGTATCTCGATTTTTATGACAATAAGCTTCGCTTGACTCTCTTTTAACATGTAGACGTCAACAAGCATATTATCGAGTTCCAAAGCCTGCGTTAAACCTATTATGATAATTTGAATTAAGTGAATCCAATAAAATTGAAGTATTCGGAAAACGGTGGAATTTGGATATAGGGAATGCTAATACACGTTAAAAGTTAAACCGGATGCGAACCGAAATAGTTCATAAAATTTAGGGTGTTCTATTTGAAATAAGCGAGTAATTGTGATTTAAATTTTACCAAATGGCACGGCTAATTATTATCACCCTGTACATTTAAAGAAACGCTATCAAACGAGTCGTTTAGGTGCCAATCTGAGGGTCATCTGTACAAAAACTGAGTCTTCTCAGTTGTATTTCCACAGAGCGATAGCGTGCAACGTTCACCTTGGTTTTCGCGAGAATTTTCAAAAAAATCGAAAAATTTTGAAAACGGTTCATTTTTCACAAATGTTTTATTAGTAATAATTTATCTGAAATTCAAAATAGAATTCAAAAATATAATGAAAATTACCATGTTGTATTTAAAATAAGCAAGTTGATGGTCACTTCCGGTTAAATCGGAAGTCTGATATAAAGTAAACTATTTTCACTGAACTGTTATTTGTCTCAGTCTTAGGTGTTTCAAATTTCAAATCGGAGTAGTTATTGAGGAACGGCTAACTAAAATTCTTGGCGTCACACCTGTGTATATATATATATACACAGGGTTTTATATATATATATATATATATATATATATATATATATATATATATATATATATATATATATATATATATATATATATATATATATATATATATATATATATATATATATATATATATATGGGGTGATGTCTGGTTTTTGGTGTTTTGTGTCATGAACGTGTGTAGCTACGTTTGATTTGTAGCTAGGTATGTGGATTTTATCTAATGCTGTTATATGTTCCTTGAATCTTGTTTCTATTCATTCCTTTGTCATTCCTATATATTTTTTATTGCATGTGTTACATTCTATTTGATATATTCCGTTTAATATATGTGGGTTGTGTTCTTGTTTTTTATTTATTTTGTTTATTATTTTGTTACTGGTTTTGTAGCTCATTTTTAAGTCATATTGTTTGAGTGTTTGTGTTATTTTTTTGATGTGGTGGTTATAAGCGAATGTTGTGTATTTTGTGTTTGTTTCTGGTGTTTTGTTTTCGGTTTTGTTGATTTGTTTGTTTTTGATTTGTTTTACTAGCTTTTCTATTGTTTTTTTGTTGTATCCATTTCTTTCTGCTATTTGTATTATGATGTACTCCTCTTCTCGTTCGTCGTTATGAAGTGGTACATTTAGCATTCTGTTTATTAAGTATCTGTATGCGGCCATTTTGTGTGTATGTGGGTGTAGTGAGTGTTTAGGTATAGTGATGTCTGTTTGTGTGGGTTTTCTGTATATTTTGTATTCAATCTGGTTTTCTTTTGTGATTAGTGTTAAGTCTAGGAAGCTTATGGTGTTGCTTGATTCTTTTTCTATTGTAAATTTTATGTTTCTGTTAATTTGGTTTATTTTTTCGAGGATATTGTCTATGTTGGTTTTTTGATTGTCGTATATTATTAATATATCATCGACGTATCTTATCCATTTGATGTTTGGGTCTGTCTCTTTTATGATGGTGTTGATTTTATCTTCTAACTGTTGTATGTATATTTCTTCCATAATGCTTGATAGTGGAGATCCCATTGGTAGTCCATCTTCTTGGATGTAGTATTCTCCGTTGAACTCAAAGTAATTTTGTTTTAATATGATGTTTAATATTTCGCTGATTTGTTGTTTTTTGTTGTTATTTTGCATTTTATTTTCGATTATATTTGTAGTTTCATTAATTGGTATATTGGTGTACATATTTGTTATGTCAAATGAGGCAAGTCTTGTGTCTTTGTTTATGTTTATATTTTCTAGTTTATCCACTAGTTCTATGGAGTTTTTTATGTTAAATTTGTTTTCTAGTTGTATTTCTTCTTTTAGTACTTGGTCCATTTCTTTTGCTATTTTGTATGAAGGTGCATCTTTGAAGTTGATGAGTGGTCTTATTGGGTATCCCGTTTTGTGTATTTTTATTATTCATTAGTGGTGCTTTAGGGTTGTTGTTATAATAATGTGTTGTTTTTTGGTTGAATATTGTCTTGTGTTTTTTTATGATGTTTAATATTTGATTTTGGAATTTTTTCGTTGGTTTTTCGTTCAGTTTCTTGCATTTGTTTGTTGAGATGAAAGTGTTTGTTTTTTCTATATAGTCCTGGGTTTTTATTGCTATTAGTGCGTCGCTTTTATCTGTTTTTGCTATTGTTATGTTGTTATATGTGACTTTGTTTCTTATTTGTTTGATCATTTTTTTATGTGTATGGTTTTTTGATTTAGTCTTGCCAATAATTCTGTTTATTTCTGTTGCTAGTTGGTTTTTCATTGGTTCTAAGTTTGGGCTATTTATTGAGTTTATCGCGTGTTGTGTGTCCACTATTATGTTCTCTATTGTAGATTTTTTTGTATCTAAAAAGTTGGTTTTTATGTTGTTTTCTATGAATTCTTTTTCTTCTTTTGTGAATTTTGTGTCTGTTATGTTTATAAATCTATCCTGAAATATGTGGTGTGTTGTGGTTGTTATGTTTACATTATCTAGTTTGTTCTTTTTAGGGTTCTGTAGTTTTTTGTTTATTTTCTCTAATTTGTGTTTATAATCGGTTTTTATGTTGTGCATTATATTGTTATATGTTTGTGTCCATGTGTCGTATTTCATCTGGTTTGCTAAAAAAAGTCTATATAATTTTTTTGTAAGTGTGGTTATGTTCATCAAACATCAATACAGCAAACAATAGAAAACAATTAATGCCAGAACAAATCCAAGTACAAACATTTAAACAAAACTTAATAAAGGCCATACAAATAGACAAATTATTAAACCACAGTGATCAAGACAGGAGACCGATACACACGACACAGTCCGAAGGCACAACCAATCAGAGAACAGTAAACCGACCAATAGAAGCTCACGGCGCATGCGCCACCTACAATCTCCGACGTAGACCAGACAGGAGCGATAACAGCCAGTAGCGTGCTGATGATGAACCGGGACGGTTCGAAACTGCAGTCCACGCAAACCAATAAGAAATCACAAACGTACAGCAAACAAATAAAGTGTATATTTAAAAGTGATTACAGTGTAGTGCAATATTCCTAAAGATGTATATATATATATATATATATATATATATATATATATATATATATATATATATATATATATATATATATATATATATATATATATATATATAACAATTCAGTAATGAGAAGTTCTCGACTTTTAAATTTCGAAAAAATGTCTTCAAATGAGCCCGAACTAAGCGCTCCAAAACCAATAGTCGCAGTCAGTTTCAGTTTTCATATAACTATATATATATATATATATATATATATATATATATATATATATATATATATATATATATATATATATATATATATATATATATATATATATATATATATATATATATATATATATATATATATATATATATAGTTATATGAAAACTTAAACTGACTGAGAATATGGCTTCTGGAGGGCTTAGTTCGGGCTCATTTAAAGACATTTTTTCAAAATTCAAAAGTCGAGATCTCCTCATTAGTGAATTCTTTAAAAAAAAATTACTAAAAAGTTGCAGATTGCGAACTCCTAAATTTGGATTTGAGAACAGTAACTTTAGTAGATAAGCCATTGAACTACTGCGTCTAGCTAGGTAAAAAAAAAACGTCGTCTATGTTTTTCAGAAAAAGCTTACACACTCCACTTGTATAAACTGATTAACATAAACAAGTTTTTTTAACAAAATTAATTTAACTTACTAGTATATTAACAAAAAATCAGGCGACAAATTTCGTGCTAATTACGAGCAATATCGCCTGTATCACAACCATGAGTTGTAAAATGTGCGTGGTATGAATACCCAATATAAATCAAAATGAGATTTGTATAAGCTGCGAATTTATTCGTTAATTATCTTGATAACAATGGAGCCGGAAAAAATAGCTTTACGACGTTTTAATTTGTGGTGTATTGTTATAGCATTCGGTGTAACGTATAAGCTTTGGTTGTTTTAACCCGTTAAGGGCCAAACCTGCAAAAAATATTTGGTTTTGATGATTTTTTTATTAAAAGTATAAGGTACATATAAACAAGCTTAAGTAGATTTAAAATTCACTGAGAGGAAATAGAAATAAAACTCTGGACGCACCAAGTGCGTTATGGTAGTGAATTTTCATAGAAATGATCTGGCATAAAATATTTTTTTATAACTTTTTTTCCTTGTAATATAGAAATCTTAATTTTGGTGTATAGTTTACTTTTTATATCGTAAACCTACCTACCAAATTTGGTTAACATAGATTTTTTATTTTTTTAAGATAAAATTTTTTTTCAAAGGAAAACTCAAAATTTTTCCGGAAAACCTCGTCTGATTTTTCTAATTAACCAACTAGTTAAAGCCATTTACAAAAGGAAGGTACATGCCAAATTGTATCAAAATCAGCCTATTATTCTTTGAAAAAAAAATTTTTTCGAATGAAAACTCAAAATTTTTCCGGAAAACCTCGTCAGATTTTTTTGACTAACAAACCTGTTAAAGCCATTTACAAAGAAAAGGTACTTGCCAAATTTTATTAAAATCAGCTTATTACTTTTTGAGATAAGAATTTTTTTCGAATGAAAACTCAAAATTTTCCCGGAAAACCTTGTCCTATTTTCCTGACTAACGAACATATCCAAGCCATTTACAAAGAAAACGTACATGCCAAATTTTATGAAAATTCAAAAATCGAGATCTCCTCATTAGTGAATTTTTTCTAAGAAAATTCACTAATAAACGGAAAACACTTGTTTGCATATTTACAATTTTTGCCCAAAATTGTTGAACATTTTGAAATTAAAAAAGTTCAGGACGCAGCAAGTGCGGTATAGTAGTGAATTTTCATAAGATTTGTACAATATTAGTAAGATATACTATTAAAACTAATTCTTTAAATTGAAATGGAGATCGGTTTTAGAGTCCCAGTTACCGATTATTTGAAAAAATGTACATTTAATCTGGAGCTAAAGAATTAAAAATTGGTCTTAGATAGCATACGGAAGTACTGCAAATGTCTTTGTGCTGCAAATTTCATTAAAGTTACAAAATTTTGTCAGAAAAAGAAATATTTACAAAGGGAATGTACCTGTCAAATTATAAATATGACAGGTATTTTTCCATATTAGTTGCTTAAATGGTTTTGTTTTAGTCAACCCATCCAGTTTTTGCAAACAATAACCCACAAAAAAGGTTTTTTAGAACAAATTTGTAGTTATTCGCGAAGCTCATTATGTTATTTTTTCACGTACGTGCGTTTACATAGGTGTTATTATGGTTCAAGATTGAAGATTCTGGCTTAAGGGGAAATTTATTGAGCTATCGAATTTCAAATATTTTTACGAACATTTTCTACCACAATTTATATATATATATATATATATATATATATATATATATATATATATATATATATATATATATATATATATACAAAGTTATTTTGGTCAAACATGGAACCTCTAGATGGCACCCCTGTCGTATCTCACAACGTTCTCCCGGCTGATAACCTGCGACAACCTCCATTGTTTACATTTTTACCTACGATCTATTTAAATAGAATAGCAGTACAGAAAGCGTCATTTGCCTTTGTCCGACAGCGCATTACAGAATCTGAAGTGATGTCGAGGATTATTTTATTATTAATTTCGAATAACTTTATTTTCCTTTGACCAAGCGACTTGAAAATTGGTGCACAATCACGCCTGTCTATGTTCTTTTAAGTAGTAAATATTCGTTATCATCACTTAGACAGTTTGAGAGATATTGCGTTTTAAAAAATATTTTTTAATTTTATACTAAGAAAAATTGGCCGCATCAGCAAAATAAGGGCAATTCCCAAATTTTGTCCAAATCAGTGAAGTATTTTTTGAGTTATCAGTTGGATATATATGTATATATATATATATATATATATATATATATATATATATATATATATATATATATATATATATATATATATATATATATATATATATATATATATATATATATATATATATATATATATATATATATATATATATATATATATATATATATATATATATATATATATATATATATATATATATATATAAACATTTTATCTGACTATGGAAATGGGTTCCAGAGGCCCTAATTCGCGCTCATTTGAAGAAAATTTCCGAAAGTCTCTCTATTAGTGAATTTTCTTAATGAAAATTCACTAAAATGTTCGGAACGCAGTAAGTGCGTTATGATAGTGAATTTTTATAAGAATAATATTTTATAGTGATTTAGCCTTATATTCACAGTTGTAGAACATTACTTTATTTAATTAGGAACAGTAAAAAATAATGTAAAGAAGGGCAAGCCAATGCATGATCTCTAATATAAATATTTATATAGTCATTTGGATACAAAACTCAAACAAAACATTTGGTAAACAGGAAATATACTTAACTAAAAATACACCAGAAAGTTGAACATAAAAGACTTCCCGTGGTTCTTGCATTGAGGGTGATTGTATGCATGCAGAAGGGGAGGAAGAACCCCCAGAAGGAAGAGGGTTTATCTTGTTATAAGTTTATTTTGCAATAGTTATGTTGCTGTTTTGTTATTTAATGTAAAATTAAAAAAATATATATTCGTGACACAGTTTATCTGGATATATATAGTAAAAAAATGCACTATATTTCATTTCTTTAAAAAGTGCAGAGATTTGTCGAAAATAAACTTGAAATATTTCCCAAAAATCAGGTCCGACTTTTCTGGCCAACGAACCTCTTTAAGCTATTTACACACCTGTTAAGATATAATAGTTATTCACAAAATAATTGTTGAATATGGTAGCTTAAGAGACCGTAATGGTAATTAGCGTATATAATTATTTATCGTATCTTGTATCACAACGGATATATTCAGCTGCGCCAGATTGTATATATGTAAACACACGAAAAGTTAAGCTGACCCAGGATTTGGGTTCTAGGTGGGCTAATTCGCGACTTTTAAAGAAATCTTTAAAAATTCAATAGTCGCTTTCTTTTCAAGGCTGAATTTTTCTACAAGAATTTGCTAAAAATTATAACTATTAAGCCATAAACTCTATATCTGAAACTACTGCCAGAGCATCAGAGAAAAGGTCTATTTGAAATGAATTGTCTGCAAATATTTTGGTGAAGTTAAGGACAATGACGGTTGAAGCTGAAGCTTACACTTTGTGTGTTGTAACCGTCCCCAAACAAAGATTTGAGACGTGGTATATGGTGATTGCCTTAGGTGGATTTGAATCTGCTTGATAGTGTCGTCACTTTTTTCTATGAGCCCTACCCTAAAAGCATCGATCTTTTAGATTATTATTATTATTATTATTATTATTATTATTATTATTATTATTATTATTATTATTATTATTATTATTATTATTATTATTATTATTATTATTATTATTATTATTATTATTATTATTATTATTATTATTATTATTATTATTATTATTATTATTATTATTATTATTATTATTATTATTATTATTATTATTATTATTATTATTATTATTATTATTATTATTATTATTATTATTATTATTATTATTATTATTAAGACTAGAAACACTTTAGAAGGTTGGCAGATCTTGATATGGTTTGATACTCACGCTCTTTTCTGTGTTGTTCTGCCTGAAGTCTTATATTTGTGAGCGCCCCAGGGTAGGGCCTGGTTATATAAAATTTAAGGAATCTAGATAAACGATAATTAGAATTAATTAATTGTGTTGCTGCCAAACAGGGGAGATATTAGGAAGGAATTTCCCTTCAATTAAACAGATATGTAAATGTAACAATAATATTAAATTTATTCATATAAAGAAATTTGGGATAGTAAACAAAATCAAATTAACATGGTTGGTAAATTTCAAATAAATATTAACTCATACATAAATAAAAATCGAATAAAAAGCAAGAATTTTAAGAAAAGGAAATTATCTTTTAATATGGCATATGACAAAATAATAAAATAAAATGGTTCTATGCTACAAAAATATTAACATTACCTACTTGAGGTATATTGAGGATCAAATGCTGTATTTTACAGCTCAAAAGCAAATACAAACTATTAATTAAATTGCTTGATGTTCGTCAATCAGTTCTGTTGATTTTTTAAATAAATTAACTTGCCAGTCCGTTGAGTGAGGCTCTATTTAAGAAAAATCTTACTATGTGAAATTTTTACTTCAATGATTGTCAATGAAAAATATTCAGAAATGTACAGGTTAAATATTTTACAAACAAAAATCTGCTAATTAAAATTTCAAGTACTATGTATTTAAATTCACAATATTGACAGAATTCTAAAGAATAAACAGGAAATCTACAGCTGCCCTTTTCAGACACCCCAGTGACACTATTGAAGTTCAAATTTGATCATGCCACTGAAAAGCTAAATTGTAAAGGTTCAGATAATAGACTGCTGCATGAAAGGTTTTTGTTGTTCCACACAAATAAAGTTTAATCGACTCACCAAGTTCTGACACCTGGAGTTACCTGTTGAACCTTTGAAGATGCTCTCCAAGTAGAGTCAGCCATCAGGGCCTAACATAGGCTTACCAATTCCAATACGAGAGGGAAGTTTTGAGAGAATAAGTGGTAATTTCCATAAACGTTTATTGGGCAGGTGGATCTTGTTGCTCCAACACTACGTGAGACAATTTGGCGCCTAACCTCAAATGAACAACAGTTTTATGTCGATGTACAAAATAAATTGGACTAAAATCTCTCTACAGCAATTAAAATGTAAATTGGCTCAAGTGAAATTTATAATGCCAACTGATTCAGAGCTCGATAATAATCGGAAACTTTGTCTGATTAACTTCAGGGATTCACCAGGTCGGTGATCAAAGGATCAATACCTACTTCGCGTTTTTATGCAAAACACGTTGTTAATTTACAATCAAAAAACGATCAAATGATATTAAATAATCACTGACAACTGTTGTTAGATAGTATCGACAACCAAAAGGAATTTTATCACCTATTTTAAGATAATTGTGAGCCACGCTAATTAGAACGATGTGAACTTGTCAACCACCTAGTTAACACTCCCCTACAGCTAACGCTTTGTCCGTTGAGGTTCAACTTCTTCCCTCCCTTGCCGCTCTTCACCCTTGGCCCATCTTCGGGATGATCAAGGTAGGTTTCTTTATTTGATATCTGCCAAAATCCAGATATAGTTACTGACTTTCCCTAATCTTAAAATAAGCTCTCCTAATTTTAGGTAAATTTGTAAATTTGCTGATACAGCCCAACGTTTTCTTTAGATGACTTCGTTTCTCTGGAAAATTCCAGCACGAATTGGATTTCTTGTTTAAACAAAAAAGAGGAACATTGTATTTCTTGTTACAATTTATTATATTACTCTTGACATCAGCGCTGTATTCCACAACTTGAAATAATCAATGTAACTTCATTCCACCAGTGGAATATCCCATCCTGCGATATTTGAGATCGAATTGCAGCATAGCCACGCAGTATTGGTTAGGGTTCTGAAAGATATTTAGCGAATTTTCATCAAACACTTTCTGAAATCCAAAATTTGAAATATTTATTATAGATAGGGTTATTGGTCACTATTTAAGATACCTGGGGTTTTTTAAGTGTTTTTAAACCAGTGACGTTCCCAGATAAAAAGGAATGGCTACAGTGTATGTATGTGTGTGAGAGTTCTTGGCCCGGAAAAACCGTTTCCGTGACCACATACTGACCTTACGCATTATAGAACACATGTTATGAGATTTCTTCGCCAAATTCGTAATCGTTTCACGCTCTTTATCTAAAATATGGCAATTGTGACGTCTTAAATCGCTGCTGAGGTTTTAAGAAGCAAAATTATATAATTTTAAAAGTAATTTTTCTGGTATTTCTTGACCATTTTGAGCAAAAAAACTTAATGTTTGTCTGTAATATGCAATAGGTTTTGTAACTCACACAAAGTATTTTGGCCCTGTTACTTTTTCTGTCAAAGAAAAAAGACATATTTGCGATTAAATTTTTTTTAATGATAATTTCCTACCATAACGCACTTGTTGCGTCCAGACTTTTTCTATTTTATGTAACAAAAATAACCATATAACGATGCAATTCTAGCTATGGGGGTATTCGCTAATTATCCCATGCTTTACTTTCGTTGGTGAATTGAGGTCAAATGAGTTTATTTGCAGAAACTGATATTTCGGCATGTCACAAAATAAACTTGTTAAGGTTCATGTGCAGTTTTGTAAAACAATGTTACAGCATTAATAATAGTTCTGGCATTCTATATCTGCCTTTAACGATTTTGCTTTCGTATAAACCGTAATTATCTTGTTATAAGTTTATTTTGCAATAGTTATGTTGTTGTTTTGTTATATAATGTAAAATTAAAAAATATATATTCCTGACACAGTTTGCCTGGACCACACCATATGTCTAGTTTGTGTCTACATCGTTGCGGTTTATTAATTTGAATCATCATCAATACAGTGTAAATGCAATGTCGCCGTTTCCTCGGCACCATGACTTTCACCAGTACTTCCATTTCGTTTTATCTTCCGCACTTTATCAACTGAGTTAGATTGACCAAAAGTTTTCGGTTTTATCTACTTGTTTCCTTTTCTTTAAATAGGTGTCCTTCTAATATTGTTGCAAGAAAGATAGAATCCCTTAGCATATGTTCAAAAAATATTTATATGAAAAAATTTGGACGCTGTGAGTGCCTTAAATAAGCGGATGTTGATAAAACTATCCGGGGTCAGTTTTAATTTTTACATGGCGCAAAATAGTCTAAAAATACCAGAAAAATTACTTTTAACATGTAAGTTTTTCTTCAAGCGTCAAATTCGCGATTTTAAACGTCCAAATTGGCAGTTTTAAAAACAAATAATCTGAAATAAATACACGTTATCTATAAGAAATTTCATAAAAGTCTGTCGTACAGACCCTTAAGTTTCAGCTTCAGCCGTCATTGTCGTTCATTTTACTAAAATATTTTTAGAAAATTGATTTAAATTAAGCTGTATCTCTGATATTTTGGCAGTTCTTGTAGTTGTAGAGTTTTTAGTTTAACAGCCTATAATTTTTAACGAATTTTCGTAGAAAAAAATCGTATTAGAGGAGATTGCGACTTTGGAATTTTGAAAATATATTTTTAAATGAGCGCCAACTAGGCCCTATAAAACACATATCCGAGGTCAGTTTTAGTTTTGATATATGAACATATATACAGGATGTTTGGAAATGTTTACGTTTTTGAAACATATCGATAATTGTCATACGGCGCTTTTACTAGGCCTCATAGAACATATATCCGGGGTCAATTTTAATTTTTCATATGAATGTATTTTATTTTTATTTTTATGATTCACTTTATCTTGGCAGTGTGTAAATGAAGAGGTTCGCTGGCCAAGAAAATCGGACCAGTTTTTTGGGAACATTTTGTTTATATTCAGAAAGTTATTTATATTGAAGATGGTGCATTGTTTCTACTATATAGTTGTTTTTTTTTACTTTAACGTCGGTCTACTTCCACAACTATGGCCAATCACCGAAGTCAGGAAGCAGTTTCACCCCACTATCCTGGAACTTTTGCCAAACCCCTGCTTTTCTGTAAAGAGGGTGGGTATCTCTAACGTGACCAACATCGCATGGACACAGGACCGACGGCTCTACGCCCTCTCCGAATGGCGAAACGTGCAGACATTCAACTTACTAGAGACAATGCCTCGGTTGATGTTATATTATGACAGTTTGTACTGAAAAAGTAAAGGGAAGACCCTGGGAATCGAACCCAGTACCCTTCGGTTCAAAGGTACAATCAATAAATCAAACAAAACTTTATTAATATTACAGTGAGTATATACAATATACACAGAATAAATATTTTAGTGTACAGTGCTCCAGCTTAACATATAGCTACATCACAGCAGACAGCAATTCTTTATCCAATATGGTTCAGCAACCTACTTACTTTCCTCGTATCCCAACACACAGCTCAAATTCCTTGGATCTCCTTCTTACTACAAAACCGAAATGCTATAAGACATCAGCCAACACGTCGCTCAGACCACGGCATGGTCACTGCTTCCTGCGCAATGCAACCCGAGGTCACACAATCATCACACCCACGTATCGTTTGGCACTACAACTCCGCGAACTGGGACGAAATGCGGGATTACTTTTCCTCATTTTCATGGGCGTCTGTCTGCTTCTCTCATCGTGACCCCTCTGATATCTTACAAAACGTCACCGAAATTATCCAAGCTGGCATGGAATTATCTATTTCACGTACACAGAAAACCTCTCTAGCCACTCAAAAGCCCTGGTTCTATAAATCCTGTGACAAGGCCAGCCTTGAAAAGGTCAAAGCCCACAAAACGCTTCTAGACAATCCCAGTCAAGAAAACCGTCAAGCATTTAACGACGCAAGAAGCTGCTATGTCCGCATTATTTCTGAGGCAAAAAACTCATTTAATAACCACATCAAAAACAAAGTCCTCTCAAGCTCCAACGGCAGCAAACCCTTTTGGACTCTTGCTAAATCTATTGGGAATAATTTCTGCACGAGCACGTTCCCTCCCTTTGCTTCAGGGGATGAAATTGTTTTTACCGTCCTGGGCAAGGCTGAATTTTTGGCCTCGTTGTTCGCTGGCAATTCTACTCTTAACCCACCTCCAAATGTTTAACCACCAACAGTCCCCAATGTCGCGCATAAAATGACGGATATCATTTTCAAAACTAAAAAGGTACGAAATATGCTCTCTTCTCTTAATACCAGGAAAGCCTCTGGTCTTGACGAGATCCCAGCAACATGCTCCTGTATGTCTCAGACAGCTTACAATAGATGCATATTCCCTAGTAACTGGAAAACTGCTCGACTACAACCCGTCCCCAAGAAATGATCCAAAGCGCTTCCTAGCAACTACAGGCCTATTTCTCCCCTTTCAGTCGTCTCTAAAGTGATGGAAGAGTATACAAAACAATGAATTATCAAAATGTCTTGAAAAACACAGTCTAACCTACGACAGGCAGTATGGATTCCGTCTCCTTTCAGTCGTCTCTAAGGTGATGGAAAAGTATATAAACACCGAATTACTAAAATTTCTTGAAAAACACAGTCTAATCCACGACAGGCAGTATGGATTCCGTCAGCGCAGATCAACTGCACACCTCATTTCCTTTGTCACCCATTCTTGGAAAAAGTATATGGGACTACACGGTGAAACCCAAATTGTCGTTCTAGAAAGCATTCGACCTGGTCTGGCACACAGCGCTGCTTAATAAACTTCCGGCCTATGGCCTACCACCAAAACTCTGCACCTTGACAGCAAATTTTCTGTCCAACCGGAGCATTTCTGTTGTCGTGGATGGCCATTCCTCTAAACTGTATCCAATTAATGCAGGAGTCTCTAAAGGTTCAGCTTTAGCCCCTAGTTTGCTTCTTCTCCACATCAATAACCTCCTCTCTAGCACATCCGACCCAGTTCACAGTTACGCGGATGACAGCACCCCCCATTTAAATATACTATATTCTAAGCCTATCTCTTTAGCCCAATTAGATGAGGATCGCAGACTCATGGAGGGCTCTGTCTCTGTGGATCTCCAACAAATATTAGACTGGGGAAGTAGAAATCTTGTACAATTCAACTCCACCAAATCTCAGCCTTGCTTTCTATCTCGTAAGAGATACACCAGCCCTTGACCCATCACAATGAACAACGAAGTTTTTCAAAGTAATGAGTCCTTTTCACTTGTAGGCATTTCTGTGGATCGAAATCTCAATTGGCACCAGCATGTTACATCAATTGCAGAAGCGGCTGCTAAGAATTAGGTTTTCTCTTCAGGGCTCGCAAATATTTTTCACCAGCTAATCTCTGTACCTTATATACTTCACAAATATGGAAAAACCTTGAATCCTGCTCCCACATCTGGGGTGCCGCCCTCACACAAAGGCTGCCATCCCTTGTCCACCGACGTGCCGTTGATGACTTCTCGCTCTTTTACAGACATCTGCACGGGCACTGCTCAGAGGAGCTGTCTTCCATAGTTCCTCCACCTGCTGCCCCCAACAGATCCACCAGAGGAACAGAGCGAATGCACCGTTTTACTGTCCAGGTCACCAGCCATAGAACATCTTGTTATGCCTGCTCTTTTGTCCCTAGGACTTCCATGTTCTGGAATTCCTTACCTGCACATGTTTTTCCTTTTCCTCCGAACCTTCAAGTCCATAAATAACAAGTTATCTCTTTCCCCCTTGTCAACATCCACGGTACGACAGTAATTAGGCAGTGAGACCTCGTGGTGTGTTGTTGAAACAAAACAAAAAGAATGCTTATTAGCTACACTTATAGGTACACTTGTTTATATAAATCTAAGAGATTGGTACAGTACATTACATAAACTTGAATTTTAGGTCGGCTTACATTTGTACGATACCAGGCATATGCATTAACATCTGTTTGCATTTCCTTTTAAACTCTAATGGCCTTGTTGCTTTGGATATAAATGTGTTCAAGCTATTGCGGTTTACAAATGGTGAGCACTATTTATGAAAATTAAACACCGTTCTGACTTTACGCTAAAATTAATTGCTTTAATACTATCTAACAGCGTAAAATGTAAGATTATATTCTTTTCGTTAGAAAAGGATATTTACTAAATAAGAATTTTTTCCTCAAAGAAATACGCATAAATAAGGAGGATTTCTGGTCAGAGTCACATCATTAAAATGTCGACAAAAAAATCCGTTAGAAAAGGCTTCATAAACAAGTTTGATTAATAACACCAAGAAGCCGAATTTTCGTCAGCAACTGAGATACTACATGAGCATATGTGTGTGTACTCCTTTTAATGCAGAGAACGTTATGAGTTTTAGAGAAAGACAGCAAAAAGACTCGCAACGACACAGCTCAGGTCTGCTACGATGCAAAGAGCAGAGAGTCTATATAATACGGATGGAGTGCATTACGCCGGCAGAGTCTGCGCTGGTAAGGGAGCTAGTAAATTAAATAAAAGCTTATTATGAGATGGTGACTATTGGCTTTTCTCGATCAGTAAGAGTCCAGACTTTATTTGGTGGTCAAACAATAGTTAAAACAGCTGTATATAGATCGCCATCAACATGCCCTTATAACTTTGTCGAATGTTTGTCAAAATACTTTGAGGGTTTTAGAGTTCATTGAAACCTTCATATTTTTACCGGTTATTTAAATATAGATTTGCTAAAGCATACTGATTATGAACAAGAATATCTATATGTGCTAAACGCTGAGGGCTTTGTGACTGTAATAAATGGACAAACATGGGTTCAGGGGAACTCGAGAACCTATATAAATCACATTTTTGCTAGGTATCGTAATAAGATAGACGTTTATGATGGAATTCTTAAAACATCGGTAACTGATCATTTTCTAGTGGTGGCTTAGTTTGCTGATGGTGTTTAGAAGCAAAAAGTAGGGAAAAGGGCAAATAAAGGGAGAATGTATATTATAACAAGCTAAAAAGGGTTTTAGCAAATGAAATGTGGTATAAGGTGTATAAAGAAAGTAATTTATATATAGTTGCAGAATCCTCCGTTGAAACATTGCAGTATTATACATCCTTATGTAACTTATGCAAAAACGCAGAACCAGAAAAGACTGGATAACAAAGGGAATAATAAAATCGGTGAACAAGAAGAGTGAATTGTATAAAACGACACTAACTAGTCCTTATAATGAAGAACTCAAAAATGAGAATACATTTTACAGGAATAAACTTATTGCATTATAACAAAGGCACTAAAACTTTATTATCAAAAGCAAATTATAACAGGTTTCAATAATGGTGCTCAAAGTCTATGGGATACTGTGAATAGAATGGGGTAAGAAAGAGAGAAGGACTGAGAAGGCCAGGGTGGGATCACGTATACTAACTGACAAGAAATAAACTGCAAATGATTTTAATTACCATTATGTGAATAAGAGAAAACAACTGGTAGGAAGATTTGGACAGGATGTGCTGTCGTCTAGAAAGAAGGGAAGTATAAACTCCGTATATATGACAGCAGCGACGGAAGAAGAGGAATAGAAAGAACTAGAGGCCAGAAAAACCCCAGGAATAGACAATATAAAGTCTTAAACACGAAAATAAATTGCGGAACTGATTGTTGGCCCTTTGACTTATATCTTAAACAAATGTCTGGATTATGGTGAGGTACCAAAAATATTTAAGGTTGCTGTTGTAAAACCTGTATATAAGATGGAAGAAAAAATAGATATTATAAACTGCCGACCAATATCGCTGATATCTAATATTTATAAAATATTGGAAAAGATTATTAAAGACAGAATAAATGGTTTTTCCAATAGGTATTAAATATTGGCTGAAAACCAATATGGTTTTAGAGAGGGTAGAAGAACAGAAGACTATAACTAAATTAATTTATAAGGCACTAGATACAAATAAACGTAGCTTGTGCATTTTTTTTTGACCCAGAAAAGGCATTTGATACTGTGAATTACAGGGTATTGCTGGACAATTTATATGATACAAGAATAAGGGGTAAAACTCATAAACTGCTAGAAAGTTATTTGAAGCAGAGAATGCAGTGTGTCTACATTGCCCGTTGCTTTTTATAATTTATTTGGATTTCTTATTTTTAGAGCAAACAAAAGGCAAAATTGTGAGCTTTACCGATGACACTGCACTATTTTACGATGACGACACATGGGAATCGTTGAAACAAAAAGTAGAGCAAGATTTGTATGGAATCAAAAAGTGGTTTGATTGCAATAAATTAGCGATAAATGTGGAGAAAACACATATAACTTTCTTTAATTATGGTAATAATCAGCCATCAGTTTCACCTATCTTGATGCCGTGGAAAATTTGATTTTAATATTATAGGATACATAATTATCCGTTGTGCTGATTTACAATTAGAAATTAAGAATTACAGTCATTTCGGTTTTAAATTTATTTTACAGGGACACTAATAATTGCTTTTGAGAGTTATCATTAACACATTGACAAGTCTTAAAACCTGCCATCCATCTACCTAGATATCGAGGACCAATTAGGTTTAAAGTTGCAAGTATTTGATGACTGAGGGCTCTTGGACAATAAATTTTTCGACCCGTACAAAGTGTGACCATTTTCTTTTAAAGTTATCACTTTTTTTTTTGAAACTATATATCTGAATTTCGACCCATACGATACGCTAGACTGGAGAAGCTAGAGTACCAAATTTGGTTATAATAGCTTTGTTATGCCCTAAGATACAAAAATGTTCGAGAAGAAACCAAAACTAACCCGGAAAGCCTGGTCACACTTTGGCGGCTAAAAATTATCCAAGCCATTTACTAAATATATACGACTACCAAATCTTATAATAATCAGGTCATTATTTTCTAAATTGTAGTATTGTATATATATATATATATATATATATATATATATATATATATATATATATATATATATATATATATATATATATATATATAGGGTGGCGCATTGAAAACGAAGCAGACAGATTTGCGTCCAGAGAAATTTTTTTTAAGAAACGCTGAAACACGTCAATTTTAATATTGATTGAGGGGGACATGTTTTGACATAAAACTCCACTTTGTCACATCAACCCCTTAAGGGTGGTGATAACAACCCTTATGTTTTAAATAGGGAACATGGGTCGAGTGTTATATCATTTGAAAGATCTTTCTTTTCTGAATTCAGTACACCAAATTTTTTGTAAGTTTTATCAACTCGTTTAAAAATTATTCACAGTTGGATTTGAAAGAACGTATTTCATTCATTGTGATAAGAAATGCACTAATGAGTCAATTTCTCGTTAAAAAAAAACCAAACGTTCAAAAATGTTTATTCAGTTAAGCAAGTGTTCAAATTGTTGACCATCAGCTTCCATTCAAAAGTACAAATTTTTATCAAAACCAGCTTTGACATTCTGAAGCATTTGTCGTAATTCTTCCAGAGACTCCGGTTCTGTTGCGAAAATTCTACTCATTAAATGGCCTCATAGAAATAAGTCTAAAGGAGTTAAATCAGGTGATCTAGGGGGCCACTCAATAGCACCTCTGCGCTCAATCCATTGCTCCGGAAACTCTCTGTTCAAAAACTCCATAACAAGTTGTGAAAAATGCGGAGGAGCTCCATATTGTTGGAACACTAATTGATTTTCTTGATAGCGATCATCATTTTCAACAATGTCAATTAGCAGAGGGTAAACGATATCTTCTAGTAACTCCAAATACGTTTCGCCACTCAAATTGCCATCAAGAAAAATTGGTCCGATTAAATGGTCTCCAAAAATGCCAGTCCAGACATTCAATTTCTGTGGAGTTTGAGTGTAGACTTCGTGAAAATTTGTTGGATTATTATCTGCTCAATAACGACAATAATGACGATTGACTGTAGAGTTTAATAAAAACTCGTCTGAAAAATAGATATTGAACAGAAAGTTCCCGTTATCAGCTATTCGTGCAGTCATAACTTCACAAAACTCCAGCCGCCGATCAAAATCATCTTCATTCAGTTGTTGTACAAGATACATTTTATACGGGTGAAATTTATGTATTTTCGGTTATCATGTCTGTTCGGCTGTCGTTCATTAAACAAATTTGCGGGTACGGTTTGCACAGTCATCGCTTTTGAAAAAAAAAGAGTAATTATTTCAACTCCTACAGAATACACCATTGTGAAATTAATTTTCGATAGTACTATCAAGTATCAAACCGACCGATAAACTGAAATAATAAACCGCATTTCTCTCATTCCGATAAGAAATGTTCTGATTTTTGTTCACAAACCAACAAAATATTGACTATCAGCACATTTCTTATCGGAATGAGTGAAATGCGTTTTTGCATCTTCAACTGTGAATAATTTTTAAAGGAATGAATAAAACTTCCAAAAAATTAGTGTGCTAACTTGAAAAAATAAAGAGATTTTAAATGATGTAACACTCGACCCATGTTCCCTATTTAAAACATAAGGGTTGTTATCACCACCCTTAAGGGGTTGATGTGACAAAGTTGAGTTTTATGTCAAAATATGTCCCCCTCAATAATAAAATTGACAGTGTTTCTTAAAAAAAATTCTCTGAACCCAAATCGGTCTGTTTCGTTTTCAATGCGCCACACTATATATATATATATATATATATATATATATATATATATATATATATATATATATATATATATATATATATAATAGGCATTACAGGTGGACAGTGCAAGCTAATTTGAAAAAAAAATCTACACAAGGTTGCTAATATATGTAGGAGTCAAATATTCTATCACTTAAAAAGCGTTTCAAGGGCCTTGACTAATAGATGTAAAGTAATTTGATAGACTTAGAAATATGGTTGTATAATAACTTCCTATTTATAACTTCTATTAAATAATTATTACATTGTATTTTTATTAACTATTAGGATTGTGAGTATTTCAAGCTCAACAGTTGGATTAATTGCTCACCAAACAAAAGTCCAATCATTCTAGTTGAGGTCAATTACTAAAAGCATAAGCTATTATGTTCTTTTATATCTTTTGTTGAATTACAACATCGCCACTTTGTGTCTGTAAAAATGACATTATATTAGACATTGAAAACTAAAATGTGTTTTCATTAAATATATAATAATAGCTGATGAACCTGAAAACATCCATTTAACCCGGATGTGAATGCTGTTATTAGCTCTTGGCGAAAACTAAAATGTGTGTTAACAATTTATTTATAATTGCTACGCACATTTCGCAAATCTGATAGATACGGAAGGACGTACTGGTAGCATGAAAAGTGCTTTTTAAGATAATAATTTTGTCCCTTAGGCGCTCATCCGCGTCTTTGCCGTCCCCATAGCACCGCAGCCTTTGGCTTATTATGCATGCTCTTTGTCTTTTATACTCCACCCGTTTCAGAATCACTGCGCCTTGAACTAGTCTGCACAGCAATTGGTAGGGTGAAGTTTTATATTGCTCTGTCTATGGTCTAGGCTGTCCGTATATCAGTTTTCCTTTGCGGTCCAGAGCTTTACACCAGCACAAGATGTGCTGGGCTGGTTCCTCCCCATCGTCGCAGAGTTTGCATGCCAGGTCCCACTCGAAGATAATAACATTACAGCTAATAAAAAGTAATGTAAATTTTGGATATATGCTTACATATAATGTGATTCAAAAGCATTGGAATCGTCTCGTATTTCAGAAAGAACTTAAAGAAAAAGAATCAAAATTTGCTACCGAAGGGTTAACAGGGATGCCCGATTGAAGGATGGCATCAAAATTGTTGCCAAGTTGACACTTTTTTTTTTAAATTATGTAATATATATATATATATATATATATATATATATATATATATATATATATATATATACAGGGTCTCCCAAGTTGAGTAGCCTATTACATTATTTTCCAAACTATGCATATCTGAATGCTGAAAATTTGCACATGGGGGTTGCCGAAGATGCTCGATCTGAAAAAATAATTTCCAAAATGGCGCACTTCCGGTTATACCAGAAGTAGGTGCTAACTTTGTTATTTTAAATAAAACACCCTGTATATTATTACATATTTAGAATGCTTATTTGATTTTAGGTGGACTTTTATTAACAAACCTTAGTCCTATCTTCAAATGTTTTCGAAATATTTCAATTTTTTCGAAAATTCGAGCCACGAGAAGGCTTTTTTGATAAGGGTATTTTAGCTTTCTGGTGGGTGTGTTAGGATATTTTTTTAACTGTGCATTGCAGGACAACAAAGGTGTGTTGCGACATTATTGAAACAATATTTCATATACAGGGTGTTTTGTGTAATGTATATGAATTCCGTAGCTTTCAAACTCAAAAAACTTGTTTATTTCAAATAGAACACCCTGTATTTTATTATTTTATCAAATGCTTCTGAAGACACTCTTTCAAACTGTATTAGCATTCCCTATACCTAAAAACGATGTTTCTTGAGTTATTGACATTTTTTAGAAAAAAAGCACAGAATTCCGCAAAAAAAGTTAATTAATTAACTTATTCAATAGAACACCCTGTATTTTATTGTTTTATCAGATGCACTAGAAGTCACTAATTAAAACTGTATTAGCATTCTCTATACCTAGAAACCATTTTTTTTTTGAGTTGTTAACAATTTAATAAAAAAAAGTACAGAATTCGGCCAATACAGTATTATGTTAATATTGTATGCATTTATGTATGTATGTGAATGTCTGTCACACATAAAAGAAATTATATTATCATAGGAATTGTTCAAATTGTCCACCATTTGCATTAACACATCTTTCCAAGCGAGATAGAACTCCATCACTTGTTGCACGCTGTATTTAGAATGGATTAAGGTTGTCGAGACTATTTCGAACTCGGTTTTCAAGTTCTTCTCTGGAATTAACTGGAGTTGCATAATTGATCTTGCCCCACAAGTAAAAATCTAGCGGCGTCAGATCGGGTGACCGTGAAGGCCAAACATATCTTCCTCCGCGTCCTATCCACCTATCTTCGAACACTTCATTCATGTACACCTTGACATCTGCTGAAGAATGCGCAGGGGCACCATCTAGTTGATACCAACAATTGATATGATGGTTGAGGGGTAGAGTGTCCAGGAAATCACTGACTGTGGTTCGTAAGATTCTTAGGTACTGATTGGAGGTAAGGTTACTATCGTAAACACAGTAAGAAATTTTATTGTCCATTAGAAGAGCAAATACATTAAAACTAAATTTATTCTGGAAACAGCGCTCTCTTATCACATGAGGATTTTGCTGTGCCCAGTGATGCGAATTGTGTCTGTTAAAAATTCCTTCATGTGAAAACTTGACTTCGTCTGTCCAAATTATATTTTTTATAAAGGAGGGACTATTTTGGTGACGATCCAGGAGCCATTGACAAAATTCCACTCTTCGTGTTGCATCACCAGGTTGTTGAAAATTCACAGTTGTAAATTTATAATCGTGCATATTGTGCTTACGCAATATTCTATGTATTGTCGAATGCGACAGGTTCAAATCAGCTTCAGCAGTTTTTACTGATGCCTGGGGATGGGCTTCAAAATACGATAATACAGTGATTTCAACGTCTTCGTTTCCTGTTAGTGGTGCGTTTCTTGATGAGTTTTTCATATGGCAGCTACCAGTGCTCAAGAAGTTTGATTCGTACCTTCTGAATTTTTTAATTGTCATTGGTGGTACTTCAGGATACCGTTCGTTGAACATTCGACATGTCCTGCTGGCAATTCTGCTACACTCCCCGTAAAAGTAAAACAAATTGAGCAATTGCTCATGTGAGTAGTTACGGCTTTCCATTATACTCTCGAGTCGTAATTTATTTTATTTTTATTTATCTATTTACGATAATTCGCCCAACACGATATACAAGATATAACAATAATAATTATTGTTCACACAAACATACATCAACTCAGGTAATAAAACAAAAATGTCACATTACTGAAACGTCAAACTGTAGACAGCACTCTAATAAGTTTATTAACTAACTTATTTTTGTGGCATTCTGTGCTTTCTTCCAAAAGTTGTAAATAACTCAAGGAAAATGGTTTCTAGGTATAGGGAATGCTAATACAGTTTTAAATAGTGACTTCTAGTGCATCTGATAAAACAATAAAATACAGGGTGTTCTATTGAATAAGTTAATTAATTAACTTTTTTTTGCGGAATTCTGTGCTTTTTTCTAAAAAATGTCAATAACTCAAGAAAAATCGTTTTTAGGTATAGGGAATGCTAATACAGTTTGAAAGAGTGTCTTCAGAAGCATTTGATAAAATAATAAAATAGAGGGTGTTCTATTTGAAATAAACAAGTTTTTTGAGTTTGAAAGCTACGGAATTCATATACATTACACAAAACACCCTGTATATGAAATATTGTTTCAATAATGTCGCAACACACCTTTGTTGTCCTGCAATGCACAGTTTAAAAAATATCCTAACACACCCACCAGAAAGCTAAAATACCCTTATCAAAAAAGCCTTCTCGTGGCTCGAATTTTCGAAAAAATTGAAATACTTCGATAACATTTGAAGATAGGACTAAGGTTTGTTAATAAAAGTCCACCTAAAATCAAATAATATATATATATATATATATATATATATATATATATATATATATATATATATATATATATATATATATATATATATATATTATATACACATTTAGCCGCAAAAATAACGCACAACCAAAAATTATGCTTAAATTCAAAGGTGATTTTCTCGCGAACCGATAAATCGATTTCGATCATTTTTTTTGAGCTGTAGATTTTTTCTTTGGTAATTGTACTGTGAAGAACTTTTTATTCAGATTTCAGTTTAAGGCTTATACAGGGTGAAAAAATGATAATAGTCTTTTACGTTAAATTTGAGACACCTTGTAGGGACCATTAGCCACAACAACGGATGCATAATGAAATCATACTGTAGCCTCATGTTTTCTGAACATTTTGTTTTTTAAATTTCTCTGATATCTGCAATATCAAATAAAATACACAGTTTTATACCAGAACATGTTTCTTTTTCATTAAAATAACATTTTGACAACATTAAACTAAGAATAACACTAATAATAATTAACAATACATAGCACAAAAAGTACACTAGTAGCGCGTGTTTCCACCTCTACTTCTAATAACTGTTTCACATCGCCGAGGGAAACTCGATATTAAATTAGATATTTCATTTTGGTCAAGTCCATTCCAAATATCGGTAACCATTATTTCGACATCTTGCAGGTTGGCAGGAGGGGGTTGATACTGTCTGAGTGCCCTACCAATAATATCCCATAAGTGCTCAATAGGATTCATATCGGGACTGTGCCGTGGCCAGTTAACAGTTCGAATATTTACTTCATGTAAATATGAATTGACGCTCCGTGCTACATAAGGTCTTGCGTTATCGTGCATTAGTAAAAAATCTTTCCCAATCTACGGAGCGAAAGGGGCAACGTGCTCAGACAAAACGTCATTGATATATCTTTCGCTATTTAAAGCACCCCCATGTAAAGGTACGATATCCGTTCGTGCTGTGGAGGAAATTCCAGCCCACAACATCACAGAGCCTCCATTAAATAAAGTTGTTTCACGTATGTTGCACTGTGCATAACGCTCACCTGGCCGACGGATAACTCTTATATGTCTATTGTAGCTACATAGAAAAAAACTAGATTCGTCTGTAAATAGAACGTGTTCCCAGTTCTCAATAGTCCAGTTTACATGCTCCCTGACGAATTGGTTGAATATTATGAACTGCACTGAGTTGTGTCAAAAGTTACCTTGACGTGATGAAACGTTCTCTTAAAGCACGCAGTCTAATATAGCGGTAGTTACCCGAGGTCTGCCTTGTCGTGGACGTATGTCATAGTCATTAGTTTCCCTGAAGCGTTGGACAACACGAGAAATTGTTGTATGTACAAATCCTAATCTCAAACCAATAGCGTTGTAGCTTACTCCTTCATTATGTAACGTCACTGCTTGAACACATTCATCACGAGTCATATTCCTTCTGACATGTTCCATTTTCACGAAAGAACAATGGATCACAAATTATGAACTTAATTATACAGTTTAAGACGATAGGTACATAAATACTTAAAGGAATTTTCAAACTGACATTTGTTGATATTGTTTGTTTATCATAGACTAATGTGTATATTAAACCAAATAAGTATCCAGTATAACTGTGATTAATGAAGAAAAACATATTCTGGTATAAAACTGTGTATTTTATTTGATATTGCAGATATCAGAGAAATTTAAAAAATAAAATGTTCAGAAAACATGAGGCTACAGTATGATTTCATTATGCATCCGTTGTTATGGCTAATGGTCCCTACAGGTTGTCTCAAATTTAACGTAAAAAACTATTATCATTTTTGCACCCTGTATAAGCCTTAAACTAAAATCTGAATAAAAAGTTCTTCACAGTGCAATTACCAAAGAAAAAAGCTACAGTTCAAAAAAAATCATCGAAATTGATTTATCGATTCGCGAGAAAATCAACTTTGAAATTGAGCATATATTTGGTTGTGCGTTATTTTTGCGGCTAAGTATATATATATATATATATATATATATATATATATATATATATATATATATATATATATATATATATATATATATATATATATATATATATATATATGTATATATATATATATATATATATATATATATATATATATACATACATATATATATATATATATATATATATATATATATATATATATATATATATATATATATATTGTAACGTAAGTTTTAAACATTATCTTTAGTAAAACTGTATCGTCTTATATTTTGTATGATACTTAACGACCCCGTGAGCGCGAAGGGGAGCTCAAGTGTTTTGAGGTTCCATCAACCACCTAATCTTTATGCATAGATAACATAAAAAAAAAACTGAAACGTTTAATGCATCTGAAACTAGAGATGCTTCACCCATCTACTAGTTGAAAGAGGGTCAGTTATAATGGGCTTGTGCGTAGTGTAATTTTATAGCAAAAGATTAATTATATTTAATAAAGTACATATTAGTTTATGTGATAACTGAATTTTACAGCTCAAGTGAGTACCTACTCGTGTCATGGTTAAATGTTGCTAATAATGTAATTTAGATAGCAGTAATTATTGTAAAAATATACCTGGGCTGGTTATTATATAGCGGGATTAAATATTTATTGACAATTGCTGGATACTTAGAAATTATAATAAGAGCCACGTGTGATGTAATTGTATGATTACTAAATAGACTGTCTTACGTAGTTATAGTGATCGGGTCTCAATTGTCTGGCCGGCGGGGGTCAAGTGGAGGACCCTCGGCCAGGGCACACAAATGTAAGACTTGAATTGGTCTGAAGGTGCCATAACCTTTGGGTATGTAAAGTTGCGAGGACGCTTGGATAGCGTGCCTAGTCTACTGTACCTAGGCCGCGCTACCTGCCGCGTTTCCTTAGGCCTACGGTAAAGGCGGGGCAAAGTAGGGCCCTTTTGTAGTAATACTGGATGATATGCTTGATTAGTGAGCTGTTGCAATTACAGGCATATAGAGACAGTTGTTTTAGAACCATATTTTAGGGATATTTAGGATATTGAACTTGTCTTGATTTAAATGGGGGACTTAGGTTAGACCCTTACAGTGGTTTATCTTTTATTACACAGGTTTAGAAATTACAAGCACGTCCTTCTCTTCTGTCAGCTAAAGCGGTGAGTGTGTCGATTCATATGTGTTGGTTCACTAGAAAAATAAAATAATATCTTGACAGCCCTCTATCTGTGACTTGTCATGTGTTACAATATATATATATATATATATATATATATATATATATATATATATATATATATATATATATATATATATATATATATATATATATATATATATATATATATATATATATATATATATATATATATATATATATATATACGTCATCTATGTTGTTCATTTTTAACATTTTAACAAATAATCTAAATACGTTAGTGTTTTCTTTATGGGAACACCGATAAACAAGGTCACATCAAACGATATTAAAACCTCGCCTTCAACCAATTTAATATTTTTAGCTTTACTAATAGATTCAAGTAAATTTGAAATTAATTTTTTGTTTGTTTGATAGGCAAGCATTTGAAGTCGTTTGTTAACTATTTCACTATATTGTATCTATACTGAAACAATAGACCTCACCGATTTTCCGAGTTTCTGGATTTTCGGAAGACAATACTTTTTAGGAACTTTAGGATTTGAAATTTGTGACTTTTTCCTAAGTCTCTTGTAATAAGGTTATGACATCTCTTTAAATTGTTTTTAACTTCCGTAATAATTTTTTGGAGAGGGTTTAGCTTTTTGTGCGGTTCGGTTTCTATTGTATTATATACTCTATCTTTGTAACCGTTTATGTCTAAATGTAAAACCTTATTACCTTTGTCTGCTTTAAAACAAAAGCATTCTTTCTCTTTCAGTCGTTTAACTATATTTTTTTAATTCATATTTTTTGTATTCATGGGATTATTTTCATTTTATTTTTTAGTTATTTTATCGTCATATGCTTGTTTAATAACGTTTTTTTTAAACTCGGGTAAATGTTTAATAGCTATTTCGATACCAGCAATAACATCTAATAGCACTTCTATTTGAGCAAAATGGATTGTCTTTAACTTTTATTTTATACAAATGAGACTTAAAAGCACCATGGCCTATAATAATTCTGTTAAGTGTCGTAGACAAGTACCTAGGAAGCAACAGTTCTTTTGTAAATGGGCTGTCTTCTTAGATTAGGGATGATACTACTGAAGTGCTTGTTACAGCTACTTTTCAACTTATTCTAATGATCCTGCCACCTTATATTACACACATGTTTTACTAGCGGAAGTAGATCTCTGTTAGTGTAAAAGTCATGTTTACAACCTGTTATCGTTGCTTTTTTAGCACGATAGTCGGCCTTTTCATTAACCTCAAGCTTTGAGTGCCCTTTTACCCATATGAAAGTAACTCTTTTGTGCTGTTGTTCCAAGGCCTCTAATTGATAAGCAATATCCTATAGTACCCGGGATCGATATATAGCATTTTGAAAATTAGATAAAGTTCTAAACAGTGAAAGGGAATCGGTCAAAACAACAAAGCTACTCATATTTTGGTTCCGTGTAGTACTAACGCTTTTTGTGTGGCAACAGCTTCAGCAGTATATATTTTTTATTTATGTATATTTATGAAATTATAAGTATAGGTTATGTTTTCACAATTTGGGTGTATAATTATTATGTTCTAATAGTGTCCTTTGTTTTTAATTCGTTTAAATATTTAAGTAATTTTATGTATATTAAGTGTAGTTGGCGTAAATTTTGTGAAATTGTGTATATATTTTGTAAAGGTTTAGGTGTATTAGACTCCTATATTTGTATACTTAATATTGTAATGGATATTATGTTCTATATTTGTGAATCTCAAATTTTATATACTGGGGCGCCTTTAAATTTACTTATTTTATGATTATAGGGTTCACTATATTATTTTATTTAATTCGTAACTCAAATTCTGACACTTTTAGAACACCTATATGTATATATGTAAGTAAAATTTTTGTTAATTTTAAGAATTATAACCAATATTAAAAAGATTTATATTTATAATATTAAATATAAATAAATTTACCTTTTTTTATTTAATATGTTTTCTTCTTATTTTATCCACCGATTTATGTAGGCTCTACTCTGCAGGGATATAGTGGGATCAATTGAAAATTCTTACCTTTACCCTTTTACCTAAACTTTCTGTAGAGTTTTTCTTAAAATTATGTACCTTGATAGGAATGAAACCACATAATATCACGATTTAAAAACTTATTTCCTATTAATGCCTGTTTTATATTTTAACAATCTTACCACAATAGGAATAATTTAATTGAGCATTGACAATTTATATTTTGTTTTACATTAATTATCCTACTGGATGCACTAACTTTAAATATTGCCCATTTAAATTTATAAATTACTTTTAATATAAGTTTGCAGTTCGAACTGAATTTGAATTTGCCGCTACACTCTTCTGCAAACTCCTATCCTTTTCCTATATTCAATGTATTGTTTCTATGGCAACGGCTTTGATGCAAAATGTTTGATATTTGATTTATTTAATATTCTTACTAGTGTAACGTAACGACATCTATGGAGATTTACTTGAGTCTCCCTATTTTACCATTCTAAAACTTATTATTATTTTTGAATTTTAGACGTAAATGACATTTTAGGCCTTATAAAAGTTTTTATTGACAATGTGTTGTTAGTTCTCAGTTCTTTCTGGTTGAAGTTACGACAATTATGTTTATATTTTGACTTTATTAATAAATACCTTGGCGGCTAACGGCGTCTGTTTAGATAGGTATCGTTTCCAATCACTTATTTACTGTGGGTGCTTATTCTTTGTTACAAAACATGTGCAACAAGAATGCCGATTATACACTGTTGTTTTAAACAGTTATACTGGATTTTATTACTAGTTTTTAATATAATTTTGATATTAACAGAATGGATGTTTAAGAAGCGTGTCGCTTCGCCCTCTCAAAACCATCATTTTTTTTCGCTATCGAAAATGCCGGATGTGACAAAATTCTTTTCAGCCAATTTCTTTATATTGATTTCAAACGTGCAAATGGTTTTTCACATGGTCCAATGGCTGCTGTTCATTCACAGATTAGTCAAAACAATCACTTCCTCTGAAAGTTCATGATTTATTAAATTACTGGGAATTAAATAGGTGAGTACAAAAACTATGTTCATACTAAGTTCAAATTTATAAATCTCACTGTTTAGACTAAACTTAACCTAAACATTTTTAACTTTCTTAAAAATTAATTAACTAGTCAGTTGTACAATAAATTATCAACACTTGTTATTGTCTTTGTTTACATTCGAAGCTAATAAAATATAATTAGTTTTCTTATAATTAAATATTTCACTCTGACTACCTAAAATACATATTGTTTTTTTTTTAGTTTTACTATTGTCAATTTAGCTTTTAAATTATTAAACTCAATATCAACCTGCCTTAGGGTTCTTATCATAGCAATATATATATATATATATATATATATATATATATATATATATATATATATATATATATATATATATATATATATATATATATATATATATATATACGTATCCGTATACATATTTCCCGATAAATTTTACAAGTTCAATTTAACTCCATGGAAGAGTGATATCCGTCTTTTCCGGCTGCCCAAATTCGCAAAACTTGTATGAAGATTTTTACCTTAAAAACTAGGTGTTTGAAGTTTAGTGACTTTGCAATGATTATGTCATTTTAAAAACTACAATTATGTTATTAATAAAGCATGCATTTACTTAATTATAAATTTAATAGGCAATTTATGTTCTATTAGAAATATTTTTACGTAATTGAAAATCCATGTTCTTTTTTAAATAACTACAAATTCGAAAGTCGATGCATTATCAATTAGGTATGTGGTTGTTATTTATTATAAATAAAAAATAATTAAATGTCACGAACATCAAGTACAAACTTAATCTAATAACCATGGAAATACTACTAGTTTTGAAACATAGATAATTTTGTAAATTTGGAAACGCAGAAAACTTCGTAATCAACAATAAATAATAATCCAAGAAATAAGTATCCTAAAATATGATTCACAGATCAGAACTGGGAGAAAGTTATACGACCTAGTACACAAACCAATCAAGTCTAAATGATTAATGAACTTGAAGCGGCACCAAGTGAAATATGGCTATTTATTAACAATGTGTTGACACATTAAATGATATTAAATTGGAGATGATTTCAGAATATGAGCAAACAGCGATAATTGTGGATCGATCTTTGAGCTATGGGCCGTAATAAATGCGCATCTCAAAAACGTGACTGGCATAGCACGTATTCCTTTAAAAAACAACCTCAGTCGAGACCAATAATTGGATTTTGATAGACAGCCTCGGGACACAATGTAGAAGCTCGCGAGGACGCTTTGGTTCTTTAATTGAAGGCAAGTCATCTTCTGGGGCATTGTTGATAGACACGTCAAGGATGTTCTAGATTAGCTAACCACCCTCACCTGGAAATAACAGAGAACTCGGTAACTGATGATAAAGGTTAAGTGCATCATTAGCTGCTCTTCTTTGTTTTATTTTTAATGTGTGAGTGACGATTTGCCAGTTGGTTCCATTTATCAAAAACAAAGCCCTGCAAAAAGAGTCAAGGCTATTTATAACCAAAGGGGATATATTTATTTATTGACTTATTTGTTTATTTGTAGTTTTAGCGAATTTTCGTTGGAAAAATTTACTAGTGTGGATATAGCAATTTTATATTTTAAAAAATATCTCAAATAAAGGCTAACTATTCATTTATCTCATTTCTTGTTTAGTTGTAGCGAAATAATCATACATTGTGTGAATACAAAAAGTAAAAACTTGTGTTTGTAGTATAATTACGCAACTTTGCTGTAGTAAGTCTTTAAATAAATTCGCCTGGTTCATTTGACAGATGCATAACAATTTGAAACTATGAGAATATAACATTTTCTAAAAGCTTTGTAATTTTACAAAAACTTCATCCAGTTAATATTTCAAACCAAGCCCAACCTCTCGCCTTCTCTAAAGTAATTATTACATTCAGTGACATCTATTACCTTCCAATTTTTGTTCCCATTATTTCCAAATAAATAACTTTATTATTAACTTAATTTTATGACATGCCGCAACAATGATATAGAGCCCTTATTCGGGGCAGAAATATCACAGTTCATTATCACATAAATACTCTTTAATATGGTAATAACACCTGGATGCTAGAAGTGCTTTCAAATTATTTTTCAATATCCTGAACTCAGTATGTTCCTTACACCTATTTGGTAATTTATTATAAAATCTGAAACCATTATACAGGGTGTGGCGCCAAGAAATGTAGTTAGCCGTTTCTCAATAACTACTCCGATTTGAAATTTGAAAATTTACACACATACGATCGAGACAAATTCCAGTTCAGTGAAAATAGTTTACTTTATGTCAAACTTCCCGTTTAACCGGAAGTGACCATCAACTTGGTTATTTTAAATACCACATGGTAATTTTCATTATAGTTTCGATGTCTACATTGAATTTGAGATAAATTATTACTAATACACCATATGTCAAAAATTTACCGTTTTAGAAAATTTTCGATTTTTTTGAAAATTCTCGCGAAAACCAAGGTGAACGTTGCACGCTCTCTTTCTGTGGAAATACAACTGAGAATACTCAATTTTTGTACAGATGACCCGCAAATTAGCACCTAAACGACACCTTTGATACCGTTTCTTTTAAGTATACAGGGTTATGAGAATTAGCCGTGCCATTTGGTAAAATTAAAATCACAAATACTCGCTTATTTCAAATAGAAAACCCTATATTTTATGAGCTATTTCGGTTCGTATCTGATTTTCCTTTCAACGTGTATTAGCATTCCCTATACCTAAATTCCACCGTCTCCCGAATATTTCAATTTTATTGGATTCACTTGAATCAAATTGTCACAATAGATTTAAAGCAGGCTTTGGAACTTGATAATATGCTTGTTGACGTCTACATGTCAAGTTCCACCCCTTACAAATGAGAACATAAGATTTGTTGGGCCTTCTCGCGTAAAAAAAGGGAACACTTTGTATTTGCATCCAAATCGCTGCATTTCCCTTGCTTTAGTTCTGTAAAATCAATGTGTTGTTAACTAACTTGAAAACCAAAATACAACTCAACAATATAGGTAGTTATTTATTATAAATGAGTACAGAACTTAACTAATAGCTAGTGGAAAACTAAAACACAAAAACAAATTAAAAAAATGTGGAACTTATAACAAATGCTCAAAATTACTCCCACTGACATGGAGGCATTTTGTTTCGTAGCCTTTCTGATTTGTCTCAAATTCAGTGAATTGAAGGCACGTAAAACTCCACCTACCATGTCTTCTTTTATGGTGGCAGGTTCGTGGTGAACTTTATTTTTGATGTAGCCCCAGATGCTTGCATCCAGAGGTGTTAAGTCAGGGAACCGTGGTGGCCACCTATGTGAGCCGTTATTGGCAATCCACCTGTCTTCAAAATGTTGTTGCAAAAAATCATGAGCTTAATGGAAACTGTGGGACGGTGCTCCGTCTTGCTGATACCAGCTTGTTCTAGCTTCTTCTAAACCTAATGTGTTGAGAGAAACTATAATCACTTCGTGGAAAATATCTATATTACTCATACCAGTGAGATTTTCATCCTATATTAAAAAATCTTATCGTTCTTAATTGCACAAAACACATTGAATGACCACCTGTCTTGGAAATAGTTGATCCTAGTAATATGGGGATTCTCATCTGACCAGAAGTGACTATTGTGGCGATTTTGCATGCCATTTTTGGAGAACTTCGCCTCATCGCACCAAATAATTCTCTTGCAGAAAGTATAATCTTTTTGTGTTTTCAATAGGAACCATTCACAGACCTCAACACGTCTAGGAAGATAGTTTGGTTGCAAACCATGTATCGGGTGGTAAGAGAAGGGTCTCCAATGCTGCTTTTTCAAAATTCTGTGAATCGTTCTCGCTTACAAGCGTAATTCTTTTTCGCAATCCCTGATAGATGTCTTGGGATCAGCAACAAAAAATGCCAATAAGTTCACTTCTTTTACCTCGTTATCGACGACTGGCTTACGCTTCTGTACTTTTGGGCGAAAACTTCCATGCTGTGAACAATTTTGCAGCAACCTCTTTATCATGTCGTGACTGGGTTTCGGTTAATTTGGGTACTTTTCTGCAAATGCACGACATGTTCGGCCCACAATTAATTGACACTCACCATAAATAATAAGAAGTTCCAAAAAATCGTCGTTTGTGTACTGCAAATTTGCCATTTTTGCACCACGTTGACTGAGAGTATCTCGATTTTTGGGGGCAATAAGCTTCGTTTGACGCTCTTTTGTCATGTAGACGTCAAAAAGCATATTATCACGTTCCAAAGCCTGCCTTAAAGCTATTGTGGCAATTTGAATTAAGTGAATCGAATAAAATTGAAATATTCGGTAAATAATCAAGTTGATGGTCACTTCCGGTTAAACCGGAAGTTTAACATAAAGTAAACTATTTTCACTGAACTGGAATTCGTCTCGATCGTATGTGTGTAAATTTTCAAATTTTAAATCGGAGTAGTTATTGATAAACGGCTAACCAAAAATCTTGGTGCCACAGCCTGTATATAAAAGATCTTTCTTATTTCGCTGTATTATGGGCCACCGAACGGCGACGAGTATCATAACTGTGATTGAAAGAATTTACATCAGAGCGGTGAATATTTTTCTTTATATATAAGATAGTCCTATAAATGTAAATAGTATAGATAGTCATGACCCTCCTCTCTACAAAAACCGACCGACAAATCCAACGAGAAGGCACGTAAAATGTAAGTCTTAGTATTCTTACACATACAGAGCCTCCCCACAGAATAACGTTATAGGCTAACACTGATCCCAGTGATCCACAAGTGCATTGTAAACTGTGACTAAGCTTTCAGTGTTCAGTGTATACTTTAGCTGTAGTACAACAAAAAATGCTTTGTTCAAGCTCCGACAAACACTCGACATGCCCATCCCATCGCAGTTCCTGATCAATAAAGACTCCAAGCAATTTTGTGGACCCAGTGGAACCAACCTCAATGCCATTCGCCGTGAGACTAATTGAAAAGGGCAAACTAGATAGTCCGCCAAACCGCATAAAGAATTGTTCACAACCAACTTATTTATTCAACACCCATCCCGCAAGTCAGAGTATGTAATGCGCAACTTCGCTTGAAGAGCCTCAACATGATCATTCACAACCACCAGAGTAATATCATCAGAAAAAAATACTCTAAAATCACATCTTATGAAAGATGGTAACTCATTTACGAATAAAATAAATATTAAGGGACCAAGTACCGATCCCTGTGGTACCCAACAGATACATACATCCTTCTCCCCCTAAGGTAAGACACCAGCCAACCCAACACTCGTCCCCTCAATCCAATGGCACCAAGTTTGCTAACAACAAATTTCAAGTCAAGACAATCAAAGGATTTAGACAGGTCAACAAAAAGTGCCGCACATGCCTACCAGAATCAACATTGCCGGAAACAAACTCTAGCAAACCAGCAGCCGCACTCTCCGTCGACCTACCCGATCGAAAACCATGCTGGGAGTCAGTCAGTAGATCATTTGCCATCAGAAAGGAGATGACCCTATCATAAACAACTCACTCAACAATCTTTGATAGAACACTGGGAATGGCAAGAGGCCTGTAATTCAGTAGTGGATCATCACTCTTAAAAAATAATATAACCTTGCTTATCTTAAGAACATCTGGAAACTGCTCCAGCTCTATGGACCTATTTACTAGAAAAGCAAGTGGTTCACTAATAAACTCACAAATTGTCTTTATGAGCCTAGTCGTCCAATCGTGTCCGACCGAGTTAGTATCATTAAGTGCCATAATTACGCAGACAACATAAATTACACTGGCCGGCCGAAAGAAATATGTGACACTAGCATTTGGAGCCAAAGAAGGAAAAATCGAGAACCCGTGCGGATAGGACGCACGCAAAAGTTTAGAGATTACGCGTGAAAAATACCCAGCAAAGCTCTCAGCAACATCAATTGGCCTATATATAATCTCATCATTAACCTTCACAATAATGGGCTGCGTAACATCGGCCCTCCCCGATCGGTGCCCCACCATTCTCCAAATGTGTTTTTGCCTCGCCCTAAAATCAATATTTTCAAGTATTTTGTTAAAAATATTTTGTTTAGATCTATTTATCAAGGCTCTATATTTTTTTTCTTATCGGTGTAGACTCTCCAGAGTTCACAATTATTTGTTTGTTTAAACAACCAGAGCAAGTTTTTTAATTCTCTACCCTTATATAAAACACTCTAATTCATCCAAGCGTTACATCTCTGATTGTTAAACTTAGACACATTAACTGGCTGATATTTTGGAAATATGGTGTCAATTGCATGCAAAAGTGTGCTATAAAATTCTTCAAAACCACCATTAACATTGCTATGATTTAAATACACACTATTAAAATTAATTGTTGTCATAAAATTATAGAATTGCCGCAGTTTGTTTAGAGGAGATCTTTTCTTTTCCGTAAACATCCGCTCTGCGGATGCTCAAATCACTTATAATGAGAACCCCTAAATCTAAACTCACTTATCTAAAATACTCTTCTGTCTTAATTGATTTCTGCAAAATTTAATGCAGTTGTGAAATAACTATGATGGTATCAATAAAAAAGAAACAAATAATTGATTATGAACAAATGCATTAATTTTATAAGTTGTTCGAAAAAAGATATGAACACACCCTCGAAGTTAGAAAATCCGACCCCTCATCGGCGCTGGCCATGCATCATATTCATACAGGACACAAAATAGACTTCGTTGATGCCAAAACAATAGCACCGGTTTACAACTTCAAAACGAGAATTATCCGCGAAGCAATCGAGATTGTAAAACGTCCCGATTGTTTAAATAAGAGAGATGATGGTGTTCGCCTTCCGACTACTTGAAAACCTATTATATCTTCATTACAAACACACAAAAAGAAAATAAATTCCACAGACAATTTTATTTCTCCATTATATATCTCAACAAATGGCGGCGACCCTCTTAATCCTCCTTATCCTCTAAGTACCGTGACCAAAGCCCCCCACTTAATTGACCGTGACCCTACTACTTTCACTGTTAACGAAGCAGGTAGACGGAACGACATATATACGATAAGACTTGCAACGAACTGCCAGATCTCTCTGAGGCCTAGGGTTGAACACACTGAGACCCCACAGACGATCTCCGGCGAGATTTGGGGAGTAGGCAGATTGAGGCCCCGTAATCGAGCTACAACAACCCAAGCCACCTTTGTATACCGCTCTAAGGAGTAGGCAGATTGAGGCCTTCGTGTGTCCTTACATTTTTCCTTTACCTTTTGAAAATGGCTCCAAAATAGGAGCTGAAACGTCGAGTTTTCATAAATGGACGCGGTTCAACCCGAGAACCAAGTATGTCTCATATATATATATATATATATATATATATATATATATATATATATATATATATATATATATATATATATATATATATATATATATATATATATATATATATATATATATATATATATATATGAATTTATACATAAGTTTGTGTATGAAAAGAGTAGACGAGAAAAATAAAATTCGACACATAGTTTAATTCAGTGACAGCAGTAAAGTTTAGTAACTTGTTTTTTCTATAAGTCGCTATGGGAAGTAGAATACGCTACAATAATGAAGATATCATGAATATATTCTTTACTCGCGGTGACTGCAATAGCGTTGTTGAAAGAACATGTCGTACATTCAACGGAAAGTTTCCTCACTCAGCACCTTTGGACTGACACCGGTTCAAAAGGCTTCAAGCAAAGCTTTCTATGTTCTCTAGTATAACATCCAGACAAGTAATTTGAAGAGGTAAACTTGAAGATGGGGAAACCTGCCAAGTCACAATTCTTGCATGCTTCCAGGCAATACCAGCAAGTTCGATAAGAAATGCGTCTAGAGACTTGGGCATGCATTACTGGACCATTTAGCGAATATCAAAGAAGCAAAAAATGCATAATTTCTCTTTTATTTCTGTCCGACACCTCCATGATAGCGACTATGAGATGCGGCTAAATTACGTGTGCAGGAAGATCCTTCATTCTTGAGCAGAATAATCTGGACTGATAAGTATAACTTTGACAGGCAGGGTGTGTGAATTATAAAATATCAGCATTATTGGCAGCTGAAAACCTGCATATGACACGACCTAGAAATTTCCAGCGGAGATTTAGTTGTAATCTATTCTGCATGACAATGGAGTGTGTTTTCATATTTACGATGACATTCACACGTCTGAGAAGTATATTTAGATACTGAGAACAGTGGTGACGCCATTCGTGGGCAATCTGTCGGGAATTCCATCCCTCAATTGTTGCTACCATATAAACGGGGCTCCAGCTCACAATGCCATAGGTGTGTATCATCAGTTGAACGGCACAATTGCTGAGACGGATAGGCAGAAACGACCCTTGGTACTGGCCAGCAGGATCGCCGGACCTAACATCGTGTGATTTTTATATGCGCGGTATAATAAAACTCAAGGTTCAAGAGGTGCATGTCCAATCTAAAAAGGAACAAATCCAATGCATAAGGCAAGCTTTATTTAAACCAAAACGGAGGGCACGTTGAACATTTCTTTTGAATTTTTCAGTTTTAAGTTCACATCACATGTTGTTTTCTTTTCTCTGTTCAATGTGTATGATTTAGTTTAGTTTCACTTAACTCTAAAAGTTAGAATTCATTTCATTCAGTGTCACTGTATGATTGTCATGTTAATTCAAAAGTTCTGTTATTACATTTACAACAATAGGACTATAATATGTTCATGTTCTTGGTTATATTACTCATCCTAATTCCTTGTTTAAAAAAGACTAATGGAGAGAGACATATTAATTTTTGAGTAGACCTAACTGGGCCTTTGTTGGCTGTTGGTATCAGTATTTTCAGTAACTACTAGACACTCTAAACATTACGATTGGCATTTTACACAGTGAAGTTGCAGTTATATATGTAAAACACTTTGGAATGGAAATATATAGGGTGTTCCACTTAAAAAATGCAGGTTGTTACCGCTTGAATTTCCAGATTTCTTGAGGCTATGAACGCAGACACGCAACGTATAAAAAACCGATTTTCATTTCACTGCGATAACTAATATTTCTCGAAAATCGACAATATTTCAAAAAATAACAACGCCAGGTGTAGAGAGTACTACATAAAATCTATCCCAGACTGGATAGACATTCTGAAAATATAAAAATATACAGGTGTTCTATTTAAAATAACGAAGTTGATGGCGACTTCCGGTATAACCGGAAGTTCTTAAAGAATGCAACTATTTTCATCTGAATGAGAATATCGTATAATGGCCGAATACAAATTTTTAGCTCTCAAATCAGATCGCACCGATAATTCAAAAAATAATGAGCCGATTTTGAAAAAAATTCGTTACTACCTTCGTCTTGTAAGTTGCTTGGATAAATTCGTTAGCCAGGAAAATCGACCCAGTTTTTCATGGTAAATTTTGCGTTTTCTTTCGAAAATGTTTAATATGTCCGAAAATAACAAAGTAAAGGCAACCAAATTTGATGCGCGGGTTTATGTCAGCAAAAGTAAATTATACACCAAAATTTAGCTCTGCAAGTTAAAAGGAAAAAGTTATAGGCATTTAAAAAATATTCAAGTTTCCTCAAAACGTCAAAATCACGTGAAACGTCAAAATTGGAAACATTTTGGCAGAGAACCTGAAACTAATCAAATTTTTAGCGCATTTTTATAAAAAATCAATAAAGCTCAATATATCCGTTATTATACAAGATACCAAAAAAGTATACGTGTATTATAGGTGTCTTGTTATTGATTTGTGCCTAGAGACAAATTTTCTGGAGAATTTTAGATGTAGTGTTGCAGGCCCCTGGTACAAAGGATGAAGTTTTGGCCTGTTGAACCTTTTGTATAGTTTCAAGTACAATGTTTGAGAATTGTTCAAGTAAGTGGTGTCTATTTTGTTCTGTCCACTAGTAATTTTTCATAAATTTCTTTAAATTTGTGGTTCTCGTTGGGTTTCTGCTTGATTGTGCCTGCCTGCTTGTGTTGTTTGACCTGCCAGCCTTACTTATTGGCCGGCTTCGTTTTCTACAATAGACTTGAGTACTTAATCATTTCAGACAATAGACTTTTGCAATCTTGTAACTTTCAACGCTTTTCATTTTTGCTTTGATGTTTAGTTTAATTTGACGTTTACTTGCATGTTTTAGCTTTAGCATATGGTAGCGAATTTTCAGAGAAATGTTGTACGCATGTCTTATTTTACAAAAATCATATATGCGCCAAGACATTTTTTTTGCGTAGATTTTATTAGATTTCTATTGGAGGATACGAGTAATCTAACTTAAAAAATTGTATTAAAGCCTTTTCAATGCGCAAAAATGTAGATGAGTTCTTTCTCTCTTCAATTGTTTTTTAGCAGAACTTTTGCCATAGGCTTTTTAAATTTGTTTTAAATTACTACCCTGATAACTTCATTTTAAAAATAAGGTACCGTATTACAGTGGCGGCTTGTGACTTTGGGAGTGGGTGAGGCAGAATCCGCGCGCCCACAAAGGGGGGGTCTAGGGAGACGCTATAGAGTAGTCTATGGTCTGCCATACGTAAGCGTTGCGCGCTGGGGCATGTATACATTCAATTCGGTGATCAGGGGTGGGATTGCAAATTATATCGTACCATAAATTACTAAAAAATACATTATCAACTGCGGCGCGACGTAACAAGACATTTTTATGTAATTGTACCAAATGAATTTGAGAGAATGAAAAAAAATTAAAATTATGGTGGATTTTGAAAGAAAAACTTTAGCATAACCTAAAGGTGGAGCAGAGCTTCACCTGCGTCATCTGACGAGCCGCCACTGACGTATTAGTAAAAACTCGCCACCAAAACACACGTGCCAGGTAAGTAGGTACTCTTTTCGTGTTTGTTTTCTTACACCGCCTGAAAGCATCGTTAAAGGACAGTTTTGCAGCTCTTGTAAATAAATGTTTGTTTCATCTTCTTATTTAAACACTATAACACTATGTAACCAGCTGACAAACTATAAATTAGATTTTGGAGCGCAACTTAAATTATCTAAACAGTATTACTAAGTACCATTGTTTGTCTGCCATTCTTTTGACCTTCGTGATAACACATTGTTAACCGCGAGAAACCACAAACTCTGCCGTCATATATCCCAGCAACCGGAACGCCGACCGTAAGAAATTCCCATATTAGCTGTTTCCTGGAGACCCACCAGCAATCTCGCTCCCTACAAATCACATTGTTACCTAATAAGGTGGTTTGCCTCCCACTGCTTTGTTGTTGCTTTGTCTTGTTCCATGTCATGAACCACGGATGCTTATTAGTCTGGTTACCGCTGTTCTGTACTAGTACTGTGTTCCGCTTCTCTGGAGATTTCATAATAAAGTTAAGATAACTAGGAATAACAAACAAGAACCTTCCAATATACAGTCGATACACTTATTCAAAGCTGTGATATATTTTCTCATTAAGTTTATACACTGAACTTATTTTTATATAAGACAAATAAATAAAGTCTAGACGCAGCCTATGCGTTATGGCAGCTAATTTTTATAGAAATGATCTACCTATTTTTTTTTTAGAAATTTATGTATATACATATACAGGCTGTCTCAGGGAGGAGGTCGTGAGCAGTTTATGAAGTTCTGAGAAGAACTAAGTGAAGATTGGAACCTGTGATGAGCACTGATAAGTACACTTGGAGAACCCAAATCACCACAACACATCCTATTAAAGACCTGACGATCGTTTCACTAACAAGGTTAGGGTCATCAGAGGATGGAAAAATCTAAACTGCTTACTACTAAACATCACCCTATATACTAAGTTTTAGGTAGAGACCGATACCGCGAGGCAGACTAAATCGCAGGCAACTTTTCTGTGTATTGTATTTTTTATTGCTGGACGAAGTTTTTGAACATTTCTTTATAACTTTACCTGGCAAGTTTCAGAATATTTTATCTGTATCAGAGACAGAGGGCAAACAAATGACTATAAATCCGTGGTGGCGATCGCTTTTAGAAACTTTTGTTTTTTATTTTCGTACGCATCTAGCTTCGCCGGCTGTCTGACATGTTTGATAAGTTTTAAATTTTCTTAATCAGTGCGGTGGATCAGCTATGCCAGGTGTTCACGAAACCTAGTATCAATGATTCCCTTAGTCTGCACAACGTATTTAAGAAACATAATACGACATATCTTAAAAATACCTGACATTTTAGTGGCTTTATCCTTATCTTTCGCATTACCTAATCAATTTCTTCAATTATTTGTTGTCAAAAAGTTAGATACAAATTGCTTTCTTAAAAATGCTCTCCAGATCCCTTGTGATACGTGATTCAAATGATAAGCAAACAAATTTTTTCTCTATTTTGTCTTTCCTGAATGTCGTGCATTCCGCTAACATTTCCTTTGTTCAGTGTCTATTAATTAACTAATGCTTAGTGGAAAAATTAACTTAAATAAAATTAAATTAATAATTGCAACTGACCCCGGATATGGGTTCTAGGGGTCCTAGTTCGCGCTCGTTTGAAAAAAATTTTGCAAGGCCTCACCATCGATACCTCTCTATTAGTGAACTGTTTTTAATAAAAATTCACAAAAAATTAGGGTTTCCTTCAAAACGTCAATGTCGCGATTTGAAACGTCAAAATTGGGAACATTTAGGCAAATAACCTGAAACAAATACTGATTCTGTAAAGAAGATGACGCAAGAACAGTGTTAGAAACCCTTAAGTGTCAGCTTCAACCATTGTTGGTTCCGCAACTAGGTGGCGGCACGTTGCTTGGTGTCTTACCACTCACCTAGTGTTGGAGGGCTGGCTACCATAGCCGTATTACTTTATAGGTGTATTTTCGCTACAATTAGTATGCCGCACTGTAGAGCTCTAATCAGAGCGAAACCGGTCTACGGTTTTAATTGTGGAGAGAATAGATCTAGCCTTACATACTTTGTCCCTATGTTAGGGTAGAAATGGGCCAAGGCTGACAATTTACTAAATTGTTAGTTGGTTGTATACAGTCTCTATTTTTTAACATTCTGTGTTATTTGGAGCTGGCGTGACAACATACTTCTTGGTTCTGCAACTAGATGACGGCACGTTGCTTCGTGTTTTGCCACTCACTTAGTGATGTCATTATTAGTTGTAGTCAAGCAACTCAGTTAAGCTGAAGATTCTAAAATCCCCACTACGACTTGTAGATATGTACTCTAGAAAAGAACCAATGCGGCAAAACACATATGGTAAATTATCTCTTCAGTTTGGCTAAGTAAACTATATACAGTGTTGTTATATCAGTGATATGGGACAATATCCCTTTTAAGCCATACCTGGACGTTTTTAAAAACGGTTTAAAATCAAGAATTTTAACAGAATACACGTGGTATTTGAGCAAAAACTTACTAGTGATTTTCGAAAAGCGATGGTGTTACAACAACACAGTGTTTACGATACATAAGGTAAATTTAATGTTTTGTTTTTGAGTGCTTGGTCATGAAATTCCCGGAGCTGTTTCAATAGATTTAGTATAATTTTATATTATATCTCTGATATTTATGTGTATTACATAGTTCCTTTTACAATGTAGATATTGGTGTTACTTATTTGATTGATACTAATAATAATAAATAATAATAATAATACAAATAATAATAATAATAATAATAATAATAATAATAATAATAATAATAATAATAATAATAATAATAATAATAATAATAATAATAATAATAATAATAATAATAATAATAATAATAATAATAATAATAATAACAATAATAATAATAATAATAATAATAATAATAATAATAATAATAATAAAACTCCGCCATTGCCGATCCCAAGCCCGGGTGAGAAAGGAGGAGGGGGTGGAGTAACAACCACGTTAAAAAACCAGGGTTCGTCTGGCCCGGACGGTAGCACCATGGCTTAAGTCACAGGTCTGTCTGCCCGGCGAATGTACTGCTTCCATCAGTATGCTCACCGCTACTCGTAACGACGTAGACGGTACATCCAGCGACGCCAGCTGTCCGCTGTCTTATTTTCCCCGTTTTTCATTAACCATGTTACCTTACTCCTTCCTTCATCCCTACCCATAGAAATGGAGCAAAAGGAAAGCCTCGGAAAAATGCCAATGACTGGGGCTCGCCAGGGCCTGTCTGGAGCCGGCGCTGGACATGACAGCATGCGGGACGTCGGTCACGGGGTGCTGATGAGACGGGGCTCTGTCATGCAAGAAACTACAGCCCAAAATCAATCACCCATATGGAATTACCAAGACGGCGCGTGAAATGGACTATGGATATGAATAAAACCATCATGCGCATTTACTACAAAGTAACACAACTCGGACAACAGACGACCGGATATAGGCAACAACTTCACACAGAATTTCTCAGAATGTACCCACACATACAGTTGACACAACGAGAGTAGCGGATCAGTACCGTGTCATACTTAGGAATAACCTTATTCCACAAACGAGACTAAATACCATAAGACAGGAAGTTGAATATGAAATTACTAAGATAGCGATTACGGAAAATAACGAGATTCTGTTTGATGGTAGTATTCTGCAACCTGTACATACTGAGAAAGAAGAACACATCGAGAGTACGCAAGAAAATAAGGAGCTTATTGACAAATTGTCCACAGAAATGAGTCGTGCGGCCGCGGAGTATGAAGGAGCAAATCCTTTTACAAGACCACCATCACCTAGACTAAGATCATCTAGAAAGCTGGCCATTATATTGGAAATTTTGAACAGAATAGTTCTGCCATTGCACCTTCTAGACATCAACACATTGGAGCACATGCATACACTGATTTACTGTGCAGCAACTGTAGCAATTTAAACTTTAGGCATTAAGATTTATGAACGAAGGTCCAATCACAGAGACTCGCGGCAAAGAGTGCCCCCGTTGAAAAAGGTTGATAAATACTTAGAAAAGAAGTTGGACAACTGACGCCATACATTGGAGGGTACAGACAAAAAAATTGCAGAAAAGAGCAGAGGAAATAATAGGTAGAATTCGACAACACTTAGAACAAGATCCAGTCAACCACACTGCACAACAATGTTTGGACACCTTAAAACAGTAGCTTTCTGTATATGCAGAACCGTTGAGGATATATAAAGCTAGCAACAATAGGAAGTGTGACGATACAATGTTTGAACGCTATGAAAGGACTTTCTACCGTCAGCTCAATTCAGCTAGGAATGCAGCCACCGATGCTTTTCCAAATAAGGAACAAATTGAAGCGTTCTGGCAAAGTCAACTAGCCACAATAGCCTCCTGCAATATTGACGCCAGCTGGGTTAACGAAGAACACAGAGTTTGTCAGATTTATAAACAGATGCATCATGAGCCGTTTACCACAGATGAAGTCTCCGAGTTTATTAAAGAGCTTCATAAGTGTAAGGCACCCGGGCTTGATGGCGTCCAAAACTTTTGGCTAAAAATATTTGGGTGTACACTTCATCCATTGGCGGTGTTAATAAATTATGTTATACTTGACCCAAAGAAGATGCCATTGTTTTTCTCACAAGGAGACAAGTATCTTCTGCCAAAGGACCAGAATTGTTCTGCAGACCCCGGAAGATACCGGCCAATAACTTGTCTTTCGACCCTATAAAAGTTGATCACATCCTGCCTTGAGAACCGCATCTATGCGCACGACGAATGAAAGAGCATAATTGCGAGCCAGCAAATAGTGTGTGCCAAGGGATCTATAGGATGCAAAGAACAACTAATAATTAATTCGGTTGTGTGCAACCAAGACTACAATGGACGAAGAAACCTTTTTGCAGCCTACGTGGATTATAAAAAGGCATTTGATTAAGTTTCACACGAATGTCTCATAAGTGTGCTGAAGATCTATAAGATCGATACTTACATCGTAAGGTTCCTTGAACACACAATGTATACCTGGAGAACAAAGATTCAGTTACGGGTACAAACGGGTGACAACATCGTAACAAGCACGATACCAATTAGAAGAGGCATATTTCAAGGCGACACGCTAAGCCCATTGTGGTTCTGCCTCGCATTAAATACACTATCAAACCACCTGAACTCCACCAGATATGGCTTCGGTATAAGAAGAAATGAAAGGGAGCAAATAAGACTAAATCATGTGCTGTATATGGATGATCGTAAGCTGATAACCTCCACAAATAACCACCTGGAACAACTCCTTAAAATCCTGGAAGGGTTTTCTCGATATATTGACATACAGTTGGGGCTCGACAAATGTCGCACCTTCTGGGTAGTCAGAGGGAAAATACAACCAGGTGTATATGAAATGCAGGACGGCCAGCCAAATTGCCTCGATGGATGTAAAATAATGTTACAAATACCTGGGAATAAAGCAAGAGAGGAAAATAAACCACTCGGTAATAATGAATTATCTGACAAATGAGTTTACGAAATCAGTAAAGCAGGTGGTGCGATCACATCTTAACAGCAAGAACCTGACTAAAGCACTGAATACATATGCATGTTCTGCACTTAGCTACTCATTTGGGATTGTGAACTGGAGTAAAACGGACATCGAAAATCTACAACGGTAGGTGCGAACACTCCTGACAAAATCCAAAAAGCATTACCCTCGTAGTGCTATCGAGCGACTAACCCCAGCTAGAGACCAAGGTGGAAGAGGAGTGTTGGATATTGGTAAACAGTTGGACCAGCAGATAGTGAACCTGCGTACATATTTCCAGCAGCAGGCGCTTACTTTTGATCTACACCGTGCTGTATGCGAGGCAGATGATTCAACACCGCTACAATTAAAAGAAAGTTAAATGCAAAGTGACCATCGGAATGATCAGGACAAGCTGAAATCTTGGATGCAGAAGCCTCTCTATGGGCGAAATCTGCATGAGACCTCCCAGGCACATGTCAACAAATTGACGTCGAACTACTTGTTGGTGTCCGGAAAGATGTTTCCAGATACGCGGGGGGGAAGGGGGTCTGGCCATACAAGATCAGATCATCCCAATAAGAAGCTACCTGAAGTATATAGTTGGAGATAATTCGGTCCAAGATGACAAACGTAGATTTGGCTGTCAGTCATCAGATACAGAACGTCACCGGAGGATGTCAAGCGTTTGATGCAACAGAGTATAAAGAGAGGCACGACGCAGTTGCGAAAATACTTCATCAAGAACTGGCTATGAAACTGGGACTTTAAAATCTCAGTAAGGTTCCCTACTATAAATACACTCCTGAGCCTGTTCTAGAGAACTCAGGGTGCAGGTAGTACTGGGATCGGACCGTGCTCACAGACCAGCGAGTTGCCCACAACAGGCCAGATATAATAATAGTGGATAAGTCAAGCAACCAAGTGGCGCTGATTGATGTAGTCACTTTGAATACTAATAATCTAGAGATAAAGCACAACAAGAAGACCATTAGGCACAGAGGCCTCGAGATACAAGTAAAGAGACAGTGGAGGGCAGATAGCGTCCGAGTGATTCCAATAGTCATGTCCCCAACTGTTGTGGTTCCTAAGAATCCTCTAGAAAACATTAAGAGACTGGGCATTGGAGAGCGTCTTTATAAGGTTATGCAGAAGGCGGTAATACTTGCAACTACCCACACCGTGCGGAGATTCCTGGGAAATGAGGATGTGTCGCGTTTCAGGGCCCAATAACTCACAAAGCGCTCCATCTGAGCTCAGTCCCTTTGGTATCTGAGATACCTGGGATAAGTGAATGTTCCCTTTTGAGGGAGTGTGAAAACCCTTCAGGCTCAAGGAGATAATAATAATAATAATAATAACACACACATACACACACACTATTTATTTCTTATATTTACTGCCTGTGTTAATACTGTCGAGATTCATGCATTTATATAAGGTAATAATTGTGGATCGTACCCGGAATCAGAGGTACTACAAAAGTTTATTATTAACGAAACTAAGCTGTAATATGGCAATATTCCATTCTTTGAATTTAATGACTGTCATGTAGCATTAACTAATTCAGCTGGAAAAGACGAGTATATTTTTATTGGATAATCACTGTACTTGTGTTCGTTAAGAAATATTTCTACACTTTACCATAACATGTCAGGTAGAATTTGTATCGGTAATTAGGCAGATAATGCTTTTCCTAGGGCAAAAGTCGAATACGCAGAGTTTTCGTTAATTGATTGTAATAGATTTGAAGATTGTGTTGTGTATATACCCACTGTAATAATCGTATAATAAGTAGTGGGAAAATTGTTACCAAATATTATTGTTTGAGTGTTTCGTAAGTCCCGTCAATCAGTACAATGATTATGTGTCTGGCTTGTATAGCAGCAGCAGCCTACGTGGTACAGGAGTAAGAAGGTGCTTCTGGTACGAAGTTACTTTACCAGAACCAATGGGTTCCGGGTACATTTTCCAGTAGAGACGTCACATTATTAGTGAATTTTTATTTAAAAAAAAAAGACTAATAGAGAGGTATCGATGGTGAGACTTTGCAAAAAAATTTTCAAATGAGCGCGATTTTGGACCGTTAGAACCCATATCCGGAGTCAGTTTCAATTCTTATATGTTTATATATATATATATATATATATATATATATATATATATATATATATATATATATATATATATATATATATATATATATATATATATATATATATATATATATATATATATATATATATATATATATATATATATATATATATTTATACAGGGTGGCGCATTGAAAACGAAACAGATCGATTTGCGTTCAGAGAAATTTTTTTAAGAAACGCTGAAACACGTCAATTTTAATATTGAGGGAGACATGTTTTGACATAAAACTCAACTTTGTCACATCAACCCTTTAAGCAATTTGTCCTAAAACTTCAATCTCAGTAGTCTCATTTCTAACCGGAAATTCACGTTCAGGATCCCGTTTTTTGTTGGCTACTGAACCACTATGTCGAAACTTTGCAACTAACTCCAAAATATATTTTCTGTTAACTTGTCTGTTCGGATGTCGTTCATTAAACTAATTTGCGGTACGGTTGGCACAGTCATCGTTTTTGGGAAAGAGATTAAATATTTCAACTCTTTCTTCTGCAGAATACACAATTGAAAAATTAATTTTCGGTAGTACTATCAAGTATCAAACCGACCGATAAACTGAAATAATAAACCTCATTTCTCTCATTCCGATAAGAAATGTTCTGATACTCAATTTTTTGTTTACAAACCAACATAACATTGACTATCAGCACATTTCTTATCGGAATGAATGAAATACGTTTTTGCATCTTCAACTGTGAATAATTTTTAAACGAGTTGACAAAACTTCCAAAAAATTAGTGTGCTGAATTCAGAAAAGAAAGAGCTTTCAAATGATGTAACACTCGACCCATGTTCCCTATTTAAAATATAAGGGTTGTTATCACCACCCTTAAGGGGTTGATGTGACAAAGTTGAGTTTTATGTCGCAACATGTCCCCCTCAATATTAAAATTGACGTGTTTCAGCGTTTCTTAAAAAAAAATTTCTCTGGACAAAAATCGGTCTGTTTCGTTTTCAATGCGCCACCCTATATATATATATATATATATATATATATATATATATATATATATATATATATATATATATATATATATATATATATATATATATATATATCGAAAGTCACCTCGGTTATGAATTCTATGGGCCTAGTTCGTGTTCCTTTAAATAATTTTCTTTTAAAATTCAAAAGTCGTGTTCTCCTCAGTTGTGATATTTTTTTTATAGTAAATGCACCGAAACGTGATAACTGGCCGCAGCTTTTTTAAATTAAAATTCAGCTTTTTTCAGACATGTCGTGTTCAAAAATTCATAGTTGTATCACTATTTCACTTTTCGATGTGGAACTTTGAGTGCATATTAAAACATCGGGATTGTTACTATAGTAACTAAATTTAATTTTGCTTATTGAAAAGTTTTCAGGCTAACTAGATATCAATCAATATACGCTCGTGTAATTCTGAACATACCTAAATAGCACAAGTTAATTATTATTGGTTTAATTTTTTTTAAATTGGGCAAAGTGTAAGTTTTTCATGGGGAAGCGTTATGGTGGGTTGGTGGCCAGGAACGGTTGGTAAGGAGTGCCTCCTTTCTCTGGACTCCTGTAAGGTGAGTTTTTTACAGTTTGCATTTCTAGCTTCTTTCATCGTGTTTCGCCTGCACAGCACCTAAATTTGCTTTAGATCTCTGAACTGTATTTTGGAGTAGAGATCACAGCATTTATCTGATGGTTAATGCATAAAGGGGTCCCACTAAGCATGTTTTTGAATTTTTTTCAAAAAACGAACATTGGGCTAAGGTGCAAACTTACCTATAAATTTTATTAATATTAAAAAAAAAAATGGAAACAACGCCCGCGCATCGAATTAAGTTCTCTTTGTCATTGTAACGTTAAATGACATTTCCTTTTCCCGCTTCACATTTGCTGACCTATGTTTAACACATTAGGCTCAAAAAATATAGAAATTTACTTAAAATTGTAATTTATAATTGAATAAAAATAAAACTTGTTCTATTCAACGAAAAATTGACACAGAATAGAACAATTTTTAGATTCTAAATAATTGAGAGTTATATATATATATATATATATATATATATATATATATATATATATATATATATATATATATATATATATATATATATATATATATATATATATATATATACTTCTATAAAAAGGAAATGAAAACATAATCAAATAATAATTGAACTTACAAACGGGCCCTATTGAGTATTTTTAGTGTTAATTTAATAAAACTTTTACAAAACACCATTTGAAATATATATTATTTTGTAACGGTCTGCTTCCGAAGGTGTCGGTCGGCAAAATAAGAAAATGAACTCGAGCGCCATTACTTTCTAAAGAAATATTAAAGGTTGAGGGGAAAAGTGGAAGTAGCGGAGAAATTTGGAGGTGGGCCATCCTGTGGAGGCAATATAGCTAGGTAGACTCTAGAATAAATTGTTATTTTCCAGGGGTCGGATTTGCTTGAAGAGGAAACTTACTTTAGTTAGACAAGAAATATGTATATAAAATAAATAATTATTGGATAAAATTATGTACATATGTGTTCAGGGTTTGTAAAGGACAAAGTAAAGGTAATCTCTATATTAAAGGTTCTCACCAGGGTTGATGGAAAAAAAAGGTATAATAAATGAAACTGAATGTTCATCTAATGTGTAAAAGGAATTTGATGAAAATAATTATTTTAGTTTGTAAATAAAAATATCGGGACGCAGCAAGTGCGTTATGGTAGTGAATTTTCATAAAACTATTTTTTAATAGCAATAATGTGTGTTTTTTTAAGAAACCAGGCATGAAATTTGGTTACCAGTGTAATCTATATAGTAAAAATAATGTGCCATGTTTCATCAAAATAACTTTATTGTTTGAAAATGTAAAAAAATTTCCGAAAGTAAACTTAAAGTGTTCCCGAAAAAACTCGTTTTTTGGTCAACCTTATAGGTTAATAGCAAATTGAGCTATTCAAATATTAAGCATTTGATCAAAATTCGCTACCATAACGCACTTACTGCGTCCAGAATTTTTGTTCTTACAAGCATGCATTATATTTCGATGGAAAATGCAAAAATGCAATAACATAAGGCGTGTTTGATTAAAAAAAAGAAAATTTGTATCACCAACGACTTATGGGCCACCCTGTGATTGTAGAAATAATTTTTTAAGATTTAGTTTAAGACAGCCTATAATTGATATATACATTTTTTTTCATATCTGGTATAATAACAGATATATTGAGCTTTATTGATTTTTTTTACGAAAATTCTACAAAAATTATATACTATTAACGATAAACTCTATAGCTAAGACTACTGCCAAGCGTCAGAGAAAGGGTGTATTTGAAATGAATTTTCTGGAAACATTTTATTAAAATGAAGGACAATGACGGCTGAAACTAAGACTTCAGGGTTTGTAAAACATTCTTCTTGAGACATTATCTTTCCATAGCCCGTATTAGATTCAAGTTCTTTTCCTAAATGTTGCCAATTTTGACGTTTAAATCGCAACTTTGACGTTTTGTGAAAAACCCCAATTTATTTTTGTTTAAATGCCTATAACTTTTTTGTCTTTTGACCTACAGAGCTAAATTTTGGGAGCTAACTTGCCTATGATGATATAAATCCGCGTATAAATTTTGGTTGCCCTTACTTAGTTAATTTTGAAGAAATAAATTTTTTTCGAAAGAAAACATAAAATTTTCCGGGAAAACGTCGTCAGATTTTCCTGGATAACGAACATATCCAATTCACTAGCAAAAGGAAGGTACTCACCAATTTTGACGTTTAAAGTCGCGATTTTGACGTTTTGAGGAGAACCCAAATTTATTTTTCTTTGAATGCCTGTAACTTTTTTGTCATTTAACCTACGGAGCTAAATTTTGGCAGGTAGCTTGCCTCTAATAATATAAACCCACGCATGCAATTTGGTTGCCCTTAATTTGTTAATTTTGGAGATATAAATTTTTTTCGATTTTTTTTGAAAGGAAACACAAAATTTTCCGTGAAAACCTCGGCGGATTTTCCTGGCTACCGAACTTGTCCAAGCGACTTGCGAAAGGAACGTATGTGTCTAATTTTATCAAAATCGGTCCATTATTTTTTAAGTTATAGGTGTGACACATAAATATATATATATATATATATATATATATATATATATATATATATATATATATATATATATATATATATATATATATATATATATATAAAGTCTGAAACTGACCTCGGATTTGGGTTCCGGGGGTCCTAAATAGCGCTCATTTGAAGAAATTTTTTCAAAATTAGAAAATCGAGATCTCCTCATTAGTGAATTTTTTTAAGAAAATTCACTAAAAACAGACACATCCCTTAACATTTCCAGGCAGTTTATTAAACAAACTAGTTGAGATACGCTTTAAGTATTTTGATCAAATAGTAATTCTCATAATTAATTGATGTTATTAACTTTAATCAAATGTTACAAAACAACGATAAACGACAGCAATAAGTTTATCCGTTTAAGCAGATTATGTTTCTTACATAGATATGGATGGATGTGCAATGCTTTGCATGTTATATAATAAATCTGTCGCACAATAATTTCAAAATCGACATTAAAAGAAACATTTAAACAAATAATTACATATGTACAAATGAAAGTAATGTAACTAGAATGCAGGATAATGATGAAATAAGAGTATCGATTCTGTAGACGTACAAGATAATTCCTATGATTTCAAATTAAGATTTCAGATTTAGTGACAGCCAAACAAGGCAAGTGAAAAGTGTACCCAGCTTGCAGAGAACGTGATGTTAGAATTTTGTATTGTAATCAAAATAAGTAGCACGTTGTTTTTAGGTACAGCCAGAGATAGCCCAACTTCGCAAGAATATGATTTAGATGCTCTTTATAGATTGTTCGAAACTTAAGCTAAGCTTGTTCTAAAACAAACAACTATTCATACAAATGTACAGAGTGTCCCATATAGACTTTCTATTAGCCGCTTCTGGAGTACGGCTCGCAATTGAATTCTGAAAATTCACGCACGTGGGTTACTCAAAATTTTCAGTTCACTGAAAATATTGACGTAAAAATTCAGGGGGTTATTCTACTCAAAGAATTAATGCCCCCAGTTCCTATAATAGTTTTTCGAAAACTCGAAAATAACAAAGTTATAGAGTTTCAAACTTTTGTCGATAACTTTTTTGTCGTTGATCGATTCTTTTAAAATTTGGTGCACACGTATATAATATCACTCTGTATTTATGTTGCAAATTTGACATGAATCTATCTAAATTTAAAGGCCGCAGCTACCCTTGACCAACAGATAAGGACTCATCACTTTTTTGCTTGAATCTTTATCTCAAATCTAACAATAAACGATTAAAGGGAATTATAAAATATTAAAAAAAGGTCATATTGTTGCATCACGATAAAACTAAACGTTTTCGAGAAAAACTTTCTTAAAAATTTAATGGTATGATTGAATACGAAATAACCTAATCTCATTTTCAATATTAACGGAGCGTGCTTTGAAAATCTTCTCTGTCAACAAGATGATGTGGCGTTAGTTTTGACAGATAGTAGTTTGTTGTCATTTTACTTGCGAAATAGTTGAGATTAATTATAAAATACGATCAATAATAATAATTATTCTTACGTTGAACTACATGACATGCATTATTATTATGGTATAGCTGGCGACAATGCCCTTGCTGCAAGACGTTTGTATGCTCAAGCATTTCCAAATAGAAGGGTACCACAATCCCGAATGTTCAGTAATGTCCATCGAAGACTGGGAGAATTCGGATCATTTAGAAGTACATTTCAAGATGTTGACTGTCAGCGAAGTACTCGAACTCCTGGAGCAGAAGTCCGGGTATGAAATGCAATCGAGAATAATCCCAACTTAAGTGTACGGTTAGTCTCTACTCAGGAGAGTCTCCCGAAATGATCTGTGCATGAAATTCTCAAGGAGCAGCTTTTTCATCCTTACCATTACCAGAAAGTTCAAGCTTTATCTCCTGAAGATCCGGAAGCTCGCGTGAATTTGTGTAATATAATTTGAAATCTACATAACAACGATCACAATTGTATATCATCGCTTCTCTTCACAGATGAAGCTGGATTTGGACATGACGGTTTGATCAATCTTCATAATGAGCATTATTATAAAATATTTAAAAAATCAGAATCACTTGGCGATAGAACGCGGTTTCCAGAATAAGTTTTCTGTTAATGTGTGGGCGGGAATTTTAGGAGACCGCTTAATTGGGCCACATTTCTTCCCTCAAAGACTCAACGCTGAGATATACTTACATTTTTCAAGAAACCAGTTATCCACTCTATTGGATGATGTACTCCTCCAATCAAGAAATACAATATGGCTGCGGCAGGACGGCGCGCCGCCACGTTTTAGTACAGCGGTGAGGGAATTTATTAATGAGAGATGGATAGGACGCGGTGGGTTCGTGCAGTAGGCTCCTCGATCGGCTGATTTGAACCCAATGGATTTTTTCTTTTGGGGTTACCTAAAATCTCTTGTCTACAGGGATCAAATTCAAAACGTTGAAGATCTCAGGCAAAGAATTATTGAAAACTGTGAGGTAATCAGGCAAAAAGACGGAATATTCGCTAGAGTTCGTCGGAATTTTCTGAGAAGAATTGATTTATGTGTTGAGATGAAAGGACGTAACTTTGAAACTTTGCTATAATATTTAATTGTTATTATTTTTAATAAATTATTGTTATAATGTTTAAATGTTGCAAGTTCTAGTAAGTAATACAAAAATGAGACCCTGTAAAATAGTTATTGCTAATAATTTCATAGTAGTAATAATAATAAAAATATAACACTTTATTTGTCAAAACATGTGACATAATTTTTTTTCCGAGGCAATTACCGCGACTGTTTTCAAAGCACACGCTATTGACATTGACATTTGGATGAAGTGATTTCGTATTCAATCATACCAGTAAATTTTTAAGAACGTTTTTCTCGAAAACGGTTAGTTTTATCGTGATGCAACATGATGACCTTTTTTTAATATTTCATAATTCCCTTCAGTCGTGTATTGTTATATTTGAGATAAAGATTCAAGCAAAAAAGTTATGAGTCCTTATCTGTTGGTCAATGGCAGCTTCGGCCTTTAAATTTAGATAGATCCATGTCAAATTTGCAACATAAATACAGAGTGATATTATATAAGTGTGCACCAAGCTTGAAAATAATCGATTCACGACAAAAAAGTTATGGACAAAAATTTGAAAAAAATATATTTTTTTGACACCCTATAACTCCTTTATTTTCGAGTTTTCAAAAACTGTTATACGAACTAGGGGCATTAATTCGTTGAGTAGAATAACCCCCTGATTTTTTTGCTCGCAATTTCCGGACACCTGTATATATATATATATATATATATATATATATATATATATATATATATATATATATATATATATATATATATATATATATATATATATATATATATATATATATATAAGTAGACGTCAACTTTCTTATTTCAAGGGAAGATGGTGTTTTTTATTCCGGATCTAAATTGCTCGTCAAATTTTATAGTGGGTTTTATTAACATGTTATGTCATTTTTCTCTACCATTTTCGAGATATTTGAGTTTTTTCAAAAATTTCTTAAAAACATTGTCACATTTACATACCTGTATCTCTGTTATTTTTCAAGCTGAGTTGAAATTTTAAAATAGAAATTCTAAAATGCCAGAAAATATTTGAAATCCTTTAAAGCTAGTATAAGTTAGACAGGGTGTCCGAAAAAGATCGGTCAATCTTGACTACTTTAAAACCTAATAACTCTCTTATTTTAAATAGAATACCTTATATTTTATAACGTTAGTTTATGTACTTTTTATTGTTCTTTCGATTGATGTCAGTATTCCCTATACCTAAGTCCGATTTGAAGATATTTAAACATTATTTGCGATAAGAAATAATTATTAGTCAGTTTATCAGGTTTCCTAGGAGATGCAAATTTTAAACGTCATCTTCCGACATAAGTAGCATATGCGACAACTTTTGAATATAACTTTCATTTACGAGGAGTGTAAGCAAATTATTAACAGAAGATGTCGTGTGGTTACAAAGAGAGTTCCACATAAACACAGATCAACTCGTTACACTAAAAAATTTCTGAGAATGGAGTGTTTCGTCCAAAATTTCATAAGAGTAGAGAATTATTAGGGAACAAAGATATTTGTGTCTTGTCACTTCACAATAAATGTTTGAAATTTGCACCGTTCACTTCGAGGCATTTGATGGCTCTTTTAATGATGGTACCCGTGGCTCGAGAAATGTAATCTTGCTCCATTGTGTTGAAGGTCTCTAATACTCCAGCTATCATATCTTGTTTTGTAGTAGGTGGTTCCTGGTAAACTTTGTTCTTAATGCACTCCCAGATACTAACATCTAATGGAGTTAAGTCTGGTGAGCGGGCCGGCTAACGATGAGTAACACCGTTAGCTATCCATCTGTCTTCAAATGTTTCCTGGAGTAGGTTGCTTGCTATCTGTGAGTTGTGTGGTGGAGCTCAATCTTGATATCAAACTTCTGCAGCTTCCTGTTCATGAAAGGAGTTCAATGCTGGTACTACTATTTGCTGTAGAATGCGACAATATCCAGTACCTGTGAATACTGCACGTTTATAATTCGTTTTTACCTTTTTTTAATCTTATCATTATTACTGAAATGAATAGAAGGGTCATATTTTCAAATTTAGTTTCAGTGAGTCTAATAAATGTGTTAAAAACACAATGTACTAATATGCAAATGAAATTCCGCATTGCTTAATATTATCGGTACCAGCCTGCTAAGTTCTCATCATAAATGTTAAGGGCAAAAATTCTATTGTATTTTACTGTGGCAAATATGTTTGAAAATCCAACAGTCCTGGAAATTTCGTTCTCTAGTAATGTGAGGATTTTCGTCCGACCAATAGTGACTGTTGTGACGATTGAACATCCCCATCTTTGAAAATTTTGGCTCATCGGACCACATAATTTTTCCTGAGAAATTTTCATCTTTTGAGTTTCAAAAGATACCATTCGCAGAATTCTATACGCCGGGAAAAATCCCCAGGTTCTAAATGGTGTATTAATGTGAACGAAAATAGTATCCATTTGTTAATTTTTAGAATTCTGTGAATAGTTCCTCTTGAAAGATGCAAATTTCTACTGCAATCTCTGATTGACGCATGCGGATAAGTAGTAAAAAATGCCAAAACATTTATTTGTGTTTCTTCATTCACGAATAGCGGTTTATTTTTCTTACCTTCTGAACAAAACATTCCATTTTCACAACAGTTTTTCAATAGTCTTCTGATCATGTGAGGAGTTGGTCTATGTCTATCTGGAAGTATCTCTGCAAACACACGACATGTTCTGCTAACAATTCGATTACAGTCCCGGTAAATAATAATTAAATTCAAAAAGTCATCGTTTGAGTAATTGAAGTGTGCCATTATTGCGGAAAATACTCTCTTTTATTTAAATACAATTGACAAACGTACTTTACAGTACGACCATTAAGTCTACTGTCGGAAGATGACTTTCAAAATTTTCATCTCCTAGGCAACCTGATAAACTGACTAATAATTATTTCTTATCGCAAATATGCCTCAAAGTGAATGTTGCAAATTTAGAACATTTATTGTGAAGTGATAACACACAAAGCTCTTTATTCACTATTAATGCTTTACTCTTATGAAATTTTGGACGAAACACTCCATTTTGTGAATTTTTTTTTGGTAGTATTCCGATCATATAACGAGTTGAGCTTTTTTATCTGGAAATCTCTTTGCAACCAGTCAACGTCTTCTGTAAATAATTCGATTATACTCCTCGTAAATAAAAGTTACATTCAAAAGTCGTCGCACATTTTACTGTCGGATGATGTCGTTTAAAATTTTCATCTCATAGGCAACCTGATAAACTGACAAATAATTATTTCTTATCGCAAATTGTGTTTAAATATCTTCAAATCGGTGGGACTTGGGTATGGGGAATGCTGATACCAGTCGGAAGAACAATAAAAACTACATGAACTAACGTTATAAAATATAGGGTGTTATATTTAAAATAAGAGAGTTATTAGGTTTTAAATTTGTCACTATTGGCCGGGCATCCTGTCTAACTTGTACTAGCTTTAGTAAATTACAAATATTTTGTAGTATTTTAGAATTTGCATTTTAATATTTCAACTCTTCACGTTGAAAAATAAGAAAGATACAGGTGTGTAAATGTGACAATGTTTTTTAAGAAATTTTGAAAAAAGTCAAATATCTCGAAAATGATTGAAAAAAATGACATAACATGTTAGTAAAATCTACCATAAAATTTGAAACTAAAGAAACTGCTAATGGAAGGTCTACGTGGGACACCCTGCATGGATAGTTAAATAGTATTTAGCGTTGCCGAATATTAAAAAGCTGTATAACATATTTAAACAAGGTGCCCATTAATACAGTAAGACAAATATTTAACTCCCACACTGAAAAATGTATGGATGCAGTAAGTGCTTTACGGTAGTGAATTTTCATTAAAAATTAAGGACAAATATCGATTTTTTAATGAAAGGCGTTAAATTTTTTATAACCTAGATAGATAGTGCATAGAAACAATGTACCATATTTTATAAAAATAACTGTATTGTTCGAAAAGTATAACAATTTTTCTAAAACAAACCTACAATATTATTCCCATAATAACTGATCCAATTTTCCTCGACAGGTTAGGTTGAGTCAGGCCACTAACATATTTCGTTGGGCGGAAATGTCTGTATTCTTTTATTATCTATCGGACGGACTTTTAAAGAAACAAACACACACATATATTGGCAAGGTTTCGGAATTTTTCATTCTATTATCAAGGATTTATAGGTAGTTTTGACCCAGAACTTGAATGAAATAACAAAGGGCAACAAAATATTTATAGTAAAGACTGACAAAAAAATTACCGCACAAAGAAATGAAGATTAGGATCTCCAGGACTCATATCCGGGGTTAGTTTCAATTTTGGTTAGTTTATACAAACAAAGTCGGGACGCAGCAAGTGCGTTATGGTTGCAAATTTTCGAAAAAATGTTTTTAATTTCAAATATGTATTGTTTCAAAAAGATATTTGGTTAGCAGTATAACCTATATAGTAGTAACAATGTATCATATTTCATTAACAGAAGTTTGTTGTTTCAAAAAGTACAAATATTTTCCGAAAATAAACTTAAAAAGTTATATATTGCATCCTGTCTAACTTGTACTAGCTTTAGTAAATTCCAAATACTTTGTAGCATTTTAGAATTTGCATTTTAACATTTCAACTCTTCACGTTGAAAAATAAGAAAGATACAGGTGTGCAAATGTGACAATGTTTCTTGAGAAATTTTAAAAAAAGTCAAAGTTTAATTTCAAATATGTATTGTTTCAAAAAGACATTTGGTTAGCAGTATAACCTATATAGTAGTAACAAAAATAAACTTAAAAAGTTATATATTACATTTTTCACAAAAATTCGACAACTTTTATTTACAATAACTTACTAAACATTTATTATTAATCACCAACATTTCACAAAAATGTTACAAAAAATGATTTTTACGAAAACACTAAAAACATTTCTGATAAAACTTTTCAAATTCAGCCACTATTTGATAGTGCCTGTATACGGCAGCTCGATTTTTTTCGACGAGTAATACAAATCAAAAGCTCTCTGAAAACGGCATTTCCATGGGGCTCAGCTCTCTATTGACACAAACGCCTTTTTACAATTTGTGATATGTGTTTGTGCAATGTGCTAAAAACACGAAAAGTTGCAAAACAATTAAAAAAAAAAAGATAAACCATATCATTTTTTCACTTACAAACATGCATTATAATTCAATGGAAAATGCAAACATGCAATAACATAAGGCGTGTTCTATTAAAAAAGAAACTGTGTATCACGAACGACTTATGGGCCATCCTCTGATTATCAAAATAATTTTATTAAATGCAGCTGAAAACACCCTGTAATTAATGTATACAATTTTTGCTCGTATCTTGTATATAAAGAAATAAACTTAAATATTGAGTTTTACCGTAGAAATGCGCCAGCCTGTATATGTGTAAACAGACAAAAATTAAAACTTACCCCGCATATGGGTTTTAATGGTTCTAGTTCACGGACATTTGAAAAAATCTTCTCAAAATTTCTAAGTCTACGAAAATTTGCTAAAATATAGACTATCAAACCATAAACTCTAAAGCTGAAACTACTGCCAAAGCAGCAGAAAGAGGGTCTATGTGAAATGGGTTTTCCGATAATATTTTAAGAAAATGAAGGACAATGATGGTTCAGACTGAAATTTGAGTTTTTGTAAATCACACCTGTTATGACATTTCTTCTAAACAATTCGTATTTGTTTCAGACTAATTGTCTAAAAATTGCAGATTTTGACATTTCAAATCGCGACGTTTTAAAAAGAAAAGTTTTAAAATTTTCAAACTATTTTTTCTGCTACTTCTTGACCTTTTTGCGTCAAGAAAAATTTAACCGTTGTATGTAATATTCAATTTCTTTTGTTAACCACACAAAATATTTTGTTTTTGTGCTTTCCTTTGATCACCAATGGCATGTTATTTTCGGAGATACAAATATTTTCAGAAAGAAAACCCAAATTTTTTCTGCAAAATCTAGTCCAATTTTCCTGGCCAACGAGCTTCTCCAAGCCACTTACAAGAGAAAGGTACCTACCAAATTCCAACAAAATCGGTTTATTTTTTTGAGTTATTGGTGTGATATATATATATATATATATATATATATATATATATATATATATATATATATATATATATATATATATATATATACAGTTTATTCAGAAAAAAATACATACATAATATATATATATATATATATATATATATATATATATATATATATATATATATATATATATATATATATATATATATATATATATATATATATATATTGTCATTAGTAAATTTTTCGTTTTACGAACAATTCGCTAATAATGTGTTCCTTTTGTAAGTGGCTTTGACAAGTTCGTTAGGCTAAAAATTGGACTACTTTTTCACGAAAAAAATTTGAGTTTTGTTTCAGAAAATTGTTGTATCTCTGAACATAACAAAGCTACACCAACCAACTTTGGTACGCAAGTTTACGTTACAAAAAGCATACAGGGTGCCGCGTTGAAAAGGGAACACACCGGTTTGCGTCTAGAGAATTTTGTTTTAAGAAACGCTGAAACACGACAATTTTAATATTGAGGAAGACATATTTTGACATAAAACTCAATTTTATCACATCAACCCCTTAAGGGTGGTGACAACAACCCTTATATTTTAAATAGGGAACATGAGTCGAGTCTTGCATCATTTGAAAGCTATTTCTTTTCTGAATTCAGATCACAAATTTTTTGGAAGTTTTAAAACTCGTTTAAAAACTATTCACAGTTGAAGATGCAAAAACGCATTTCACTCATTCCGATAAGAAATGTGCTGATAGTCAATGTTTTGTTGGTTTGTAAACAAAAAATTGACTATCAGAACATTTCTTATCGGAATGAGAGAAATGCGGTTTATTATTTCAGTTTATTGGTCGGTTTGATACTTGATAGTACTACCGAAAATTAATTTCACAATGGTGTATTCTGTAGAAGAAAGAGTTGAAATAATTACTCTTTTCTCAAAAACGATGACTGTGCCAACCGTACCGCAAATTTGTTTAATGAACGACATGCGAACAGACATGTTAACAGAAAATACATTTTGGAGTTAGTTGCAAAGCTTAGATAAAGTGGTTCAGTAGCCAACAAAAAACGGGATCCTGAACATAAATTTCCGGTTAGAAATGAGACTACTGAAATCAAAGTTTTAGGACAAATTGCCGCAGACCCAACTTTGAGCACGAGAAAATTGGCCACTGTTTCAAACATCAAAAGAAGAACTATTCAGCGAATATTGGAGGATCATAAATTTCACCCGTATAAAATTCATCTTGTACAATAACTGAATGAAGATGACTTTGATCGGCGGCTGGAGTTTTGTAAAGTTATGACTACACGAATAGCTGATAACGGGAACTTGCTGTTCAATATCTGTTTTTCAGACGAGTGTATGTTTTTATTAAACTCTACAGTCAATCGTCATGATTGTCGTTATTGGGCAGATAATAATCCAAGAAATTTTCACGAAGTCCACACTCAAACTCCACAGAAATAGAATGTCTGGACTGGCATTTGGAGACTGTTTAATTGGACCAATTTTTCTTAATTGTAATTTGAGTGGCGAAACGTATTTGGAGTTACTAGAAGATATCTTTTACCCTCTACTAATTGACATTGTTGAAAATGATAATCGCTATCAAGAAAATCAATTAGTGTGATGATGATGGAGCTCCTCCGCATTTTTCACAACGTGTTAGGGAGTTTTTGAACAGCGAGTTTCCAGGACAATGGATTGGGCGTAGATGCGCTATTGAGTGCCCCCCCCCCCCAGATCACCAGATTTAATTCCTTTAGACTTCCTTCTATGGGGCCACTTAAAGAGTAGAATTTTCGCAAAAGAACTGGAGACTCTGGAAGAATTGCGACGACGCATTGTAGAAGAATGCCGTCTAATAACTCCACAAATGCTCCAGAATCTCAGAGCTCGTTTTGAGCAAAATTTGTACTTTTGTATGGAAGCTGGTGGTCAACAATTTGAACACTTATAACTGAAAAACCATTTTTGAACGTTTGGTTTTGTTTTCTAGTTTTTTTTTAACAAAAAATTGACTAAATAGTGCATTTATTATCACAATGAATGAAATACGTTCTTGCAGCTCCAACTGAGAATAATTTTTAAAAGAGTTGATACAACTTCCAAAAAAATTAGTGTGCTGAATTCAGAAAAGAAAGGGAATGAACACTCGACTCCCTATTTTCCCTATTTAAAATATAAGGGTTTTTATCACCACCCTTAAAGGGTTGCTGTGACAAAGTTGAGTTTTATGTCATAATATGTCCCCCTCAATATTAAAATTGACGTGTTTCAGCGTTTCTTAAAAAAAATTCTCTGGACGCAAATCGGTCTGTTTTGTTTTCAATGCGCCACCCTGTATTATGTGTCAAAGTTTAAATCTCTAAGTTAAAAAGAAAATAAAGTTATAAATTTAACCAAAAAAAATTTGGTTACCGTTGGAGGTCAGAGCACTGCACAAAACCGAAATATTGTGTGTGGTAAAAAAAAACTATCAAATATTACAAACAAACATACACTTTTTTTGGCGCATATATTATTTTCGTAAGAAAATCATTACCATAACGCACTTGCTGCGTCCAGACTCTCATTGATTGTTTAAGTAACATTTCCTGCGTAAAACCCATGTTTATAAACATTTGCTACCGTAACGCATTTTCTGTGCCCGCGCTAGCTGATATTTCGGCTTTACACACCGAGGCGCTATCGCTGGCTGTTCATAGAACAGAAAACTATCCAAGAGGGTATCCCTAATCGTGAAAATATATTTAATATTACAATAGTTATACGAAAATTCGCTAGCATAAATCCAAGTAATATCGTTCATAATTAAGTAGGTCGCATAGAAATTATAATTATTGACCTGGAATTGCTCATATTACATAAATAATAAACAAGTTAAAATTGCAGAGTACAGTATAAGGAATGCTGACTGATAAGGTTTGCATTTTGTGAATTATGTAGACCAAGCAAAGGTTATAAGTAATGGTGTTGGTAAACATTAGCAAGACTTTTGATTTTAAATTATGTAGAGTTGCTTTTAATGAGTTATAAACAAGTTAATCCCTAATTATCATCCGCTTCTTAAACATGGTCCTTCGACGAAAAAGTAACCAGTGCCATTGGAAATATAGTAAATATACTAAATTCAATTATCCTTATCAAACATCCTTTAACCCAAGTCTCCAAATACCTTTTAGCGAATTTTTTTTTGAAAAATGGGGAGATCTGTGTTTATATATATATATATAATATATATATATATATATATATATATATATATATATATATATATATATATATATATATATATATATATATATATATATATATCCGACCGATAACTCAAAAAATAATGGACCGATCTTGATAAAATTTGCAGAGTACCTTCCTTTTGCAAGTGGCTTGGATAAGTTCGTTAGCCAGGAAAATCGGACCAGGTTTTCCCGGAAAATTTTGTATTTTCTTTATAAAAAAATTCATATCTCCAGAAATAACAAAGTAAGGGCAACCAACACGTGTTTACATTATAAAGAGCGAACTCTGTACCAAAATTTAGGTCCATAGCTTTAAAGACAAAGAAGTTATGGGCAGTTAAAGCAATTAATGTTGGAGTTTTCCTCAAAACGTCAAACTCGCAATTTTAAACGTCAAAATTGGCAATGTTTAGGCAAAGAATGTGAAACAAATACCGTTTGTGAAAAGAAAATGTTGCAAGAAGAGTGTTCTGCAAACCCTTAAGTTTCAGATTCAACCGTCATTGCCCTTCATTTTACTAAAATGTTTACAGAAAATCCATTTTAAATAGACCCTTTCTCTGGTGCTTTGGCTGTCAGTTTAGTTAAGTTTGGTAGCTGTTTGGATATTTATTTGTAGGTTTAGTGAAATTTATGGTTTAACGGCCTATAATTTTTTTTAGCTAATTATCGTGGAACAAATTTGTTAATGCATTTTTGCATTTTTTATCGAAATATGATGCGTTTATCTTAAAAAAAATCTGGACGCAGTAAGTGCGTTTTGGTTGCGAATATTCGGTAAATGTGCAGTTAAGCTGCCCAACGCTTTTCAAAACACTGTTTTCAGAAACCTGCCTAGGGCTCCCCCCGGATCCACAAACCCCAAGAAAAATTTCTTGTTTACACTCCCCAAGGAAGTTACGGGACCAGGAGTGAGTAGGGGTGCATAATTTTTTTAGCTAATTTTTTTAGAACAAATTCGTTAATGTAATTTAGCATTTTTTATCGAAATATGATGCGTTTATAAGAAAAAAATCTGGACGCAGTAAGTGCGTTTTGGTAACGAATTTTCGGTAAATTTGCAGTTTAGCTCCCGAACGTTTTTCAAAACACTGTTTTCAGAAACCTGCCTAGGGCCCCCCCTGGATCCACAAACCCCAAGAAAAATTTCTTGTTCACACTCCCCAAGGAAGTTACTGGACCAGGAGTGAGTAGGGTTGTATAATTTTTTTTAACTAATTTTCGTAGAACAAATTCGTGAATGCATTTTTCCATTTTTTGTCGAAATATGATGCGTTTGCAAGAAAAAAATCTGGACGCAGTAAGTGCGTTTTGGTAGCGAATTTTCGATAAATTTGCTGTTTAGCTCCCGAACGCTTTTCAAAAAACTGTTTTCAGAAACCTGCCTAGGCCCCCACCCCTCTGGATCCACAAACCCCAAGAAAAATTTCTTGTTCACACTTCCCAAGGAAGTTACGGGACCAGGAGTGAGTAGGGGTGTATAATTTTTTTTAACTAATTTTCGTAGAACAAATTCGTTAATGGATTTTTGCATTTTTTTTATCGAAATATGATGCGTTTGTAAGAAAAAAATCTGGACGCAGTAAGTGCGTTTTGGTAGCAAATTTTCGGTAAATTTGCAGTTTAGTTCCCGGATGTTTTTCAAAAAACTGTTCAGAAACCTGCAGGTGAGGTCCTAGTAATGTCTCTGAAAACAATTTGTTGAAAAGCGTTCGGGTGCTAATCTGCAAATTTACCAAAGTTTCATTAAATCCTTCAAATTTCAATAACTCAATTTGCTATTAACGTAAGCTTTGTTGGATAGAAAACCAACATTTAAGTTTATTTTCGGAAAATTTTTGTATATTTTCAAACTATAAGTAATTTTGATAAAATATAGTACATTGTTTCTACTACATAGGCTATACCGGTAATCAGATTGATGCCTGCTCGCATTTGCTATTAAAAACATTTTTATGGAAAATCACTTCCATAACACATTTGCTGCATCTAGACTTTTGAAAAATGTTTATATATTTTCAAACAATAAATTTGTTTCAATGAAATATGATACATTGTTTCTACTATATAGGCAACCAAGTTTGATGCCTGCTTTCATCAAAGAAAGACATTTGCTATTAAAAATATTTTAAAGAAAATTCGCTACCATAACGCACTTGCTGCGTTCCGAGATTTTTTATTTTAGGTAAAAGCTATACAGGATCATTCAAAGCAATCAAGGACACAAGCGTCCAAATTCAAAGCAATCAAGGACACAAGCGTCCAAATTCAAAGCAATCAAGGACACAAGCGTCCAAATTCAAAGCTAATAAGGACGCAAGCGTCCAGGAAAGTACCAAAATAAGGTCATTTCCAAATAAAGCAGCTATACAGGGTGAAATAAGGACACAAGCGTCCAGGAGAATACCAAAATAAGGTCAGTTACAAATAAAGCACCTATGCAGGGTCAAATAAGGACAAGTACCAAAATAAGGTCAGTTCCAAATCAAGCACCTATACAGTGTCAAATTCACAAGAATTAAGGACACAAGCGTCCATAAAAAGCACTGAGCAGGGTTAAAAGCAAAAAATAGGTTACAAGCGACCAATAAACCAAATCAAAAAAAAAAAAACTAGGCACCAGACAAGGTAACAAAAACTCTGGACGCAGCAAGTGCGTTATGGTAGTGAATTTTCATAAAAATATTTTTAATAGCAAATATGTTTTTTAAAGAAAGCAGGCACCAAATTTGGTTACCAGTATAATCTATATATTAGAACCAATGTACCATGTTTCATCGAAATAACTTTATTGTTTGAAAATGTACAAAAAACAGGTTTTCTGGTCAACCTTATAGGTTAATAGCAAATTGATTCAAAATTTGAAGCATTTAATGAAAATTCGCTACCATAACGCACTTGCTGCGTCCCGAATTTATTTTCTTACAAATATGTATTATATTTCGATGGAAAATACAAAAATGCAATAATATGTTATGCTATGGGGCGTGTTCGATTAAAAAAATTCACTAAAAAAAAGAAAATATGAATCACCAACGATTTATGGGCCGCCCTGTAATTGTGGAAATATTTTTTAAGGTGTAGCTTAAGACACCCTACAATTAATGTATACAACTTTTTTTCGTAACTTGCATAATAACGGATATATTGCGCTTTAATGATTTTTTACGAAAATTCGACAAAAATGATATACCATTAAACGATAAATTCTATAGCCAACACTACTGCTAAAGCATCAGAGAAAGGGTGTATTTTAAATGAATTTTCTGGGAATATTTTAGTAAAATAAAGGACAATGACGATTGAAACTAAGAGCCTAGGGTTTGTAAAACATTATTCTTGAGACATTTTCCTTCCATATATCATATTAATTTCAAGTTCATTGCCTACATATTAACAATTTTGACGTTTAAAATCGCGACTTTGACGTTTTGAGGTTAACCCAAATTTATTTTTCTTTAAATGCCTGTAACTTTTTTGCCCTTTAATCTACAGCGCTAAATGTTGGTGTGTAGGTTACCTATAATGATATAAATCCGTGCACCAAATTTCGTTGCCCTTACTTTGTTAATTCCGGAGATATAATTTTTTTTCGATTTTTTTTGAAGGAAAACAAAATTTTCCAGGAAAACCTCGGCGGATTTTCCTGGCTAACGAACTTATCCAAGCCACTCGCGAAAGGAAGGTACTCACCTAATTTTATCAAAATCGGTCCATTATTTTTTTAGTTACAGGTGTGACACATAAATATATAAACATATATATATATATATATATATATATATATATATATATATATATATATATATATATATATATATATATATATATATATATATATATATATATATATATATATATATATAAACATATAAAGTCTGAAACTGACCTCAGATTTGGGTTCCAGGGGTCCTAAATAGCGGTCATTTGAAGAAATTTTTTCAAAATTCAAAAGTCGAGATCTCCTCATTAGTGAATTTTTTTTAAGAAAATTCACTAAAAACTACAAATATTTATTAAATAAAATAAAATTAAGGAAGCAATGGAGGAACTAAAAATAAAAATTAGAAGACGTTCGAGAGAACTAAAATTACGGGTAAACCAATTTATCAAAAAATTAGAAGAAGCAGAAATGATGGACGATGATGATATACTTATCAGGTATAACATCATGATAGGAAACTTAGATAGGCAATGGGAAAGACTAGAAGACTTTTGCTTTGAAAATGTAAAGATCAATATCAAGACTTTTGATTTAAATTATGTAGAGATAAGTAGAGACTTTAACTTTTGCTTTGAAAATGTAGATACATTAAGAGAGATTTTTGATTAGATTCTTAAAATGTAAAGACGCGATAATTTTAATTTAATTATGTACAGATTTGGTTTTAAATTTTATTCAGTTGAGTTAGTTTAAAAAAGTTGTTAATTCGTTTTATTATTTATTAATTTTTTTATTACGACTTCGTTACCATATCCATAATAATAATAATAATAATATTTATTTAGTCCTTTAGTTACAATTATTGTAAATCGGACAAGTCAAAAACTTACAAGATAAAAAAGATAAAGAACGTATCACAACTTATCACAACGGTACGTGCCCAAAAATCTAAAATCTAACGAGCTTCACATCACAACAAAAAAGATACGTTCACAGTACAGCTTCACAAAATTCACTCAAAGTATAAAAACTATGAGTAATTAAAGCAAGCTTCAGTTGCTTCCTAAATTTTTGTGTGCAATTTGTGTCCTTCAGAGAACAAGGCAGCTGGTTATACAAAAAGCAACCCACATAACATGGCGACTTCTTAAAAAAAGAATGGTGACATTTATTCAGGTGAAAGGTATTTTTTTCACGAGTGTTGTGGTTATGAAAATCCGAGTTGATAACAAATTTTCTCTTGTTTTTATGAATGTAAGTTAACAGATGGAACAAATAAACTGATGTTAACGTCATAATGTTATTTTTCTTGAAAATGTCACGACAAGGGTGCCCATAAGGTAGATTGTATATTAATCTCAGGATTCGTTTCTGTAGCACAAATATTCTATGGCAGTCCGAAGATTGGCCCCAGATAATGATACCGTAACTCAGATGTGAATAGACAGCCGCGTAATAGACTTTCAGCAGATGTTCCGAACTTAAAGAATCTTTAAGCATCAAAATTGCATAAAACGCGGAATTTAATTTCTTGCACACGTGATCAATCTGGTCTATATATAACAGGCTGCTGTCAATTCTAACACCCAAAAATTTTGCCACCTTTTTGAATTGCACAGCATTTCCATTCACCAAAATAGTGCTGCCGCACATCCTCTCTCTTCGGTAGCAGTTATGCATTTCAAGAGAAAAAGTCTTGTCACAGTTTAAAATGAGTCGATTTCTATAACACCACTCATCAAAAGATTATACCACTGATTTTAATTTTAATTCAGTTTCCTCCACCGTCTTGCCGTAGACAACAATAGAAGTGTCATCGGCGTACATGAAGACTTTTCCGTCTTGTATAAATTGCGGCAAATCGTTTACATAGACTGTAAACAAAAGTGGGCCAATGACACTTCCCTGGGGTGTGCCCATACTTACCCCATATCTTTGGGAATTAATATTATTCGCTTTTACGAGCAACTGTCCGTTGGTGAGATACGAAAGTAGAAGGTCGTTGCAAGTGCCTCTTATCCCCAACGCCCACATCTTCTCCTTAACAAAAAAAAAGGATTTACTGTGTCAAAGGCACGAGACAGGTCAAAAAATAAGGTCACCACAATGTAGTTGAGGTCCATTCTTTCATTTACATATTGAATGTATTCGATAAGGGCAGTTTCTGCAGAATGATCAGTTCTAAATCCGTGCTGTGATGGTGATATTATATTATCCTAGTTAAAACAATTATCCCTAAATTATCCTCCGCTTCCTTAGACAGTGGCACACCCTGAATAACAAAACTGTTTTGTGCTTAATATTTGTTTGCAGTTTCCGCTGGAAGCCAAAAGCATCTAATTACTTTATTTTTTGCATAGCTATATCTCATCGTGAGATATATACATTGCATTTCATAAAATGACTATCTGTATGCATGGCTCGAAAGAAACAACTGATGGACGACTCTCATAAATATAGGTGCCTTTTTATTAAACCTAGCCGGATGACGTCTAGAACATGCGATATATTTCAGTGAAATATTAAGCCAGATATTTCAGCAACCTTTGTAAATGTTTCTTTCCTTTGCACAAAGGAGGAATATTATGATGACCCAAAATATTAATGTCTGTTACGCTGGCTTCATAAGCAGAGTATTATTTCCAAGTTCTGCAAATTAAACATTTAAATCTGTACGGTTGTGTAATAAAATTACACTCACCAGAAAGGAGGGGGCCTTATTCAGTAAATAAATGGAGAAACGACACGTGTCAACTCCATTGTGAGAGACATCAGAGTAAGGTGGTATTTTAATTGTACTTGGCAGGACAACTGCAAGCAAGTTTATTTGCGTGTTAAATTGTTTGAAGATGCCAAAATATGTTTAAATGTGTTTTATGTAAGGGTTTCAACGTCAACCTCGTTTGTTTTGTAATATTCAGCAAAATTCAACATGACGTCTAAGGCACAGTATTAAAATACAAGTTTGGGACGCAGCAAGTGCGTTATGGTAGTGAATTTTTATTAAATGCTTCAAATTTGAATAACTCAATTTCCTATAAACTTAGAAAGTTGAATTTTGGTACGTAATAATGTCTTTCCTAAAGCAACGTATCCACCAAATTTCATTAATAGCACTTTATAATTTTCGAAGAAAAAAAAATTTCTAAAGAAAACTCAAAATTTGAAAAACTCAATTTTTTATAAACTTAGAAAGTTGAATTTTGGTGCGAAACATATTTGTCAAATTTTATTAAAATAACTGTAATTTTCTGAGAAAAAATTTTTTTTCGAAAGAAAACTCAAAACTCAAAACCTCGTCGGATTTTCCTGACTAACAAACTCATCCAAGCCGCTAAATAAAAGAAAGGCACTTGCCGAGTTTTATTGAAATCGGTTGATTATTCTTTGAGTTATCGGTTGGATATATATATATATATATATATATATATATATATATATATATATATATATATATATATATATATATATATATATATATATATATAAACATATAAAAATTGAAACTGACCCCGGATATGGGTTCTAGGGGTCCTAGTTCGCGCTCATTTGGAAAAATTTTTGCAAAGTCTCACTATCGATACCTCTCTATTAGTGAATTTTTTTTAGATAAAAATTCACCAAAAAGTCCAGATTCAATAATTTTACCATGGTAGTGAAATATCATATCTGATTTTTCAAGAGAACATGAAGATACCGTGTTAAGCCTTAACTACTGAGCATGTGTGAAAGCTGCATACAGCTCTTTATTTTATCACGTCATCAAAAATAACATGGTTCTTGAAAGTAAGTAAAAAAATTATAAAGTAAATTAATACAAATAATAAAAGTTCGGGACGCAGCAAGTGTGTTATGGTAGTGGATTTTCATTAAATGCTTCAAATTTGAATAACCCAATTTTCTATACACTTAGAAAGTTCAATTTTAGTGCATAGTAAGGCCTCTTACAAGACAACAAATGTCATAAAAATAGCTTTGTACTTTTCGGAGATAAACAGTTTTTTAGAAAGAAAACTCAAAGTTTTCCCGGAAAACCGTGTCCGATTTTCCTGGATAAAGAACTCGTCCAAGCCATTAGTAAAAGAAAGATTCTTGTCGAGTTTCATCAAACTCGGTTTTGAATTATCTTGCGGGGACAAATATATATATATATATATATATATATATATATATATATATATATATATATATATATATATATCTATATATATATATATATATATATATATATATATATATATATATATATATATATATATATATATATATATATATATATATAGGGTAGCGCATTGAAAATGAAACAGACCGATTTGCGTCCAGGATTATTTTTTTAAGAAACGCTGAAACACGTCAATTTTAATATTGAGGGGGACATGTTTTGACACAAAACTCAACTTTGTCACATCAACCTCGGGTGGTGATAACAACCCTTTATTTTAAATAGGGAACATGGGTCGAGTGTTACATCTCTTAAAAGCTCTTTCTTTACTGAATTCAGCACACTTTTTTTCTTTGGAAGTTTTATTAACTCGTTTAAAAATTATTCACAGTTGAAGATGCAAAAACGCATTTCACTCATTCTGATAAGAAATGTGCTGATGGTCAATGTTTTGTTGGTTTGTAAACAAAAAATTGACCACCAGAAAATTTCTTATCGGAATGAGAGAAATGCGGTTTATTATTTCAGTCTATCGGTCGGTTTTATACTTGATAGTACTACCGAAAATTAATTTCACAATGGTGTATTCTGTAGAAGAAAAAGTTGAAATAATTACTATTTTTTTCAAAAACGATCACTGTGCGAACCGTACCGCAAATTTGTTTGATGAACGACATCCGAACAGACATGCTAACATAAAATACATTTTGGAGTTATTTGCAAAGTTTCGACAAAGTGGTTCAGTAGCCAACAAAAAACGAAACGTGAATTTCTGGTTAGAAATGAAACAACTGAGATTGAAGTTTTAGGACAAATTGCTGCAGACCCAACTTTGAGCACGAGAAAATTGGCCACTGTTCCAAACATCAAAAGAAAAACCATTCAGCGAATATTGAAGCATCATAAATTTCACCCGTATAAAATTCGTCTTGTACAACAACAGAATGAAGATGATTTTGATCGGCGGCTGGAGTTTTGTGAAGTTATGACTGCACGAATAGCTGATAACGGGAACTTCCTGTTCAATATCTGTTTTTCAGACGAGTGTACGTTTTTATTAAACTCTACAGTCAATCTTCATAATTGTCGTTATTCGGCAGATAATAATCCAAGAAATTTTCACGAAGTCCGCACTCAAACTCCACAGAAATTGAATGTCGTTTACCCTCTACTAATTGATGTTGTTGAAAATGATAATCGCTACCAAGAAAATCAATTAGTGTTTCAACAAGATGGAGCTCCTCCGCATTTTTCACAACGTGTTTTTGAACAGAGAGTTTCCAGAGCTATGGATTGGGCGAAGATGTGCTATTAAATAGCCCCCTAGATCACCGGATTTAACTCCTTTAGACTTATTTTTATGGGGCCATTTAAAGAGTAGAATTTTAGCAACAGAAGCGGAGTCTCTGGAAGAATTATGACGACGCATTGTTGAAGAATGCCGTCTAATAACTCCACAAATGCACCAGAATGTCAGAGCTCATTTTGAACAAAATTTGCACTTTTGTATGGAAGCTGGTGGTCAACAATTTGAACACTCACTTAACTGAATAAACATTTTTAAACGTTTGGTTTTGTTTTTTAGTTTTTTTTTAACGAAAAATTGACTAACCAGTGCTCTTCTTATCACAATAAATGAAATACGTTCTTGCAACTCCAACTGTGAATAATTTTTAAGAGAGTTGATAAAACTTTCAAAAAGATTTTTGTACTGAATTCAGAAAAGAAATAGCTTTCAAATGATGTAACACTCGACCCATGTTCCTTATTTAAAATATAAGGGTTGTTATCACCACCCTTAAGAGGTTTATGTCACAAAGTTGAGTTTTATGTCAAAATATGTCCCCCTTAATATTAAAATTGACGTGTTCCAGCGTTTCTTAAAAAAAAATTTATCTGGGCCCAAATTGGTCTGTTTTGTTTTCCATGCGCCACCCTGTTATACATACACATATACATACACATATACATATACATATACATATACATATACATATACATATACATATACATATACATATACATATACATATACATATACATATACATATACATATACATATACATATACATATACATATACATATACATATACATATACATATACATATACATATACATATACATATACATATACATATACATATACATATACATATACATATACATATACATATACATATACATATACATATACATAGATACATATATATATATATATATATATATATATATATATATATATATATATATATATATATATATATATATATATATATAACTAGGGATCCCAGTTCGCACTCATTTGAAAAAAAATTGAAAAATTCTCACTATCGATACCTCTTTAGTAAATTTTTTTCCATAAAAATTTACTAAAAAGTCTGGAGGCAGCAAGTGCGTCATAGTAGTGAATTTTCATAAAAAAGGTTTTAGTAGTAAATGGGTATTTTTTAAATAAAAGCAGGCGTCAAATTTGATTACTAGTATAACTTATATTGTGAAAACAATGTACCACATTTCTTCAAAACAAATACATTGTTTAAAAAAGTACAAAAATTTTGGAAAATAAACTTAAAATGTTCCTGAAAAGACTGGTTCTATTTTCCTGGCCAACGAGCTTCTCCAAGCTATTTACCGTCTACTAAGATATAATTATTCACAAAAAGTTCATGTACAAAAAAATTACAATTATGAAAATTTGCGAAGAATTTTTTCACGAAAATCCCAAAACATTTTCACTGCATTTTTTTAATACCAAACTTTTTTTTTAATGAAAGCAGGCATCAAATTTGGTTACCAGTATAACCTTTATAGAAGGAACAATGTACCATATTTCATGAAAATAACTTAATTGTTTCAAAATGTACCATCTGAAAATAAACGTTCCCGAAAAAAATTGGTTCCCTAGCCAACGAACCTTAGGTTATAGCAAATTCAGCTATTTAAATTAGAAGTATTTAATAAAAGTTCGCTATCATAACGCACTTACTGCGTCCCGAACTTTTTTCTTGCGAGCATGCATTATATTTTGATGGAAAATGCAAAAATGCAATAATATAAGGCATGTTTGATTAAAAAAGAAATTTTTTATCACCAACGACTTATGGGCCAACGGTGATTATAAATATAATTTTATAAGATGCAGCTCGAGACACCCGATAATTAACGTATACAATTTTTTCGGATATATTGAGCTTTACTGTAAAAATGCGTAAAATAGATAAAAAGTCCAGACGCACCAAGTGCGCTATGGTAGAGAATTTTATTAAAAACGTTTTTAATAGAAAACATCTTCTTAGCGAATTTTTATTGAAAAAAATACTTACAGAAAGGTACCGATGGTGAGACTTTGCAAAAGTTTTTCAAATGAGCGCGAAATAGGACCCCTAGAACTCATATCCAGGGTCAGTTTCAATTTATATATATATATATATATATATATATATATATATATATATATATATATATATATATATATATATATACAGTGTGGAACAGCCAAATGGAATAAATTCGATAACGGATAAATGAGGGCGTGTTGGGAAAAACGCTTGGACACGTCGATTTGTATTTTTAACTGCGCATCTTTTTCAAGAAAAAAAAATTATATAGGGTGCGTCATGTGACAGTGGCCAATACCAACTTTCTTATTTTAAATACAAGCCCCTGTATATTATAAATTTTTTGGATTCTTCAGAAAATTCTAGACATAATTCATGTACAATGTTCTATACCTATCTTCAACTGTTTCGGAAATATTAAGTATTTTCAGATTTATTACAAAAATTAACATTAAAAATAGAAAATTATTTTATTTCACAAATTCGCTACATTGCATTCAATACTTATTTCCCATTCAGCTCTTGATAATGAGAAAGTAAACAAAAACCATTCCTGCGTTTCTTTTTACTGATATGAAATGAAACAAAAACAAAAACAGTTTTCTTTCTGATCGTATAAAACTCGTAGCCTTAGCAACTTGTTGTCTGCCTGCATGACAGTAGTGATTAGTGTCAGTGCTATTGTCGTTTGAATTTCGTTAACTGTACGTAATAATATCAGAAAAATGGTTCATTTAACAGAAATGCACAAAATAACCATTCTACAAATGATTGGTTATGGAGATAACACACGGACACAGATGGAAGTGTCTCGCTTATTTCACGAAAAATTTCCAAATTTGCCGCCTGTATCCCAAGGAGCAATTAGCAAAATAGAAAAGCAGTTTCGCGAGCTTGGTCATGTGAGACAGATAAAAAAAGTAGCTGCCAATGCAGTAAGTGATGATACGAAATTGGATATTACGCTTGAGTTTCAAGAAAACCCACATACTTCTGGTCGACAAGCAGCCCAACTATTCAACGTTAGCCACACAGCAATTTTTCGAACATTAAAGGAAAGTAAAATGCATCCCTATAAAATGATACCAACTCAGGAGCTCATGGAGGACGATTTCGATAGGAGAACGTATTTTTGTGAACAAATGATGGCAATGTTAGATAACAATGTGATCCAATTAGAAGATGTTTTGTTTTCTGATGAGAGCACATTTACACTTCACGGTCATGTTAATCGTCAAAATTGCCGCTATTGGTCTAATGAGAATCCTCATTGGATGAGAGAGGAACATACGCAATATCCTGAAAAAGTTAATGTTTGGGCAGGAATTGTTGGAAATCATATCGTAGGTCCCTTTTTCATTGATGACAACTTAAATGGGGATAAATATTTAGAACTGCTCCAAAATAATGTCGTGCCAACTTTGACAAACTTATATCCAGATCCAGCAAACCCACAAGTTCCTGCCAATAAAATATGGTTTCAGCAATATGGAGCACCGCCCCATTACCAAATCAATGTCCGGCAGTACCTGAACCAAATTTTTCCAAATCGGTGGATAGGGAGGCGCGGATCGATAGAATGGCCAGCACGATCTCCTGATCTGTCGCTATTAGACTACTTTTTGTGGGGATATGTCAAAAGTATTGTATACAAAACTAAGCCCCTCAACTTAGATGACTTAAAAAGACGAATCACGCTTGCGATTAGATCAGTCACGCCTGAGATGTTGAGTAATGTTAGAAGACATTTCTATACCAGATTAGCATGTTGCCAAGATGTTCGTGGCGAGCATTTTGAACATTTACTACATTGACATTAATTTTTTTTTGTTTTTTTAAATTATTAAGAAATAATCAGTATTTCTTATTAGAATTTGTGAAATAAAATAATTTTCTATTTTTAATGTTAATTTTTGTAATAAATCTGAAAATACTTAATATTTCCGAAACAGTTGAAGATAGGTATAGGACATTGTACATGAATTATGTCTAGAATTTTCTGAAGAATCCAAAAAATTAATAATATACAGGGGCTTGTATTTAAAATAAGAAAGTTGGTATTGGCCACTGTCACATGACGCACCCTAAATAATTTTTTTTTCTTGAAAAAGATGCGCAGTTAAAAATACAAATCGACGTGTCCAAGCGTTTTTCCCAACACGTCCTCATTTATCCGTTATCGAATTTATTCCATTTGGCTGTTCCACACTATATATATATATATATATATATATATATATATATATATATATATATATATATATATATATATATATATATATATATATATATATATATATATATATATATATATATATATATATATATATATATATATATATGCGTGTATCCAACCGATGGCTCAAACAATAATTAACCGTCTTGGAAACTCGGCAAGTTGCTTCATTTTATTAATGGCTTGGATGTGTTTTTGTTACCCAGGAAAGGTTTTCCGGGAAAAGTTTGATTTTTCTTTCCACAATAAATTTTATCCGAAAATTAAAAAGCTATTTTAATGAAATTCGGTGGATACTTTGCGTTGGGAAATACCTTACTACATACCAAAAGTCAGCTAAGTCTATAGAAAATTGAGTTATTCAAATTTGAAACATTTAATAAAAATTCATTACCATAACGCACTTGCTACGTGTTGAATGTTTTTAAAGAAAGCAGGCATCAAATTTGCTTAACAGTATAAACTGCATAGACGAAACATAGTGCACCATATTTCCTTAAAATAACCTTATTGTTTGAAAATGTACACACTTTTCCGAAAATAAACTTAAAATATTTCCGAAAAAACTGGTTTCCCGGCCAACGAACCTTATAGGTTAATAGAAAATTGAACAATCACATTTGAATCTATTTGAAATGCTATTGGAATGGAAATACTTAATTAAAATAAAGGTTTTTTTTACAAAAATTTGCTCAACAATTATTTTTCACGAAAATGAGAAATAACTTTTCATTTTACAATAACTTATACATTTCTTATTACCAACACTTCACAAAAAATCTTCCAAAAATGATTTCTTCAAAAACACAAAAATTATTTTACATAATCTTCTTTACGCGAAAATTTGCAAAATAATTCATAATATTCAAATTACATATATACCTAATATGTATGTAAATTTTCGTGTGTAATTCATATCCTATTATATAAAGCCACGTACCAAATTTGGTTGCGATAGATTTGCTATTTCCAGAGGTGTAAAAACCTAAAATTTTCCAGGAAAAACTGGTACGATTTTCCTGACTAACAACTTAACCAAGCCGCTTCTAAAAGTAAGGTACTGTGACTAAAGGTGGCCCATGATTTTCTGAGTTATCGGTGTGATATATATATATATATATATATATATATATATATATATATATATATATATATATATATATATATATATATATATATATATATATATATATATATATATGCGCGGGCGCACGTGTGTGGTTGTAAATGTGTTCTAGGGAGGCCAGTTCGCGCTAATTTGAAGACATTTCCAAATGCAAAAGTCGCCATCTGCTTATATTGGTGAATTTTCTTAAAGAAAACTCACTAAAAACCCAATACCAAAATGACTATGGACTATCATTCTTTTTTTGTAAATTTAATTTCTGCGATTTTTGTGCTAGTACAGCCAACGGATACAATCTTCTTCTTCTTCATCTGATCTTTCAACTTCGATAGCTGCAGTAATTACCTCAATAAGTATTTGTTCATTTTCTGTTTCATCTTCTACATCAGATTCTGGAAGAGCTGATATAGCAGCAGCCGCATCTTCGATAGTCACTTTCCTAGCTACTGTGTTTAGATTTGTATATAAATTTGCTGCTGGTATACCATCGTTACCTGAAAGTAAAAATGATACGATATTTTTTTTTTCGAATGTTAACACTTGGTGGTGGCAATTGCGTACACAAATTTCAAATGTCTATGGGTGTGCTATTTTTATGAAAAAAGGACAAGTAAGTTCTTTAAAGATATTCACAAGTTTTACATTTGACATAAAGAACCTCGGTGGTTCAGGGGTAAGAACGTGTGCCTCTGAACCGAAGGGTACTGGGTTCGATCCTAGGGTACTCCTTTCACTTTTTCAGTACAAACTGTAAAATTAACATTAACCGAGGTTCTGGCATTGTATTTGAGCAAGTAAAGCCGTCGGTCTCGTGTCCATGCGATGTTGAGCACGTTAAATATCCCTATTCTCCTTACAGAAAGGCAGGGGTTCGGCAAATTTTCCAGGATAGTGAGGTGAAACTGCTCCCTGGCTTAGGTGATTGGCCATAGTCGTGGAAATGGGCCGACGTTAGAGAAAGAAAACACACACACACACATTTGACATACTAACCAAAATATAATGTAAATTACATCATAATTATAAAAGTACAAATGCTGTGGATTAGATGATACTGTGAGGTTAAGAATAGTATCAAGTAGCGGCATCTAGTGACTTTGGAACTAAACCTCATGTCACTATCTAGAAGCCTACAAAACTGCAGGTGGCAAATGCCACCTTCAGGGCCGAAAGGGTTAGGGAAGAAATGGGCCAGGGCTGACAATTTACGAAATTATTAGTTGGTTGTACATAGTCTCTATTTTATAACATTTTGGGTTGCTTGGAGCTGTCGTGACAACATACTACTTGGTTCCGCAACGAGATGGCGACTCCTGTCTTACATCTCATTACGTGCTGTGAGGTTGGCTACCATAGCCGTGTTACTTTATAGGTGTATTTTCGCTACCATTGGTATGCCGTACTGAAGAGCTCTAATTAGAGCGAAACCGGTCATCAGTTCTGATTGTTGTGAGAATACATCTAGCCTTACAAACATTGTCCCTATATTAGGGAAGAAATGGGCCAGAGCTGACAATTTACAAAATTGTTAGTTGGTTATATAGTTTCTATTTTATAATAATGTTGTTTGGAGCAACATACTACTTGGTTCCGCAACGAGATGGCGACTCCTGTCTTATATCTCACTATGTGCTGTGATGTTGGATACCATAGCCGTATTACTTTATAGGTGTTTTATCACTGCAATTAGTATACTATACTGAGGAGCTCTAATTATAGCGAAACCGATCTGCGGTTCTGATTGTGGTGAGAATACAAACATTGTCCCCATATTAGGGAAGAAATGGGGCAGGGCTGACAATTTACCAAATTGTTAGTTGGTTGTACACAGTCTCTATTTTACAACATTTTGTGTAATTTGGAGTTGTCGTGACAACATACTACTTGGTTCCGTAACGAAATGGCGACTCATGTCTTACATCTCACTATGTTGCCTGAGGTTGGCTACCATAGCCGTATTACTTTATAAGTGTTTTCTCGCTGCAGTTAGTATATAGCACTGACGAGCTCTAATTAAAGCAAAACCGGTTTGCGGTTCTGGGTGTTGTGAAAATACATCAAGCCTTACGATCAATGTCATTTCGCATTGTTTGTACGCAATGGATGAAACAACACTTTTCCTGGCGGCTGGATTGCTAGGAGGGGTACGACTGAGTGGTCACAAGGTCAGGTCAGGTCAGGTCAGGTCATTATTTTTACTAGGGCTACTTAAAAAAAAGTGGACGAAACAAAACCTGCTAATCTTAATGAAGATGACGTTGAGACTAATTTATTTAATAATATTTAAATGTGTGGTGCAGTTCTAAACTTTATAAAGAATTATGTTGTGTAGGTTAACGTTACGTTTGCGTCTGTAACCTTAGTCATTAAGATAATATAAATTCAAATAAAAAAAATAGAATTGGTTTGAGATAACCATGTTTTGATGTTTTGTAAATAGAGATAAACTTGAAGCAGTCAAATTGATCCTGCAAATTTTATGTTATCCAGCTTATTTACTGATTGATAAATTTACACCTCGTTTTTGGAATTTAGAGTGTCGCAGCCAGGGTTACTCGACGTAAACCCAAATAATATCAACATCCTTAACAGAGTTTTAAAAATCTAGTAAGCCCAGAGCCAATATTTGACGAACACTGCGATCCCTTCTGCGAGTGGGAATTTGGAGAAGTGTGGAGGAATCCGAGTAACACAATAAAAGACATTCCTCCCAAGATAAGATGCGTGACCGGGCTTTCTCTATTGCCCCTGCTTGCTCTGTAGCTCTCCAGCCTCGCCGGAGCCTCTACATACAATCCAGTGAACCCTTAACCGCTTTAAGCCCAGCTAAATGTTCAGAATACTGGTGCGTAAAGTTTGGTTTATTAAATTAAATGTTAGTGAAGCTCGACCACAACGTGATGCATCAGAATAAAATTGTTTAACAAGCATGTGCCGAGCCGTATTAAGTTGAGTGATGGCTTTATTACAACTGCTCGTGCAGTTCGGGGAATAGTTAACAGAGCAGTTTGTGAGGAAAGTAAGCTTGTTAATACTACTCGCTGAATTTTTAGCTTTATAGTTACTAATATACTCTAAATATTTATCAAATTGGAATGCTACAGTATATTTTACATAGTTTATTTTGCCAAAGTGCAGGTGTAACTCAAAACAAAACATTGCTATTGGACTCGAGCAATCTTTGTAGTAAAACATATGCATTTTATGTTTTGAATGTCCCTATGTTTTTTGCATATTGCACCAGCAGTTGAGGTTGTTTTCTAAGTTAAAGCTCCAACTCTAAATGGAATACAGACACAACTTTCCAATGCAGTTCAATAGTTATGGATCTTCTTACACCAAAAACTGAACTGGAACACACACTTGGAAAAAACTCTTTTAAGAGCCACAATGGCAACCTGGACTGTCCGTGGACTCGTAGGAAGGACATGGCGGCTCAATCCCAAGATTGTGTATTGGATATACCAAACGATGGTTAAGCCTATGGTACATATTCATGTGGCCGAAAAGAAAAACAAACTTAAACACAAAGCAAATTGCAAAAATTGCGGAGGCTGCTCTGTCTTGGAATAACGGGAGCATAATAAAGGCAATGCTGAATATTAGTCCGCTGCATAAATGCGTGAAGAGGGGGGCAGCACTAAGGGCCTCGAGACTATCTCAAGCAGACAAATTCAAACCAAGAAACTTGGTTGGTCGCTGGAAGATCTTGGAAATTATTACATTGGAGTCACTAGCCAAACCGACAGACCTAAATGCCAGCTAAACTCGACTTTATAGTCCCATTTGACGTGGTCATAAATTACTGCCAAGCATGGGCCACAGAAAGAGAGGGAGTAAAATGCTGACAAAAAATTAATCAGTATCGTATAGAGACGGGTATAAACAAAATTAGGAAGCCGGACCGGGAATAAGATGACCCAACTTTAGACTCGCTAAGTCCGTAGAAAAAGACTCCCAGCATCTTCCAAGCAAAATTCGTGGCATAAATCTCTGTGCACAGGAGTACTTACAAAAAGACTTGGAAATAAATACATCTACATCCTCTCAAAAGTAACTTTGATGTTGATACCAGGGAACCAAGATATTGAAGGAAATGATGAAGCAGATAAAATTCCAAAAAGGGCAGCAACAACACCACTCTACGGTCCAGAACCTTATTGTGGATTAACAAAAGCCATGTAAAAAGTTTGGACGCAGCAAGTGCGTTATGATAGTGAATTTTCATAAAAATATTTTTAATAGTAAATATGTGTGTTTTTTAAAGAAAACTTTGGTCGCCAGTATAACCTCTATAGTAGAAACAATTTGCCATGTTTCATCAAAATAACTTTATTGTTTGAAAATGTACCAAAATTTCCAAAGGTAAACTTAAAGTGTTCCCGAAAAAACCGGTTTCTTTTTTTTTTAATTTCAACAACACACCACAAGGGCTTACAGCCTAAATACTATCGTACCGTGGGTGTCGACAAGGAGGAAAGAGGCAACTTGTTAATTCTGGACTTGAAGGTTTGGAGGTTCGGAGGAGAAGGAAAAACATTCTTGGTCATAGGTTAATAGCAAATTGAGCTATTTAAATTTGACGCATCTAATGTAAATTTGCTACCATAACGCACTTACTACAAACATGCATTATATTTTGATAGAAGATGCAAAAATGCAATAACATAAGGTTTCGATTAAAAAAAAACAGAAAATTTGTACCACCAACGACTTATGGGCCAGGCTGTGATTATAGAACTATTTGTTTAAGATGTACCTCAAGACACCCTATAATTAATGTATATAATTTTTTTCGTATCTTGTATAATAACGAATATATTGAGCTTTATTGATGTTTTACGAAACTTCGACAAAATTATATACCACTAAACGATATACTCTTTAGCTAAAGGTGAAGGTAAAGGTAAGATGCTTACTGGCAATTAGGCCATTGCTGACCCTTTTTGCTCATCTAAACTAACCTACCCTCCACCTTGAGCTCGGTCTCAACGACGACAGTGATTTGAAAAATCATCCGCCGCCGGTGAGTCTCGAACCGTCGACCCCCAAGTCCGTATTGGAAAGTCATCGACTTTCCTGCACGGCCACGGAGGCGCTTAACTCTTTAGCTAAGACTACTGCCAAAGCATTAGAGAAAGGGTCTATTTGAAATGGACTTTTCTGGAAATATTTTAGTAAAATAAAGGACATTGCCGGTTGAAGCAAAGACTTCAGGGTTTCTAAAACATTCTTCTTGAGACATATTCTTTCCATAGCCCGTATTAGTTTCAGGTTATTTGCCTAAATGTTACAAATTTGTATATTTTAAATCTCGATTTGAGGAAAACCCCAATTTATTTTTATTTAAGTGCCTATAACTCTTTTGCCTCTTAACTTACGGAGCTAAGTTTTGGCACATAATTTACTTATAGTGGCATAAATCCACGTACAATTTGGTTGCGCCTGCTTTGTTATTTCCGGACATAATTTTTTTTTTCGAAAGGAGATACAAAATCGCCCGGAAGACCTGGGATGATTTCCCTCGCTAACGAACTTATCCAAGCCACTTGGAAAAGGCAGGTATTCAGCAAATTTAATCAAAATCGGCCCATTATTTTTTGAGTTATCGGCGTGATATATATATATATATATATATATATATATATATATATATATATATATATATATATATATATATATATATATATATATAGAAAAAATTCGCTTATTACTGGATCACGACTGAGAAAATAGAAAATTTTCTTCAAGTAAGTAGTGACCATTAAAGCGTAAACTATATATTATAGTTGTTAGTTATTAATAATATATTTTTTTATTTTATATATATATATATATATATATATATATATATATATATATATATATATATATATATATATATATATATATATATATATATATATATATCTATATATATATATATATTTATATATATATATATATATATATATATATATATATGTATATACAGGGCGGCGCAAAATGTAATTACAAAAATTATAGAGAATCTCAGGCTGTACGTTTTAATTTTTTTTGTGATTATACAGGATATCCCATATTTGCAAGACAAAGCAAAAAACTTTTTTAAGTGGGACACCCTGGATGTTGCGTATTTTTTGGACCTCTTTTTTTAATTTTGAGTCTAATTTGTAGAAGTATAGTTTTAGCTACTGTGCTTTATTTTAAAGATATTTTAAATTTTATTTAAAAAAATTAACCTGCAATCCTCCTATGGTAATCGTTATTAGTGAGCTCTTGGTGTAGCCGAATATGATATGGATGCATCTTGTATTTGTGTAATATCCTGTGTACCGACCTACGACTAATGATCTGACGGCTTGTTATCTTTTGGGTGCCAAGATGAGGATCATCGTAGGTAGTGAGCAACACGTTCAATTCATTGTGCTCAGCTTGGTCTTTTCGTGTGACTCGTACTTAACAGAACCGGTTCTACTAATCCACTCCATTAGTCACTCAAATGATGTCTTGGTGGGTTGCCTTCGTTCAGGAAACTTCTGGTGATACACTTTATTGGCTAATAGACATTCTCCAAAAACCCAAAGCATATCGGTTAATTCTTCCAAAGAAAAATATGTTTTTTTCTTTTTAGTAAAACTTAACTAGCAGCTACTGACTTACAAATAAACTCGCAGTGATTAATTAACAATCTGAAATCTGCTATTTATCAATGGCCTGATGTGTGTGTATGTGAATATAAATGTAAATAATATAAAACTACCAATTTTTAACATATTGAGTACTTAACAAAAGTTGGAGCTAAAGATGAGGCCTTGCTTTTCACAACATAAAATACAGTTTTTGCTGTTGTTGTTTTGACTCAGCGGATAGTTCCTAAACATTTAATTAAATTACGTTAACTTTAAAAGCATATACTTTCGTGGGTTATACATGTGTTTATTTCATTATTTCTGGTTTGTGCTCATGCTGAATTGTGCAATGAATGTAATCTGCAGCTAGAAAATAGGCCTTGTTATGTTGTTATTGTTATTTATGTATAGTTTTTAATTCGTACTTATTGAAAATGTAGGTACATCATCCACTTTTCACATATTTATTTAGGTTATTTAGCAAGAAATGTACGCTTTTTTGTATTTTGTTTTGTTGTTGAAATAAACTCTAAACTCTATTATTATATATGTGTATATATATATATATATATATATATATATATATATATATATATATATATATATATATATATATATATATATATATAGATCTCTCCGAGGCCTAGGGTTGATCACACTGAGACCTCACACACGATCTCCGGCGAGTAGGCAGATTGAGGCCCCGTAATCGAGCTACAACAACCCAACTCCCCTTTGTCCACCGCTCTAAGGAGTAGACAGATTGAGGCCTTAGAGTGTCCTTACATATTTCCTTTACCTACCTTTGTCCACCACTATAAAGAGTAGGCAGATTGATGCCTTAGAGTGTCCTTACATATTTCCTTTACCTACCTTTGTCCACCACTCTAAGGAGTAGGCATATTGAAGCCTTAGAGTGTCCTTACAAATTTCCTTTACCCACCTTTGTTTATCACTCTAAGGAGTAGGCAGATTGAGGCCTTAGAGTGTCTTTACATATATCCTTTACCTCTTGAAAATGGCTCGAAAACAGGAGCCGAAACGTCGAGTTTCCATAAATTCTGGACGCGGTTTAACCCGAGAACCAAGTATGTCTCATATATATATATATATATATATATATATATATATATATATATATATATATATATATATATATATATATATATATTATCTTGATTGGCTTGATTAGTAATAAATTAATAATAATAATTTTCAATTATTTATATGATTATGTATAAAATGATTTTTATTTACTTATATCTATAGGAAAATGATCACCCTGTATAAATGTAAATTTTTTAGGTTGTTCTTATATTTTTAATTGGTACAATTTTAGGGATGATATTATTGACTGTAATTTTAAATGTAAATAGAAACTTTTTATATTGATAATTTACACAATGTTTATGGATGCCCTGTAGATTTTATAGTGTATTTTTTTTCTGAATAAAATGTTTATGACTCTGGTGTTTGAATTTTAATTTTGATCAGTATATATATTTGTTATATTAGCACTAGCTTCAGTGCAATATGGGTTGCCTACCTCTTTTACTAGTCAGTCAATATTATAGGTAATTATGCCAATTAAATTGAAATCAAATAATTAATGTACTTACTTTCTCTCATTCGTGGATTCTGCTAAATAGGGGAAAATAAATAACCTGCTAATATGCAATTAACCTTATTTTTGGGTCTTATTAAATTTTCTCAAAGAATTATGTTTTTAGTAAAATTTTCATAACAACTTTTATTTGACACAATTTTTAAATTTAAACCTAAACGGGTCAGTTATTATAAATCTCAATCTTACTCATAAATTAAATGGTTATTATTCACAGAATTTTGGCTGATTTTCAAATGTTCATTACAATGTCTAAAATGGCTTTCCGAACTGCGATCCTGACTCCCTCTAAGTTCTTAACTTTGAATTTTGATGAAATGTAAATTAAGATTTCTGTTTATGTATAAAATCCTATTTTTCCCATGAATGCTTTTGCTTGAAGGATGTTTGACAGAATAGACTGTCTTTTAATTAATGTAATTTGCCTCCTTGTGCTGATTTAGATAAAATAAAATAGATTTCAAACCTTGGTTCCTCGCTAGTTGTTGTAGGTATCTTTAGATGTGATTATTCTTGATATATATACTGTTTATATAGTAGTTTATTGCTTTAAAACTTCAATTAACACTTCTGTTTGTTCCAGTAATAACATGGGTCTTCTTTACACAAAATATACATTAAATCTTTAAATTTTTTGGGAAGCAAGAATGACGCTACTCTGGTGTCTGAATTTATTTAACAACCACCAATAATTAACGAACAAAAGCGGAAAACAGGAAATCCAAATGTTATTTTCTGTTTGATATCAAAGCATCCTTTCTTGAAATTAATTAATACATTTTTTTTGGCAGCTATTCACCCGGTAAGTTCAAATATCATTATGCTAGATCGTCATTATAAAATGACATTTAGCCTTCTTCTATCCAAATGTTATTTCCTGTTTGATATCAAAGCATCCTTTCTTGAAATTAATTAATACATTTTTTTTGACAGCTATTCACCCGGTAAGTTCAAATATCATTATTCTAGATCGTCATTATAAAATGACATTTAGCCTAACCTTACTTCCAGAACATCATAACCAAGAATAAATTCACAATAACTTTCAAAACTACAATAAGTTTATATTTGTTGCACTCTTGATTTGAAAAGTCCCACAACACAAACACTGTCTTTGGTAAACTCCAGTTCATTGTTCACATAAAAAAAACTTTTATCTAGGTACATTATACAAAGTGTTTGTTTATTCATTACCTTAAGGTAATTGATTTAGAACATAATTCTTTGATATGTATGTCATGCTTAACAGTTTAATCTATTTGCGTATAGATTTTTGGCTCTTTTAAATTCATTTAAACTGAGATACTTTCCAAATTTGCTAGTTATAAATTTCAAAAGTTTAATTAATGATCATTTTAACAAATGATGGCTTTATATCTTTCATTGCTCATCCGAATAACACTGACTATCAATAATAGAGAATATGCTTGTATTAATGTTATTATTTTGTTTTCTGTTTTAGTATAAAGGAAAATATCTCGAACGATTTATAGAAATTTATATGGCCTTTGCATTATGTACACTCTAATGTACTAACAGTTTATAATGTGCACTTTCCCAGCACAATATATATATATATATATATATATATATATATATATATATATATATATATATATATATATATATATATATATATATATAGATAAACTGAAACTGGATACTGAACACTTGATAGGGGTTCTAGGAGGCCTAGTTCGCGCTCATTTAAAGAATTTGAACATTGAAAAGTCGCGATCTCCTCATTAGTGAATAATTTTTTACGAAAATTCACTAAAATACTGAAAACAGAATCACAGTTGCGACTGCAAGGCGACATTGCCTTTAGATGGTGATGTTGACGACCCTCCGTGGAAAAGGTTATATTTCTGAAATAGCTTTAAAAAGCGCTTTTTTTTGAGGAAGCACCCCCTTTTTTTTGTTAAATACACTTTTCAACTTTAACTGAAGCTTTATACAAAATAATAAGGCGGCGTAGATAATAGCATCATTTTTAGGTATTGTTGCCTTTTCAATTTCACGCAGTATGTAGCGCCATATCCTCTAGAGTTTTAAACTCAGCCTAATGGTCTTAATGGTAACATACAAAGTTTGTCTATTTAATTAGCAAGAATGTAAGTAAACCAGACTAGAGCATCGTGAATTGGAACAAAATGTCTCCACATCTGTTTGCGGACAGCCGTCGACAAAAGGGGTAACTTTGGGTAAACTGCTCTAATGATTAGAACTGTCGAGACTACTTTGAAGTTAAGATTGAAGTTTGACATTTAGTGCGGTAAGTAATATAGGTGTTTAATAAGAATCTCGAATTCCCTACTAATACACTAAAACTTGTAAAAGTTCTTGACTTAAGTTATTTCATGAATGTTTTACAGAAGTGTTTAAAAATACGTTTTTAAATATAAACGTCTGGACGCTGCAGATGCGTTATGGTAGCGAAATTTCATAGAAAGTATTTTAATGCTAAATATGAAGGGGTAAGAAGCAAAAGGGTATAAGTGCATTCTGGCATGAAAATGAGTTACGTGCAAAATTGAGTAGTCTAGAGTTGAAACTACTTTGGTGCATTTAGTGCCATATATTAATGAGTGAAAAAACCGTGTTACTGAAATCTGGCAAGTCGTTGGTGAAAAAACGATACATTTGTACTTGTACCTTTTTGCTTTCAAATTTCGGTCACTAGGTGGAGACAGTAGTGCACTTGTATCTTTCTGAAGTGTGAACATTATTTTTCGTTTTGATACAAAATTATCATTAAAATGACTGAAAACAAAGCGGATGAAAAACAGACACGTGCTCAAGCTAAGACAACGATAATTCTTGTAGTATAATATTAAAGTTTCAAACGTTTTTCTTAATAAAAAATAGAAATTAATAATGATCAACAAAACATAACATATTAGCATGCTGTGAATATTTTCAACACAAACCATTAACGGCAGTCCGGCACCAACAAATGCTCACTCAAGTCTGTAACGCGGTTAAATTCAAATTACATTCTATATTCTTTTTCCAACTTTTAAGATTTTACTTAGAATCTTAGTTATTATACCTATTAGCATACTAGCTTACTTAATCTTAGTTAATCTGACTTGGCGTCTGGCAAAAAAAAAATACATCAATAGAATGAATTACTTTTATTGAAAGTATTGTGGAGATATTATTCATCAGTACCGTACTGCTATTGACACATTTATTTTCAATAGTGTCAAACGCTATAAACCTAATGAATCTGAATTAGGAAGTGATTCTGATCCTTTTGCAACTGATGAGGATAGTAAATATAATCCAGATCTCGACACGTCAACCGATGAGGATAATAAAGCATCAACTCACGGTAATATTTTTATACTTTTACTCGAAATGAAAACAAAAAAAAATACCTATATTTTTTAGTCACACCTAAGAGGACATGAAAAAGACAAAAGAGACAAGAGGAGTGGAAAAGAATGAAGGCAAAACTAGCATGAACAACTGGAAAGGAATATAAGACTGAACTTCCTGAAACATACCTGCAGATATGGCTGCAAAGAAATTTCAAAAAATGCTGTCAGATAAATTTTTGTCAAGTTCTATACACTTGGTACCTATGACTTGCAAACAAATTCCATTGGTTCATGCGTGAAGAAGGTGTTGCCTAAAAGAATAAAAACTGATGCACACTCCAGTAAAAGTTATTTCACCCGGATTTTCCTGATGAACTTTAGAATATGCAAGCAGTTCTTAAATACCTTAACAATAACCAACCGAAGATTCACTACAGTGCGCAATAAAATATCCGAGGAAGGTTTTGTGCAAACAGAACAACGTGGTAAACATCCTCCATCCAATAAAATAAGTGAGCAGAGGCGTAATGATGTTATTTCACACACCACAATGTTTCCGAGATATAGGAGCCACACAAAATTCTGCCTTTCGGTATCTATCTCCGAATTTAGAGATTAAAAAAATGTATTCTCTTTATCCTGAATGGTGCTCAAAATTAGATAAGTCACCAGTGAAGGAATCATACTACATACATATTTTTTGCACTCAGTTGAACCTGAAATTCCACAAACCACATTCGGATACATGTCATACATGCGATCACATAAATAATTTAATAAAAAATTGTCGCTGTGAAGTGGTAATCACAAAAAGTAAGAGAGACCTGGAAGTTCATCACAGAATTGTTGAAAGTGTCACAGCGGCTTAAAAAAGAGACGTTAAATATTGCACGGATAATTCAGTGTCTATTTGCTTAATAAGCTTCGATTTGGAAAAAACGCTTGCTACACCTCTGCTCACCACTAATAAATTGTACTATTTAAGGCAACTAAGGACGTATAATTTCTGCATTCATGAAGTTATATCTGGAAAATCTTACATGTATGTTTGATGACAAACAACAGCTTCACGAGGCTCTCAGGAAATTGGGACCTGTTTGTTGAGGGTGAGAAATAATCTTCTTACTTTTAGAATAATAATTTATGCTTTTTTAGTATGTTCAACAGTTCCCAACAAAAGCTAATCACTTAATTGCCTACTCTGACTCTTGCGGAAGTCAAAAAAACAAAAATATAGCTAAACTTTTCAAGTTTCTGGTCCAATGTACTAGTCTGAAAAGAATAGACAATAAATTCTTTGAATCCGGGCATTCTTACATGGAGTGTGATAGATCCCTAGGGCAAATTTAGAAAAGAAAGAAAGACAATCCTTCCATATTTGTACCAAATGATTGGGTCAATAGTATTAAAAATACTAGCAAAAATTTTATCGTCAAATGAATGAATGGTGATGACTTTGCGTGATTCCAATACCTTCATGACCATATAAAAGATCCCAAGAAGGATGAGGAGAACAAAACATTCAGATGACGCGATATTGTATGGTTCACTTATAAAAGGAACACTTTCTGAATTTTTCGTTTAATATGTCTAGAAATGAAGGTTGACCTTTCAGTATTACAAAAAACTACTCCCTGCTGAAAAAAGAAGAAACTTAAAATTGGACAGTTTGAATGCAAAATTAAACAAACACACTTTGAAGATTTCATTTGAAAAGTTTGATAATTAAAGACACTGTTAGATTACATACCTCCTATCCATCACCAATTTTATTCTTATTTGCCTCACGAGAGTAAGTCAAGAGAAATAGAAGAAAAAAAACAGATAGAAACTGAAATACCGTCAAGTGAGGCATCAGAAATAGGAGAGCATGATGCTATGGGGGAAGAAGGAAGTGAACTGTTGATATCAGATTATAATGACTGAATTTGTTTTGCATTAAGTTTTAAAATTACTAACTACTTGCTTTTTGTAATAAAACATCTCAAACTACTAACAACATGTTTACTTTCATTTGGTGACAAAACGGTACAAGTGCAACAAAAAAAAAATTGGAGCTTTTTTTTTGATAATGTGCTCATAATAGGAAAATTGTGCGAAGTTATGCATGTTGATTAATGAAAACAACAAGATTCAAACAAGTATTCAGATTTTTAAATAAAGCAAGAACTTTAAAAGTTATTTAGTCCACTTCTCTTTTTTTTTAAACTTGTACCCTTTTGCTTCTTACCCCTTCATATGTCGTTTTCTAAAGACATACAATTTAGTAGATAGTATAACTTTTATAGTAGAAAAAATGTAACATATTTTATCAGAATAACCTTTGTTAGAAAAACTATAGACATTTCTCGAAAATAGATTTAAAATTTCCCTAAAACCTAGTCCGACTTTTCTGGACAATGTAACTATTCAACCAATTTACACAAAAACCAAAAACTACACCAACCAAGATATGAATATTCACGGAAAATTTCTTGAGAGAAATTGCCAAGAAATGGAGGTGCATAAAAATTTTGAACAATTTGTTTTACGAAAATTCGACTTATAGTGAGTTTTCTTTAAAAAAATCACTAATGGGGAGATCCCGACTTCTGAATTTTAAAAAAATTCTTCAATTGAGCGCTAATCAGGCCTCCCAGAATACATATCCGGGTTTAGTTTCAATTTTTATATGTTTATAATATATACAGAGAGCCATTGAAGGGATAAAGGGCATTACGCCGTTATTGGTGCATCGCATTAAATTGAAAGCGGTGGCACCCATCAAACAACGACATGGGCCCATGAATCCAAAGTTACAAGAGATTGTAAATGTGGAAGTTAATCGCATGTTGGAAGAAACTGTCATAGAGGCTTCGAGTTCCCCAATCCTAATTGTGAGGAAAAAGACGGTAGCCCGAGGTTCTGTATAGAATTTCGGAAGTGTCAGAGAAGGATGCGTACCCGTTGCCGCATATATCCAGTATTTTGGATAAGCTGCGAGAGGCCAGGTACATATCGAGTTTGGATTTAAGACAAGGATATTGGCAAATACCACTTGATCCGCAGAGCCGGCCGATTACGGCGTTTACTGTCCCTGGTAGGGGACTGTATAAATTCAAGGTCATGGTATTTGGGTTGCATTCGGCCTGTGCTACGTTCCAGCGCTGTTTAGTTTACGTACTGGGTCCAGAAACAGAACCGTATGCGTTTGCGTATTTGGATGATATTGTGGTATTGGGGAGAACATTTGAAGAACACTTGTCGAATCTGAAAGAAGTTTTTCGGCGGCCACGGGCCGCTAACCTTCAGATTAACCCGGAAAAATGTCAGTTTGGAAGGCAAACCTTAAAGCATCTGGGTCACGTGGTGACGCCTGACGGTATATGTACGGACCCAGATAAAGTCGAGAGTATTAAGCAGATACCGCCCCCGGTAAACGTCTGGAAGTTGAGGCAGTTCTTAGGTATGGCATCCTGGTATAGGAGATTTATTCCGTCGTTTGCTCAGATCACATCCCCGCTCACCAAGTTGCTAAAGAAGGGTAATCGCTTGCAATGGGGGTCGGATCAGGAGCACGCCTTTGTGACTTTGAAAGGGAAGCTAACTGAGGCTCCAGTATTGGCTTGCCCGGATTTCACTAGGCCGTTCACGTTGCAAACCGACGCGTCTGAACGAGGTTTGGGTGCCGCTTTAATCCAGCAAATAGAAGAGAAAGAAAGGGTAATTGCCTCTTCCAGTAGAACTTTGACGAGGGCCGAACGTAACTATTCGGTGACCGATAAAGAATGCCTGGCTATTGTCTGGGGCGTCGAGAAAATGAGGCCGTATCTGGAGGTGTATCACTTTACAGTGCTGACCGATCACCAGTCATTAAAGTATTTGCATTAAATGCGTTCTCCAGCTGGAAGAATATCTCGCTGGAGTCTGTATTTGCAATAGTTTGATTTTGAGGTAGTATACAGGAAAGGGGCGTATAACAAGGTGGCTGTCCCGTTCTTCGTTAGTGATAAATCCGAGCGAGAGTGAGATGTGCGTTGCCGAAGATTGTCAGAATGACAATTGGTACAAGTGTAAGTTCGAGGAGGTGTCGTCTCATCCCAGTACGTACCCTGATTACTGTATTCGGGATGGCCGACTGTATAGTCAGTTCCTGGATCCGTACGATTACGCTGAAGTAGAGCTGTCCGATCCATGGAAGCACTGTGTCCCGAAAAAACTGCGCCGACGCATATTGGAGGAAAACCATGATGCTGCGACAGCTGGACATTTAGGAATCGCGAAGACCATTTCCCGTCTGGCCAGGAAATATTATTGGCCATGAAGGTTACGTGAAACTGCAAAGTATGTAAGAAGTTGTTTACACTGTCAGAGTTACAAGACGTGCCAGCAGAAAACGGCTGGTATGTTCCTCGCTGAAAGGTTTACTGAGTTCCTGAAAGAGTGGGATATCAAACATAGCCTGACTCCGGTGTACAGTCCCCAGTGTAATCCGGTGGAGCGACAGAATTGGACGTTAAAGACGATGATAGCCCAGTTGTGTAATGTTAATCACAAGGCTTGGGATCAGCGTCTGCCCGAGCTGATGTTTGCCTATAATACATCGAGAAATGAGTCATCGGGATTCACTCCAGCGTTCCTGAACTTTGGAAGGGAGTTGAATGTACCGAGCTCTGTGTTCCCTACGGTTGAAGGAGAGAAGTGTCAGGAAGCCTCGGTGGGAGAAATATCGAAACATGCCTTGAAAATGGGCAGGTTGAAGGATGTATATGAGCTAGTGCGCTTGCACCTCTCCAGGGCTTTTAACCAGCAGAGCCACTATTATAGCCTACGGAGAAGAGACTGGCGATGCAAGATAGGCGATGAAGTGATGCGGGTGAAACGTTATTTGTCTTTGAGTGAGAAGAAGTTCGCAGCCAAATTGGCTCCGAAGTATTCTGGCCCTTTCACCTTAACCAAGGTCATTTCTCCAGTTGTGTGCCCCACGATGGCGGCAAGCGAATTATGCCGAGTGCATGTAAGCCGAGTCGTGGTCACTTGCCAGTAGGCAGGTATTTATGCCTCGCCGCAGATCTGGAGAACAAGTTGACGACGACCACAACAAGAATGGAGACCTGTAAGGCGTTGGCAGCCAAGCTGAGACAGGAGCCGCCCCGACGAGTATTTCACCGGGAATACCAGGTCCTGGAAAAGTTTAAATGGGACCAGAAGTGCAGACCGTGCCTGAATCTGAAGAACTCCCGGCCGATGCGAAGATTGTCCCCTGAGCTTGCGGCGCGTTTGGCAGATGACAGAGCTCCCAGGACGAGGAGTATCCGACAACGCCTGAGGGAATATAGATCCCCGGGTCAGGCTACGAACCGACGTATGCAGAAACAGTTCGTGTTTCCTGATGGCGGGATACGGAGGATCCGTATTCCGGCCGATAGCCCGCCTCTTCAATGTGATTGAGATTAATCTCCGAGAAATGTCGACATGTGAAATGTTGAGCAGGAATAATTGTTTTGTTTTCTCTCACTCGATATGGACGCAGAACGTAGATACAGTGGATTGGTAATTTTCGACCATGAGCTACAAGCACAGATTGACCAGGTTGTGGAATCGAGGGTAGCAACCTTACCCAAGAAGGTGTGCGCCGTGATCCCTGGTGATGACGTCGTGATGACGGAAATGGTCGCAAGTAGGGCTGAGGCAATGCAGCCGATATCTAAGCGCAAGTTATGTTGGCGCTGTGGCCAATCAGGTCACATGCGGTCGCAATGTGAAGGGCGACCGTGTGTATTTTGTTACCGATGTGGGAAGCGAGGAACGCTGTCCCGAAGATGCCCTTGTTGGAGAAGGAAAACGCCTCAAAACAGGTAGTAATCCCCTGTGTAGAAGTTAGTTCCCGATCAGTGGGTGTACAGTGCTCGCTGATGGAGTCCAGCGTGGGAGTTGGTGAAGTAATTGGAAGACGTGCTCGACGTGGGAATCTAGCTACTTGCTAGTGGTGTCTTCAGTCAATTCTCTTCGCCAGAGTCTTCTTATTCTCTCCCTCCCCCATTTTGGACGCTTGTGCAAAGTGCCACTGAAACTGTGTAGTGACAGTGAAGTAAGTTAAGTTAGTTTTAGGTGTCCCTTCGTTTTGGCATTGTGGCCGGGCGTTGCTTTAGGTTAAGGACTATGTATATTTAATTTTAGGAATCTTTGATTTTTTTTTCTCTCTTGCGCGGCGTTGGCGTTACCTCAATAAGTCTACTCAACGAACGATGTTGAGGAGGTTGAGTAGTAACACATCTCTACGGGATATAATAACTTTCGACCCCTGGCTATAGTTTTCTTCTCCACTCGAGTTACCCTAGGACAAGGCTGTTATGAAACAGTAACTTTGTGGTGTTCTACGAGGACCTTATCGGAAGTCCTCACGGGGATCTAACCTCGTCCTATTTAATAGGGAATAAAGATGGCGCCCGAGGATATTTAACTTAGAATATTATGGTCACGCCCGAATGACGGATTGGCAACTTATCCGTCGGGCCTCTGCTGAGCCGGAGCATCACAACCTCTATAACGCATTTGCTGCGTACAGACTGTTTTTTACCTTCTGTTTCTTTGTTTTTGCTGAGTTATGTACATATAAACATCTTCGCTGGCCTGGTGCGGTAAGTTAAAAACCGTTTAAAGGAGGTATGGCAGAAAAATGTGAAAAAGGCAGCTTTTAGAGGTCCAATTAAGCTGTTTTTTCGCTTTTCTGCTCATATTTTCTTTTTACTAGAATGTTCAGTTTTGATACATGATAAAATCTATATAAAACCAGCGTGGGTACTAAATTATAATAATAATAATAATAATAATAATAATAATAATAATAAAAATAATAATAATAATAATAATAATAATAATAATAATAATAATAATAATAATAATAATAATAATAATAATAATAATAATAATAATAATAATAATAATAATAATAATAATAATAATAATAGTTTATTGAACAATATACACATATTTGTTTTAGTACAAATAACTTATAAAATACATTAGAGCTAATTAGTCAATAAGATAATAATCACCTAAGTCAGAGACTTGTTGGTGATACTAGCAATATAATTTCTTTCTCAAAAATACCTAGTGCACATAATCCAAAACAATTGCGAAGAAATTCAACTGAAAAAAAACAAAACCAAGCCACATATTATTAAAACCGATGTCCAGCATATGTGCCCAACAATTTAGATCACTAAAATACCACACATTTTTATTAAAAAATAACAATGAGTTCACGGATAAATACAATTGTTTCTCCAAAAATTTTGTTCCTATTTTGTTTAAAGAACCTGGTTCGATCGAGCTAACCAAAACCTTTATAATTTGGCAGGTACATTCCTTTTGTAAATAAAAATTGAATTTTCGGTAAATTTGCAGATTAGCGCACATGGAGTTTTAATTTTTTTTCTAGCTACCCCTTCTGGATGCACAAACCACAAGAAACATTTCTTGCCAACAGCCCCCAAGGAAGTAACGTGACCAGGGGCGAATAGGGGTGCTGAGCGGGGCCGAAGATAAAAAGGAAATGTGAGCAGAAAGTGCAAACAAACCAACTTAGTTGGACCCCTATAAGCTACATTTATCCCATTTTGCAGCTATACCTTCTTAAAATACTGTTCACCTCGCCGAGAACCCCTATTGACCGCAGGTCCCGTAACTTTATTGAGGGTGTTTTTTGTTGTTTACATTGTTTTGGTTTACGCATTAAGGGTGGTTGTAGGCATGCAGAAGGAAAAGAAGAACCCCGCTAAGAAACAGCGAACCAAGATTTTTAATTTTGTTAGATTGTTTGTTTAAAATATTTTTCAAAAAATAATAGAAGTTGAGGTTGCCTTGTTTGCCAGTCTCACATAGAGAGCTACAATATTTTATCATCTTTAAAAAGTCGCTTGAGCTGCATCTTATAAAATTATTTTGACAATTACACGGTGGCCCATAAGTCATTGGTGATACCTACATTTTTTTTTCGGACACCCTTTTGTTATTGCATTTTTTCATTTTTTATCGAAATATGATGCATGTTTGTAAGAAAAAAAATCGAGGCTCTTAAGCCAGTTTTCTTAGAAACATTTAAAGTTTATTTTAGGAAAATTTTTGTACATTTTCAAACAATAAGTTATTTTGATACAATATGGTACATTGTTTCTAGTATATATGTTATACAGGTAACCAGATTGATGCCTGCTTGCATTATAGAGACATTTGCTACTAAACATATTTTAATGAAAATTCACTTCCATAACGCACTGGCTGCGTCCAGAATTTTCTTTTTAAAGGTTGCCAACATTTGGACCCATACTATCAAAAATCATCGTTGTACTTTAAAGCAACTTCAATCGCTGCAAGAGTGGTCGAGATCTTAAAACAATCAGAGCTGAGAGGAGCAATTTTTCACGTACTTGGTTTGTAATCTTTTTTTAGCCAGTCTTGAAAGAGAAGCTTTAAATTACTCTGCTTTGCTTTGCTCAAATCTCATTTGTACAGAGGGTGGTTACAGTGATAAAGAGCATGTAAACTGTGATCCCGAGTGAAGCGGAGTTTGTGCAGAAGTGGCTTTTTTATTTTCATAAATAAAGTACTTCCAAGGCGCTCACGTCTGGAAGGTTAATTTTAAATTTATTTCTTAAGAAGTAGCATGCCTTTTACAAGTGCATATCCTTTTGCGGTGTAACTATTTTGCTAACGCCCTTAGGTTAGTTTAATTCAGTTAAAAATTGCTGTTTCAACAACAACGATATAAATATAAATCTCTGGACGCAGCAAGTGCGTTATGGTAGCGAATTTTCTTTAAAATCTTTTTTATAGCAAATGTCTTTCTTTGATGAGAGCAGGCATCAAACTTGGTTGCCTATATAGTAGAAACAATGTATCATATTTCATCGAAATAAATTTATTGCTTGAAAATATATAAACATTTATCAAAAGTCTGGATGCAGCAAATGTGTCTTGGAAGTGAATTTCCATAAAAATCTTTTTAATAGCAAATGCGAGCAGGCATCAATCTGATTATCGGTATAGCCTATGTAGTAGAAATTTACTATATTTTATCAAAATTACTTATGGTTTGAAAATATACAAATATTTTCCGAAAATAAAGTTAAATGTTGGTTTCCTAACCAGCAAAGCTTACGTTAATAGCAAATTGAGTTATTGAAATTTGAAAGATTTAATGTCAATTCGGTAAATTTGCAGATTAGCTCCCGAACGCTTTTCAAAAAATTGTTTTCAGAAATATTACTAGGACTCCACCTGGATTCGTTAAAACTCGAGGAATAAAACGTTTTAAAGTTTGTTATAAACCTTTCAATTTCATCAAACATCTGGTATTCAGTGCTGAAATTAAAATATGGGTGAGGTTGGAACATCGGTGACAAAAATTTCGAAATTTTTGTTGATAAAACCGCGTAAAAAATCTCAAAACATGGAAAAAACTTGATTCTGGATGGATTTTTGTCTGTCAGTCATTCGGTCTTCGAGCTGTAACGTCCGACTGTTAGTAGTCGCAATAACCTTCGAACGAATTGATATATCATCGTCAAATTTGGTGCCCAGTTCGCACCGACAAAAGAACGCTTCGAATTGTTTTTGGGTAAGATCGCTTCAAAGGACAGGGGATAAATGAGGGGTAATTTTGTGAAAACAAAATTTTTTGTTAAAACTCGAGTAATATAACGTTTCAGAAGTTTATGGGTACAGAAGTACGAATATTTTCTTTGTGGTCAAGTCGTGGACACTCAGTTAATTACATGAGAATGCATTTCTGAGAAGAGTAGATTATCATTGCTATGTGGAAGTTATGATTCAATTTGCAGCAGTATTTATTATGTTTTTAAATATTTCATGCCCGATATTGCTATATTTCGATTTGACGCATAAAAATACATAACATATGATGCATCTGTTCATTATGTAGAGGAATCTTACTATTACAACTGCCTAGTTCACCAGACGCCAACCTTTGAAAACAGTTGCCAACAGTTGAATAGCTGTGTTAACATATCCTCGGCTTGGTGCAAAACTATCACTTAGTCCATTTAGAAAGAATTTGAGTAAATCGCAATTAAAGATTTCTGGCCCTTGTAACCACATTGTTTTTAAGCTGGATTTTAACAATTTTAGGAGTTATTTGTACTTAAGGATACTTAAGAGAAACAATATGTTTAATTTCAATATGCATTCAAATTCTTGTGATGAGGGGACATAGGATGTCAAAAGAATAATTACTACTGGACATAGGCTTATTTATTTTTAAAAGTTTGTTGGTGATAATAAGGCATATTTGAAGTTTTGTAATATTTTTTTATTTATTTAAATAAAGCAACTTAACATAAGTTTAAATTACATAATGATAATGTACAAAAACTTTTGGATTGGTAACGGTAGACTTATTCATGTGGCAAATTAAAAAAAAGTCCTGGTATTCCTTGGCGACAGCATTCTTCTTGCAGTAGCAAATTATACAATCATACTTTATCTTTGAAATGAGTATTAATTTATCTCTAAAAGGTTTTAGAGTATATTCCAGAAAACTTACTGTTTCTTTTCTAGAGCTCTGTTGAATGTTAATTTTAAAAAAAATCAATTTGTAGTTTGTATGCAAATTTTAAAATATGGGGGTTAGCAAAGCCCACTTGCACACAGCTAATGTCTGTCCACTTAACAGTATTTCCTGTGGGGTCTTTGGCTAATCTTTGGTACATTGTACCAGTATGTCTTTGATATCAAAAACTCAGTTTGATTTAGCGCATAAACAAAATAAGGTTGTCTTACACATGCCTTGCGTGCAACGGTGGCCCATTGCCCTGGAGTGTATATTGGAATGCGTCTGACACATCTCTCTATGACATTATACATAAATCTCCTTCATTGACCAACCTCCATACAGCCTAAAATTATTTTAATTTGGTATGTAACTGCAGCATAAAGTAGCATAATGTACATAAATTTGTTTTTATTCTAGCCTGCGCAATTATTAGAATAAAACGATATTTCTTTGCACCCACTGTCTACCTTCATTCTAATAAATTTTAAAATGCAATTGCCTATCTCGTAGGTTTCTCGGCAAGCTATGGCCTCATGCCATTAATAACAATGCCCCTGTTTTTTGGCAGCTTCATAAACTGTTAAATTGTATGTGCTATTTTTGACTTGTAATATGCTTGACCGACCTGTATCTTGGGGCATTGTAACACTTGCTGAAGATCAAAAATTGTAACTGCAGCATAAAGTAGCATAATGTACATAAATTTGTTTTTATTCTAGCCTGCGCAATTATTAAAATAAAACGATATTTCTTTGCACCCACTGTCTACCTTCATTCTAATAAATTTTAAAATGCAATTGCCTATCTCGTAGGTTTCTCGGCAAGCTATGGCCTCATGCCATTAATAACAATGCCCCTGTTTTTTGGCAGCTTCATAAACTGTTAAATTGTATGTGCTATTTTCGACTTGTAATATGCTTGACCGACCTGTATCTTGGGGCATTGTAACACTTGCTGAAGATCAAAAATTGTCAAGCAAAAGCTGTTATTTGAAGAAGCTTTCAACTTGTCATTATCTTTTTTTTTTCGCATTGTTTCTTTATTTAATAGGTGATTTTCGACATCATGTTTCAACTGAATTTTCTCTGTATCATTTGAGTTTTGGTAATTGACGCATAAATCACACTGATCCTTTTTAGGAATATGAAATCCTATATTAAATTCATTTACAAATATCCAGCGATACATTGATTCGCGAACGATGTGTTTATTATTGTCAACTCTGTTTTCTTTACAATAGTTAATATACATTCGGAACATTTTTGAAATATTTAATGATCCAGGTAAATATTTATTTGATGTGATTTTTTACTAAAAGTTCTTGTTCCTCGCTTATGCGGGTTTTTGCTTTGTTTCTACCCCTATTGTCTCTATCTATGGTCAATAGATTGTTTTTTGAAATACTGACCTTCGCGGCTACGGTTTTAACAACTTGGTGACTTCTTCCAAGTGTATTTAAGAAAAATGTTTGACAGACATTTTCTCTATTTCCTTCTTCTGAAGACAAATGGTTGGACATTGGAATTGTCTTTATCACTATTATCAACTGGTACTTGGACATCTTGGCTTCTACGAACGCGGTGTCGTTTGTTTTTTTTTTATTAGTAAATTTTTATTTAAAAAAATTCACTAATAGAGAGGTATCTATGGTGAGACTTTGCCAACATTTTTTCAAATGAGCGCGAATTTGGGCCCCTAGAACCCATATCCGGGGTTAGTTTCGATTTGTATATGTTTATATATATATATATATATATATATATATATATATATATATATATATATATATATATATCCAACCACTAACTCAAAAAATAATTAACCGATTTTGATAAAACTCGGCAAGTGCCTTTCTTTTATTAATAGCTTGGATGAGTTCGTTAGCCAGAAAAATCTGACACGGTTTTCCGGGAAAAAATTGTATACGTTAATTATAGGGTGTCTTGAGCTGCATCTTATAAAATTGTTTTGACAATCACCGGCTGGTGAGTCGATCGTTGGTGATCCCTACAATTTTTTTTCGAACAGCCTTATTTTATTGCATTTTTTATCGAAATATGTTTGTAAGAAAAAAATGAAGGCGCAGTAAGTGCGTTTTGGTAGCAAATTTTCATTAAATGCTTCAAATTTCAATAACTCAATTTGCTATTAACCTAAGATTTGTTGGTTAGAAAACCAACGTTTAAGGTATATTGTCGGAAAATTTTTGTACATTTTCAAACAATAAGTTATTTTGATAAAATATGGCACATTGTTTCTACTATATATTTTGCTCATAACCTTATCTCGTTTCTGTGCTTCTGTGTGCTCTGGAGAATGCATTAACAAGTCGTTATTGTAGTGTAAAATTAAAATTTACTAAATATGGTTTTGATAAAGCAGAATGAAAATAGTGAATTTATTGACTGAGGAGTAATATTGTGTTGTATACTGGGAGAGTGTTTGAAAATGATCATGTTATATTCTATAAATTAATTAATTATCAACATATTATGTAAAATACTTCAACCACTTTATTTAAAACGTTAAAATGGTGGGATATACTGTTTGGTTTGTTTTATTAGTGAATTTTTATTTTAAAAAATTCGCTAATAGAGAGGTATCGATGGTGAGACTTTGCAAATATTTTTGCAAATGAGTGCCAACTAGGACCCCGAGAACCCATATCCGGGGTTAGTTACAATTTTTATATGTCTCTATATATATATATATATATATATATATATATATATATATATATATATATATATATATATATATATATATATATATATATATATATATATATATATATATATATATATATATATATATATATATATTTGTGTGTGTGTGTGTGTGTGTGTGTGTGTGTGTGTGTGTGTGTGTGTGTGTGTGTGTGTGTGTGTGTGTGTGTGTGTGTGTGTGTACGTATGTATCCGCACGATAACTCAAAAAGTTAATAACTGATTTGGATTAAACTCGGCAAGAATCTTTCTTTTAATCATGGCTTAGATAAGTTTGTTTGCCAAGAAAATCGGACTAGGTTTTCCTAGAAAATTACATAGCTATTTTGATGAAATTTGGTGAATATGTTGCCTTGTTTTATGATTTATCGTATTGTAAACTGACGTCCAAACTGCGACACATTACATAGAGCAACACTTATAAGAAAGAACACAATGTTTTTATATGTTGTGTATTGTGTGTTGCCTAAGATATCATACTAAGTTTAGCAGGTCGCTTCCAACACTATAGGATTAAAAATGCATTGCCAAAAAAAATAAATTGCTTATCCTTTAACCAAAATATTAGTGAATTTTTATTTTAAAAAAATCTGTAATAGAGAGGTATCGATGGTGAGACTTTGCACAATTTTTTTTCAAATATCCATCCCATAACTCAAAAATTAATTAACCGATTTCGATGAAACTCGGCAAGTGCCTTTCTTTTATTAATGGCTTGGATGAGTTCGTTAGCCAGGAAAATCGGAAAGGCTTTTCCGGGAAAAAAATTTTCCCCGAAAATTACAAAGCTGTTTTAATAAAATTTAAAGGGTATGTTGCCCTGGGAGAGACCTTACTACGTATCAAAATTCAACTTTCGGAGTTTATAAAAAAATGAGTTATTCAAATTTTGATTTTTCTTTCGGAATTTTTTTTTCCAAAAATTACAAAGGTATTTAAATTAAATTTGGTGTATATGCTGCCTTAGGAAAGACCTTACTACATACCAAAATTAAACTTTCTAAGTTTACACAAAATTCAGTTATTCAAAATTGAAGCATTTAATAAAAATTCACTACCATAACGCACTTGCTGCGTCCCGAATTTTTTTTAAATCAACAAACCGCATAATAAAATCTCGTTGGCGATTTACTTCTCCTAAAGCCCGATATTCAGAAAATATAGAAAGTCGCATGTCTTTCGATATCTTATTCACACATTTTAGTCGACAGGTATTTTTACATGGCACTTTTACATGTTGTTTGCACTTAAAACTAAACAAAATTATTATAATAAACAAATAATACACTGTGACTCTGGCTGGTCTGGGTAACACTGCGTAAATGGCTCACGCGGTCAGAGAGCTCCACGTAGTGTTAGTCGGCAAATGCTCTTTTTAGTGCATACTATCCTATGTCCACAGTCTGGACATAGGCCACCTTATAATAATGAAAAAATCCTGTGATGCTGTTAGAATATTTTGCATTTTATAAATTGTAAAGGCGGTAAATTTAAAAATTTGGACTTATGATAGTTTTACAGCAAAATATTGATCTGTTTTACAACAAGCACTTAATAACCCATTTTTAGGAAAAAAAGGACTTAGGATAGTTTTGATCCAAGCCGACGATATGCGTTCACCAGTCTCGCAGAGGTTCTGATGGAACTCAACTGTTGCCACAAAATAGTCGTTGAAGGCAACGCGCGTTGATCACTCTACGACCGCTAAAATGTATCGGTAGTCAGAAGATAGCTGCTTAAACTCAGCTGGTGGCGCCTGTTGGACTCTTTCATTGTTATCTTCGATCACAGAAATTATTGTTGACGTTTTGAGATTCCACAGTCAATGTCAAGAGATTAATTAAGGTGATTTTGCACTCTTTCACAGTTAAGTCTAATTGTTAAAATTATTTCTCAAGATTTTATTGATTGCCGATTTCAGAAATAAAAACAGGAATCCTATAATGTCATAATCCAATATAACGCTGATAAGAAACATCTGGACTCAGAAAGTGCGTTATGGAAGCGAATTTTCATTAAAATGTTTTTAATAGGAAATATATATCTCTAATGCAAGTAGGCGTCAATCTGGTTACCGGTACAACCTATATAGTAGAAACAATGTACCGTATATAATCAAAATAACTTATTGCTTGAAAATGTACAAAAATTTTTCGCAAATAAACTAAAAATATTTCTGGGAAAACTGCCTAGCCAACAGACTTTAGGTTAATAGCAAATTGAGTAATTGAAATCAGAAGCATTTAATGAAAATTCGCTACGAAAACGCACTTACTGCGTCTCGATTTTTTTGTTAGGCACCTGCACCATATTTCGTTAAAAAATGCAAAAATTCAAAAATGCAATAATATGTATAAGGATGTTCGAAAAAATCTTGTAGATATCACCAAAGACTTATGGGCCATCCTGTGATTGGCAAAATAACTTTATAAGATGCAGCTCAAGACAGCCTATATTTAACGTATACAACTTTTTCTCGTATCCTATATAATAACAAGTATATTGAACTTTACCGTAGAAATGCGCCACCCTGTATATATGTAGATAACAGATAAAACTGAAACTAAACCTGCATATGGATTTTTGTGGGCCTGGTTTGCTCTGATTTGAAGAAATCTTTTTAAAATGTAAAGCCGCGGTTTCCTAAGTAACGAATTTTTCTACGAAAATTTGCTAAAAATTATAGATATAGACCGTTAAACCGTAAACTTAACCAACACCAACGCATCAGAGAAAAGGTCTATTTGTAATAAAATTTCTGGAAATATTTTACAAAATGAAGGATAATGATGGTTGAAGGTGAAACTTAAAGGTTTGCGGAACACTCTTCTTGCGACATTTTCTTTACATATACGTATTTGTTTGAGGTTATTTGCCTAAGTGTTGCGAATTTTGACGTTTCAAATCGCGACTATGAAGTTTTGAGGAAAACGCCTTTTTTAATGCCCTTCACTCTCTTGTTTTTAAACTTGCAGCTTAATGCATAGTTCACTCTTTATAATACAAACACGCGTACCAAATTTGGTTGCCCTTACTTTGATATTTCCGGAGATACAATTTCTATTCTTTCGAAGGCAACATTTGGGTTTTTTCTCGAAACGTCAAAGTTGCGATTTAAAACGTCAAAATCGGCAACATTTAGGCAAATAACTTGAATCTAGTACGGGCTATGGAAATAAAATGTCACAAGAAGAATGTTTTAAAAACTATGAATTCTTAGTTTCAACCGTCATTGTCCTTCATTTTAATAAAATGTTTCCAGAAAATTCATATCAAATAGACCCTTTCTCTGATGCTTGGCAGTAGTCTTATTTATAGAGTTTATCGTTTAATGGTATATAATTTTTATAGAATTTTCGTAAAAGCTCAATATATCCGTTATTATACAAGATATGAAAAAATTTTGTATATATTAATTATAGGGTGTCTTGAGCCACATCTTAAAAAATATTTCTACAATCACAGGGTGGCCCATAAGTCGTTGGTGATACAAATTTTCTTTTTTTTTAATCAAACACGCCTTATGGTATTGCATTTTTGCATTTTCCATCGAAATATAATGCATGTTTGTAAGAAAAGAAATTCTGGATGCAGCAAGTGCGTTATGGTAGCGAATTTTGATCAAATGCTTCATATTTGAATAGCCCAATTTGCTATTAACCTATAAGGTTGGCCAAGAAATGAGTTTTTCCGGGAACACTTTAAGTCTACTTTTGGAAATTTTTGTACATTTTCACACAATAAAGTTATTTTTATGAAACATGGCACATTGTTTTTACTATATATGTTATACTGGTAACCAAAATTGATGCCTGCTTTCTTAAAAAGAAAACACACATATTTTTTGCAATAAAAACATTATTATGAAAATTCACTACCCTAACGCACTTGCTGCATCCAGAGTTATATATATATTTGAGTCCGACATCAAATAGAAAACTCAAAACATATGTGAAAACGTGCTTTTCGTTTCTGTATAGGAGTTCAAATGGGATATAGGCGAAAATAGAAAATCGCTTTTTTCAGTTTGTTGACAGTTTCTTGAATGACAGTCGCAGAAAGTGGGTTTTCTCTACGGCATATTAAAGATCACAAAATTCATGAATTTTGTCGAATTTAAACCTACCCTACCCTCTTCGATAATAAGCTAGATCCTGATTGTGAAGTTCGAGTTTGAATCAGCCTGTATATACAGATTGAGTTACTCCACGCTTGTTGGTGAGTTATCGTCATATACATATCTTAATTTTTAATTTTTTTCCAAGCACATCTATTATTATTACAAATAGCCACCATATCCAAAAATTAAAATTCTGGGCGCAGCAAGTGCGTTATGGTAACGAATTTCCATTGAATGCTTCAAATTTAAATAACTCAATTTGCTGTAGTTGGATTTTGACATGTTTTTCCTACGGCAACATATTTACCAAATTTCATTACCATAGCTTTGTAATTCTTTGAGATAGAATTTTTTTTTCGGATAAGTTTTTACTGGTCTGATCGGGTTGCCTAGAGAACTTGTCCGTTGGACACACACACACACACACACACATACACACACACACACACATATATATATATATATATATATATATATATATATATATATATATATATATATATATATATATATATATATATATATATACATATATATAAATTGAAACTGACCTAGGATATGGGTTCTAGGGATCCTAGTTCGCGCTCATTTGAAAAATTTTTTGCACTGCAGTCGCACCATTGATATCTCTCTATTAGTGATTTTTTTTAATAAAAAAATACAACCATCCATATTGCGTGGTCCGTTACACCGATAACACAAAAAAAATAATGGGCCAACTTCGATCAAATTTAGTGTGTAACTTTCTTTTGTAAAAAGCTAAATCGGCCCAGTTTTTCCAGGAAAATTTTGTGTTTGTTTTCGGCACATTTTTATATTTATACTATATAAACTATATTTCAAAATTTAGATCCACAGCTTGAAAGAAAAAAAAATAGGCATTTAAAGAAAAAACTTTGGGTGCCACTGATGACCAGATAAACGCACAAAAGCTAAATATTATAAACAAAATCTATTCTATGTTGCAGACAAAGACTACGTTTGTTTGCGCAAAAAGACCAAGAGATGCCAGAAATTTTTGTTGTTAAAAAATTTGTTACTTTTTCTCTTAAAACGTCAAAGTCGCAATTTAAACGTCATAGTCGTGATTTAAACCTCAAAATCGGAAACTTTTAGCCAAGTAACCTTAGGCAAATACGTGCTATGTAGAGAAAATGTCACAAGAAGTACGTTTTACAAGTTCTTAAGTTTCAGCTTCAACCGTCATTGTGCTATATTTTACTAAAATACTATAATATACAGGGAGCTGTCAAATAGTAACTGAATGAAAACAAAATTAAACTCTTGTAACTCAATTGTTTCAAACATAACAGCCTGTATTTTGTGTTTCAGAAGTGACTAGTATCAAGATAAATGTTTAATGAGTTATTCACAAAGAATTTTTCGGATTTTCTGGAAAATTTTTTTTGCAAATTTTCATGCAAAAAAGTTTATTTGATAAAATATCACACACTGTTTCTACTATATAGGGTCCACTGGTAACCAAATTTGATGACTGCTTTAATTTAAAAAATACATATTTGCTATTAAAAACATTTTTATGGAATACACTACCATAACGCACTTGCTGCGCCCAGACTCTTTCAAATAGACTAAACTATATACATTTTCAGATTTATTGCCTAATCTTAATGTGACCTTATTCACTAATATCGTGCCTTATCTTTAGCTGGTTTCGGGTTGTAACCATTTGAACAAAAAATTGCAATATTAAGGTGTTCAAAAAAAAAACCACACAGTGACCATAACAGCTACGGATATCACATTTCCAGTTTTTAGCATGTTGCGGTACACTTGTACATACTGTCATATTAGTGAATTTTCTTAAAAAAAAAAATCACTAATGAGGAGATCCCGACTTTTGAATTTTGAAAAAATTTCTTCAAGTGAGCGCTAATTAGGCCCCCCAGAACACATATCCGGGGTCAGTTTCAATTTTTATATGTTTATATATATATATATATATATATATATATATATATATATATATATATATATATATATATATATATATATATATATATTTATATATATATATATATATATATATATATATATATATATATATATATATATATATATATATTATATATATATATATATATATATATATATATATATATATATATATATATATATGTGTGTCACACCGATAACTCAAAAAATAATGGGCCGATTTTGATAAAATTTGGTGAATACCTTCCTTTTGCAAATGGCTTGGATAAGTTCGTTAGTCAGGAAAATCGGCCCAGGTTTTCCCGGAAAATTTTGGGTTTTCCTTCAAAAAAAATTTATATCTCTGGAATTAACAAAGTATGCTGGTTTATGTCATTATAGGTGAGGTGCGTACCAAAATTTAGCTCTGTAGGTCAAAAGACAAAAAAGTTATGGGAATTTAAAGAAAAATAAATTGGGGGTTTCCTCAAAACGTCAAAGTGACAATTTAAAACGTCGAAATTCGCAACATTTAGGCAAAGAACTTGAATCTAATACGGGCTATGGAAAGAAAATGTCTTAAGAAGAATGTTTTACAAACCCTGAAGTCTTAGTTTCAACCGTCATCGTCCTTTATTTTACTAAAATATTTCCAGAAAATTCATTTGAAATAGACCCTTTCTCTGATGCTTGGCAGTAGCCGTAGCTATAGAATTTATCGTTTAATGGTATATAATTTTTGTAGAATTTTCGTAAAAAATCAATAAAGCTCAATATCTCCGTTATTATACAAGATATGAAAAAATATTGTATACATTAATTATACGGTGTCTTGAGCTACACCTTAAAAAATTATTGCTACCATCACAGGGTGGCCCATAAGTCGTTGGTGATACAAATAATATTTTTTTTAGTGGAAAACGCCTTATGTTTTTGCATTTTCCATCGAAATATAATGCATGTTTGTAAGTTAAAAAATTCTGGACGCAGCAAGTGCGTTATAGTATCGAATTTTGATTAAATGCTTCATATTTGAAAAGCTCAATTTGCTATTAACCTATAAGGTTGACCAAGAAACGGATTTTTTCGGTTACATTTTAAGTTTACTTTCGGAAATTTCTGTACGTTTTCAAACAATAAAGTTATTTTGATGAAACAAGGCACATTGTTTTTACTATATAGGTTATACTGGTAACCAAATTTGATGCCTGCTTTCTGAAAAAAAAACACATATTTGCTATTAAAAACATTTTTATGAAAATTCACTACCATAACGCACTTGCTGCGTCCAGACTTTTTATAAAATCACCTACACGGTCTTCACAACGTTCAGAAATCTCTTGGAAAATTCAATCATTACTTTTGGAAATAGAACATCTATATAAATACTCTCCACATTTCAACCTCACCCTAGAGCCTCGGTGGTTCAGTGGTGGACGTGTACCACGGGTACTGGCTTTAATTCCCAGGGTTTCTCTTGCAATTTTTCAGTACATATTGTAAAATTAACATCAACCAGAGGGGGCGTAAAACCGCCGATTTCGTGTCCACGAGATGTTGGGCACGTTAAAGATCCCCAAGCCCCTTACAGAAAGGCAGAGGTTCCGCAAAATTTCGAGGATAGTGAGGTGAAACTGCTCCCTGTTGTCGGTGATTGGCCAAACTTGCGGAAATATACGACGTTAAAATACAAAAGGGAAAAGAAAAAGAACCTTGATTGAGTGTGACGTGTGAGTTAACGAAGCGAGTTAATTAGCAAGGGTGGTATAAATCCAACTGCAACTCTGTAGGGAAAGAAAACAAGCTCTTTCAGTGGGACCAGCGTCACAGCCATTCAAAAAATATTACCTAAAAAAGTGTGTAGATTATTTGTATGAAAATTATCTACCACAATATAATGCGTCAAGACTTTTTAAATGTATAAACCAATGCATAGTCATTACCGATAAATGCAACGTCAAATTCAAAAACCTGTTTTTGAATATAACATATTTTACCTCTCTTTTAGATCAAAATAATAACATGATTTACTTTTTAAAACATTTAATCATGTAATTACCACAAAATATTTCAAATGACGTAGCCAAAAACGTCTCTCCCTCTTAGCAGACTTTTACATTTTCTCGAACATTTTCTTGTCTGCAAAACATGTCATTAAATCTAATTAGCGTGTAACAAAGAAATGTACATTTTTCAAATAGTAGAGAAAAGCTTCTACATTCCAGACGACAGTTTTCCGCGTAGCTACAAGAAACTACCAAAGAGTAATGAATTTTAGATTAGACTGGCAACAAATGGAGAGTGTGTCAGAGAAAAACACTTGTTCACAAAATGACGAGGAAGCGTTTTATTTTAGTTACTGGCAAGTCTTTTGCTGATGTCTTTACATTAGAAACGACACTACTGAGTGACTATTTCACTGGTTTTCCGCAGAGTGATGGGTAAGCTCATTTCTAAATCATTTGTTTTTCTTTGTTTTCTCTTTGCGATGTGGAGTTAGAACTTCCATTAACCTGCAGTGAACAACCGTGAGATGCTTTCTCTTCTCAGACTTTGGCTCAATTGGAGTCTACTAACTGAATGTAATGTCTGTGCACAACCGCAAATACATTCCCTTTTATCGATTATATATATATATATATATATATATATATATATATATATATATATATATATATATATATATATATATATATATATATATATATATTTATTTATTTATTTATTTATTTACTTATTTATTTATTTATTTATTTATGTCAACACGATAACTCAAAAAATTATACAACGAATTTAACGAAACTATCCAGGGAACTTCGATTAGTTATACTTGCAAAGTTTTGTTTTCTTTCAGGAAATTTTAGTATCTGCGAAAATAGCAAAGATATTTTAACCAAATTTGAACGCTAGTTGCGCATATGTAGCGTATATCATATACAACAATTTAGCTTTTTAGCTCAAAATAACCAAAAAGAAAATTGGACGCACTGGAGATCAAAATACGAAAATAATTGCAAATTAAACATGAAAAATAAGTTTTTTGGTGCAGAAAGGTTAAAAGAGACCAAAAAACTGTTTTCAAAATTTTAGGATCTTTCTTCTATAAACATTAAATTTGATGAAACGACTGAATTGATGACTTTTAAATAAATATTCTAAAACGAAGGCAATAAGTATGCCAGTCGTCGATTATTCGAATATTAAAATAAAATAAAATGCATGCCTCTAACTTTGTTCAAACTGAGCGGCTCATGGAGGACAATTTTCAAAGGATAACATCTATTTGTGAACAAACGTTGGAAATATTAGTTAGAAATGTTATTCAATTAGAACATGTTTTGTTTCCTGGTGAGTGCGGCCATGCTAATAGTCACAATTGCCGCTACTGATCTACGGAAAATCCACACTGCATGAGAGACAAAATCAAACGTTCAAAAATGTTTATTCAGTTAAGTAAGTGTTCAAATTGTTGACCACCAGCTTCCACCCAAAAGTACAAATCTTGTTCAAAACGAGCTCTGACATTCTGAAGCATTTGTGGAGTTATTAGACGGCATTCTTCAACAATGCGTCGCCGTAATTTCCACAGAGACTCCGGTGCTGTAGCATAAATTCTACTCCTTAAATGACCCCATAGAAAGAAGTCTAAAGGAGTTAAATCCGGTGATCTAGGGGGCCACTCAATAGCACCTCTACGCCCAGTCCATTGTCCTGGAAACTCCTTAACACGTTGTGAAAAATGCGGAGGAGCTTCATTTTGTTGAAACACTAATTGATTTTCTTGAAAGCGATCATCATTTTCAACAATGTTAATTAGTAGAGGGTAAATGATATCTTCTAGTAACTCCAAATACGTTTCGCCACTCAAATTTCCACGAAGAAAAATTGGTCCGATTAAACGGTCTCCAAAAATGCCAGTCCAGACATTCAATTTCTGTGGAGTTTGAGTGTGGACTTCCCGAAAATTTCTTGGATTATTATCTGCCCAATAACGACTATTATGACGATTGACTGTAGAGTTTAATAAAAACGTACACTCATTTGAAAAACAGATATTGAACAGAAAGTTCCCGTTATCAGCTATTCGTGCAGTCGTAACTTCAGAAAACTCCAGCCGCCGATCAAAATCATCTTCGTTAAGTTGCTGTACGAGATGAATTTTATACGGGTGAAATTTATGATGCTTCAATATTCGCTGAATGGTTCTTCTTTTGATGTTTGAAACAGTGGCCAATTTTCTCGTGCTCAGAGTTGGGTCTGCAGCAATTTGTCCTAAAACTTCAATCTCAGTATTGTCATTTCTAACCGGAAATTCACGTTCAGGATCCCGTTTTTTGTTGGCTACTGAACCACTTTGTCGAAACTTTACAACTAACTCCAAACTGTATTTTCTGTTAACATGTCTGTTAGGATGTCTTTCATTACACAAATTTGCGGTACAGTTTGCACAGTCATCGCTTTTGAAAAAAAGAGTAATTATTTCAACTTTTTTTTTCTACAGAATACACCATTGTGAAATTAATTTTCGGTAGTACTATCAAGTATCAAACCGAGCGATAAACTGAAATAATAAACCGCGTTTCTCTCATTCCGATAAGAAATGTTCTGATAGTCAATGTTTTGTTTACAAACCAACAAAACAATGACTACCAGCACATTTCTTATCGGAATGAGTGAAATACGTTTTTGCATCTTCAACTGTGAATAATTTTTAAACGAGTTGATAAAACTTCCAAAAAAATTAGTGTGCTGAATTCAGAAAAGGAAGAGCTTTCAAGTGATGTAACACTCGACGCATGTTCCATATAAGGTTTGTTATCACCACCCTTAAGGGGTTGATGTGACAAAGTTGGGTTTTATGTCAAAACATGTCCCCCTCAATATTAAAATTGACGTGTTTTACCAAATCGGTCTGTTTCGTTTTCAATGCGCCACCCTATATATATATATATATATACATATATATATATATATATATATATATATATATATATATATATATATATATATATATATATATATATATATATTTCTAAGCGAATTTTTCTTAATGAAATTCGATAAAAATCATATGTTCTAACTCCTTTTGAGAAAAATGCCCAAAACTCAATTTTCTATTAAACTAAAAAATTGAATTTTTCTATATCTATAGATAGTGTCTCTTTAAAAGAAACATGTATTACAAATTTGATTAAAATTACAAAAAACTTCCAGAATGAAACTTAATTCATAGTTAGAAGAGTTAAGTATCTGCCAAATTATAAATGTAGCAGTTATTTCTGCTTATTAATCGCCAAAAAGATTCGTTTTAGCCAACCTAATCAAACCGGTTTTTTTCAATAGCAACAATAACCAAATGTCTGCTGAAAATTATAATTTCAGACTTAAAGGTGACAAAGTTATTCAGGCGTTTTAAACAAAAAAGAGATCTTTTTCAAAACGTATACAATCTTTGCACTATTTTTTCTCAAATTGTCAAAATAAAACAAACAAAAACCATACATTCATCGAGCTGGAATCGATTACGCAACCTTCTGCGTAGAAGACTCGCACGCTACCACTGAGCTATATAAGTATAGCTTAAGTGACGTTTTGCTTACATGATACTTGACACCGGCTTCAGGCTCGGGATGTATTATGTTATATTAAATATATACGTAACAATTAATTACAGAATTAGTAGAATTGTCTTTGAAACACATTCAACGACTGTTTCCATCTTATGTGACGTCTTATGTTTAAGTTTAAAAATAAAAGAACCTATTTTGAAATCATTTTTATAGAGAAATTACTTGTTTTGTTTACATTTCTACAATATTTTGCTACACTTTCAGTCTAAAACCACAGCATAATATATCTATATTGTGCTAAAACTGCATTTGTCGCCGTTCATCAAGCTAAAAATATAGTGCATTCTAAAAATTGATTGAATCCCCCACTTAAATAACAATCATTTGGCATTTTTTTCATTTAATGTCGTCTGTCACTAGCAATATTTGTGGCCGAGATTTCACAGTGTTTGGTTAGGGTAGTATGTTTAATGCCAGTTATTTATTTTGTTTGGGTACCGTTGATGTATGTGTATGGCGACAAGATTTTGAGGGTGCCCAACAATAAAAGAAAATTCTGGACGCAGCAAGTGCGTTATGGTAGTGAATTTTCATAAAAATCTTTTTAATAACAAATATGTGTGTTTTTTAAGAAAGCAGGCATCAAATTAGGTTACCAGTATAACCTATATAGTAAAAACAATGTGCCATGTTTCATTAAAATAACTTTATTGTGTGAAAATGTACAAAAATTTCCAAAAGTAAACTTAAAATGTTCCCGAAAAAACATGTTTCTTGGTCAACCTTATAGGTTAATAGCAAATTGAGCTGTTCAAATATGAAACATTTGATCAAAATTCGCTACCATAACGCACTTGCTGCGTCCAGAATTTATTTTCTTACAAATATGCATTATATTTCGATGGAAAATGCAATAACATAAGGCGTGTTTGATTAAAAAGAGGAAATTTGTATCACCAACGACTTATGGGCCACCCTCTGATTGCAGAAATATTATTTTAAGATGTAGCTCAAGACACCCTATAATTAATATATACAAATTTTCTTCATATCTTATATAATAACGGATATATTGAGCTTTATTAATTTTTTACGAAAATTCGACAAAAATTATATACCATTAAATGATAAACTCTATACCTAAGGCTACTGCCAAGCATCAGAGAAAGGGTCTCTTTGAAATGAATTTTCTGCAAATATTTTAGTAAAATGAAGGACTATGACGGTTGAAACTAAGACTTTAGGGTTTGTAAAACATCCTTCTTGAGACATTTTATTTCTATAGCCCGTATTAGATTTAAGTTATTTGCCTAAATGTTGCCAATTTTGACATTTTAAATCGCCACTTTGACGTTTTGAGGAAACCCCCAATTTATTTATTTTTAAATGCCTATAACTTTTTTGTCTTTTGACCTAAGTAGCTAAATTTTGGTAGGTAACTTACCTATAAGGATGTAAACCTGCGTACCAAATTTGGTTGCCCTTACTGTGTTAATTGCGGAGATTTAAATTTTTTTCGAAAGAAAACACAAAATTTTCCGGGAAAACCTGGGCAGATTTTCCTGACTAACGAACTCATCCAAGCCATTTGCAAAAGGAGTTTTTTCACCAAATTTGATCAAAATCGGCCCATTATTTTTTGAGTTATCGGTGTGATACATATATATATATATATATATATATATATATATATATATATATATATATATATATATATATATATATATATATATATATATATATATATATATATATATAACATATAAAAATTGAAACTGACCCCGGATATGTTTTCTGGGGGGCCTAATTAGCGCTCATTTGAAGAAATTTTTTCAAAATTCAAAAATCGGGATCTCCTCAATAGTGAATCAATTTACGCGTGGCAGTTAACTACTCTGTCTGCCAGGCATTGGGCTTTAACCACTAAGTTGTTTCAATGCCTGTCTTTAACATTTTACTTTTAATTTGGAGAAAACTCTAAGTAGATGTATGCGTCGTCAATGCATACGTTTTAAATAAATTGCTTCAAGGAGGAGATGCAGTATCACAAAAAGATTTCCGGCGGCGAATAATAGATGGTTAGTTGGCAAACAGATTGGTAACTGTAAAACTAAAATTAGAACCTCGGTGGTTCAGGGGTAAGAACGTGTGCCTCTGAACCGAAGGGTACTGGTTTCGATCCCAGGGTACTCCTTTCACTTTTTCAGTACAAACTGTAACATTACATGTTGGGCACGTTAAAGATCCCTTCCCTCCTTACAGAAAGGTAGGCGTTCGGCAAAATTTCCAGAATAGTGAGGTGAAACTGCTCCCTGGCGTCGGTGATTGGCCATAGTAGCGGAAATAGGCCGACGTTAATGGAAAAAAACTATAAAAAAAAGAAGCTAAAATTGGATAGTTTTTTTTTAAATTTCGACAACACACCACGAGGGCTTACAGCCTAAATACTATCGTACCGTGGGTGTTGACAAAAAGGATAGAGGCAACTTGTTAATTCTGGACTTGAAGGTTTGTAGGTTCGGAGGAGAAGGAAACACATGTGCCGGCAAGGAATTCCACAACTTGGAAGTCCTCGGGACAAAAGAGCGGACGTAACAAGATGTTCTATGTCTGGTGAACTGGACAGTAAAAGGGTGCATTCGCTCTGTTCCCCTGGTAGATCTGTTGGGGGCAGCCGGTGGGGGAACTATAGAGGAAAGCTCCACTGAGCAAGGGATGGCAGCCTTTGGGTGAGGGTAGGGTCAGCGATGAGACGTATAGCACTCTTTTGAATAGAGTCTAGGATGGCGAGTGTAGAAACGGCAGCTGTACCCCAGATGTGGGAGCAGTATTCGAGGTTTGGCTTTCTTTATGAAGTATATAAGGTATAGAGATTAGCTGGTAAAAAGTATTTGCGAGCCCGGAAGAGGAAACCTAATTTCTTAGCAGCCGCTTCTGCAATTGATGTGACATGCTGGTGCCAATTAAGATTTCGATCCACAGAAATGCCAACAAGAGAAAATGACTCATTACTTTGAATAACTTGGTTGTTCATTGTGATGGGTCTAGGGCTGGTGTATTTCTTATGAGAAAGAAAGCAAGACTGAGATTTGGTGGGGTTGAATTGTACAAGATTTCTACTTCCCCAGTCTAATCTTTTTGGAAATCCACGGAGACAGAACCCTCAATGAGTCTGCGATCCTCATCTAATTGGGCTTAAGAGACAGGCTTAGAATATTGTATATTTGAGTGGAGGGTGCTGTCGTCCGCGTAACTTTGAACTGGGTTGGATGTGCTAGAGAGGAGGTCATTGATGTGGAGAAGAAACAAAGTAGGGGTTAAAGCTGATCCTTGAGGAACTCCTGCGTTAATTTGATACAGTTTAGAGGAATGACCAACAGAAATGCTCCTGTTGGAGAGGAAATTTGCTGTCCAGGTACAAAGTTTTGGTCGTAGGCCATAGGCCGGAAGTTTATTAAGCAACGCTGCGTGCCAGACCTGGTCGAATGCTTTGGATATGTCTAGAGCAACAATCTGGGATTCACCGTGTAGTTCCATAGACTTGTTCCAAGAATGGGTGACAAAGAAAAGGAGCTCGGCAGTCGATCTGCGCTGACGGAATCCATACTGCCTGTCGTGGATTAGACTGTGATTTTCAAGAAATTTTAGTAATTCGGTGTTTATTTACTTTTCCATCACTTTAGATACGACTGAAAGGAGAGAAATAGGCATGTAGTTGCTAGGAAGCGCTTTGGATCCTTTCTTGGAGACGGGTTGTACTCGAGCAGTTTTCCAGTTACTAGGGAATATGCCTCTTTTGTAAGATATCTGAAACAGACGAGTCAGGACAGGAGCAAGTTCTGGTGCGCATTTAAGGTCATCAACTCGATCTCCCATACACATTTCAAAGCACAAACCTACAGTCCCGGTTGAAATAATACTTACCAGTTCTTCTCACCAACCAATTCGAGACACAAGAAAACGGTGTGCCAAATGCAGCACAAAGGCAAAGCAGGTGCGAATCGAATGTATGTGTTCTGTTTTCAAAGTTCCTCTCAGGATTATCACGCAGGAGTAAGAATTTTGAAAATATTGCAACAAACAATATTTAACAATAAATATTCTTTACAGACATAGTGGTACAAGTGCTGTACCACATCCTCCCCAGCAGTGAGCTAGGAATTAGTCACAAAATCATCTGCAATATGATTCTTTTTAAATATTCTTTGCATTAAAATCATTATAATCCCCAAAAGTATAGTTTTAATTTTTCGTGACGCATGGGTATAAAAACTATGGGAATTGATGTGCCTGAAATAGTTAATACAGTGAAGTTATGTACCAAGTTACTTTTAAATAAGGTAAGTTATTTCTGAATTATTGTTTGGATATATATACACCACCCACCCACCCACACACACACTCACACACAGATATATATATATATATATATATATATATATATATATATATATATATATATATATATATATATATATATATATATATATATATATATATATAAATGCTAACAGACCTTGCTTTTGGGTTCTAGTGACCCAAATTCGCGCTTATCTGAAGATGTTTTTAAAAGATTTTCATCGTGACCTCTTTATTAGTGAATTTCGATTAGTGAAAATTCGTTAATATAATACATTTGAAAATTACTATATACAAAACCATTTAAATAAAATATACTATAATCAATTCAACTGTCGCCGCAACGTAAGGCGAAATAAAAAATTAACAGCATGTCAATATCAAGCTAAGATACATATATATATATATATATATATATATATATATATATATATATATATATATATATATATATATATATATATATATATATATATATATAAGTATGTATATAAACATAGTAAGTTATAACCACACTGTTCCAGAGGGCCTACCTTACTCTCATTTAAAGATTTTTTTTTCAATTCAAATGTCGCGATATAATACTCATTAGTGAATTTTTGGTAGTGAAATTCACTAAAAAATGCAACACATGAACAGGTGACATATTTTAGCTGTAACTATGCTTTTAACCCTACAAAGAATTAGTTAAATACACTTTGGAAAACCCAATTTCTCACAAAATATTTTTAAGACCTGCGATCATTCTTAAAAAACCGCGGTGGTGAACTGCGTTTTCTTCAAAGTTCACTATTAGTGTTCATCACGGGTTTTAATCACCAGTTAGTAAAATAAATATTTTAAAATTGTAACTGCGCTCATATGAAAGAATTTAACAAACCAAATCCCATTACATTATTACAGTTAACAGTTTCCATAACATTCCAGCGAATGACCTGCTCCAACTCAATGGTTGAGGAAGCGTCTGCTACAAGCACAGTTCGGAAATCTGGATTATTGGCGTAAGCTGCTTTGGCGACCTCTAATCCCCAGCGATAGCAAGGCTATTGTCATGTATTTCGCTTCGCAAGGGATGAATTAAGTTCATCGGATTATGCATTTCGCTATCAATCACATCTCAATCACACGGTCAATACATTGTAAGGCTTATCTATGATTTTGCACTCCGGAAGTTAGTACGTCATAGTTAGTTAGAACCTTTTACATGTTATACGTATACTAAAACTATCTTCAGTAAATTCTGGGTCACAAAAATAAGTATAGCCCACTTTTTATGACTTTTGCGGGTTTGCTCTCTAGCTAAAGAAAGTTTGGGCGCAGCAAGTGCCTTATGGAGGAGAATTTTCATAAAAATGTTTTTAATAGCAAATATGTCTCCTTAATGCACGTGGGCATCAATTTGGTTACTGGTGTAACATATATAGTAGAAAGAATGTACCATATTTTATCAAAATAACTTACTGTTTGAAAATGTACAAAAATTTTCCGAAAATAAACTTAAAATATTTCCAAGAAAACTAATTTCCTAGCCAACGAACCTTAGGTTAATAAATAGCAAAGTGAGCTACTAAGATTTGAAACATTTATTGAAAATTCGCAACCAAAACGCACTTATTGCGTCTAGATTTTTTTTAAATTACAAACATGCATCATATTTCGTTAAAAAATCCAAAAATGCAATAACATAAGGGTAAAAAAATATTTTAGGTCTCACCAACGACTTATGGCCACCTACGATTGCCAAAATAATTTTATAAGAAGCAGCTCAAGACGCCCTATAATTAACGTAGACAACTTTTTCTCGTATTTATTCATTTATTTATTCAATATGCAAATACACAGTTTATAAACCATTTACGTATTGCATAACAAGATAAACTATAACTATGGTGTACACCTATAATTCTACAATCTCACTTATTACCCACATCAAATCAATAACAATAGAAAACAACATTTCGGCAACCTTAGATTCCATTTCAGGCTTCACAGGCAGTCCATCAATTGTACGAAACTAATATCAAATTAAAATTTACTCTGTCTATTCCAAATTCATATCTCATTCAGTACAAGTAATTTGGAAACCCAACAAAGTGAACAGGACAACGTGGTCAGGCATGTATATGTTCAATCAATGAGTTCCTAAATGCTCTTAAATTCATGTTGAAGATGTCAACATGTTTACATAGTCTATTATAACTTGTGCACATTCTATAAATCGGAGAACTGAACAGACTATTCGTTCTGCACCCCGGTATATAAAACAGTTGCTCCAGTCTGCTTTCCCTCTGAGGAACCTTAAACTGAATGCTGCCCAAAAATTCAGAAAAATGTACCAAGTTCCTCACGATTTTAAACAAAAACACCAGGTCAGCAACTATGCGCCTGATCTGAAGACTGGTTATGTCAAACGAAGCAAGCAAACTCACATGGGGTGTAAAATTGGGATAAGATCCAAAAACTTAAAATGCAGAAAACGAACAAACCTCCGCTGAACTTCCTTCACCACATCAGAATGAACCTTATAAAAAGGATTCCACACCACCGACAGATACTCCATTTTTGGACGTATATATGCATTAAAAAGAATTTTTAGTGTTTTAACTCTACTGAATCCTCTCGAGTTTCGCACAATAAAGCACAACGTTTACAACCACGAGGCAGCAATTTTTTCCACGTGCTTCGCAAATGATAACTTAGTGTCAAACTCAATTTCTAAGTCACCAAACTGGGTCTTACGCAAAAGTTGGTCACCTCCAACAGTATATTGGTACTCAACAGGGGCAAGACGTCTCGTGAAAGTAGAAACAAAACATTTCCCAATATTCAGAAACATTCTATTCTCAAAACACCATTCTGACAGTGCATCAATGTAGTTCCTCACAATAACTAATGCTCAAAATAACACGAAATATCTTTAAATCATCAGCAAACAACAAACAACGGGAGTCAGCTATACTTTTCGGCAGATCATTGACAAACAATAAAAACAATAAAGGTCCCAAATTTGACCCCTGGGGCACCCCAGAGAGTGACGAAAACAATGAGGATTCGCTTCCACCATAAACCACATATTGTACCCTTCCAGTCAAATAAGATGTAAACAACTCTATCAGGTCTAGAGAAAACCCACACATATAAAGCTTCTTCAAAAGAACCTTGTGGTCCCCCTTATCGAATGCCTTCTGAAAATCTGCAAATATGGTGTCCAGCTGACCACCAGCATTGATTGTCTCGCTTGCCACCTGAGTAAAGAGAGCAAGGTTGGTAGCAGTAGACCTGCGCGGCAGAAATCCATGTTGTTCATCTACAATCAGATGCTGTACATGTGAGAATACTTTAGAATACAAAATACTTTAAAAATTTTTGGAAAAATTGCACAGTATCGAAATAGGTCTATAGTTTTCCACGAGTTTCCTTATGCCAGGCTTAAAATTAATTTTTAAACTAAATTGTGTATTGTTCAGATTTGACCATGCAGAATGCATGGCAGCGTCACAGGAGATTATGATCACGTGACTTTCAGAAGGCAAGTGACAATGACCCTCCAACAATTTAATGGGTTAAATGGGAAAAGAAAATGGCTTCCAGCTTTTGAATATATGGAGTTTGGCTTCAATAGCGACAAAAATTATTTGGTAAGATAAGACAAACAAAATCGTTGAGAGTGTCACAAGAAAAATAAAAAAAGGTTAACACTTTTTTGTAATTTTGTAATATGGAATGTTTTATGGAATATCATAAGAAAAATTAATAACTGTCGTAAATAAAGTCATTTTTATATATTTGTATTGGTTTTTTACTTTTCGAAGAATGTATTGGGGGTTATGTCTGTCTTGGTTCCTAAGGACACACGGAAAATGTTTATTTAAATTCCATTATAATCCACCATAATGTTCAACATATGACTGAAAATGTACTTCTGAGCCACATTCTTGTATTTTATTAGAAAACTAAGCCGAAAAAATATTAAGGCATAAATGGGTTAATTAGTTGACTGCCCTGTTTTCTAGCAAATTTTTATTTAAAAAAATTCACTAATAGAGAGGTATCGATGGTGAGACATTGCAAGCATTTTTTCAAAGAAGCGCGAACTAGGACACCTAGAACCCATATCCGGAGTCAGTTTCAATTTTTATATGTTTATATATATATATATATATATATATATATATATATATATATATATATATATATATATATATATATATATATATATGTATATATATATATATATATATATATATATATATATATATATATATATATATATATATATATATATATATATATATATATATATTGAATAATAGTGAACGCAACCCTTCGATGACACAAGGTTACAACCCTCTTAGTAAACAATAGAAGTAACCTATTATAATAATAACAATCGACTAACGGTAACATAATATAATTATATAGCTCAACAATCAATCACCAGTCGATATATTACTTAGCAGTTGTATTATCTACTTAAGAGTAATCATGCAAAAGGCAAAAGGTTTATTACTTGTCAGAATGATGGCTAGGCCTTAATGTACGGGCGTAATGAGTCGGGCGAGCGGGTGCCAAATGTGCCCAGTAATAACATCACTAACCTGTAATTAAAAATATACCTGAACACACCGTTGCCTATCTAAAGCACTACCTAACATATATACAAGGAGCATTCAATCATTAGTTTATCAATCATTTACCAATTACACGCTCTACCGAGCGACTCATAATCAATAACTATTATACTCAAAGCTCCACTGAGCAACCTAACATTAAGAGCAGTTTCGACATAATGCTCCACTGAGCAACTCCAACATTAATAGCAGTTCCTACTTAAGGCTCCACTGAGCCACATAATACTCTCTCAAAAGCGCACATCAGTGCCTCAGAATTGCTTCTCAACAATGTCTCTAAATGCTCAACCATTAGGTTCTCAAACAATAATTACTCAGGCAATAATTACTCAAGTAGTTACTCACACGATAGTTACTCAAATAATAATTACTTAAACAATAATAATTACATAAATAATAATAATAACAACCAATAGTTTAGCTTGTGTGTTTGTTTGGGTGCTGTACCCGACACCAGGTCAGTGCCGGCTTCCAGGTGTGCAATGAGGCACAGTTCAATGCCTCACATAGAGTGCTCGCAACTGTCAAAGTTGGATACCGAGAAGTGCAATGGGCACACGATGCACACTCCAGGGTGTGCCCTTCTCCAAGTAGCCCAACTCCTACACTGGGACTGCCACGTGCAATGAGACCAAGGGGTAAACTGACCACAGTGTCTCGGTCAAGCTACCAGATCGACCAAAATGCAACAACGGTACCACCGTGAATACTGAGAAGTGCAATGGACGCATCGGAACACCTTCTACAATGTGTCCTCTCCAATATCCAGCTATCGACGGGAGTAGGTGCAATGGATACCTAGAGCGAGCTCATCTGCACCCCTGCCGAAATCCATCGATGCAAACAAAACAACCGTGTTGCGGTTACGTAACCTGGGCCTAAACCCTACGCCTCTACCAGTATGACGCCCTATTGGGTGAGCAAACAGCGAAGGTGTCCCACACACCTTCCAAACTAGCATCAATTTACTTCCCAACAGACTCTGATTTATTTACTCTAAACAAACTGACATAATTCAACTCTTACTTAATTTATGAATATTGACTTAACCTCGTATAAGTAACAACCCTCATGTAAACTTGGCTAATACCTAAATTATTTCATAAAGTCCCTTTATTTGAATATGATAATTACTTCTGAATTTATAACTTGCCCTCGTATAAATAATAAACGTAATCTAACTTAGCTATTTCTCAAATTATTTCCTAAAGCTCCTTTTTTTGAATATGATAATTACTTCTCAATCCATAACTTATACTCGTATAAATAATAAACTGACTTTGAACTCTAGCTACAATTTATTTTCATATAAACTAGTCATTAAAATGAATTTCTAAAACCACCCTGAATCATATACCTATTGAAATTGCTCCTCAATGTATAACTCAAATAAATAAGAACAGGTAAAATAAACAAACGAGACATGTCCAATGAGATGAACTCACCTGAATAAATTTATATATAACGTGCACTGTAAATTTCACTAATATCGAGCATATTTTAATGCAGCTCGGGTCATGGTTCACATACAAATGTGGAGGTATCCTTTATTTCCAACCAGTTCTCAAGTTTACAGATGAAGACGGTGTAAGGCCCTTGAATCTAAGAGATATAGTATTAAGACGCTATCTGAACTACATTGCAACCCCACAGCATGTGTTTCGTTTCGTAAACAATTTTTAAGCGCGTCTGGCTCAACTAACACTTTAGTTTTAATGTGACCACATGTAAAACTTAACGTGAAACTTGTTCACATATTGCCGTGTCTATTTAATACCTACAGAGAATTTTCATAATAAAATAGCCTTATGAGCAGGGTGAGAAAATACATTCCTTACAATATATATATATATATATATATATATATATATATATATATATATATATATATATATATATATATATATATATATATATATGTATGTATCCAATCGATTACTCAAGAAATACTTAACCGATTTGGATGAAACTGGCCAAGTGGCTTTCTTTTATTAATGGCTGGATGACTTCGTTAGCGAGGAACATCGGACAAGGTTTTCCGGGAAAATTTGGGTTTTCTTTCAAAAACAATATTTTTCTCCGAAAAGAGCAAAGCTATTTTAATGAAATTTGGCGGATATATTGCGTTGGGAAAGGCCTTACTACATACCAAAATTTAACTTTCTAAGTTTATATAAGATTGAGTTACTCAATTGCATTTAATGAAAATTCACTATCATAACGCACTTGCTGCGTCCCGAACTTGTTTTATTTATCTTTGTTTACAGAACCTAGAAACAACATTAGACAGTACTTCTAGAAAACAAGAATTTTATGGTGGCTGTCTGGAAATATTCTGTCCTTGTAAACTGTCATTCGATTTACGGTAATTTTATTGCAAAGTGAACTCAAAATCGTAAGGTAAAAGCTCTATGTCTGAAATTAGATTAGAACTGCTGTTAATTTTTAAATGTTAAGAACCAAAGTTATGTAACAGACAAATAAAGTCATAATGTATCTATGCATTACTGTATCAACTACTGCTTGACCTAATAATATCAAGCAAAGTCGTTTCAAATAAAGACAGTCATAAATAATCTACGACAAAAAAATGGCATTATCAACCGATCGTTATCCTTTCCAAGCAAATTTATTAGACCAAGCCACTTTAAATTTGAGATACATAAAGAACCTTGATCTTTCTATACCGAGCACGACATAGTCTCGAATCACGACAACATTTAATAATAAAAATATTAAGTTACATTGGATCATGTAAAGCAAACAATTATGTACTTCGTGTGCTACCGATATTTGGGAACCTTCTTGCCAAATAAATTTTTAAATGCTATACGTCTGATTACGTGATACACAAAATTCTCATTTTTAGCTAATTGCTCGTATAATCAGTTGACTAATAATAATAATTAGCTGCGAGGTAGTCGACATGATGTGTGCAATCCATAAAGCACGTAAATTTATTCCCCGCAAAGTATGTTTTTACAATGGTTATTACACTTTGAGCCGGTCAAGTCGATTACGTAAACAATGTTATGCTTCATGTTATAGTAAACTGCGCGCAAAAGAAAAAGTCTGGATGAAAAGTGCGTTATGGTAGCGAAATTTTATAGGAATGTTTTCAATTGCAAATATGTATTTTTTTATGAAAGACATCAAATTTGGTTATTAATTTCAAAATGTAGTGCCAGTAAAAGTAAACAGACGGAATGGAATTGATCCGCCATATTCTAATCGTACTCGTGTGTATAGATAGCTCAGCGCTTCTAAATCTTTTAACATTTCCATCATCTTCTTCTTAAGACGCCGTCTCCCTACGAAGGTTGGCGATCCAACTGGCTATAATGGTGCGTGATACCGCACCTCTGAAAATCTCCACAGATGTCCGTCCGAACCATCGACGCAGATCTTTCAGCCATGAGTTCTGCCGTCTGCCGACATATCGTTTGCCCTCGATGTTTCCTTTGATGAGGAGTCGGAGGAGCTCGTACCGCTCCCCCCTCATAATGTGCCCGATGTATTGGAGATTTCGTTCTTTGATGGTTGTCATCCAGTCCTGTCTACCCAGGATATACGCAGTATACGGCGATACAAGTACATCTCAAAGGCGTCAATGGGGCTCTCCATTGATTGGCAGAATGTCCAGCTCTCGGAGCCATAGAGTAGCACTGGGAAGATATAACAGTGCAATATACGTATGCGAAGCTGTAAGTTTAGGTCTCTACTGGTGAAGGGTTTCTTCATGGAGATGAATGTCCTTCTGGCCTGTTCTATCCTTGATCTGATTTCCATTTTAGGGTCACTGTTCTCGTTGACGAGGGCTCCAAGGTATTTAATGGACGGCACCTGTTTCACAACCTGGTTGTTAATTTGAAGGATTGCCCGTCTTCGTGCCCTGGCGAACACAACCACCTTAGTCTTGGCAACGTTTATGTGTAAACCATACCGTGTGCTATGCTCAACGATGAGGTCCATCATATTCTGGAGATGTGGTAGGCTGTCGGCGACCACGACCGTATCGTCGGCGAATCGTATATTATTAATAAGGGTGCCGTTAATTTTAACGCCCTCTTTCACATTCTCCAGTGCCTCCCGGAACACGACCTCTGAGTATATGTTGAAGAGTAGAGGGGACAGGACACATCCTTGTCTAACACCCCTTCTGATTTTTGTTTCTCCGTATGTTATGCCCTCTATCCTAATCTCCACAGTCTGATGCCAGTACAGCTGCGTGATGATGTTCAGATCTCCCGCATAGACTCCGGTGTATTTTAGGATCTCAATGAGCTTCTGGTGCGAGACACAGTCGAAAGCTTTTCGGTAGTCAATAAAGCAGGCGTATATATCAACATTCATGTCTCTGCATCGCTGTGTGAGAAAGTTGAGAGAGAAGAGAGCCTCGCGCGTTCTCATTCCGTTCTTAAATCCAAACTGCGTCTCCCCAGCCTGTCCGTCACATCGGGCGTATATGCGAGTGTAAACAATGCGAAGAAACACCTTGAGGACGTGAGACATCAGGCTTATCATTCGGTGGTCGTCGCATTTAGAAGCGTTCGGTTTCTTTGACAGAGCGATGAACGTCGACCTCAGCCAGTCCGTTGGTATTTTCCCAGTTTCATATATTGAGTTGAACAACGATGTAAGAAGTTTTAGGCCTCCATCATCTGCACTGACGAGCAATTTCAAGGTTTCCGCGTGAATGTTGTCTGGTCCTACAGCCTTGTCATTTTTCTGAAGTTTTATAGCACGTCTCACTTCCTCTGTCGTGATAGTAGGGCTGGGTTCGTTGATATCATCATAGTCCCTAGGTGGTTGGTGGGGTCGTGTGTCATTGAAGAGGGCCTCAACATACCCCTTCCATCATAGAGGACATTATTGCGGCCTCTCGATAAGTTACGATTTGTTTCAAGCATTATAAAACGTCTGCGCGGCGTGCATAAATGCTGCATTTTGCTCAGTTACGGCAAGTCTCAGTCGAATCGATCCTTCTACCGTGAATGTGTATTTTGTAATTTGTCGTTAACTCCAATTCACGATATTCGAGTAGCAATAGATTAACACAGTGTACACAAACTGGATTAATTTCTAAGTGGGCACAAGCAAGCATCAACAAGTGCACAGATTAGAGTGGTTCTAGAACAAAAATCAAGAATATATTCTCAAGAATCTTTAAAGTTTTGATTTACTAGAACTGGAGTAAATGAAGATGGAAGGCCCCTTCTGTCGCTTGCTCAAAAACTTTGGCAGCGTACGACAGGAAACCTTATAAACTTAAACGACATTTGGAAATGCTTCGTAGTGAGTACGTTAGCAGACTCCGAGAATTCTTCGAATTACAACTAAAATCACATGAAAAGCAAACATCATAAAAAAACTTGTCTGTGAATGAAAAAGCATTGGTTACCTCTTACAAAGTGTTATATCAAATAGCCAGCTGTAAAAAGCCTTACACCATTGGTGTAGAGCTTATTCTACCAGCTGCAACTAAAATCCTAGAAAGTATGTTTGAAGATAATTTTGCCAAACAATTGCAGTCCATACTTATATCAAATTATACTGTTGTCCGTTGAGTTGGTGATATAGCTGAAGATATACAGAATCAGCTTTTAGGAGGGTTGGTAATTTTTTTTTTCAATTCAGCTTGATGAGACGACAATAGCAATAAAGATGATCATTTAATTGCCTATGTTGGATATTATGATGGTATGTCAGCAGTAGAAGAACTACTAATCTGCAAACTAATATAACTCAAAGCAACAGCACTTGCGTTATTTGCTATATTAAATGATTTTAAAAACGAGACAAAGATAGATTGGGAAATCGCGTCGTAATATTCACCGATGTTGCTCCTACAATGTCTGGAAGATTCCAAAGTACTATACAACCACTTGTGAAACAAAAATCTCCACAATGTATTTAGACACATTGTATGATCAACAGAGAAGCTGCACCTTCCAAAGAAATTGGTCCTTGTCTGAATATTGTGGAATAACGGTGGTAAAAAGATAGGTGCAGTACATTCAGCGTTACTATTTTATTGCGAGGCGGGATTGTAATCACGTGAGATATTTTTGCAACGTGTTTATGAATGAAAAGATGCAATCGCCATTTTTCTAGCAGAGGAAAACCGACCGGAAGCCGAGAAGTTTCGAGGTGATGTATTTGATATGAAATTGAGCTACTTATTTATTTTTTAATATATTTCAACAACACACCACGAGGGCTTACAGCCTAAATATTATCGTACCGTGGGTGTCAACAAGGAGGAAAGAGGCAACTTCCTAATTCTGTACTTGAAGATTTGGAGGTTCAGAGGAGAAGGAAAAATATGTGCCGGCAAGGAATTCCACAACTTGGAAGTCATCGGGACAAAAAATCTGGCATAACAAGATCTTCTATGTCTGGTAACCTGGACAGTAAAAGAGTGCATTAGCTCTGTTCCCTTGGTAGATTTGTTGGGTGCAGCAGGTGAAGGAACTATGGAGGAAAGCTCATCTGAGCAGTGCCCGTGCAGTTATCTATAAAAGAGAGAGAGAGGTCACCAACGGCACGTCGGTGGGCAAAGGATGGCAGCTTTTGGGTGAGGGTAAGGTCACCGATGAGACGTATAGCTCTCTTCGGAATGGAGTCCAGGATAGCGAGTGTAGAACCGGCAGCGGCACCCCAGATGTGGGAGCATTATTCGAGGTTTGGCCTTAATTATAAAGTATATAAGGTATAGAGATTAGCTGGTGAAAAGTATTTGCGAACCCGGAAAAGGAAACCTAATTTCTTAGCAGCCGCTTCTGCAATTGATGTGACATGTTGGTGCCAATTGAGGTTTCGGTCCATAGAAATGCCAACAAGTGAAAAGGACTTATTACTTTGAATAACTTGGTTGTTCATTGTGATGGGTCTAGGGCTGGTGTATCTTATAAGATAGAAAGCAAGACTGATATTTGGTGGGGTTGAATTGTACAAGATTTTTACTTCCCAATTTTTTTTTTGGAGATCCACGAAGACAGAACCCTCCCTGAGTCTGCGATCCTCATCTAATTAGACTAAAGAGACATGCTTAAAATATTGTATATTTGAGTGGAGGGTGCTGTCGTTCGCGTAACTGTGAACTGGGTTGGATATGCTACAAAAGATGTCACTGATGTGAAGAAGAAACAAAGTAGGGGATAAAGCTGAACCCTGAGGAGCTCCTGTCTTAATTGGATACAGTTTAGAGGAATGGCCATCCACAACAGAAATGCTCCGGTTGGCCAGGAAATGTGTCGTCCAGGTACAGAGGTTTGGTGGTAGGCCATAGACCGGAAGTTTATTAAGCAGTGCTGGGTGCCAGACTTGGTCGAATGCTTTGAATATGTCTAGAGCGAAAATCTGGGATTCACCGTGTGGTTTCATAGACTTGTTCCAAGAATGGGTGACAAAGGAAAGGAGGTCGGCAGTTGATCTGTCGTGTATTAGCCTGTGTTTTTCAAGAAATTTTAGTAATTCGGTGTTTATATACTTTTCCATCACTTTAGAGACGACTGAAAGGAGAGAAATAGGTCTGTAGTCGCCAGGAAGCGCTTTGGATCCTTCTTTGGGGACGGGTTGTACTGGAGCAGTTTTCCAGTTACTAGGGAATATGCCTCTATTGTAAGATGTCTGAAACAGACGAGTCAGGACATTATTAAACGAGTCTTTTGTCTCAGAAAGAATGCGGACATAGCGGTTTGTTGCGTCGTTAAATGCTTGACGGTTTTCTTGGCTGGGATTGTGTAGAAGCGTTTTGTCAGCTTTGACCTTTTCGAGTCTGCCCTTGTCACAGGATTTAGAGAACCAAGGATTTTGAGTCGCTGAAGACGTTTTCTGTATACGTGGAATAAATAATTCCATGCCAGCTTGGATAGGTTCGGTGACGTTTTGTGAGATATCAGAAGGGTCAGGATGAGAGTAGCAGACAGACGCCCATGGAAATGAGGAAAAGTAATCCCGCATTTCGTCCTAGTTCGCGGAGTTGTAGTGCCAAACGATACGTGGGTATGATCACTGTGTGACCTCGGGTTGCATTGCGGAGGAAGCAGTGACCATTCCGTGGTCTGAGCGACCAAGGAGTGCGGTGACTGATATCTTATAGCATTTTATAGCATAAGGGATTTGAGTTGTGTGTTGGGATGCGAGGAAAGAAAGTAGGTTGCTGGACCATATTGGCTAAAGAATTGCTGACTTCGAAAGCCTCCGTGGCTGTCCCTTGTGGATCGGTTTTTAAAGATCCTAGCCATTCCTTATTATGGACATTGAAATCACCAAGAATACTGACCTTGGAGGAAGGATATTCAGAAATAAGATGGTCGGTTTTTTCAGAAAGGTAGTCGAAGAGCTGGACAAAGTTGTTGTCAGAAGCTGACCGGTAAATGCAACAGATGACATGTTCGAGAAACTAAATACCTTGAATCTTTAACATCAGGGAGCAAACACACATGTTGAATACGGGTGATAAAGTTAATGCGTTTTGTAGAAACCCGGAATGATGGAACACAAATGTTGTAAAGCAAAAAAACCTAGAAATATTTCCAAATATGGATGAATGTGTTAAAAATTACAAGCCTGCAGAATATGTCGAGATTGTGTTTATCAAACCATTGAAAATCATTTAGCCATGCTGAAACAGAATGTAAAAAAGTATTTTATTGCTAACTTCAACTTGATAGCAAGTTAAGAGGGGGTAAGGGGCGCATTTCAAAATACTTCTGAAGGTCTCTTAACTCCCGAAGAAGAAATGTTTATCGACTTCACGGCAAGTGGAGAAAGCAAAAAACAATTGAGTAACAAATTACTCTTTAAATGTTGGGCAGGATTGGATGATGAGTCTTCTGCTTTGAAAACAATAGCATTTCGTACACTATTAACACCTTCAACATCATACCTTTGCGAAACCGAATTTTCTCCGGTTGCTGCTTTAAAGACAAAGTATGTATCTCAGCTAAATATGGAAAAAGAGCTTAGAGTGTCAATTTCTAATATTAAACCTTCTATCGAAAAACTCTACTCTGAAAGACAGGCCCGAGGGAGTTACTAATAATTAGTCATCCTGTTTTTAATTTAATATTGATGAGTTAATTATTAAATACATTTTGCAGTTTCTTCCAGTAAATTGATATATTTTTTTAATAATCTATCATCTCATTATGCTCGCGTCCCCCTATGGGTGCGCGCCCAACAGTTTGAGAATCGCTGGTATGGCCAACCTGTTTGTGTAATCTATGCCTCATCAATAATAATAATTATTAAAATTAAGTAGCTGAAGCTGTGTGGTGATATTTAATGTATGTATTTATACTATACAAGTGGTCCAAATACCACGTGTGATTATTGCTGTCTCCGAAACGGTAAGAGTTTCGACGTCGGTTGAATTCGAAAAAAGTTGTCATTTTTAAGACTTTAATATGACGTTTACAACGTTGCCAAATTGTTTTTACTCTTAGAGATATTAAGGAAAATGTAAAAATGTCCCACATTTTGAATGAACAATATTTCAAAAGCTATCAGTCTAATAAAAAAAGTCCAATACGTAGCTTCTTTAATTTTTTATTCTCTACAACGAAGGATTTTCACATTGTCAGAATGTTGACATTTCACGTTTGAAATATGGATGTCAACTCCATTTTTTTTAATATAGACTTGGGTTTTTCATGTCACTATATGAAAGGAAATTTAATTGTAAGTTCAACCATGCATCACAAATAAAAGGTTCCCGACGTTTTGGTGCAGAAAAATCCATCTTCATGTTTTTTGTTGGATTGGGCTCGTACTCAGTGGTTTTGTTGAATTGTGCCTTTTATATGGTCCTGTATAATGAGTTTCGTAGTATAGGAAGACTTTAAATTTACATTTTACGCCATCTGCAAGAGAAAAGAAATGAGTTTCATGTTTTATTGGATTAAAATTGGTATAAACAATAACTAAACAATACATACAGTTGACTTAGCGGAACATGACAGGTAATTCAAAATTATTTCAAATTGATCACAAAAATGTATTTTTTAGATTTTGTAAATGACACCGTCCAGACTTTCAAAACAGTTAAAGAACTTAATTTGTTTACTGATCAAATTGATTCGGATAGTATCAGATTTATTGCACGAAAAGTAATGATAATTGCTTTTCCTTTCGATTTAGCTCTTTTAAAGTTAGAATCTGGTGAAAATCTATATATGTATGTATGTACATCCCACACCTATAACTCAAAAAGTAATTGGCTGATTATACCTTCCTTTTGCAAGTAGTTCGGATATGTTCGTAAGCTAGGAAAATCAGCACACGTTCTCCCGGAAAATGTTGTGTTTCCTTGCGGAAAAAAATATATCTCTGGAAATAACAAAGCAAGGGCAACCAAGTTTGGTACGCGTATTTTTAATGTAAAGAGTGAACCATGTACCAACATTTAGGTCTGTAAGTTCACATACAAAAAAGTTATAGGCATTCAAGAAAAAAAAATTTGGGGTCTTCCTCAAAACGTCAAAGTCACGATTTAAAACCACAAAACTGTGGCAACATTTAGACAAAGAACCTGAAACAAATACGGGTTATGTAAAGAAAATGTTGCAAGAAGAGTGTTCTACAAACCCTCAAGTCTCAGCTTCAACCATCATTGACCTTCATTTTACTAAAATATTTCCAGAAAATTAATTTAAAATAGACCCTTTCTCTGATGCTTTGGCAGTTGTTTTAGTTAAGTTTATGGTTTAACTGTCTATAATTTTTAGCTCATTTTCGTAGCAAAAATGCGTTGTCAAGGAGGCCGCGACTTTTGAATTTTACAAGTATTTCTTCAAATGAGCTCAAACTAGGCCCCCCTAAAATCCATATCCGTATTACATAGATACAGGATGAAGCATTTCTACGGTAAAGGTCAACATAATTTTCTGCAATATACGAGGAAAAATTGTATACGTTAATTATAGGGTGTCTTGAGCTGCATCTTATAAGATAAAAAACTCTGGACGCAGCAAGTGCGTTATAGAAGTGAATTTTCATAAAAATGTTTTTAATTACAAATATATCGCTCTAATGCGAGCAGGCATCAATTTGGTTACCGGTATAACCTATATAGTAGGAACAGTGTATCATATTTTATCAAAATAATTATTTGAAAATGTACAAAACTTTTCGGAAAATAAACTTTAAATGTTTCTGAGAAAACTGGTCTCCTAGCCAATGAACCTAAGGTTAATAGCAAATTGAGTTATTGAAATTTGAAACATTTAATGAAAATTCGCAACCAAAACGCCCTTGCTGCGTTCATACAAAAAATTTCCGAAAATACAGTTAAATGTTGGTTTCCTAACCAACAAAACTTACGTTAATAGCAAATGAGTTATTGAAATTTGGAGGACATAATGAAAATTTGCTACCAAAACACACTTACTGTGTCCAAATTTTTTCTTACAAACATGCATCATATTTCGATAAAATATGCTAAAATGCAGTAACGAATTTGTTCTACGAAAATTAGCTAAAAATTATAGACCGTTAAACCATAAACTTCACTAAACCTACAGCGAAAGCATCAACTTAACTAAACCGACAGGCAAAACATCAGAGAAAGGGTCTATTTGAAATGAATTTTCTGGGAATATTTTAGTAAAATGAAGGACAATGACGATTGAAACTAAGACTTCGGGCTTTGTAAAACATTATTCTTGGGACATTTTCCTTCCATAGCTCATATTAGTGTCAGGTTCATTGCCTAAATATTACCAATTTTGACGTTTAAAATCGCGATTTTGACGTTTTGAGGAAAAGCCAAATGTATTTTTCTTTGAATGCCTGTAACTTTTTTGTCCTTTAACCTACGGAGCTAAATTTTGGTAGGTAACTTGCCTATAATGATATAAACCCGCGTATGAAATTTGGTTGCCCTTACTTTGTTAATTTTGGAGATATAATTTTTTTTCGAAAGAAAACATAAAATTTTCCGGGAAAACCTTGGCGGATTTTCCTGGCTAACGAACTTATTCAAGCCACTTGCGAAAGGAAGGTACTCACCAATTTTGACGTTTAAAATCGCGATTTTGACGTTTTGAGGAAAACCCAAATTTATTGTTCTTTAAATGCCTGTAACTTTTTTGTCCTTTAACCTACAGAGCTAAATTTTCGTAGGTATTTTACCCATAATGATATAAACCCGCGTGTGAAATTTGGTTGCCCTTACTTTGTTAATTCCGGAGAAATAAATTTTTTTCGATTTTTTTCGAAAGAAAACACAAAATTTTCCGGGAAAACCTCGGCGGATTTTCCTGGCTAACGAACTTATCCAAGCCACTTGTGAAAGGAAGGTATTCACCAAGTTTTATCAAAATCGGTCCATTATTTTTTTAGTTATAGGTGTGACACATAAATATATATATATATATATATATATATATATATATATATATATATATATATATATATATATATATATATATATATATATATATATATATATAAACATATAAAGTCTGAAACCGACCTCGGATTTGGGTTCCAGGGGTCCTAATTAGCGCTCATTTGAAGAAATTTTTTCAAAATTCGAAAGTCGGGATCTCCTCATTAGTGAATTTTTTTTAAGAAAATTCACTAATAAAATGATTTTGACAACCACATTCCTTATATTATTGCATTTTTGCATTTTCATCGGAATATGGTGCATGTTTGTAAAAAATATCGAGACGCAATCAGTGCGTTTTGGTAGCAAACTTTTATTAAATGCTTAAAACTTTAGTAACTCAATTTGCTATTAACCTAAGGTTAGTTGGCTAGGAAACCAGTTTTCTCAGAAGCATTTTAAGTTTGTTATCGAAAATTTTCAAACATTAAGTTCTTTTGATAAAACATGGTAGATTGTTTCTACTATATAGGTTATAACGGTAACCAAATTGATGCCTGCTTCCATTAAAAACATATTTGCTTTTAAAAACATTTGTATTAAAATTAGTTTTCATAACACACTTGCTGCGTTCAGACTTTTATTGTTTTTATTAAAAGACCTCAAATTTGGTTAGCTGTATAACCTATATGGTGAAAACAATGTACCACATTTCATCAAAATAACTCTATTGTTTGAAGGGGTTTAATATTCCCGTCTTAAGCCATTTAACGCCCGCCAAAATATAATTATTTACAAAAATCTTTTTGACAAAAATTCGAAAAAAATGTCTCCATGAAAATTTTCAAACAATTTCTTTCACGGAAGTTTGTCATTTTTTTACAAAAACCGGCTTATGTTACACAAAAATTATACTTTGAAAATTTGCTAACCAATTTTTTTCACGTAAAATTTGAAACTTTTTTTATAATAACTTGTTACATGTGTATCATTTATTATCAACATTTCACAAAAATGTTAGAAAAAAATATGTCTACGCAAATACTCAAAAAGATTTCTACGAAAAGTAACTAAATATTTTTAGACTAAAATTTGTTGCAAAAACACATAAGATTTAAAATATATTTAAATTTTTTAAATTTCAACAACACACCACGAGGGCTTACAGCCTAAATACTATCGTACCGTGGGTGTCGACAAGGAGGAAAGAGGCAACTTGTTAATTCTGGACTTGAAGGTTTGGAGGTTCGGGGGGAAGGAAAAACATGTGCCGGCAAGGAATTCCACAACTTGGAAGTCCTCGGGACAAAAGAGCGGGCATAACAAGATGTTCTATGTCTGGTGACCTGGACAGTAAAAGGGTGCATTCGCTCTGTTCCCCTGGTAGATCTGTTGGGGGCAGCAGGTGGAGGAACTATGGAAGAAAGCTCCTCTGGGCAGTGCCCATGCACATATCTATAAAAGAGAGAGAGGTCACCAACGGCACGTCGGTGGGCAAGGGATGGCAGCCTTTGGGTGAGGGTAGGGTCACCGATGAGACGTATAGCTCTATTTTGAATGGAGTCCAGGATAGCGAGTGTAGAAGCGGCAGCCGCACCCCAGATGTGGGAGCAGTATTCGAGGTTTGGCCTTATTTGTGAAGTATATAAGGTATAGAGATTAGCTGGTGAAAAGTATTTGCGAGCCCGGAAGAGGAAACCTAATTTCTTAGCAGCCGCTTCTGCAATTGATGTGACATGTTGGTGCCAATTAAGATTTCGATCCACAGAAATGCCAACAAGAGAAAAGGACTCATTACTTTGAATAACTTAGTTGTTCATTGTGATGGGTCTAGGGCTGGTGTATCTCTTGTGAGAAAGAAAGCAAGACTTAGTTTTGGTGGGGTTGAATTGTACAAGATTTCTACTTCCCCAGTCTAATATTTTTTGGAGATCCACGGAGACAGAACACTCCATGAGTCTGCGATCCTCATCTAATTGGGCTAAAGAGACAGGCTTAGAATACTGTATATTTGAATGGAGGGTGCTGTCGTCCGCGTAGCTGTGAACTGGGTTGGATGTGCTCGAGAGGAGGTCATTGATGTGGAGAAGAAACAAAGTAGGGGCTAAAGCTGAACCTTGAGGAACTCCTGCATTAATTGGATACAGTTTAGAGGAATGGCCATCCACAACAACATATATGCTCCTGTTGGAGAGGAAATTTGCTGTCCACATACAGAGTTTTGGTGGTAGGCCATAGGCCGGAAGTTTATTAAGCAGCGCTGCGTGCCAGACCTGGTCGAATGCTTTGGATATGTCTAGAGCAACAATCTGGGATTCACCGTGTTGTTTCATAGACTTTTTCCAAGAAAGGGTGACAAAGGAAAGGAGGTCGGCAGTCGATCTGCGCTGACGGAATCCAAACTGCCTGTCGTGGATTAGACTGTGTTTTTCAAGAAATGTTAGTAATTCGGTGTTTATATACTTTTCCATCACTTTAGAGATGACTGAAAGGAGAGAAATAGGCCTGTAGTTGCTAGGAAGCGCTTTCGATCCTTTCTTGGGGACGGGTTGTACTCGAGCAGTTTTCCAGTTACTAGGGAATATGCCTCTATTGTAAGATGTCTGAAACAGACGAGTCAGGACAGGAGCAAGTTCTGGTGCGCATTTTTTGAGAATAATTGCTGGGATCTCGTCAAGGCCAGAGGCTTTCCTGGTATTAAGAGAAGAGAGCATCTTTCGTACCTTTCTAGTTTTGAAAATGATATCCGTCATTTTATGCGCGACATTGGGGACTGTTGGTGGTTGAACATTCGGAGGTGGGTTGAGAGTAGAATTGCCGGCGAACAACGAGGTAAAAAGTTCAGCCTTGCCCAGGGCGGTAAAAACAATTTCATCCCCTGAGACAAGAGGTGGGAACGTGCTCTTGCAGAAATTATTGCCAATAGATTTAGCAAAAGTCCAGAAGGGTTTACTGCCGTTGGAGCTTAAGAGGACTTTGTTTTTGATGTGGTTATTAAACGAGTTTTTTGCCTCAGAAAGAATGCGGACATAGCGGTTTCTTGCGTCGTTAAAAGCTTGACGGTTTTCTTGACTGGGATTGTGTAGAAGCTTTTTGTGCGCTTTGACCTTTTCAAGTCTGGCCTTGTCACAGGATTTAGAGAACCAGGGCTTTTGAGTGGCTGCAGAGGTTTTCTGTGTACATGGAATAAATAATTCCATGCCAGCTTGGATAATTTCGGTGACGTTTTGTGAGATATCAGAGGGGTCAGGATGAGAGAAGCAGACAGACGCCCATGGAAAGGAGGAAAAGTAATCTCGCATTTCGTCCCAGTTCGCGGAGTTGTAGTGCCAAACGATACGTGGGTGTGATGACTGTGTGACCTCGAGTTGCTTTGCGCAGGAAGCAGTGACCATGCCGTGGTCTGAGCGACCCAGGGGGGCGGTGACTGATATCTTATAGCAGTCAGGATTTGTAGTAAGAAAGAGATCCAAGGGATTTGAGCTGTGTGTTGGGATGCGAGGAAAGTAAGTAGGTTGCTGAACCATATTGGCTAAAGAATTGCTGACTGCAAAGGCCTTCGCTGCTATTCCTTGTGGATCGGTTTTTGAAGATCCTAGCCATTCCTTATTATGTACATTGAAGTCAGTAATGTGTAATTAAAATGACAAAAAAGGAAATGTAAACGAATAATTTTTTAACTTTTCACGAAAACTTAGAAAAAAATATAAGCAATAAAATACTCATATTTTTATCTCGCTATCTCTCATGAATGAGAACGTTATTTAAGTCTGTGAGTGATTTAAGTTTCATTTGACATTTGTGAAAACAATTTATTAACTATTATGGAAATATAAACAGCTAATCCTATCAAATTAATTATTTCTCCTCCTTTTTGCATCAAAGTTACTTTAAGTGTTTTAATGCTAAATAATCACATATTATAATAGTTCATTGATTGTTTATCCACTTTTTTTTGCACAATGAATTACTTCCCGCATCGATTAACATTTACCCCAAAGCTGAAAATCTAGCGATTCCCAATAGTTCTTTGTGGTTCCAGCAAGACGAAGCACCGCCGCATTTTCCAAGACAGCACTGTGGGTTTCTCAGTTTTGCGTTTCCTAAACGGTGGATCGATCGACGAGGCAAAGTAAAATGGCCCGCAAGATCTCCCAATTTGACTCATCAGACTTTTTATGGGGCTATGTAAAAGGTGATGTGTACAGATAGAAACTAGTTCTGCAGGAAACGATCAGAACTACAATCAGAGCAATTAAACCAGAAACTATTTCAAATGTTTTATTAGAATTTCAACGTAGGTTACGTTAGTGCTGCGAATACTTGAAACTGACCCCGAAAATAAAATCTAGGGGTCCTATTTCGCACTAATTTGAAAACATTGTTTCAAAATTCAAAAGTCGCGGTCTCCTCATTAGTTAATTTTTTCTAAGAAAATTTTCTTGGAAGAAATTCACTAAAACGTAACAATAGTTTCGCAGCAATGTAAGCTAAATATATCCTATTTGGTTTGGTAACCTATATCACTTATTCCTCTAAAAATGTCAATTTTAAATCAAAACCCTTGTTAAATAAAGCTTGCCGAAAAGCAGTAGTTACTAATGTATGACATAATACAGGTAGAAATTCTATTAGCAAACTGCAATTAATTTTTCAGGTATCTATTTTAAGACCTGTTGTGCATTTTTTATACTGTGAGTTTGCGACAACTTATAATTGGATGCGAATTTGCTTAGTGTTTTCGCATAGGTGGCTAGCCCTTACAAATAAGTGTTAATAAATTAAGAGAGGGATTTTTAAAATATACTATACTGGCAGCTTGATGAACTGGTCCAATTAAAGCTCTAGTCTAAAATGATAGGACATAATGAAAAAATCAATGTTGAAGGAAGGCATTATAGAATTATCCCAGTTTCTGAGAATACATTGCTTGTATACAAAAAAAGAAATGTTTTTCAAAACCATCTGCTTACAAATTTTTGTCACGAAATTTGTTCAGTCACTCGTTGGTCAGAATAACTATCCAAGAACAAAATTGCTAAACTTTTTTTTTTGATTACAAATTAAAACGGAGTTCAACAAGTACAATTTGGCGAACCCAATTCAGACCAGGTCTGAAAACTGTATTCTGATGAATTGGGTTTTCCAGATTGTACTTATCAGTGCTCATCACAGCTTCCAATATTCGCTCAACAAGGTTCAAACTGAAACGTAATACATAACATTCTTCAATTAGATCTTTAATACAGATGCTAAAAGTAGTGCGTGGGACAACCATCTGTAGATCGTTTTCTAAGAGATGGCGCACTAAACACTTAATTCTTACAAATCCATTGACGAATTAGTTAAGTTTTAAAATCACTAATAGAGAGGTATCGATGGTAAGACCTTGCAAAAATTTTTTCAAATGAGCGCGAACTAGGACCCATATCCGTGGTCAGTTCTCTATGTATATATATATACATATATATATATACCGATTTGGATGAAACTTGGCAAGTACCTTTCTTGTATTAGTGGCTTGGACAAGTCCGTTATCCCGGAAAATCTGACAAGACATTTCGGGAAAATTTAGAGTTATATTTCGAAAAATAAAATATTTATTCGAAAATGACCAGGATATTTTAATACAATTTGGTGGATATATTGGCTTGGGAAAGACCTTACAACATACCAAAATTCAACTTTCTAGGTTTACATAAAATTGATTTATTCAAATTTAAAGCATTTAATGCAAATTCACCACCATAACGCACTTGCTGTGTCCCGAACTTTTAATTATTTTTTTTAAATTTACAAATGAGGAGATCTCTACTTTGAATTTTGAAAAAAATTCTTCAAGTGAGCGCTAATTAGGCCCCCTAGAACACATATCCCGGGTCAGTTTCAATTTATATATATATATATATATATATATATATATATATATATATATATATATATATATATATATATATATATATATAGGTATATATATATATATAGGTATATATATATATATATATATATATATATATATATATATATATATATATATATATATATATATATATATATCACACGAATAACTCAAAGAATAAAGGGCTGATTTTGATTAAATTTGGTGAATACCTTCCTTTTGCAAGTGACTTGGATAATCTCGTTAGGCAGGAAAATCTCGCCAGGTTTTCCCGGAAAATTTTGTGCTTCCTTTCGGAAAAAAATTATATCTTCGGAAATAACAAAGTGAGGGCAACCAGATTTGGTGCACGGGTTTACATTATTATAGGTAAATTTCGTACCAAAATTTAGCGGTGTAAGTTAACAGACCACAAGTTAGAGCCATTTAAAAACAAATAAATTGGAATTTTTCTCAAAACGTCATAGTCGCGATTTTAAACGTCAAAATTTGCAACATTTAGGCAAAGAACTTGAAACTAGTAGGGGCTATGGAAAGAAAATGTCTCAAGAAGAATGTTTTACAAACCCTGAGGTCTTAGCTTCCAGCCTCATCGTCCTTCATTTTACTGAAATATTTCCAGAAAATTCATTTCAATTCTGATGCTTTGGCAGTAGTCTTAGCTATTGAGTTTATCGTTTAATGGTATATAGTTTTTGTCTAATTTTCGTAAAAATCACTACACCTCAATATATTCGTTATTATACAGTATAATAAAAAAAAATGTATACATTAATTATTTTTCATTCAATTCATACTATACGACTATTTGAAGATTTTACGAATAGAATAACAAACTCCGCTCACATCTCAAAGAAAATAAATTTACAGAATTGTGTTTTATATGTTTAAAACCAAAAGTAAGAAGTATTCTGTAATAATTAAATATGCAAATTATTGTCACAACTAGGCAAACAAACTTATTGTTTTGCTTCAATATACAAATATGTAGCTAACGTAACTCAGTTTGCAAACCAGCTTACATCGGCTTGTCAACTTTGATATGTCTGTTTTGAGATCAGGTGCTTGTCCCAGGTAGACCAGAATAAATTAGGTTTGCCTGAAAACGGATTTAAGGTATTGTACCATCCCAAACGTGTTATTTATCTACCCCTTTGATTACCCAAGTGGTTAAAGCGGTTTCCAAAATTTCAAGTCTTATTAAAGGCTATCCACCTCAGAAATCTATAGGCATTGATAAACGCAAGTTCTGTGCTAAGACATGATCTATGTTTCGCACCTTTTTTTTTTTGGTGTATCCTCAGTAGCCTGGGAAGAGTTACAGCTATCATATACAATTCATGATTAGCTGAATTAATTACCCACCGAAAGCTGAACAAAGTAAGAGATGCAACCAGCAGGGGAACCCACAAAGATAGTAAAACATTTCACCGGTTTGGTAGTTCACATATAACAAACACAAAGGACACATAAGGACACTCACAAGAGCCTTGGTTACGTGGTCATATTTATAAGAACATTATTAATTTTAAAATTTGAAATAGAACAGTGCGAAGAAGCGTTATTTTCTATCTAATTATTAGAAAGCTCGTAGCTTCTAATTAAGTAATTGATTGAATATCAAATAACAAAATACAAATAATATAAATATATATGGTGGCGCATTGAAAACGAAACAGACCGAATTGCGGCCAGAGAATTTTTTTTAAGAAACGCTGAAATACGTCAATTTTAATATTGAGCGGGACATGTTCTGACATAAAACTCAACTTTGTCACATTAACCCCTTAAGGGTGGTGATAACAATCCTTATATTTTAAATAAGGAACATGGGTCGAGTGTTACATCATTTGAAAGATTTTTCTTTTCTGAATTCAGCACACAAATTTTTTTGGAAGTTTTATCAACTCGTTTAAAAATTATTCACAGTTGGAAATTCAAGAACGTATTTCATTCATTGTGATAAGAAAATCACTCGTTAAAAAAAAACCAAACGTTCAAAAATGTTTATTCAGTTAAGTAAGTGTTCAAATTGTTGACCACCAGCTTCCATACAAAAGTACAAATTTTGTTCAAAACGAGCTCTGACATTCTGGATCATTTGCGTGGTTATTAGACAGCATTCTTCAACAATACGTCGTAGTAATTCGTCCAGAGAATCCAGTTCTGTTGCGTAAATTCTACTCTTTAAATGGCCCCGTAGAAAGAAGTTTAAATGAGTTAAATCCAGTGATCTAGCGGGCCACTTAATAGCACCTCTACGCCCAATCCATTGCCCTGGAAACTCTCTGTTCAAAAACTCCCTAACACGTTGTGAAAAATGCGGAGGAGCTTCATCTTGTTGAAACACTCATTGACTTTCTTGATAGCGATCATCATTTTCAACGACGTCAATTAGTAGAGGGTAAAAGATATCTTCTAGTAACTCCAAATACGTTTCGCCACTCAAATTACCATCAAGAAAAATTGGTCCGATTAAACGGTCTCCAAAAATGCCAGCCCAGATATTTAATTTCTGTGGAGTTTGAGTGTGGACGTGAACATTTTTGGATTATTATCTGCCCAATAACGACAATTATGACGACTGACTGTAGATATTAATAAAAACGTACACTCGTCTGAAAAACAGATATTGAGCAGAAAGTTTCCGTTATCAGCTATTCGTGCAGTCATAACTTCACAAAACTCCAGCCGTCGATCAAAATCATCTTCATTCAGTTGTTGTACAAGATGAATTTTATACGGGTGAAATTTATGATGCTTCAATATTCGCTGAATAGTTCTTCTTTTGATGTTTGAAACAGTGGCCAATTTTCTCGTGCTCAAAGTTGGGTCTGCAGCAATTTGTCCTAAAACTTCAATCTCAGTAGTCTCATTTCTAACCAGAAATTTACGTTCAGAATCTCGTTTTTTGTTGGCTACTGAACCACTTTGTCGAAACTTTGCAACTAATTCCAAAATGTATTTTCTATTAACATGTCTGCTCGGATGACGTTTATTAAACAAATTTGCAGTACGGTTGGCACAGTCATCGTTTTTGATAAAAAGAATAATTATTTAAACTCTTTTTTCTACAGAATACACCATTGTGAAATTAATTTTCGGTAGTACTATCAAGTATCAAACCGACCAATAAACTGAATTAATTAACCTCATTTCTCTCATTCCGATCATAAATGTTCTGATAGTCCCTTTTTTGTTTACAAACCAACAAAACATTGACTATCAGCACATTTCTTATCGAAATGAGTGAAATGCGTTTTTGCATTTTCAACTGTGAATACTTTTTAAACGAGTTGATAAAACTTCCACAAACATTAGTGTGCTGAATTCAGAAAAGAAAGAGCTTTCAAATGATGTAACACTCGACTCATTTTCCCTATTTAAAATATAAGGGTTGTTATTACCACCCTTAAGGGGTTTATGTGAAAAAGTTGAGTTTTATGTCACAACATGTCCCCCTCAATATTAAAATTGACGTGTTTCAGCATTTCTTAAAAAAAATTCTCTGGACGCAAATCGGTCTGTTTCGTTTTCAATGCGCCACCCTATTTGGTAAAATGTTTTCAGTGTGAAATATTTTTTAAGCAACTTGTATTTAACTAAACGTATATTTCATATTTCTTGTCTTATCGCTCTTGATAGAACCGATAAAATTCCATTCGACGCAGAGATTTGTAGCTGCTCTGCACGAGGTAAAGGTGGTAGTAGTTCTGCGAGCAAAACTGTAACAACGAACCGTCACTAGTCCGCTCAAGTCCGTACCGATTCCTCTTTCCGTCAGATCGCACCAGGTTTGGCTTATTTCGTTGTAAAGAAATATTTTTATGGGTAAGAAATTGCCCGTTTTATTTAATTGATATTTTATAGCAAATTTCCATACTTTTAACTTTTCACTGCTCAGTCAAATTTTAGTAATCGGGATATTTCATTATTGTGCTACCTATCGCTGTACTTCAATATTGTCCTGCATGTTACAGTATCTTGTAGTATTTTTATGGAGACGCTGAGGATGCACAGCTCACTTAAATAATCGAGAAATTCCCATCTTGGATTGATCCTGATAGGGATGCTGAAGTTTCGCAGTCTAGATCTAGGTCACCCTAAGAAATGCATCAATTTTCAGTGGGCTCCTTAAACTATGTCTAGATCCAAGCTTTCAACCCCACACATTAGGAACGCTTATGTTATCTTGGTGAGGATCCAGCTCACTAACTTAATCAAGATGTTTGTGTCCTAGTTTGACCCTAGCGGGGATGCTGAGGATTTACAGTCCGTGCAGGTCGTCCAGGAACTTATATCCCGCCTACTCCTTCTTAAACTTTCCGTCCCATGTGTCCGGTGTTTTGACTAAGAGCTTGGTAATAAGGCTTTTGCATTGACTTCGGCTGTGTGTTTGTTACCTGCTGTACCGTGTCTTATGTAAACTGGTGCTCATAACGTATATATTTCTTTGACTCCATATACTTCATCAAACGTTAGCTTTAACCGTTATATAGATAGCCGAGTTCTAGTTAATGGCATTAACCACCCACATCACTTGTATATAGTTTGTAAATATTCTCTTGTATATATTTTGTAAATAGTTTCTTGTACAAACTATAGTGTTACAAAAATTAGAACCGTACTTATTGCCTATCTATCTCCGACCTTACCTGCAAAATCTGCTACATCTTATATTAAATTAGAAGTGGTCATGTCACACCGAGTGAGCGATTAAAGACCGCTTATTCAGGGCCACTCGTCTAGCCGGCTTCAATCATAGTCTACCCAACCCTTCCACACAGAGTTACCCAGGTACTTTGACCATCACGTTAGTCAGCATTTAGTGAAGAGGTCGCATACATCCTTAACAGCGACTAAACCCTCTAAAGTCTAGCACAAAGATCCTCCGATTAAAACCGTCAATTTGCTTCACCGAAAAAACGGTCCGCAAGCAAAGACTTTGTCACAAGAGTTAATGTGGTTCTTCAAAACATGTTGATATATATATATATATATATATATATATATATATATATATATATATATATATATATATATACAGGTGACATTTCTAAAGTCACTGTAGGTTCTGTTAATACATACGCACTGACGGCGATCATTTAGGTAACTGAAACAATTTCAAAGCACTCCCCCCACCCCCACCCCCTTCACTTCGCCCCCATATCGAACAACTTATCATATTTATATTACATGATTTATATATATATATATATATATATATATATATATATATATATATATATATATATATATATATAGGGTGGCGCACTGAAAACGAAACAGAGCGTCCAGAGAAATTTTTTTTAAGAAACGCTAAAACAGGTCAATTTTAATATTGTGGGGGACATTATTTGACATAAAACTCAACTTTGTCACATCAACCCCTTAAGGGTGGTGATAACAACCTTTATATTTTAAATAGGGAACATGAATCGAGTGTTACATCATTTGAAAGCTATTTCTTTTCTGAATTCGGCACATAAATTTTTTGGAAGGTTTGTTAACTCGTTTGAAAATTATTCACAGTTGAAGATGCTAAAATTCATTTCACTCATTCCGATAAGAAATGTGCTGATAGTCAATGTTTTGTTGGTTTCGTAAACAAAAAATTGACTATCAGAACATTTCTTATCGGAATGAGAGAAATGCGGTTTATTATTTCAGTTTATAGGTCGGTTTGATATTTGATACTACTACCGAAAATTAATTTCACAATGGTGTATTCTGTAGAAGAAAGAGTTCAAATAATTCCTTTTTTTTTTCAAAAAAGATGACTGTGCCAACCGTACCGCAAATTTGTTTAATGAACGACATCCGAACAGACATGTTAACAGAAAATACATTTTCGAGTTAGTTGCAAAGTTTCGAGAAAGTTGTTCAGTATTCAACAAAAAACGGGATCCTGAACGTGAATTTCCGGTTAGAAATGAGACTACTGAGATTGAAGTTTTAGGACAAATAGCTGCAGACCCAACTTTGAGCACGAGAAAATTGGCCACTGTTTCAAACATCAAAAGAAGAACTATTCAGAGAATATTGAAGCATGATAAATTTCACCCGTATAAAATTCATCTTGTACAACAACTAAATGACGATGATTTTGATCGGCGGCTGGAGTTTCGTGAAGCTTTGACTGCACGAATAGCTGATACCGGGAACTCTCTGTTCAATATCTGTTTTTCAGACGAGTGTATGTTTTTATTAAACTCTACAGTCAATCGTTATAATTGTCGCTATTGGGCAGATAATAATCCAAGAAATTTTCACGAAGTCCACACTCAAACTCCACAGAAATTGAATGTCTAGACTGGCATTTTTGGAGACCGTTTAATCGGACCATATTTCTTGATGGAAATTTGAGTGGCCAAACGTATTTGGAGTTACTAGAAGATATCGTTTATCCTCTATTAATTGACATTGTTGAAAATGATGATCAAAATCAAGAAAATCAATTAGTGTTTCAACAAGAAGGGGCTGCTCCGCATTTTTCTCAATATGTTAGGGAGTTTTTGAACAGAGAGTTTCCAGAGCAATGGATTGGGCGTAGATGTGCTATTGAGTGGCCCCCCAGATCACCGGATTCAACTCCTTTAAACTTCTTTCTATGGGGCCATTTAAAGAGTAAAATTTTCGCAACAGAACCGGACTCTCTGGAAGAATTACGACGACGCATTGTTGAAGAATGCCGTCTAATAACTCCACAAATGCTCCAGAATGTCAGAGCTCGTTTTGAACAAAATTTGTATTGTTGTATGGAAGCTGGTGGTCAACAATTTGAACACCTACTTAACTGAATAAACATTTTTGAACGTTTGGTTTTGTTTATTAGTTTTTTTTAACGAAAAATTGACTAATTAGTGCATTTCTTATCACAATGAATGAAATACGTTCTTGCAACTCCAACTGTGAATATTTTTTAAACGAGTTGATAAAACTTCCAAAAAAATTTGTGTGCTGAATTCAGAAAAGAAAGAGCTTTCAAATGATGTAACACTCGACCCATGTTCCCTATTTAAAATATAAGGGTTGTTATCACTACCCTTAAGGGGTTGATGTGACAAAGTTAAGTTTTATGTCAAAACATGTCCCCCTCAATATTAAAATTGGCATGTTTCAGCATTTCTTAAAAAAATTTCTCTGGACGCAAATCGGTCTGTTTCGTTTTCAATGCGCTACCCTGTATATATATATATATATATATATATATATATATATATATATATATATATATATATATATATATATATATATATATATATATATATATACACAACAGAAAAAAAAACAAGACGATAATGTTCTAGTACTTTGTCGGATAGTGTATTTGGTTGATAATATTTAAAACACGTATACTTAGTATGTGTAATAACATCTTATAATAAATAATCATCTTTCTGTTCTCATTTTTTATTTCACAGACAAGATTATGTCGATCTTTTGATAGTTCACCAACGGCCATAACTTGCACAACGTGTAATTGCGATCACTTTATTTATAATCCCGATTCTCGAACCGATGATGAACCTCGGATGGATGAGCAACAGGTATTCACGCCTTAGGCGGACTATTTTTATATACGAGATTCATAGGCGGAGTCACACGGTGGGTGCGTTGAAGTTGAAAGAAAACTATTTTATGTATTTATTTCATATTATATTATTTTTTGCTTCAAATAAGATAGCACGTTATTGATAAAGATAAAAAATTCTCGACGCAGCAAGTGCGTTATGGTAAAAACATTTTTAACAGCAAATATGTCTTTTTTTAATGAAAGCAGGCATCCAATTTGGTTACCAGCATGACCTATGTAGTAGAAGCAAGGTACCGTACTTCCTCAAAATAATTTTAAAGTACAAAAAAGCCCAAAAAAACTTACAAAAACATTTTATCATGAAAATTTGCAAACAATTTTTTACAATAACCTATTAAACATTTATTGTTAACTACCAAAATTTCACGAAAATTATACAATTATTTCTACGGAAACACCAAAAAATTGTATACATGACCTCGATTTTTTTTTCACGAATAATATAAATAAAACCTCTCTGAATGCGTAATGGGACTTTGCTAGATATCGGTAAAAACGCAGTTTTTTATAAGTGCCAAAAATGTGAAACAATGGAAATAACGAAAATAATGGACACTATCAATTTTTTTTTACAAACGTGCATTATGGTTTGATGGAAAATGCAAAAATGAAATAAGAGGTGTTCGATTTGAAAAAAAGTTATCACCAACGACTTATGGACCACCTGTGATTGTCAAAATAATTTTGTAAGATGCAGCACAAGGCACTCTATAATTAACGTATACAATTTTGTTCTAGTAACGGCAATATTCAGCTTTACCGTAAAACTGCATATATATATATATATATATATATATATATATATATATATATATATATATATATATATATATATATATATATATAGTTACAAAGCATACATATACATATATATATATATATATATATATATATATATATATATATATATATATATATATATATATATGTATTCACGTTGGCTCACTAAACTTTATAAAATCGAGATAAGGCGTAGTGTGTTTCTTAAATTTATTGCCGGAGTTAATTTGTCTCAGCGCGAGTGGTAAACTATTTAAAAACTTGACAGTTGCATAATAGGGCCACCGCTCGTAGCTAGCTGAACGATGCTTAGAGATTGGGACAGTGTATATGTCTCGCAGGCTATGTGAGTGACCAACCTCAGCGTCCGAACCGAAAATATTTGAGTAAGACCTGACAAAGCATACTACCCTCAAAATGTAAACAGAATAGACAGTCACAATACCAAAGTCACGAAAATACTGGCGGCATGAGCATCTAGGTCCCAAACCGAATAGGAGCCGGATTATAATAAAGACTCGCTGCGTCTCCGAGGTGCCACCCCACGCAAGTATATTATAATTTAATATTGAATAGACCATGGAGTAATGAATAGACAACAGTGTTTTTGTATCTAATTGAATTTTAAGTTAGTTTAAGTAATTATATATATATATATATATATATATATATATATATATATATATATATATATATATATATATATATATTTATTTATTTATTTATTTGTGTTTGTGTGTGTGTGTGTGTGTGTGTGTATAGATTCAAACGAACCTTGGATATGTGTTCTCCCTAATTCATGTCACCATCGTTACCTCTCTATTCGTGAATTTTCTTAATGACAATTCACTAATATAACTACTTTATGGGAGAAGTAGAGAGGTTCAAGGAGAATCAGCTACTATCGAATATCTATTCGAGACAAAAAATTATATTTCTGCCCCAAAGCCTACATATTGGATATAGCTTTGCAAAACGCTTGGCACCTGTATAGAATCCAAGGTAAAGCATTCGATCAGCTAAGTTGCCCCAGGCAAGTTGTGACGGTTCTAAACCTCACTTGCAAATATTTTTGAAGTTATGCTCAGACATTAATTTCAATATTATTTATTAACTAAATAAAAGGTGACACCGACTATAAGTATATTTACACCACAAAATTGAGAAACAGACTATAAGAGAATAGTAGATAAGGAACTTAAAATATTGTGTTTACCGAAATATTACCAACTGCCTATTTTTATCAGCCTTATCTTTATCAGCATACTTCTTATATACCTTCTTGCAAATTTGTTATCTTAAAAGGAACGAATAGTTTTAAAAATTGATACTTTGGAAAACAGGCGATGAATAAAAGGAACTTGGGAAACATAGGTTGAAATTACCTGCAGCTGTCGCTGGATATTATCAAGTTTCTTGTTGAATATTTGTACCGTAGGCGTTGTACAATATACCACTTTAGTGAGAATTATTAAATTAATCACAAGGAACCATTTTTAAGTAATTAAAACCCCTGGATATGTATATATAGGGTAAGTTTAATTTCCATAATACCCCTCAATAGACAATGTTTATTTATACCATTCCAATGTTAGATTATAGCTCTTCTTACAGTGTTTTCCAGACTGGTATTTTCCGTACTGGTATTTATTTAGATTAGTTATTTTTTTACCGGTTTATAGTTTGCAAACAGACTGGTAATTTTACATGAAATATGAGACTTTTCTAGATAAACTGGATGTGTTATGATAAACTGGATTTTATTATATGCTGACTTTATTGTGTGACTTCCATTTGCCTCACAATTGGATTGCTGCTTAATTAACTCCAACAAAGACGTCTGGGTATAATGAACACCACAGCTGAGAGGAGGCAGATAAGTTTCACCACTCCCTTTTAATACCTATTAACCACATTACCGTTCATAACAGCCACTATTGCGTTATTTGGTGTTGCATAACATAATTTTATTTTTATAATGTAAAATCTGTGATCACAGGTCGGTAAAACAGCTTGTTCACCATAAAACATAAGTACGATACTTTAAAATAGCCTTGCTACCACTAGGTACACAAACCACTATAACACAGCTTTTGTATATATTTTTGCTGCAGCACCTTTACATTATAATTATTTGCTGCCCAGAGTATTTTCTGAACACTTCCTTTGAATTTCTGACCCCACATATTAGATTAGAAGTTGACACTCGACACACGAGCAGCTGTGCCAAATTCATTATATAAGTTAGTTAAATAGCAGTGTAAGAAGCAACCACAGCACAAAAGAGTTTATTAGGTGTGACAATTAATAATATTTTTAATATTTATTTATTGTTTTAAATCATTTTAAGGGGTTACATCAAGGCTGGCCTTCCTTCAATACTCCAAGTGCAGCGTACGTTACATAAAGGAGCTTATGCTGTCACAAAGTTTTGATAATCTAAAAAAAATCTCGCGACGCAGCAAGTGTGTTATGGTAGTGAATTTTTATTAAATGCTTCAAATTTTAATAACTCAATTTTCTATAAACTTAGAAAGTTTAATTTTGGTATGTAGTAATGTCTTTTCTAGGGCAGAATATCCACTAAATTTAATTAAAATAACTTTGTAATTTTCGGAGAAAAAAATTTTTTCGTAGAAAAATTTAAAATTTGAATAACTCAATTTTGTATAAACTTAGAAAGTTGAGTTTTGGTAAGTAGTAAGGTCTCTCCTAAAGCAACATATACAGTGAATTTCATTAACACAGCCTTGTTACTTTCGGAGAAAAAAATTTTTTTTTGAAAGAAAACTCAAAATTTTTCCGGAAAACCTTGTCTGATTTTCCTGGCTAACAAACTCATCCAAGCCATTAATAAAAGAAAGGCATTGAAATCGGTTAATTATCTTTTGAGTTATTAGACAGACATATATATATATATATATATATATATATATATATATATATATATATACATATATATATATATATATATATATATATATATATATATATATATATATATATATATATATATATATATATATATATAAACATATAAAAATTGAAACTGACCCCGGATATTGGTTCTAGGGGTCCTAGTTCGCGCTCATTTGAAATTTTTTTGCAAAGCTTTACCATCGATACCTCTCTATTAGTGATTTTTTTTTAAATTCACTAAAAGGCGTTAGCCATGCTCATTAGAAAGTATTAAATTTTGTTTTGATAATTAACCAGCGTTATCTTATATCACATAGGACACTTTTTTTTCTTGTATACCCAATTCTCTGAAAAAATACGGCACAGAAATGTACTTTGTTGTTAATTTTGCTAAATAAAAATTTTGTATATGCTCAAGAGATCTATCATTTACCGCAAAATAGGTACCTGCAACCTAAAATTTAAAAAATAACTCAGGCATCAATGGGTTTTAATATCGAGCTAGAGCTTCCAATTATTATAATGATTCTACAAGTCACTTATTTCAAACATTTTTATTTTATTTAGATATTCCATCAAAATGATGTTACAAGTAGATAAAAAGTGATTTCTTTAGAACTAGGCTGTACTAAAAAATAACTGTGTACAGTTAAATATTTAAATATTGCCATAAGGTTAATGGGCGAAAAAAGACTGCAAAATTTTTAATGCCCCACCTCTTTTGTTGAATAATCCACCTCCACAGCTATTTATGTGGGGTCTCTTCCAGTTCAAGGTTACATATCCATATATATATATATATATATATATATATATATATATATATATATATATATATATATATATATATATATATATATAAAAAGTTTGAACCTCGGTGGTTCAGATATAAGAACGTTTGCCTCTGAACCGAAGGGTACTGGGTTCGATCCCAGGGTACTCCTTTCACTTTTTCGGTACAAACTGTAAAATTAACATCAACCGAGGTTCTGGCATTGTATTTGAGCAAGTGCAATGTCTGCACGTTCCGCCCTTCAGAGGGGGCGTAAAGCCGTCGGTCCCGTGTCCATGCGATATTGGGAACGTTAAATATCCCTACCCTCTTTACAGAAAGGCAGGGGTTCGGCAAAATTTCCAGGATAGTGAGCTGAAACTGCTCCCTGGCGTCGGTGATTGTCCATAGTCGCGGAAATAGGCCGACGTTAAACAAACAAAACACACACAACACACAATTTAAAAAGTTAATAGTGGATTTAATCCAGCGCTTTTTTAGAAACGTTCGATAGGTTTTCAACATTTAGCAATGTTCAATGCGACAATAATATATGTGGTCAAGGGTACATAATTAATTTTTGACCATTTCTGAGATATATAAATTATAAACTTAGATGAAAGTATGTACGTCAGTTGGAAAAAAATGTTGTGCGATTCATTTGTACTTTAAAACGCTAAAAATTTTAGTTTGTACGCCTATGTTACTTGTTTTCTAATTAAAGCAGAGTCAGTAATTTTTGTGGAGCTTCAAGTAAACCTTGACGTGAGATTAGGCATTCAGACGTGTCTTGATGAAATTAATTAGAAATGACTTTGAAATCAAGGAAGCTTCAGATGTTATAATTATTAACTTGCCTGAGGCGCTAATTCTCGCGACTTATTTTTGATGCTTTTAAGATAATTAAAACGACAAAGAAGCTTAAACAATATGCTGTTTTCATTTCTCGAGAATTCCTGTTTGCAGGTTTATTATGGTAGGGATTTACCTGATTTGCATCAATTGCGACTAAAAATAACCCTTAGGCACAACACGCCAGAAGTATTTAATAAAATGTTCTCTTGTGAATCCCAGATACAGTTTAACTGCTTTTTCAAAATTTGTTTTGCCAACTCAAGCAATTAAAATTCGTGGCAGAGCAAATGCGTTATTGTAGCGACGTTTGATTAAAGTACCGTTTAATATTATGATCGGTTAGAAAGTACAACTTAATAGGAAAATCATGGACTCAGCAAGTGCGTTACGGTAGTGATTTTTTATTAAAATATTTTTAATAGCAATTTTTTTTAATGAGACAGGCATCAAATTTGGTTAATAGTATAACCTATATAGTAGAAACAATGTACCATATTCCACAAATCGCTTACTCTTTAAAAAGGCACATTTTTCGAACATTGTTGGAAACTAAATTTAAAATCTTCCCGAAAACCTGGTCTGATTTTCCTGTCCAACTAACCTCTGTAAGATATTTAACCACCTGGTGAAATTCAATCATTCATAAGAAGCTTCTCGACGAGACTTCCAAACAAAATTTGCAAGAAAATTTGCAAACAATGTTTTTCAGAAAATCTGAAAATATTCTTTTTACAATAACCTAATAAAGATTTATTATTAATTTCCAAACGTTTACAAATTTCTAACAAAAAGTTACGTCTATGGAACCACAACAAATTTTGCTAAGAACATATAAAATTCAGATTACATACCTTATCTATAATTAAAAGAAAAAAATATATCTCTCTATTTGCTTAGACCCGGCTGTAAACCATACAGAGATGAGTTATCTATCAACCTTGCACTTGTCTCTGTCACAAGCTTGGCAGTCATCTATGACCACGTCAAATGGAATTAAAAAGTTCACTTTGGCTGGCATTTGATCTGTTGGTTTGGCGAGTGGCTCCAGTTGAATAATTTCCAGGATTTTCAAGTGGCCAATCAAGTCTACTCTCAGCTTAGCGACAGCTACTAATAAAGACAACTTCGCTGTCGAAATACGCACCTAGCGTAAAACTCTTTGTTTTAATTTTTGTGTTTTTTTGGGGTGATGCTGCTTTTTGTTACTTGCTTAGCTAAGTTATCTGCCTCTATGTTGCCTCTTATACCAGTATGAGATGGCACCCATATTATTACTGTCAATTTTCTACACTGGCATAATTCGCTCCCAATTTTATTTACGTACGCAACAATAGGATGTTTTTTGTAAAGTGTTCAGATTTGTATTTATAGTTGTCGTTAATGCGTGTAAATAAATTATTATTTTTTCTGTCTGATGACTTCGTAAAACTGGTTACACAGGATAAAACAAACAATTATAAAACCAGAGGGCGAATCTGTATTTATTACAATAGTGTTAAATATCCACTTTGAACAAATAAAAAACATATATTTTTTTAATTTTTTTCTGTTAAATAATAATAATAGAAATTTATGTTCCTTCATTACAAAAAATAAACAGTTCATTCGTTGCAATTAATTAGGTACATAAACAGAGGAAAACCACTAGTTTGCGATCAAGCAAGCAGAATATCCTTCTGCCCCCCGGACTAATTCTTTACCTAGGTATCTTACATTTAATATTTTAGCGATTATTTAACCTAGCCTAAACACTTAACTAGACTAATATCTTAACCGGAAAGTCATAATATCTCCCAAATTATTCCCGATTACAAAAAAAGAAAAATGATCAAGTACCATTTACTGTGTACTATACAGGTAATCAAACAAATGCTTCTTAAACTGTTCAATTTTTAGCCTCTTAAGTTCATTTGGTATCGCATTATAAAGCTTTGGAACATTGTAACTATAAGATCTTTCAAAAAGAGAGGTTTTATGGTGAGGAGGAGTTATGTAATCACGGTTGCGGATATTTATGTTGTCTATGTCAGTCCTGAAGCGGATTTTATCGTACAAATAGGCAGGTTTTTTTATTGAAAACAACCTGATGGTAGAAGCACAGCGTATTTAACTTCAGTCTGTTACCCATATTAAGCCACTTTAATTCATTTAATTTATGTGATACATGCTGCCTACGTCGCAATCCAAAAATATACCTGAGACACGAATTTTGTATTTTCTGTACTCTGTTCCTGGTGACTACATCAAGACAGGGATAGTACAGTGGCGCAGCATACAAAAAGTGCGACAAGACCAACGTGTCACATAGCATCGCTTTCGTTTCAACAGATAAATAATTTCTATGGGGATACAGTAGTTTTAAGGCAGCATATGATCTTCTTAAGTATTTTGAAATCTGACTAGTAAACCTAAAGTTATTTTCAAAAGTAACTCCCAAATTACTAGCACTCTCGACGATACGTATTACGACGTTATTTATTTCCACAACAAAATTCTCAGCTATTTCAGCTACAGATGATTTATTTCCAAATAGTAGCACTTTAGATTTGGATGGATTCAGAAACAAAGAATGTTCCATCGAAAACTGCGTCAAGTTCGCCAGATCACAATTGATCTTGGCCTCCGCCTCACGAACCTTTGCCCTTTCGAAGGACAAATATAGCTGCGTGTCATCGGCATACATATGAAACTGACAGCTTACAAAACGTGTTGCTCGTATAGATACTAAATAATAGGGGACCAAGAATTGACCCTTGTGGAACACCGACACTAACTAAATTGCCGTCTATTTTCACAGACTGGGTTCGACCCTCCAGGTAATTAGAAATGAGGTCCAGTGCAGTCGTTTTCAGACCAATGAAATGTAAAATAGAAACAAGTAAATTATGGTTAATAGTATCGAATGCCTTAGTAAAATCCAACAGTACTAGTGCCGTTACTTTGTTACTGTCTGAAGACTCCAAGATATCGTCTGAAACCTTCACCAAGGCCGACGTACAACTGTGCAAGTGTCTGAAGCCAGACTGATGCGACGGCAAAATGGGATAGCGATCTAAGTGCATATTTAGTTGTTGATAGATTACATGTTCGAAAATCGTTGAAAGAATAGGTAATATACTAATGGGACGTAAATCCCCGGGGAGTCTCTGGGTTTGGAATCTTATCTGGGTTTAGAATCTATCCAAACTTCGTACAAAAAATGCTCTATTCTCTTAATACCAGGAGAGCCTCTGGCCTTGACGAGATCCCAGCAAATGTTCTCAAAAAATGCGCACCAGAACTTGCTCTTGTCCTGACTCGTCTGTTTCAAACATCTTACAACATAGGCATATTCCCTAGCAACTGGAAAACTGCTCGAGTACAACCCGTCCCCAAGAAAGGATCCCAAGCGCTTCCTAGCAACTACATACCCATTTTTAACTCCTTTCAGTCGTCTCTGAAGTGATGGAAAAGTATGTAAACACAGAATTACTAAAATTTCTTGAAAACCACAGTCTAATCCACGACAGGCAGTATGGATTCCGTCAGCGCAGATCAACTGCCGACCTTCTTTACTTTGTCACCCATTCGTGGAACAAGTCTATGGAACTACACGGTAAATCTCAGATTGTCGCTCTAGGCACATCCAAAGCATTCGACCAGGTCTGGCACGCAGCGCTGCTTAATAAACTTCCGGCCTATGACCTACCACCAAAACTCTGTACCTGGACAGCAAATTTCCTCTCCAACCGAAGCATTTCTGTTGTCGTGGATGGCCATTCCTCTAAACGGTATCCAATTAATGCAAGAGTCCCTCAAGGTCAAGCTTTAGCCCCTACTTTGTTTCTTCTCTACATCAATGACCGCCCCTCTAGCACATGCAACCCTGTTCACAGTTACGCGGGCGACAGCACCCTCCACTCAAATATACAATATTCTAAGCCTGTGTCTTTAGCCCAATTAGATGAGGATTCCAGACTCATGGAGGGTTCTGTCTTTGTGGATCTCCAAAAAATATTAGACTGGGGAAGGAGAAATCTTGTACAATTCAACTCCACCAAATCTCAGTCTTGCTTTCTATCTGATAAGAGATACACCAGCCCTAGACCCATCACAACGAACAACCAAGTTATTTAAAGTAATGAGTCCTTTTCACTTGTTGGCATTTCTGTTGATCAAAATTTCATTTGGTACCAACATGTCACATCAATTGCAGAAGCGGCTGCTAAGAAACTCGGTTTCCTCTTCCGGGCTCGAAAATACTTTTCACCAGCTAATCTCTATACCTTATATACTTCGCAAATAAGGGCAAATCTCGAATAGTGCTCCCACTTGCCCGTTGCCACTTCTGCATTCGCTATCTTGGTCTCCATTCAAAACAGAGCTATGCGTCTCATCGGTCACCCTACCCTCATCCAAGGGCTGCCATCCCTTGCCCACCGACGTGCTGTCGGTGACCTCTCTCTCTCTCTTTGATAGATATCTGCACGGGCACTGTCCAGAGGAGCTTTCTTCCATAGTTCCTCCACTTGTTGTCCCCAACAGACTTACCAGGGGGAACAGAGCATATGCACCCTTTTATTGTCTAGGTTACCAAAAATAGAACATCTTGTTATGCCCGCTCTTTTGTCCTGAAGACTTTCAAGTTGTGGAATTCCTTGCCGGCACATATTTTTCCTTCTCCGAACTTCCAAACCTTCAAGTACAGAATTAACAAGTTGCCTCTTTCCTCCTTGTCGACACGCAAGGTACGATAGTATCTAGGTTGTAAGCCCTTGTGGTGTGTTGTTGAAATATGAAAAAAAAAACCATTTCAACAATAAGGTTCTGTACTTCGAAGTAGGTACGTTTACCGTGTGTAAAATGTAGACTTTTGACTTAATTAAAAATTTGCATTTTATACGCCATTAAATATTGCGTAGTCATTCAAATAATGCTACAATAAAAGTAAAGGTGTATAACTCATTCATTTATATGGCTTTTAGTAAGCGCCTCTAAATGAAACACTGCGTTTATTGCATCGGCAGCGTATTCAGCTATAAAATGCAAATCTCGCTTACTAAACCGTGAACAGCATCATAACTGTAAACGTTTATGTAACTCAGCAGTTCTGGTAAAAGGCATGAAGTCAGTGAATGTGAATTACCGACAGAATACATGTTTCCTTTATGATTGTTGTCTTTTCTACTGGGAATTTATTTTGGGTCTACCAAACTAATAAAAAATATTAAACCATTACCTTTTCGTAAAAACGGCAAAATATATAAAATTTAATCAGCAAGCTATAGTTGAGTTATAAGCATTTGAAAAATAAATATAAATGCACTACCATAATGCACTTGCTGCATCAAAGCTTTGCAACAAATAAGAAGAGTCAACTTTAATTTAGGATAAAAACACAGCACGGGAACATGATATGAATTTAGGAAGGTGTAAGTGAATGCTGGAAAAATATTTGAGACATTATAATATAGAAGCAACAAGGATCAGAACCCTCTCCCGATGGCAAGACATACAGAATGTGACACTGTTGAAGTACATGGGGTTGAGCTAAGAAGTTGTAGAATAGAAAATAAGTGGGTATTGATAAAATTCATGGAAATGTTTAAATCTGGCTGCTTAAATTTAGCTATGTCGTTGTGTCGTGTTCAACGTATGTAAGGGCAAAATCCAGGTGGCCTTGTACTGGGTGAACCAAAGTAGACGCTTTCTCATTAAAACTCATTTTTCTGTTAGAGATAGAAAGAAACTGGCTCCCATCTCCCGGGCTCAAATTTCATAAGAAACTCACTGGCCCAAACAAATTTTTGCTATTTCATATCGTTTTGCCCCCAGAGGGCGTACCTCTAATTTGGTTGATTTTGTTGATGTCTTATAACTTTTAGTGGATATGCTTTAAAAAAATTCAATAACGGGGAAAGAGGAGACCGCGGCTTGATATTTGAACAGATTTCTTCAAATGATCACAAACTGGGACCACTAGAACCCATATCCGGGGTCAGTTTCAATATATATATATATATATATATATATATATATATATATATATATATATATATATATATATATATATATATATATATATATATATATATATATACCGTTGTCATTCATACACAAGCGGCCACGTTTCTTGAGAGCCTTTGCCGAATTTCTTCTTAACTCAAGATTGCTTATTGTGTCAAATGAATTTTGTACTGCCACCTTTAGCGTTCCTCTCAAGGTAAAACGTTGTTTATATACCAAATCCTGAATTTTTTTCCAAATATACTAATAAAGCGGTGCAAAGTCTGGTGGCCAGGTTCGCGAAGCTATTGGCTCTTGGTTTCCTATCTACTCTTATTTAATACACGGTTAACCGTACTTTTTGGAACGTCAATTTGTTCACCATAAAACCGAACAGATTGCGGAGGATTTTCGTTTGAAACCTGTAAGACGGCATTATTTCTTTCTTCTTTTCTAGGCATTGGTAGTTTCTTTGCGTGGAAGCTACTGTCGTTCAATAGGTTGGTCACTATCCTGCGAAATATTTTGGTTGTCGTCTTTTTGGTTAGTTGTTTTGATATGAATTTGCAGCTGCCTCAGTATTTCGGTTAGAACGAATATAAAATTCAAATATGTCAAAATATTCTTCATTACTGAACATATTGTTGAATAATATTTAAGATAAACAGGAAACAAACTATTTAGTGCAAAATTATAAGCGACGTGTTCAATACACCTCAAATTGTTCAGATAGTTAAGAATGACAGTATTCTTAATTGCGCGATAGTGTTAGCAACTTTTCTTCTGATGTTTTTCAGTTGACTAACGTTTAAAAATCAATTAATTTTCAAAGGCGTCTTCGTAAATCATTAATATGATTTTTATTGAGTTCTGTTAGTAAATTTAGTGATTTACTAGGTTTATCTTTTTAACAAAATTATAATTTTTTTTAGGATAATGTTGTAATGTAAAATATCATTTGTAATAATGGGCCGTTTCATTAGTGTGCTCAAAGTTGCTATCTTCTTATCGTGAATCATTACGGAAAATTAGTCTAAAAGTAGAAGTCTATTGTTAGACTCCATGGCCTACTGCTTTTTGAACACTTTTTCTGTCATTTGTTTTCTGGTATTGGATTTCATAGGCTACTATGCTCCAAACGGTTTTTTTCAAAATTGTCAGTGCAATTACAAGATTTCTCAAGCATGTTGTATATCATTGGAAAGCTCTTTTCACAGGCTATCACATGAGCAAAAATCCAATATGGCTGCCATAACAAAAAGAAACATTGATACCTGTAGCTCAAAAACAAATGACAATCCATAGTTGAGAATAGCACAAAAAGATTACTATGTAAAAAGTGTTATGATAATGTGCAAGTCTAAGACATGTCAGATCAACGCCTACTTAGATATTGAAGAAAAATTTTGGTTTTTCAAAATAACTCGAAATCGAAAAGAGGTAGGGCAAAATACAAATTATATTTGGAACTAGAATGAAATTATACAAAACACTGGTAATTTAGCCGTCTCCCTATCTTTAATAATAACGGAGATAGCAATACATTCCCAGCCAGTTTGAGACACACTGTATAGTAGAAAAATGTACCCTGATTTATTAAAATAACTTACTATTTGCAAATGTGCACAAATTTTCTGATAATAAACTTAAAATATTGCCGAGAAAACTGGTTTCCTAGCCAACAAACCTTAGGTTAATAGCAAATTGAGTTTTCGAAATTTGAGGCATTTAATGATAATTCACTACCAAAACGCACTTACTGCGTCTCGAGTTTTTCTAACAAAGTGCATCCTATTTTCATAAATAATGCAATAATGCAATGAAATAAGAGTGCCAGAAAAAAAATGTACGCATCCACAACGACTTGTGATTGTCAAAATAATTTTATAAAATGCAATTCAAGATGCCCTATAATTAACCTATACTTTTTCTTTTCGTCACTTGTATAATAATTATTATATTAAGCTTTGCCGTATAAATGCGTCACACTGTATATATATAAACAGAAAAAACACTGAATCTAAACCCGGATGTGGATTCTAGGGGGCCTATTTTGCGCTCAATTGAAGAAATCTTTTTATAATTCATAAGTCGCGGTCTCCCAATCAACCAAATTTTTCTACGAAAATTAGCTAATTATAGACCGCTAAACCAAAAACTTAACTAAAACTACCGCCAAAGCATCAGAGAAAGGGTCTATTTGAAATGAATTTTCTGTAAATATTCTAGTAAAATGACGGATGAAGCTGAAACGTAAAGGTTTGCAGAACACTCTTCTTGCGACATTCTCTTTGCATATTCCGTATTTGTTTCAGGTTCTTTACCTAAATATTGCCAATATCGACGTTTCAAATCGCGACTTTGACGTTTTGAGGGAAACCCCAATATTTGTTTCTTTAGATGCCCATTGTCTTTAAACTTACAGACTTAAAGTTTGGAACATTGTTCACTTTTTACCATAAAAACGGGCGCACCAAATTTGGTTCCCTTACTTTGTTATTTCCGGAGATATATTTTTTTCCCAAAGAAAACACAAAATTTTCCGGGAAAACCTGGGACTACTTATATGAATGATATATGAAAATAGTTATCTAAAATTTAAATGATAATGAATAAAACATTAGATATTATTGTTTATGTTTGAACAGGTAGATCATAGCCTCGGTGGTCCAGAGGTAAGAACGTGTGCCTCTCAATCGAAATTTACTGGGTTCGATTCCGGGCGTTCCCTTTCACTTTGTCAGTACAAACTGTAATAAACTAACATTAACTCTGGCATTTAATTTGAGTAAGTTGGATATCTGCACGTACCGCTCTGCGGAGAGGACGTAAAGCTGTCGGTCCCGTGTCCATGTGATGTTGCGTCCGTTAAAGATCGCTACTTTCCTTACAGAAAGACAGGGGTCCGGCAAAATTTCCAGGATAGTGAGGTTAAACTGCTTCCTGGCGTCGTTAATTAACCAAAGTCGCGGAAATAGGCCAACATTAAAGTAAAAAAAAACGCTGGATCTCTTCAATACGCAACAGCCAGCACAACCGGTATATTTTGGATAACATACAGAAATAATACGCAACTGCGAGCAAAATCGGTATATTTTGGATAACATACAGAAATACTCCTTTTGTGTATCATCGTTGCAAATATACTGAATCCTCTGTTAGTAAGTAACAAGTAGCAAACAGCATATCGGTTTGTACGTACCTATCACAAACATCTATTGATACAGCTACGGGCTACACTTTGGGTTAATCAATCCATGAAATATTGACCCTACCGCAATCTCTATAACATGATTGAAATTGGAGATCAATTTGCTTAGTTAACGGATGCGATAGTGCATAAGCAAATAGGTAGATTCATTTGTATGAGTTTAGTTCATTGTACTGCATTTGATAGCAAACAATAATAAACAGGTATCAGTCCAAGTTGTATAGGGTAAGCAACACAGTTGTTGGCCTCTATACAATTATTGGCCTTTCTTCATTTAACTGTGAATTAAAAAGACTTAATTAATTCTGTAACTTTAACCCATCAATGGTTTTAAATGGGTGACATTCAACTATGCGTCTGTGCCGTTGCCTCAAAGTTACTTGGAGAAAGTGATAAACAAGCCCGTGTTGTTCAAAACTCTTTTTTGGTTTGCACCATTTTTTGTCAATTCGGGTAAGGAATGTAATATTTTTGTGATCCTATATAAGCCTAATTCAATGTCTGGTGTAACATTTTTTGGTCCATAATTGAGTAAATTGTTAGCCCTGGCTCATTTATACACTAATATAGGGACAAAGTATGTAAGGCTAGATGGATTCTCGCAACAATTAGAACCGTAGACCGGTTTCTTTCTCATTAGAGCTCTTCAGTACGGCATACTAATTGCAGCGAAAATACACCTATAAAGTAATACGGTTATAGTAGCCAGCCTTTCAACGCTAAGTGAGTGGTGGCCGTGCCGCCACCTAGTTGCGGAACCAAGTAGTATGTTGTCACGCCAGCTCCAAATAACACAAAGTGTTAAAAAAATTGAGACTGTATACAACTAACTAACAATTTAGTAAATTGTCAGCTCTGCTTCATTTCTACACAAATATATGGACAAAGTATGTAAAGCTAGATGCATTCTCGCAACAATTAGACCCGTAGACCGGTTTCGCTCTCATTAAAGCTCTTCATTACGGCATACTAATTGCAGCGAAAATACACCTATAAAGTAATACGGCTATAGTAGCCAGCCTTTCAACGCTAAGTGAGTGGTGGCCGTGCCGCCACCTAGTTGCGGAACCAAGTAGTATGTTGTCACGCCAACTTCAAATAACACAAAATATTACTAACAATTTAGTAAATTGTGAACCCTGGCCCATTTCTGCCCTAATATAGGGACCAAGTATGTAAGGCTAGATGCATTCTAATTGTTGCGAGAATGCATCTAGCCTTAGATACTTTGTCCCTATATTAGAATAGAAATGGGCCAGGGCTAACAATTTTTCTGAAAAAAATATTTGTTCGCACAAAGTTTTTTGTGTTTCCGTAAATGTAATTTTTTTAAAGATTTTTGTAAAATTTTGGCAATTAATAATAAATGCTTAATAAGTGATTGTAAGGAAAATGTTTTTCTAATTTTCGTGAATGGCATCAGGGCCAGATATAATTCAAGCAATAATTATCAAAATGAGTGCTTCTGAACGAACTTAAATTTTGTTTCGCCTCTTTCCGATGGCTACAGCACACTTTAAAAATAATTTCAATAGTTAGGATAAAAGGTATTTCATTATTAGCAGAACGGCAAGAGATGCCAGGTCTGAGTATTTAGTTTCTGTGATTATCGAATTAGTAGATCAATACTTTGCAACGTCCCTAATAATATTTTGCTTTAATTCCTAGTAAAAGTAGGTTCGGAAGTCAAGACGCAATAATGCACAACATAAAGAATTAACAAAATTTATCGGGCTTCTGTTTGAAACCACACAATTATGTGGCAAATATTTACATAACAGGTGTAAAATGTAAATAGATATGGATACGATAATAAAACACAATCGGATGTACGTAATTAGCTAAATATTATAGCCATGGTATGCCTGTAATTGGTGTATTTATTATCCAGCCTAAGGTGTTCCAAAATAAGGATATACACCCCTGTAGCTTTTGTATTTATAATTCGATTTTGATTAACAATAGATCAAAAGATATAAAAGGCTTTATAAATGCTGTCAAAATTACTCTCTATGTCACCTGGCCGCAAGGCCTACTAATGCTCCTTTTCTATGTCAGAAAATTAAAAAAAGTATAGGGGCATTTTTAGGACGAAAATAAATATGCCACTACGTTCAGCATCCTTGAAAATAGATACATACCAAATTATATCAAAAAAAATAATTGTTAACCAGTTCAGAGAAGCTTATTGTGTGACCGTTCTAATATGCAAACGATGTATTTATAACGCGATTTTTTAGCGAGATAGAAAATGAAAAATGCTATAGATCCTGTAAAAATTGTTTCCTATACTATTCGATCACGGCCTACTAAAACTCTTTTTATATATAAAAAATTACAAAAAAGGTTTAGGCTTAGTTTTAGGGAAAAAACAAGTACGCCGCTGGATTCGCCATTTTTCAAAACTGTTAGCTACCAAATTTACCGTTTATAATATAAACCTGCATCACCAATCTGGTTGCTAGAGCTTTGCTGTTTGTCGAAGTACGACACAACTTTTCCAAATGAAACCTAAAATTTTCCCAGAAAAAATTAAGCCGACTTACCTCGCTAACAAACTTGTCCAAACCACTTACAAAGGGAATATACCTACGAAATATAGTCAAAATCATTATTTTTGAGTTATCCCTGTGATATATATATATATATATATATATATATATATATATATATATATATATATATATATATATATATATACACATGTGTGTGTATATGTATACAGGGTGGCGCGTTGAAAACGAAACAGATCGATTTGCGTCCAGAGAATTTTTTTTAAGAAAAGCTGAAACACGTCAATTTTAATATTGAAGGGGACATGTTTTGATACAAAACTCAACCACTTAAGGGTGGTGATAACAACCCTTATATTTTAAATAGGGAGCATGGGTCTAGTGTTACATCATTTAAAAGCTCTTTCTTTTCTGAATTCAGCGCACTAATCTTTTTGGAAGTTTTATAAACTCGTTTAAAATTTATTCATAGTTGGAGTTGCAAGTACGTATTTCATTCATATGCATTCATGTGCACCAATTAGTCAATCTTTCGTTAAAAAAAACTAAAAAACAAAACCAAACGTTCAAAAAGTTTTATTCAGTTAAGAAAGTGTTCACATTGTTGGCCACCAGCTTCCATACAAAAGTACAAATTTTGTTCAAAACGAGTTCTGACATTCTGGAGCATTTGTGGAGTTATTAGACGGCATTCTTCAACAATGCGTCGTCGTAATTCTTCCAGGGACTCCGGTTCTGTTGAAAAAATTCTACTCTTTAAATGGCCCCATAGAAGGAAGTCTAAAGGAGTTAAATCCGGTGATCTAGGGGGCCACTAAATAGCACCTCTACGCCCAATCCATTGTTTTGGAAACTCTCTGTTCAAAAACTCCCTAACACCTTGTGAAAAATGCGGAGGAGCTCCGTCTTGTTGAAACACTAATTGATTTTCTTGATAGCGATCATCATTTTTAACAATGTCAATTAGTAGAGGGTAAACAATATCTTCTAGTAACTCCAAATACCATCAAATTGCCATCAAGAAAAACTGGTCCGATTAAACGGTCTCTAAAAATGCTTGTCCAGACATTCAATTTCTGTGGAGTTTGGGTGTGGACTTCGTGAAAATTTCTTGGATTATTATCTGCCCAATAACGACAATTATGACGATTGACTGGAGAGTTTAATAAAAACGTACACTCGTCTGAATAACAGATATTGAACAGAATGTTCCCGTTATCAGCTATTAGTGCAGTCATAACTTCACAAAGCTCCAGCCACCGATCAAAATCATCTTCATTCAGTTGCTGTACAAGATGAATTTTATACGGGTGAAATTTATTATGCTTCAATATTCGCTGAATAGCTCTTCCTTTGATGTTTGAAACAGTGTCCAATTTTCTCGTGCTCAAAGTTCGGTCTGCAGCAATTTGTCCTAAAACTTCAATCTCAGTCGTCTCATTTATAACCGAAAATTCACGTTCAGGATCCCGTTTTTGTTGGCTACTGAACCACTTTGTCGAAACATTGCAACTAACTCCAAAATGTATTTTCTGTTAACACGTCTGTTCGGATGTCGTTCATTAAACAAATTTGCGGTACGGCTGGCACAGTCATCGTTTTAAAAAAAAAGAGTAATTGTTCCAACTCTTTCTTCTACAGAACACACCGTTATGAAATTAATTTTCGGTAGTACTATTAAGCATCAAACCGACCGATAAACTGAAATAATAAACCGCATTTCTCTCATTCCGATAAGAAATGTTCTGGTGGTCAATTTTTTGTTTACAAACCAACAAAACATTGACTATCAGCACATTTCTTATCGGAATGAGTGAAAAGCGTTTTTGTATCTTCAACTGTGAATAATTTTTAAACGAGTTGATAGAACTTCCAAACAAATTGCATTCAGAAAAGAAAGAACTTTCAAATGATGTAACACTCCACTCATGTTCCCTATTTAAAATATAAGGGTTGTTATCACCACCCTTAAGGGGTTGATGTGACAAAGTTGAGTTTTATGTCAAAACATGTCCGCGTCAATATTAAAATTGACGTGTTTCAGCGGTTTTTTTTTTAAATTATCTGGGCGCAAATCGGTCTGTTTCGTTTTCAATGCTCCTATATATAAATTGAAACCAAACTGTCGCAAGCTTCTCATTAGTGAATTTTTTCTGCGAAAAGTCACTAAAATATATAATCAGACGTTCCACTTTAATACACTTTTCTAAAAATTTAATATAATTTTTCTTTAACAAGACTTTATAAATGAAAACTTAAAAAAACGTTTTCTTTACTTGCACTTTGTCTCAATGACCTCGACAACAGGAATATGACGTTGAGAAAGTTGTATAATCTTTTCCATTGTCATTGAAAGTATGTTACCCTTTCTCACTCCGAAAGAAGATTGTCTAATTTAAATGAATCGATACCGAAAGGGAATGTTAATAAGATTTAAACTAATTAATTAAATAGCTTTAGGGTTGTTCACTAGATGAAACAAACAGCTTTCCTCGGCAAATAATTAGAGGGAGAATTCAGATTAACACCCAACAAATCTGAAGTTATCAACTTCAAATTAAATGTTAAATTATTCCAACCTTTGACTAAAAATATTTAATTAAACCAATTGAAATAATTTATTTCAAAATATCTCCCGCTTGCTTCATTACGCATCATGTATAATGATACTAATAATAATAATAATATTTTATTAGTCCTTTCGCTAGAAACTCCAGTAGATAGGTCGTCCTGGAATAAATAATACAAAACTTGGACGCAGCAAGTGCGTTATGGTAGTGAATTTTCATAGAAATGATCTGGCACAAAATATTTTCTTATAACTTCTTTTTCTTGTAACATAGAAATCCTAATGTTGGTGTATAATTTAATTTTTATATCGTTAATCTACGTACCAAATTTGGTTATCATAGCTTTTTTATTTCTTGAGATAAAATTGTTTTTCGAATGAAAACTTTAAATTTTTCCGGAAAACCTTGTCAGATTTTCCTAATTAACAAACTTGTCTAAGCCATTTACAAAAGGAAGGTACATGCCAAATTTTATCAAAATCGGCTTAACATTTTTTGAGATAAAATTTTTTTCGAATGAAACCTCAAAATTTTCCCGGAAAACCTTGTCTGATTTTCCTGACTTACAAATTTATCCAAGCCATTTATAAAAGGAAGACAAATGCCAAATTTTATCAAAATCGGCCCATTATTTTTTGAGTATCGGTGTGATACACACACACACACACACATTTATCCCTGGGAGTATTTATAAGCCATTTACTTACAGGCCTCTTGAAAGGTCCCACACCACCAATACTTTTGACCGAGTCAGGTAACAGGTTATATAGCTTTGGTCCATAGTATCTATAATATTCTTTGCCTATGGTTTTATAGATTCTGTCAACCTCACACCTCTGCACTCTCATGTTATATCCGTGTTCAACCTGCAGATAAGTATGTTTGTTACCAAAAAACCACAACAACACAGACCTAGCATACAGTTGCCGCAAATCTAGAATCCCCAACTCATCAAAAAGTTGATCACTGGGATACAATCTATCTTTGCCAAACAAAACTTTAAGAATCCATTTCTGAATAACAATCAGCCTCCCCAAATACACAGCATCGACTCCGCCCCAGCTTAATATACCATACATACATTTGCAAAAAATTTTTCGAAATTCAAAAGTCGGGTTCTCCCCATTTGTGAATTTTTTCTACTTATATGCATCTTTAATATTTTTAATATTTAATATATATATATATATATATATATATATATATATATATATATATATATATATATATATATATATATATATATATTTATATATATATATATATATATATAATGAAACTGACCCCGGATATGTGTTCTAGGAGTCCTAGTTCGCGCTCATTTGCAAAAAATTTTTCGAAATTCAAAAGTCGGGTTCTCCCCATTTGTGAATTTTTTCTACGAAAATTCACTAAAAATTTAGGAAAACAAAAAAATCATATACAGCAGATATCAAAGTCTACAAAAACTAAAAGCACAAACTTATAATGTCAAAAAAAATGTAAAACATTATATAACTAATTATTTACAAATCATCAATACGTATGGAAATATGGTACCGGTGACATAAATTTGAAAAAATATATATTTTCGCTTAAACATCGTAAAAAGTGTCAACACATATATAAAACATGATTGCGAACGAAATATTTTTGTCTGTCGATTTGTACGTTTGTCTGCTAGTATGCGTAATAACTTTCTAACGAATTGAGATATCATTTTCAAATTTTATATACAGTTAGCTCCTGACCAACGAACGGTTCGGATTGTTTTTGGTTAAAACCGCTTTAGGGCGTAAAGGATAAATAAGAGGTGATTTGACGAAAATTGAGAATTTTCCGTTAAAACTCGAGTAATATAACGTTTCACGGTTTGTGTGTTAGAAAACGTTCAATTTCATCACTCATATAATATTCTGTGATGAAATTGAAGTGGTGGTTGAATAAAAAAAAAGGGGGGGGGGGTTGAATATGAATTTGGTTTGAAAGAATATTACATTCGATTAATAGCTGTACGTAAATTTTAGTTCCTCCTCTTATTTTCTCATCGATCAATTCACATTTCACCATAAGATTAGTTGGGGGTTATGACCTGAATTTGGCACTTGTGTGATGTCACAAAAGTAACAGAATAACAGAATAACGCTTAAAGTTCAAGTCACGAAGAAAAATAAGTTCTAGACAAGGACTTTTTCCTGTCTATCTGATGGTGACCTTGGATTTGATCTTGGCGATGACTTTCAACGTCAAATCAAGATTCAAACTTTATATTTTCCATAAAATTCAAGCAGGGGTTGATCACCTAGAGGTCAAATATTAAATTGTTTCGTAATTAAGCAATTGACATCAAATTTAGTGCATAGCTAGCTGTTCACAACCTGGTACCTAGTCTGTATTATTTGTGGGTAAGATCGCTTTAGCAAAAAAGGACGAAATAGTGGGTTGATTGGGGAAACTGACACCATACTATTAAAAATGGAGATAATATATCGTTTCAGAAGTTAATGGGTGCAAGAATACTTTGTGGTCAAGTCACGGACCCCAAATTCATTTCATGAGAATGTCTCTCTGAGGAGAGTAAATTATCACATCTATGAAGAAGTGATGATTCAATTGGCGGGACTATTTATTCATAGAGCTAGAAAAATGTAAAATCATATCTAAAACAGTGCTGTAAGTTGAATCATACCTTCCACATAGCTGTGATAATTTACTCGCCTCAGAAAGACATTCTCATGAAATGAATTTAGAGTCCATGACTTGATCACAAAAAAAAAATATTCGTATTACTGTAAAACGATATATGAAAGTCGAATACAAGGTAACCTTCAGATAGCCAGGGCTAATTTCTGGAGCCTTGCGCTTGACACTTTTTACCTGCAACTCAAACTTTCACAGTAATTGTAGTAGCTTTTTGAATGGTCAAAAAGCTGTTTGCGTTTAACGTGCTGATTTTAAATTGTCACTCCCCTAAAGCGATCTTACCCAAAAACAATTCTAAGCGTTCCTTTGTCTGGTGCTAACTGCATACCAAATTTGAAGATGATATCTCAATATGTCCGAAAGTTATTGCACCTACTAGCAGATAGACGTGCAGGCAAACAAACCGACCGACCAACAAACCGACAGACACAAAAACGTTTGTTCAAGAATCAAGTTTTATATATGCTTTGAGACTTTTACGCCGTTTTAGCAAACAAAATCGAATTGTTTTCTGTCATCGATATTCCACTCCCGCATATTCTACCCCTAATTTAATTTTAACACAGAATACCAGATGTTTCATGAAATTGAAAGTTTTCTAACAAACAAACTCTAAACGGTTATATTACTCGATTTTTAACGCAAAAATATAAATGTTCATCAAATTTTCCCCCATTCGTCTCCTACACCTTGAAGATATTTTACCCAAAAACAATCCAAACCTTTCGTTTGTTGGGTGTTAACTGTATGTAAAATTTTAAGACGATATCTCAATTCGTTATAAAGTTATAGTTATATATCTCAATTCGTTATAAAGTTATCGTGGCTACTAACAGACAGACATACCGACCGACCGACCGACAAACCGATAAACTGACAGCCCCACACACCGACTGACATAAAAAGTTTTTGTTTCCAAATTATACTTTCTATATGTTATGACACTTTTTAGAATAGTCCAGCAAAAAATTTTTGAAATTTTTGTCACCGATGCCATACTCCCACTCGTATTGATGATGTGCAAGTAAATTGTGATTAAAATGGGCACAAACAGAAGTCACATGTCTAATTTGTCACTAAAGTAAGGTAATTATATATCTGGGGTACATTCCGAGGGCATGGAGACTGGCCAGGGTTGTATTTATTCCTAAACCTGGACGTCCAACAGACCAGGCAAAGTCCCTGAGGCCAATAAGTCTCATGTCCTTCTTGCTGAAAACAGTGGAAAAACTGCTCGACCGACACATTAGGGGCGGTGTACTGGAAGCACATCCTCTACACTGCGGACAATATGCATACAGAGCAGGATTCTCAACAGAAACAGCACTGCACCAACTGGTACGCTGAAGAACAAGGAGGTGGCGCTGTGGGCCTTCCTAGACATAGAGGGGGCCTTTAGCAACACCTCGTTCGGATCGCTTCTGGCAGCTGCCCGGGAGCGTGGAATAGAGGAGACCTGCTGCAGGTGGATCGGTTCCATGCTCAGGGACAGGGCGGTGTTCACCTCACTCGCGGGAGGGACTCTGCTGGCGGGGGTCGCGGCGGGGTGTCCGCAGGGGAGCGTTCTGTCTCCCTTGCTCTGGTGTCTAGTCGTGGACGGCCTGCTGGGGAGGCTCTCGGGAGGGGGGTATGAGGTACAGGGCTATGCGGACGACATTGTCATCATAGTCCGAGGAAAGGTCACACAGGCAGTGTGGGAGCGTATGCAGACTGCACTGAAAGTGGTGGAAGGGTGGACGGTTGATCAAGGGCTCGGGGTGAGCCCCGAGAAAGCAACCGTCGTGCCGTTTACGAGGAGGAGGAAGTGTGAAAGCCACAGAACTCTCACTCTATACGGTAGGAGCGTCCCAATGGCCAGGGAGGTAAAATATCTTGGGGTCGTATTGGACTCTAAGCTAACCTGGAATGGTCACATTGGAAAAATACTGCGTAAGGCAGTCATGACCTTAGCCGTCACTAGGCGGCTATATGGAAAAACGTGGGGACTAAGACCTAGTATGGCCCACTGGCTGTGCACAAGGGTGGTCAGACCATCGTTAACATATGCGGCACTGGTCTGGTGGACTAAGGTGACACAATCCAGTGCCAAACAAAAACTAGGCAAGATCCAAAGGATGGCTTGCCTAGGCATCACAGGGGCCATGTCTTCAACCCCAACAGCCGCCATGGAGGTGTTGCTGGATCTACCCCCCTACACTTAGTTATTATGGGAGAGGCCAGGCTAGGACTATACAGACTAGCCTGCAATGGTAGACTGAAGATCAACCCAGGCTTCAGGGGCCACTGCAAAATTCAGGAGATCGTGAAGGAGCCCATGCTTGAAATGAGGTCAGACTTCGCGAGCCCGCGAATGTGCAGGGAAAACAACTTTACAGTGGAAATCCCTGATTGCGAGGCATGGCGGGAGGAGACGCCGGGCATGCCACGGGACGCGCTCGTCTGGTTCACGGACGGATCTGGCGGGGAGCGTGGGACGGGGGCAGGTGTTTACTCGGAAGGACCGAGGGTAAGTCATAGTATTTCCCTCGGAGCCCATGCAACGGTGTTTCAGGCCGAGATGTACGCCATCCTGCACTGTGTGCGGGAGAACAAGAGGAGGGGCTACACCAACAAGCGGATCCTCATAGCCACAGACAGCCAGGCAGCCCTTAAGGCACTAAGTAGCCCACGGGTAAATTACTGGCTGGTGAGTGAGTGCCGAGACGAGACGAGCGACCTGGCTGGGCAGAATGAGGTGACCCTCATCTGGGTGCCGGGTCACTCGGGGGTTAAAGGCAATGAAGAAGCTGACAGTCTCGCGAAGAGAGGGTCAGCAGAACCATTTATGGGACCAGAACCGGCTCTGGGCGTGTCAAAGAGCACTTCCAGGGGAGCCATTAAGTCCTGGGTCAGAAACCAACACAGGGTGTACTGGGCGGACTGTCCAGGGCTCAGACATGGGAAGTCAATAATTGACGGACCCAGTTCAAAGAGAGCTGTGGAGCTGCTAAACCTTAGCAGAGGACAGCTCAGAAACACAACAGGTCTCTTGACGGGACACATGGCCGTCAAGAAACACCTGCATAAAATGGGGCGGTTCGAAGGGGACCTCGTATGTAGACTCTGCGGCGAGGGGGAGGAATCAGACCAGCACATCTTGTGTGAGTGTATAGCTCTGGACCGGAAAAGACAACTGATCTACGGTCACTCTAGACCGGAGACAGAGCAGTATAAAACTTCACCCTACCAATCGCTGTGCAGACTAGTTCAAGGCACAGTGATCTTGGAATGGGTGGAGTAAGACTAAGGGTATGCACAATCAACCAAGGGTTGCGGTGCTATCGGGGCGGCAAGGCCGCGGACGAGCCCTGAGGGAACAAAAAAAAGGTAATTATAACAATGGGTGAGTTTCAAAACATGTAATACGGTACAGCTTCACAGCCTTTTTAGCGAGTTTTTCATAAAACGAAAAATTCACTAATGAGGCGATCTGTGTTTAGGTATATATATATATATATATATATATATATATATATATATATATATATATATATATATATATATATATATATATATATATATATATATATAGGGTGGCGCATTGAAAACGAAACAGACCGACTTGCGTCCAGAGAATTTTTTTGCTGAAACACGTCAATTTTAATATGGAGGGGGACATGTTTTGACATAAGACTCAACTTAGTCACATCAACTCCTTGAGGGTTATATTTTAAATAGGGAGCATGAATCGAGTGTTACATAATTTGAAAGCTCTTTCTTTTCTGAATCCAGCACACTATTTTTTGGAAGTTCTATCAACTCGTTTAAAAATTATTCACAGTTGAAGATGCAAAAACGCATCTCACTTATTCCGATAAGAAATGTGCTAATAGTCAATGTTTTGTTGGTATGTAAACAAAAAATTGACTATCAGAACATTTCTTATCGGGATGAGAGAACTGCGGTTTATTATTTCAGTTTATCGGTTTGATACTTGATAGTACCATCGAAAATTAATTTCACATGGTGTATTATGTAGAAGAAAGATTTAAAATATTTACTCTTTTTTTCAAAAACGATGACTGTGCAAACCGTACCGCAAATTTGTTTAATGAACGACATCCGAACAGACATGTTAACAGAAAATACATTTTGGAATTAGTTGCAAAGTTTCGACAAAGTGGTTGCCAACAAAAAAAACGGGATTCTGAACGTGAATTTCCGGTTAGAAGTGAGACTACTAAGATTGAAGTTTTAGGACAAATTGCTGCAGACCCAACTTTGAGCAGGAGAAAATTGACCACTGTTTCAAACATCAAAAGAAGAACTATTCAGCGAATATTGAAGCATAATTAATTTTACCCGTATAAAATTCATCTTGTAAAACAACAGAATGAAGATGATTTTGACGCACTCGTGGCGCAGGTTGCTAGGTGCCAGCCTGCTAAGCGAGAGGTCCCGGGTTCGATTCCTGGGCGAGCCAAGTTGACTTTCTCTGGAAAATTGGTAAAAATAGCGAATGATGGGAAATGAATGTGCTAATGGCCTGAGATGCCGCAGCCAATAATATTAAATAATAATAAAAAAAGATGATTTTGATCGGCGGCTGGAGTTTTGTGAAGTTATGACTGCACGAATAGCTGATAACTGGAACTTTCTGTTCAATATCTGTTTTTCAGACGAGTGTACGTTTTTACCTAAACTCTACAGTCAATCGTCATAATTGTCGTTATTGCGCAGAAAATAATCCGAGAAATGTTCACGAAGTCCACACTCAAACTCCACAGAAATTGAATATCTGGACTGGCAGTTTTATTGATGGCAGTATGAGTGGCGAAACGTATTTGGAGTTACTAGAAGATATCGTTTACCCTCTACTAATTGACATTGTTGAAAATGGTGATCGCTATCACGAAAATCAATTGTTTCAACAATATGGAGCTCCTCCGCATTATTCACAACGTGTTGGAGAGTTTTTGAACAGAGAGTTTCCAGAGCAATGGATTCGGCGTAGAGATGCTATTGAGTGGCCCCCTAGATCACCGGATATAATTTCTTTAGACTTATTTCCATGGGGACATTTAAAGAGTAGAATTTACGCAATAGAACCAGAGTCTCTGGAAAAATTACGACGACGCATTGTTGAAGAATGCCGTCTAATAACTCCATAAATGCTCCAGAATGTCAGAGCTCGTTTTGAACAAAATTTGTACTTTTGTATGGAAGCTGGTGGTCAACAATTTGAACACTTACTTAACTGAAGAAACATTTTTGAACGTTTGGTTTTGTTTTTTATTTATTTTTAACGAAAAATTGACTAATTAGTGCATTTCTTATCACAATGAATGAAATACGTTCTTGCAACTCCAACTGTGAATAAGTTTTAAACGAGTTGATGAAACTTCCAAAAAAATTAGTGTGCTGGATTCAGAAAAGAAAGAGCTTTCAAATTATGTAACACTCGACTCATGTTCCCTGTCTAAAATATCAGGGTTGTTATAACCACCCTTAAGGGGTTGATGTGAGAAAGTTGAGTTTTATATCAAAACATGTCCCACTCAATATTAAAATTGACGTGTTTTAGCGTTTCTTAAAAAAAAGTCTCTGGACGCAAATCGGTCAGTTTCGTTTTCAATGCGCCAGCCTGTATATATATATATATATATATATATATATATATATATATATATATATATATATATATATATATATATATATATATATATATATGAATATCACACCGATAACTCAAAATATAGTGAGCTGATTTTGATAAAATTTAGTAAGTACCTTTCTTTTGTAAGTGACTTAGACAAGTCCGTTAGCCGGGGAAATTGGACTACTTCTTCCGGGAAAACTGTCGGTTTCTTCCGGAAAATTTTTGTATATCCTAAAATAACACGGTTATGACAACCAAATTTGGCGTGTACGTTTCTAATATTTAAACTTACTCTATGTGCCGAAATTCAGATCTCTAAGTGAAAGGGAAAAAAGTTAAAGGCATTCAAAAAAAAAATGTTGGGTGCCACTGGTGATCAGAGGAAAGCACAGGAACAACATATCAAAGCCAATTGAATAATACATACAACGGTTAAGTTTCCTTGACGCAAAAAGGTGAAGAAGTTGCAGAAAAAATATTTTGAAAATTTTATAATTTTTCTTTCTAAAACGTCAAGTTCGCGATTTGAAACATGAAATTTTGCAATCTTTAGACAAATAGTCAAAAACAAATACGGATTTTGTAGAAGAAATGTCTTAATTACTGTGTTTTACAAAGCCTTAAGTTTCAGCTTCAACCATCATTGTCCTCCATTTTGCTAAAACGTTTTCGGAAACTCCATTTCAAATAGACCCTTTTTCTGATACTTTGGCACTAGTTCCAGCTATAGAGTTTATGATTTAATAGTCTATATTTTAGCAAATTTTCATCATTGAGTAGTCCGGGACTTATGAACTTTGAATATATTTCTTCAAATGAGCGCGAACTAGAACCCAAAACCCATATACGGGGTAAGCATCAGTTTTTCTCTGTTTACACATATAAAGGGTGACGCACTTCTACGGTAAAACTCAATATTTTCGTTTATATACAAGATACGAGCTAAAATTGTATACGTTAATTACAGGGTGTTTTGAGCTGCATCTTATAAAATTATTTTGATAATCACAGGGTGGCTCATAAGGCGTCGGTTATACACAGTTTCGTATTTTAATAGAACATTTTTTATGTGATTGCGTTTTTGCATTTTCCATTGAATTATAATGCATGTTTGTGAGGATGAAAAATTGACATCGTTCGTCTTTTTTAAGTTATTTCAATTGTTTTGCAACTTTTCACGTTTTTGGCACATTGCACAAACACGTATCACAAATTGTGAAAACGCGTTTTTACCAATAGAGAGCTGAGTCCCATGGAAATGACGCACACAGAGAGCTTTTTGTTTGTTTTACTCGTCGAAAAAATAGAGCTACCGTATACAGGCACTCTCAAATAGTGGCTGAGTTTGAAAGGTTGTCTTACCTATTAATAATTTTTCTAGGTATAAATGGTAGCATAGTACTCAATTTGCTATATCTCTACATGAAAACCGTCTGATTAACCTAATATTTTGAAATATATAATTGATATACTTAGTACATAATTGAGAAATTGTAAAAATTGAAGTTGAGACTAACTCTTACTTCCGTAAATAGATATATTTATTATAGAGCTGAATCTGATATTTCTACTTGTCTCTTTAAAAACTTGTCTTAGGAAGATAATTAAAAGCATTTCCAAGTAAAATATTTTTTAACGTAAAAAAATGTGACAATTTATGGCATACTAAAATAAAAAAGTTCAGGACGCAGCAAGTGCGTTATGGTAGTGAATTTTCATTACATTCTTCAAATTTGAATGACAAAATTTTCTATAAACTTAGAAAGCTGAATTTTTGTATGTAATAACGTCTTTTTCAACGAAATATATTCACCAAATTTGATTAAAACATCTTTGTAATTTTCGGATAAATTGCAGGGAAAATACACCTATAAAGTAATACGGATATGGTAGCCCACTTTCCAACACTAAGTGAGATATAAGACACGAAGCACGTGCCGCCATCTCGTTGCGGAACCAAGTAGTATGTTGTCACGGTAGCTCTAAATAACACAAAGTGTTAAATATTAGAGACTGTATACAACCAACTAACAATCTAGTAAATTGTCCGCCCTGGCCCATTTCTACCCTAATATAGAGACAAAGTATGTAAGACTCGATGCATTATCACCACAATTAGAACATACTACTGACAACATACTACATGGTTCCGCAACGAGGTGGCGGCATGTGCCTCGTGTCTTATATGTCACTTAGTGTTGGAAGGCTGGCTACCATAGCCGTATTACTTTATAGGTTTTGTAAGCAAGGTGCTTACATGATTTCGTATCTATATTTTTATTACAAGAAGTAAATAGAATTACTAGATTTAATCTCTAAAAAAATTTATGAAAATCGCCACAACGAATACTTCAAGCGATTATAAATATAATCGGAATATGCATAATTATCTAGGCTGGGCATGTTGAAATTATAAACAATCAACTGCTCAAGTTGTGAGTTCAACCGGGTCGCTTGAAATATAGTGGATAGAGGAATGCTGGATTTGCAAGTTTAGGGTTACGCCCTACAACGAGGTCAGTTGATTTCAACAGCGACAAAAATTGCAAATTAGGAATTTGAGACGTGGAGTAGAAAATACGTGTCTAAAAAGTTAGTGGTCAGGCAGCGGCCTCCGGCTAGGCAGTGCCGCCGCGGCGATAATTGCCAAGGGTTTCTGTTAAATAAATTGAGAAGGAAGTGAAATTTCAGAGAGTGAATTAGGAGTATTTTAAAAAGGGCGATTATTTCAGACACGCGTGGTTGAACGCCCGATGGAGGGGCTGGTAAGCAAGATACAAGGCTGGCTTAGTTCCCCAGGGGTTTGGTAAGTCCGTTCCATGTCTAACTATTGCTTAATTTGTCTTTTATTTGAGAGGCTAGCTGTCTTGGGTACTGAAGTAATTTTTATATATCATTTGTATGGATATATTTTGGGCCATAGGCTGTAAGATAGAAATAGTATGGATGATCGAGCCGTAGGGGCTAGAATATAATTAGAGTGAATTGAAATCATACTAAAATTGTAGATATTCTGTTAAGAGATTTTAGTAGACGGGGAATTGTTGTAAAATTATACTAAGGATAAGACAAGGCTTGGAGCCATAAAGGTTTTTTAGTTAGAAACCTAACGGACTGTTAGATAAGGATTGAGGGCTAAAATATAGCTGAGAAAAAGTCGATCATTAAATTCATGGGAACTTATACCAGGGGCGAAACCAATCACATAATTCTGTTAAGTAACTTTAGGATTTATATTATTGGAATTTAGAGTTTTCTGTTTAATTTAAATCATACGGAAATCTTTGAAATTAGTATCCTCGGTGTTTCAAGGGTAAGAACGTGTGCCTCTGAACCGAAGGGTACTGGGTTCTATCCCAGGTTACTCCTTTCACTTTTTCAGTACAAACTGTAAAATTAACATCAACCTAGGTTCTGGCATTGTATTTGAGCAAGTTGAATGTTTGCACGCTCCGCCCTTCGGAGGGGGTGTAAAGCCGTAGGTCCCGTGTCCATGCAATGTTGGGCACGTTAAAGATCCCAACCCTCCTTACAGAAAGGCAGGGGTTCGGCAAAATTTCCAGGAGAGTGAGGTGAAACTGCTCCCTGGCGTCGGTGATTGGCCATAGTCGCGGAAATAGGCCGACGTAAAAGAAACAAAAACACACACTATTTGAAATTAAATGACGTATTTAAAATTTATTGTGCTGTTAAAATGTTATCCGTTTAAATTTTATTTTGTATTAAAGCCATTTTAAAACTAGATGCGGGGTTTTATTCTTAGCATATGACTCCCTAAACTATAGTTACTTTAACAGTCCTTTTAAAATGATTGTGACGTGGTTGTCACTTGGTATACGCTAAGGCTGAATATATAGTAAAATTTTGGGAATTTGATCCCAGATGCTCGGTTTTAGTGTTCCAAAAGAATTTAGGCAAGACCTCCCTTGAAGGTCGTAAAACTTAAACATTGTTTTCAAGGTAAATTGGGTGGTTTGTTGAATAAAAGTTCTGCCGCTCGAATGTTGCCGAATTTAAAAACCGTACCTGATTAAATAATTTCTTAAGTTTATATTTGAAAAAACCTTTGTAGTAAAGAAAAGCAAAAGGCATGTAAAACCACCGCATTAAATTTTCGCTCCAATTAGAATGCCGTACTGACGAGCTCTAATTACAGCGAAACCGGTCTACGGTTCTATTTGTGGTGAGAATGCATCTAGCCTTACCTACTTTGTCCCTCTATTAGGGTAGAAATGGGCCAGGGCTTACAACTTACTAAATTGTTAGTTGGTTGTATACAGTCTCTAATATTTAACACTTTGTGTTATTTGAAGCTGCCGTGACAACATACTACTTGGTTCCGCAACGAGGTGGCGGCACGTGCTTCGTGTTTTATATCTCACTTAGCAAAATTTATCTCTTATATACACAAACCAGAGCATGTTTGCATGACACAGTATATTATTTATGTGCTAAATAAACTGTTACTATTACTATTATTTAAAAAAAATTGAAAAAAATAGGTTCGTTGCCTAAGCTTTTTTTGTAAACACTAAACATTGCATGAAAGGCTTCTCACCAGACAACAAGTTTATTCATTTAATTACTTCCTAACGCGTTTCGACCTTCAAGAGGTCATCCTCAGGGATAAATCTATAATCACAATAAGAAAGGTGTGTCAGAAAAACATTAGTTTTTCCGGTAGGCAATTGTGCACGTTAGAGCACAATGATCACAAGATATTCTCTACAGAAAATGTCAAAAGTTAAAATCACAAGTCACACAGTAAAATGTTAGCCAACAGTCAAGCTAATATCTGAGAGAGCTACAAAATGATACAAGCAGATACAGCAACACAAGCTGAAAAACTATGTTAAAGCTAAAACATGCAATTCAAAGTCAAATTAAACTAAACATCAAAGCAAAAATGAAAACTGTTGAAAGTTATAAGATTGCAAAAGTCTATTGTCTGAAACTATTAAGTATTAAAGTCTATTGTAAAAAACATAGCAGGCCAATAAGTAAAGCTGACAGGTCCAACAACACAAGCAGGCAGGCAAAATCAAGCAGACACCCTGCTTGATTTTGCCTAATGTTTTTCTGACGCACCTTTCTTATTGTGATTGTAGATTATCCCCTGAGGATGACCTCTTGGAGGTCGAAACGCGTTGGAAAGTAATTAAATCAGTAAATTTGTTGTCTGGTGGCCTTTCATTCAATGTTAAGTGATGTCCATCCCAGACTGTGTGACGTTCAGAAATGAATTTTTTGTGAACTATTAGCTTTGATGTTCCTGGCGGATTGTTCATTTATAAACCATGTCGATATCTCATTTTTATAGGAGGCGTCAAAATTTCTCGTATACCAAAATCAACTTCATACATATTTATCAAAAGCAGCAGTTGCCCGAGAAGACTATGGCGCAATAAGTGTGTTGTTAGATGTTTTTACGTGTTTCAGATAACTGGTCTTTTTCTAGAGAACCGCCGTATTTTATTTTATTAGCTTACTTCGGCACAGCTTGCCGTGTGAACATAAATTTTGGATTGAATTTAGCTTCTTTTATTCATAAAGTTCATGGTTTTAACGGAAACGACGGACCTTTTACTGATATTCTATTCACTGTATACACAACCAATCTTGTTAGTGAAAAAAAAAAAGGTTAAATTTTAATGTAACAGTGCGAGAGCTTTTGCTATCATTTTATGAATTGGTGTGCAGAATTGGCTACATCAAAATTTTAGTAGCCAAAAAAAGGGTTGAAAATTTCATGTGTTATGCAAACAAAAGTCTGGACGCAGCAAGTGCTTTATAGTAGTGAATTTTCATTAAAATGTTTTTAATAGCGAATATGTCTTTTTTAATGAAGGCAATCATCAAATTTGGTTACCGGTATAACCTATATAGTAAAAACAGTGTACCTTATTTCATCAAAGTAACTTTATCTAAAATTTGACAAAAAAGCAGTTACATGTCTAAGACAAGAATAAACATCAAGACTTTGGGGCTATAACGTCATTGTAGGTTAATCACAGTAAGTTTTTTTTACAACATACAAAGTACTTACATATGCAAATATAAAGAAAGCTTATTAGCGTACACAAAGCAGGAGAGTCAGAGTCAGGTGGATTGTACTCAAATTATTCATATTTCTAAATAGGAGACAGATAAGCCAGTAACTTTTGATAAGTAAAAAAAACTTCATCACAGCGTATAAACCTCACGCCATAATTGAAATAGCTAGTAGGAAGAGATCAATTGGACAAACCATCTTCAAGGTGACGGTTGCATTAGACAATCAGTGGGGTATACTACCAATAGTACAAGGAACTGTATTAAGTGGTGTAGAATATAGTGTATAGTTAGGTACAAAGCTTTGAACATATTGCAATATCACATTTGTATGTAAATTGATAGATACAAAAAAGAACTCATTGATAAATTATACCAAAATAAAAAGATTTAAACAGGTAAATTTCAAAAGGAAAGAAAATATAAAGGCCACAATAATTCTGGGAGTTTCATTAATTCATTCTCAATAATAAGTTAGGTAGAGAATCATTGCCTGATTATTTATTTGGTTATATGTGAGAATTTTCATTAAAAAAAAAGGAATACAGAGTATTGGAGAATAAATTTAGGACTTTGAAATCCATACGAAGACTATAGGAATATAATTTCTTTTCTTTAGAGCTAGGCAAAGTGAAACAGAAAACAGGTAAATATAACATTGTATTCGCTAATAAAAAGGTAAAACTACTTACATTTATAACTTTACGTACCTGTCCTAAGTTTGTAGTCAGTGAATTCAGATTACAAAGCAATACCAAGTCCAACAAGCTCAGATAGACTGGCTTAAATATCTTAATATATAAGTTAGTATACACAAAAGGAAATAAACTAAAAGAGAAAATTTTCACACATTCGACAGACAGACAAATCGTAAGAATTTTACATAAGACATATTTAACAAACTTACATTCTTCACACACATTATTCAAAATACACAGAATACACAAGTAAATTATCACATATTAGAATATAAATCTATATATAAATATATATGACTAAAATATAGAAAATAAATAAACAAAATAATAATAAACCGTAACAATACCTTTCATTATATACATACATACATACATACATACATATATATATATATATATATATATATATATATATATATATATATATATATATATATATATATATATATATATATATATTTTCACAGGAACCACGTGAGACTGTATATTAGTGGCGTGCGGTCCATGGAAGCAAGGGAAGCATTGCTTCCCTTAAAATAACGACTACATACCTACTAAAAAATAATTTATATTAAAGCGCAATATTTAAAATCTCCTTTGTATTTTAAATATTAAATTTCAAATTCTAAAACTAATTTAATTATTAAAATTTTTAATTCGCAAGCTCACACACATAATTATTTATTATGCATTATACTGTACTTGTTTGTATATGCGCTCTTAGCGCAAGGACGTCGTCGCAGTAAATGCTACCTCCAACGATCAGCATGAACCTGATACTACGGGTGGAGGGTGGATGCAATACCTTCAGTTAAATACATGTAGTCAGCAGACCACTTGAGGAGAAACGCTCGCTCGCTCGACGTGTGTATGTGTATTTTTAGAACGTATTTTACCGGGAAGAGCCGCTACACATAGAAAGAGAATGTCTCGCATTATTTCGCAGATATAAGCAGTCGACTAAGTTAAATACATTGGCATTTTACGAGTATTAATATGGCTACAAGTTCATCAGCTTTTAACAGCGGCGACGGTGGGGGTGGTGATTTACAAACTTTACAAACAAGTGGTAATAATGACTGTGATTGTGTTGTGTGTTTTTTAATGATCAAAGGATTTTCAGCTTTACAGTTTGCTGAACAACTTGCTATTATTAACAAAGGTAGGCCAAAACCTACTCTAAAAAACTTAACTACAAGAATTAAAACATGTATTTGACATTTCAACGCCGAAAAAACTTATAAACAATATGAATAGTTAACGGGTTGTGAAATCAGGAATAAACTGTTTTGTTGGCCTTGTAGTCTATTTGTGACTGAAAAGGGGGTGTGGAATAAAAGTGGGTTTTCCGACTTGAATAATCTACATAAAGTAGTAAAAAGACATGTTATGTCTAAAGCGCATTTACAGAGCATTTTAAAATTAAGTGTCTTTGGAAAAACGCGAATTGAACACGCCGTTGACAAGCAGATAGAAATTAGTCATCGCCAACACAATGTATTGGTTGTTAAAAACAAAAACATATTAAAAAGACTTATTGATGTTGGGTGTTTTCTTGGTCAGCATGAATTGGGCTTCAGAGGTCATGACGGAACAACTACATCTGCAAATAGAGGAAACCTTCAAGACCTAGTTTCTTTAATAGCCAAGTACGACATTTGTTTAAAAAATCACTTGGAACAGTCTAACGTTTTTCGCGGGACATCAAATCGCATTCAGAATGACTTAATTTCGGCCGCTACCACTATTATTTTGAACAGAATTAAATCGGAAATTAAACAGACTCGTTTCATTGTTATTGTTCTAGATGAAACAACCGATGTAACTAATTTTACTCAACTATCTGTAGTAATACGCTACGTAAAAACAGATGGGAGTGTACAAAAAAGGTTTTTAGGCTTTAAAAATGTGAGAGAAGATCGTACCGCAAACGCTCTATATAAAATTGTGCTTAATATTATGAAAGATATTGAGGAGACTGATAATAAATTAATTACCCAAAGCTATGATGGGGCTGCTGTTATGGCCGGACATTTAGGAGGTCTTCAAGCTAAAGTGCGGGAAACGTTCTCCAGTGCTTTATTTGTACACTGTTTTGCTCATAAATTAAATTTAATTTTATCCCAATCTGTAAATCATATTAAAGAATGTAAAGTGTTTTTTGCTACCCTAAGTGGAATGGCTGCTTTTTTTTTCAAATCTACGAAGCGCACACAAGCCTTAGACTCAATTGTTAAAAAACGTTTACCCAAAGTAGCTGCAACGCGATGGAACTACAACGGTAGGCTTGTGTTAACTATATTTGAACACCGTGAATCGTCAATTGAACTTTTTGAAAATATTATGGAAAATAGCAAAAATTGGGACGCAGAAACAATAAATAGTTCTAGAGGATTTTTAGATGGTTTGAAAAGAGACTTAAATTTTAATTTTTTACCTAATATATTTTCGGAAATATTTCCGTTTCCAGATAATGTATTTAACATATTACAATGTAAAACAAATGACATTGGTTTTTGCCTGAAAAACAATTGTGAATTTAAATCCATTATAATTCAAAAAGGGAATGAATTTTATAAGTTCTGGAAAAAACAATTAAATTAGGAGAAGTGGAGCCACGAAGAAAGCGTCTGCGCACTGATAATGTGGGATACCTTCAAACTTCTTATCGCCGCCTTTTCTACGAAATCATAGATCAAATTCAGCAGCAAATTAACTGCAGATTTGATCATCTCAGTGACCTGAAATTTCTTGAATTGTGTAATTTTGAAGGATATAAAGGAATACATTTCCCAGAAGCTTCATTCAAATCATTATTCCACCACTATGGACATTATTTTGACAAAGCCTTATTACGATCAGAACTTACAGCTACTTATGAAACCGATGTTATTGACACAAAAACTAACGCGAGTGAACTTTTAACTTTCTTAAAACAATCAAAATTGGAAAATACATATTCTGAAGTGTTCAAATTATGTGAATTAGTATTAACAATTCCTGCTACTAGTGCATCTGTAGAACGAAATTTCTCTACATTGAAACGTATCAAGAGTTTTGTTAGGAATTCCACAGGACAGGAAAGACTTTCTCAAATTTCAATTTTGTCAGTTGAAAATAACCTCGTCCAGGAAATGTCCCAGAATCCACAGTTTTATGATGACATTATTGACGAATTTGCCAAAAACGACAGAAGAATTGAGTTACACTACAAATAGGTAAGTTGCTGAGAATTGCTTTCCTTATTTAAAATGTCACCGCACGCCCCTGGTGTATATACTCTCGACTTATCCGATTTTTCAACTGTCAAGATTATAGCCATTATTAACCGCTATTTGTTTTATCAAATTAAGTTCTTTTTGAAAATTTTCGTTGGATAAAGGGTACATGTAGTAAGCGGGGTATCATTGAATTTTAGACTGCAACTTTATGTGTGTATGGATGACGGGAACTATAATGTTTGGTTGCATCAGTGTGAGAAGGTTTACGGAGAATAGAAGAATCAAGTTTTTAGGTTAATGTGGTGATGATAAGATCTAGGAAGTTAATTGATTTGTTTACTTCTGATTCTGTTGTCAATTTAATTTTGTTCTGTATGGAATTCAGAGACTCTACAAGAGTGTATAATGGTCTGTCGGTATCTCTAAACAAAGTATAATATCATCTACATATCTATACCAGAAAACGCATAGTTTAAATAAAGGGTGTGTTTGTATTGTTTACTCAATGTTGTTAATAAATATTTCTGCCAATAAGGGACTGAGATGGTTACCTATAACTAAGCTTTTATTACTTTACTGTTAAAATTAAAACTTTTTTTTTTCTTAACAAGTTTCCAAAAGGTTTAAAATATCTTATAGAATTATTGGATTTATCTGACTAGATTGTAGATATTTTTACTAGCTGTATTGTTTATTTTGGATGAATACTGGGAAATACTTTTTTGTGATCAAATGAAATTAATCTCGCGTTATCTGGTAATTCAACATCTTTAATTCTTCGAATTAATTCGTATGAATTCCTAATAGAAAATAGATGGAATTTGCAATAACTTTGAATAGTGGTAATAAGATAATGGGAAAGTTTGTGTGCAGAGGCTGTCAAATATGATACTACCTGGTCCGATTTTCCTTGCTTACAAACTTGTCCAAGCCACTTACAAAACTCGAAGACGCAGCAAGTGCGTTATGGTAGTGAATTTTCATAGAATGGCACCAAATATTTTATTATAACTTTTTTTTTTGTTTTAACATAGAAATTTAAATTTTTGTGTATAGTTTACTTTTTATATCGTAAATCTACCTACCAAATTTGGTTATCATAGCTTTTTTATTTTTTGAGATAAAAAATTTTTTCTAATGAAAACTTACAATTTTCCCGGAAAACCTCGTCCGATTTTCCTGACTAACGAACCTATCCAAGCCACTTACAAAGGAAAGGTACATGCCAAATTTTATCAAATTCGGCCCATTATTTTTTGAGTTATCAGTGTGATACATATATATATATATATATATATATATATATATATATATATATATATATATATATATATATATATATATATATATATATATATATATATATATAAATATATACATATATAAATATATATACATATATAAATATATATATATATATATATATATATATATATATATATATATATATATATATATATATATATATATATATATATATAAACATATAAAAATTGAAACTGACACCGGATATGGGTTCTAGGGGTCCTAGTTCGCGCTCATTTGCAAAATCTTGCAATTTCCCAGCACAATATATATATATATATATATATATATATATATATATATATATATATATATATATATATATATATATATATATATAGTGTGTCCACGGATTGAGTGTGGGTAAGGTATAAGTGACAAAAAAAAAATATTTCGAATTTGATTATGATATTCTGGGAATCGCTCCTACTTTGTCTTAAACTGATATGTTGAGAAAATGAACAAAATCAATTAATATACAGGGTGGTTTATAACTGATGTAATGAAATGTATTGAGAGTAAGCTACCTTTTTTATGATGATAGCGCAAGAAGATATTAACCACAATTGTTTAGAATTAAAATTTATGACAGGCTTTGAATTTTCAAACAGATCAGCCTTCTATTATTTTTTTTTACCTGCGACTTTATTTAAATTACCTTCGACGGCTTCTGTAATTAGGTGTACTTTAAAAAATACTTCAAACTGTATTAAAAAAAGTCTTTACCATAATTAAACTTGGGGTAGGTTTGCTTTCATCTCAACCAATAAAAAAAGTAAAGTAAACGCACAATTGGGCATTCGAAGCAATAACTGGCACGTTGCATCGCTACTTGAGCTTAATTTATATACACAAGATTTGTATAAACATACATCATACATTGTGTGTAAACTGTATAAATAAACTCCATATTTAAATAAAATACATAAATTAAAAATTAATAAAATTGTCGCCTAAACGTTGGTGTTCGTCATAATATTAATATTGATATAATATAATATATAGGCTGGTGCATTTAAAACGAAACAGACCGATTTGCGTCCAGAGAATTTTTTTTTAAGAAACGCTGAAACACGTCTATTTTAATATTGAGGGAGACATGTTTTGACATAAAACTCAACAATCCTTATATTTTAAATAGGGAACAGGGGTCGAGTGTTACATCATTTGAAAGCTCCTTTTTTCTGAATTCAGCACACTAGTTTTTTTGGAAGTTTTATCAAATCGTTTAAAAAATATTTACAGTTGAACATGCAAAAACGCATTTCACTCATTCCGATAAGAAATGTGCTGATAGTCAATGTTTTGTTGGTTTGTAAACAAATATTTGACTATCAGAACTTTTCTTATCGGAATGAGAGAAATGGGGTTTATTATTTCAGTTTATCGGTCGGTCTGATACTTGATAGTACTACCGAAAATTAATTTCACAATGGTGTATTCTGTAGAAGAAAAAGTTGAAATAATTACAATTTTTTTCAGAAACGACGACTGTGCCAAACGTACCCCAAATTTGTTTAATGAACGACATCCGAACAGACATGTTAACAGAAAATAAATTTTGGAGTTAGTTGAAAAGTTTAGACAAAGTGGTTTAGTAGCCAACAAAAAACGGGATCCTGAAGGTGAATTTCCGATTAGAAATGAGACTACTGAGATTGAAGTTTTAGGACAAATTGCTGCAGATCCAACTTTGAGCACGAGAAAATTAGCGACCGTTTCAAACATCAAAAGAACTATTCAGCGAATATTGAAGCATCATAGATTTCACCCGTATAAAATGCATCTTGTACAAGAACTGAATGGAGATGATTTTGATCGGCGGCTGGAGTTTTGTGAAGTTATGACTGCACGAATAGCTGATAACGGGAACTTTCTGTTCAATATCTGTTTTTCAGACGAGTGTACCTATTTATTAAACTCTACAGTCAATCGTCATAATTGTCGTTATTGGGCAGATAATAATCCAAGAAATTTGAATGTCTGGACTGGCATTTTTGGAGACCGTTAGATCGGACCAATTTTTCTTAATGGCAATTTGAGTGGCGAAACGCATTTGGAGTTACTAGAAGATATCGTTTACCCTCTACTAATTGACATTGTTGAACATGGTGATCGCTATCAAGATAATCAATTAGTGTTTCAACAAGATGGAGCTCCTCCGCATTTTTAACAACGTGTTAGGGAGTTTTTGAACAGAGAGTTTCCAGAGTAATGGATTGGGCGTAGAGGTATTATTGAGTGCCCCCCTAGATCACCGGATTTAACTCATTTAGACCTATTTCTATGGGTCCATTTAAAGAGTAGAATGTACGAAACAGAACCGGAGTCTCTGGAAGAATTACGACGACGCATTGTTGAAGAATACCGTCTAATAACTCCACAAATGCTCCAGAATGTTAGAGCTCGTTTGAACAAAATTAATACTTTTGTATGGAAGCTGGTGGTCAACAATTTGAACACATACTTAACTGAATAAACATTTTTGAACGTTTGGTTTTGTTTTTTAGTTTTTTTTTACGAAAAATTGACTAATTAATGCATTTCTTATCACAATGAATGAAATAGGTTCTTGCAATTCTAACTGTGAATAATTGATACAATTTCCAAAAAAATTTGGGTGCTGAATTAAGCAAAGAAAGAGGTTTCAAATGATGTAACACTCGATCCATGTTCCCTATTTAAGATATAAGGATTGTTATCACCACCCTTAAGGGGTTGATGTGACAAAGTTGAGTTTTATGTCAAGACATGCCCCCGTCAATATTAAAAGTGACGCGTTTCAGCGTTTCTTAAAAAAAAATTCTCTCGACGTAAATCGGTCTGTTTCGTTTTCAATGCGCCACCCTGTATATATATATATATATATATATATATATATATATATATATATATATATATATATATATATATATATATATATATATATATATATATATATATATATATATATATATATATATGTAATGAAATATGGTAGTTTTTAGGGGTCCTAGTTCGCGCTCATAAAATTTTTGTTTCAAATTCTAAAAGTCGGAATCTCCCCATTGGTGAAATTTTTGTACAAAAATTTACTAACAACAAACAAATATGTCCGTCTGAAAATAAAAATTGGCTAATCCGAGCGATTTTCGTTTTCTTTAACTATAACGGAGAAAACCTTGGTAGCAAGTCTTTAGTGGGCCACACCCTATCTTATCCAGTAGTCATAGATATACAGTTAGGATCCCTATTTCCTTTTTAACCGTCTGGTCACGCGTACAATTAATATCAATAGCGTAAATTTGATCACGTTTTCCTCCTATCAGAATCAATCACCACATACAGAACTAACATGACTTTTCGATTTGCTGGTCGAATTGTTTAATTTTCTTCTGATTGATTGCTTTTTTTTTTTGTATGACACTAGCTTTGTGACTTATGTAATAACTCAATGTAGTAACTTTTATTGAACATAGATACTAAAAAAGTTATATAATATAATTTACAAGTTTGTTTTAATATTTTGACAATGTGGTGAAAAGGTTTGGATGCAGTAAGTGCGCCTTGCTAGTTAATTTTTAAAATTTCATTTTAATAAAAAGTGAAGTACCCATTCAATACAAATTTCTGGACGTAGCAACTGCTTTATAGTAGTGAATTTTCGTAAGATTTGTACCCAATTAGTACGACACCTTAGTAAAATTAACACTTTAAATTTAAACAGACCTTGAAGATTGATTTTATAGGTCCTAGTACGCGCTGATTTGAATTTTTTGAAAGCGCTACCATCGATATTTTTCTATGACCAAAAAATATTTTAATCTTGTGTTCAACAATGAAATGAACAAACTAAATTTTCTATGAAGCTAGAGAATTAAAATTTGGCACACGTAAGTACTCTAAGTTAAATAACCATAACTTCTTTTCAAAGACCTGACGATCGTTTCGCTAACAAAGTTAGCGTCATCAGAGGATGAAAAGAATTTTTCACTTCATCTTTAAAAAGAGGTGTTGGGGTGATTTCTGTTCTCCACGGGTACTTATCAGTGCTCATTACAGGTTACAATCTTCACTTAGTCCCTTAAAAAGAAACTTGTACTACAAATTTCATTTAAGTTACAAAAGCCTTCTAGAGGATTACTTAATTCATAGTTAAAAATTCAGGACACAGCAAGTGTGTTGTGGTAGTGAATTTGCGTAAAAATATTTTAATGTCTGATATATATATATATATATATATATATATATATATATATATATATATATATATATATATATATATATATATATATATATATATATATATATATATTGTTTTTAAAAGGACATTTAGTTGGCAGTATAACCTACATAGTAGAAACAATGTACCACATTTTATTAGGATACCTTTGTTGTTTCAAAAAGTACAAACATTTTCCGAAAATAATCCTAAAAAATTCCAGAGAAAACTGGTCCGATTTTCCTGGCCAACGAACCTCTTCAAGCTATTTACACACGTGCCAAGATATAATTATTGACAAATAGCTTTATAATTCAAGTGTAAAACAAAATTTTTATGAAATTTTGCAAAAATTTATTTTACAAAATCACCCCTTTTTTGACCGAAATTGCCTTCGGTAATGTTACACTATATTATATTTTTCACAAAAATTCGACTTTTATTTTTACAATAACTTACTAAACATTTATTATTAATTACCAACATTTCACAAAAATGTTATAAAAAATGATTTATACGGAGACACTAAAAACATTTCTGCGAACACTTTTCAAATTCAGACACTAGTTAAAAGTGCCCGTATACGGCAGCCCGATTTTTTCGAGGCGTAATACAAACGAAAAGCTCTCTGAATGCGTCATTTATATGGGGCTCAGTTTTCTATTAGTACACACGCCCTTTCACAATTTGTGATATGTGTTTGTGCCATGTGCGAAAAACGTGAAAAGTTGCAAAACAATTTAAATAACTCAAAAACGATATCAATTTTTTTCCTTACAAACATCCATTATAATTCAATCAAAAATGCAAATATGCAATAACAGAAGCAATGTTCCATTAAAAAAGAAAGTGTTTATCACCAACGACTTATGGGCCAGCCTGTAATTATCAAAATAATTTTATAAGATGCGGCTCAAAACAGCCTGTAACTTAGGTATACAATTTTTGCTCGTAGCTTGTATACAAACAAAAAATATTGAGTTTTACCATAGAAATGCGTCACCCTGTATATATGTACAGACAAAAACTGAAACATTAAAGTATACAATTTTTGCTCATAGCTTGTATATAAACAAAAAATATTGAATTTTACCATAGAAATGCGTCACCTGTATATATGTACAGACAAAAACTGAAACATATCCCGTGTATGGCTTTTAGGGGTTCTTGTTCGCGCTAAAATATAGACTATCAAACCATAAACTCTATAGCTGAACCTACTGCCAAAGCATCAGAAAGAGGGTCTATTTGTAATGGATTTTTCTATAATATTTTAGTAAAATGAATGAAAATGATAGTTGAAGCTGAAACTTAAGGCTTTGTAAAACACACAAATTATGAAATTTATTCTGCACAATCCGTATTTGTTTTCGATTATTTGTCTGAAAATTGCAAATTTTGACGAATCAAATCGCGAATTAGACGTTTTAAGAAGAAAAATCTTAAAATTTTAAAATTAATTTTTTCTGCTGCTTGGCCTTTTTTCGTCAAGAAAACTTCGACGTTGTATGTAATATTCAATTGGTTTTGTTAACTACACAACATATTTTGCCATTGTGCCTTCCTGTTATCACCAGTGGCACCCATTTTTTTTCCTTTAAATGCCTTTTTTCCTTTCAAAGTAGAGGTCTGAATTTCGGCACGTGATAGTAGAAACGTATATGCCAAATTTGGTTGTCAGAGCTCTGTTATTTTAGGAGATAAAAAAAAATTCCGAAAGATCACCGAAAATTTTTCCAGAAAAACTAGTCCAATTTTCCTGGCTAACGGACTTCTCCAAGCCACTTACAAAAGGAAGGTACCTACCAAATTTCATTAAAATCGGCTTATTTTTTTAGTATATATATATATATATATATATATATATATATATATATATATATATATATATATATATATATATATATATATATATATATATATATATATATATATATATATATATATATATATATATATATATATATATATATATATATATATATATATATATATATATCGCGCGGAAGGTATTTTTGCTTATTAATCGCCTGGATGATTTCGTTTTAGTCAACCTAATCGAGTGAGTTTTTTCAACAAACGAGGCTTTTTGAAAACAAATCCTCTAATATTGAGTTTTCTTTAAAAAACGCTCACTAATATCAACAATAAAACATGGCCGGTCAAAATTATAATTTTAGACTAGAAGGTAACAAAGTTATCCAGGCGTTTTGAGGAAAAATAAGAACTAGGTCCAAACGCATGAAATCTGAAAACTATTGTCTCTACCAAATATTACAGTGAAACAAAACAAAATGTTACGTGGATCGCTCGAGAATAGAACCCGGGCCGCCCGCAAATCAGGAAGGGTATCTGTTGAACACTTTACCCCTCGGCCATTGAGGCTAGGTGACAAATGTTTGTTTACGTGGTGTTATATCTTAAGCGTAAACATCTAATTACAGAATTAGAAGCTATTTTAAAGTCATTTTTATATAGACGTGAACCTATTTTGCTTACAATATTTAGTTCACGCTTTCGTTTCGCATATTTTATAATATTAATTTTAAATAATCATGGTTTGGCAAAAACGACATAATTTCTTTAAAAAACGATAGTCCCTTAAAAATGTTCTTCCCTTAACATTGATCTTTTCACTATTGTGCTACATATTCAGGTTAAAAGTATAATTGGAGCCGTTTATCAAGCCACAAGTATAGTAATATTTGGAGATCCCAATTTATCACAATGCAGGTTTTAGATCTGAGATCGTTCCGTTTAAAAATTATTTACAGTTGGAGTTGCAAGAACGTATTTCATTCATTGTGATAAGAAATGCACTAATTAGTCAATTTTTCGTTAAAAAACCTAAAAAACAAAACCAAACGTTCAAATATGTTTATTCAGTTGACCATCAGCTTCCATACAAAAGTACAAATTTTCTTCAAAACGAGGTCTGATATTCTGGAGCATTTGTGGAGTTATAAGACGGCATTCTTCAACAATGCGTCGTCGTGATTCTTCCAGAGACTCCGGTTTTGTTGCGTAAATTCGACTCTTTAAATGGCCCCATAGAAAGAAGTTTAGAGGAGTTAAATCCGGTGATCTAGGGGGCCACTAAATGGCACCTCTACGCCCAATCCATTGTCCTGTAAACTCTCTGTTCAAAACTCCCTAACACATTGTGAAAAATTCGGAGGAGCTCCATCTTGTTGAAACACTAATTGATTTTCTTGATAGCGATCATTATTTTCAACAATGTCAATTTGTAGAGTGTAAGCGATATCTTCTAGTAACTCCAAATACGTTTCGCCACTCAAATTGCCATCAAGACAAAATTGTCCGATTAAACGGTCTCTAAAAAGTCCAGACATTCAATTTCTGTGGAATTTGAGTGTGGACTTCGTGAAAACTTCTTGGATTATTATCTGCCCAATAACGACAATTATGACGATTGAGTAGAGAGTTTAATAAAAACGTACACTCGTCTGAAAAACAGATATTGAACAGAAAGCTCTCGTTATCAGCTATTCGTGTAGTCATAACTTCACAAAACTCCAGCCGCCGATCAAAATCATTTTCATTTAGTTGTTGCTCAAGATGAATTTTATACGGATGAAATTTATGATGCATCAATATTCGCTGAATAGTTCTTCTTTTGATGTTTGAAACAGTTGCCAATTTTCACGTGCTGAAAGTTGTGTGTGCAGCAATATGTCCGAAAACTTCAATCTCAGTAGTCTCATTGCTAACCGGAAATTCACCTTCAGGATCCCGTTTTTTTGTTGGCTACTGAAGCAATTTGTCGAAGTTTTGCAAAATGTATTTTCTTTGAACATGTCTGTTCGGATGTCGTTAGTTAAACAAATTTGCGGTACGGTTGGCACAGTCATCGTTTTTGAAAAAAAAAGAGTAATTATTTCAATTCTTTCTTCTACAGAATACACCATTGTGAAATTAATTTTCGGTAGTACTATCAAGTATCAAACCGACCGATAAACTGAAATAATAAACCGCGTTTCTCTCATTCCGATAAGAAATGTTCTGGTGGTCTATTTTTTGTTTACAAACCAATAAAACATTGACTATCAGCACATTTCTTATCGGAATGAGTGAAATACGTTTTTTCATCTTCAACTGTGAATAATTTTTAAACTAGTTCCAAAAAAATTAGTGTTCTGAATTCAGAAAAGAAGGAGCTTTCAAACGATGTAACACTCGATCCATGTTCCCTATTTAAAATATAAGGGCTGTTATCACCACCCTTACGGGGTTGATGTGACAAAGTTGAGTTTTATGTCAAAACATGTCCCCCTCAATATTAAATTTGACATGTTTCAGCGTTTCTTAAAAATATATATCTGGACGCAAATCGGTCTGTTTCGTTTTCAATGCGCCACCGTATACAAAAGCAAAGTCCTTTGCGTCATCAGAGTATGCTATATAATAATAATTATACAAATTAAAACAACGCCAAACAAATCACTCAACAACTGTGATTCCAACCTCAAAATATTTCCTAAAACAATTTGAATAATCGCCAGTAAAGTTTACTTTAACAATTGCGAAGAAAATCTCTTGCAAGGAAAAGTATTAATAATTTAGAAGTTAATCCAACTAAAGCGCCATAAAAGCGATTCCAACAACTCCCAGGTGAAACCAATAACTCAATTAAAGTTACTACAGAAGTTATCAGCAGGATTGCTGTATCATAATGTTTGCAATGATAAATGACATAAAACCAGTTCCGCAAAGCGTTACACTCTAAAATATCAATTATGTTTTGTGAGCCAGCACTTTATAGTTGAGGAACGTTAATTAATAAATGTTATATAACTTTACGCAGCACAGGAATGTCGTGAGATACTACAAAAGTTAACCTGTACAACTCAAAAGTCCCTCAAAAACCCTCGTGCAGAAAATTAATTTATTTAATATATATATATATATATATATATATATATATATATATATATATATATATATATATATATATATATATATATATATAACGATGTTGTAGTTCACCCACATAATGTATAATTTACAGTAGTGTAAAACCAAAAAGTTTGGACGCAGCAAGTGCGTTATGGTAGTGAATTTTCAGAAAAATGCTTTTAATAGCAACAATGTCTTTTTTAGTAAAAGCACATATCAAATTTAGTTACCAGCATAACCTACATAGTAGAAACAATGTACCACATTTCATCAAAATAACTTTGTTTTTTGAAAAAACACAAAATTTTGTAAAAATGAACTTTAAATGTTCCCGAAAAAAATTGGTCTGATTTAATAAGTGAAGATTGTAACCTATGACGAGCATGTAAGACTAGATGCATTCTCGCAACAATTAGAACCGTAGACCGGTTTCGCTCTCATTAGAGCTCTTCAGTACGGCATACTAATTGTAGCAAAAATGCACCAAAAATAACACGGCTATGGTATAGCCAGTCTTAAAACACTAAGTGAGTGGTGAACGTGTCGCCACCTAGTTCGGAACCAAGTACTATGTTGTCACGCCCGCTCCAAATAACACACTAGGTGGCGACACGTTCACCACTCACTTAGTGTTTTAAGACTGGCTATACCATAGCCGTGTTATTTATGGTGCATTTTTGCAACAATTAGTATGCCGTACTGAAGAGCTCTAATGAGAGCGCAACCGGTCTACGGTTCTAATTGTTGCGAGAATGCATCTAGTCTTACATACTTTGTCCCTATATTGGGGTAGAAATGGGCCAGGGCTAACAATTTTTTTTAAATTGTTAGTTAGTTGTATACTGTCTCTATTTTTAACACTCTGTGTTATTTGGAGCGGGCGTGACAACATAGTACTTGGTTCTGAACTAGGTGGCGACACGTTCACCACTCACTTAGTGTTTTAAGACTGGCTATACCATAGCCGTGTTATTTTTGGTGCATTTTTGCTACAATTAGTATGCCGTACTGAAGAGCTCTAATGAGAGCGAAACCGGTCTACGGTTCTAATTGTTGCGAGAATGCATCTAGTCTTACATACTTTGTCCCTATATTGGGGTAGAAATGGGCCAGGGCTAACAATTTTTTTTAAATTGTTAGTTAGTTGTATACTGTCTCTATTTTTAACACTCTGTGTTATTTGGAGCGGGCGTGACAACATAGTACTTGGTTCCGAACTAGGTGGCGACACGTTCACCACTCACTTAGTGTTCTATGACGAGCATTAATAAGTACAATTTGGAAAACCCGATTCATCACAATACAGTTTTTAGACCCGACGATCGTTTCTCTAACAAGGTTAGCGTCATCAAGGGAACTTCGTTAGCTAAACGATCGTCGGGTCTAAAAATTGTATTGTGATGGTTTTATTTGCCTGGACTACAAACCTATTCAAACTATTTACCCACCAACTACTATATAATTACTCACACAACAAGCTATTCGACGAAACTTTAAACGAAACTTAAAAAAAAATTATGAAAATTTGCAAACACTTTCTTCACGGAAATCCGAAGACTTTTTTTACGATAACTTATCAAACATCAATTATTAATTAGTAAAATTTAAAAAAAAAATCAAACCATGATTTCTATGAAAACAAAACTAAAATGTTTTTTGCACAAATAATATAAACGAAAACCTCTCTGATTGCGTAATTTTCATGGGACTCTGCTACATATTGGTAAAAAGGCGATATTATAATTTTGGATACGTGCCAAATATGCGAAAATATTGAAATAACTATAATAACTATAATAACTATAATAACTATAATAACTATATAATTACTCACACAACAAGCTATTCGACGAAACTTTAAACGAAACTTAAAAAAAAATTATGAAAATTTGCAAACAGTTTCTTCACGGAAATCCGAAGACTTTTTTACGATAACTTATCAAACATCAATTATTAATTAAAAAATTTAAAAAAAAATTCAAACCATGATTTCTATGAAAACAAAACTAAAATGTTTTTTGCACAAATAATATAAACGAAAACCTCTCTGATTGCGTAATTTTCATGGGACTCTGCTACATATTGGTAAAAAGGCGATATTATAATTTTTGATACGTGCCAAATATGCGAAAATATTGAAATAACTCGAAAACAATGACCGCCATCTTTTTTTTATTACAATCATGCCTTCGGTGGAAAATGCAAAAATACAGTAGTATAAAAGGTGTTCGATTTAAAAAATTGTATCACCAACGACTTATAGGCCTTGTCGAAATAATTGTATCAAATATAGCTCAAGATACCCTATAGTAACGGAAAAATTGAGCTTTACCGTAGAAGTGCGTCATCCTGTATATATGAATAAATAAAAACTGAAACCAACATCGCATATGGGTTCTAGGGGTCCACTTTAAGCGAAACCATTAGCTTGCGATGGTAATCTGCATTTGCGGCAAGTCTTTCGCCAATGAAGCAGGTATGCAGACTCATATCATTTATATATATATATATATATATATATATATATATATATATATATATATATATATATATATATATATATATATATATATATATATATACAGGGCGGTGCATTGGAAACGAAACGGACAGATTTGCGTGCAGAGAATTTTTTTTTAAACAAACGCTAAAATACGTCAATTTTACTATTGAGGGGGACATGTTTTGACATAAAACTCAACTTTGTCACATCAAGTCTTTATATTTTGGTCATAACAACCCTTATATTTTAAATAGGGAACATGGGTCGAGTGCTACATCATTTGAAAGCTATTTGTTTTCTGAATTCAGCAAACTAATTTTTTTAGTAGTTTTATCAGCTCGTTTAAAAATTATTCACAGTTGCAGTTGCACGAACGTATTTCATTCATTGTGATAAATGCACAAATTAGTCAATTTTTCGTTAACAAAAACTAAAAAACAAAACCGTTCCAAAATGTTTATACAGTTAAGTAAGTGTTCAAATTGTTGACGACCAGCTTCCTTCCAAAGTAAAAATTTTGTTCAAAACGAGCCCGGCATTCTGGAGCATTTGTGGAGTTTTAGACGCATTCTTTAACAATTCGTCGTCGTAATTCTTCCAGAGAACCCGGTTCTATTGCGAGAATTCTACTCTTTAAATGGCCCCATATAATAAAGTCTAAAGGAGTTAAATCCGGTGATCTAGGGGGCCACTCAATAGCACCTCTACGCCCAATCAATTGCTCTGGAAACTCTCGAAGGAGCTCCATCTTGTTGAAACACTAATTGATTTTCTTGATAGCGATTATCATTTTTAACAATGTCAATTAGTAAAGGGTAAACTATATCTTCTAGTAACTGCAAATACGTTTCGCCACTCAAATTTCCATCAAGAAAAATTGGTCCGATTCAACGGTATCCAAAAATTTCAGTCCAGGCATTCAATTTCTCTGGAGTTTGAGTGTGGACTTCGTGAAAATTTCTTTGATTATTATCTGCCCAATAACGACAATTATGACGATTGACTGTAGATTTTAATAAAAACGTACACTCGTCTGAAAAACAGATATTGAACAGAAAGTTTCCGTTCTTAGCTATTCGTACAATCATAACTTCACAAAACTCCAGCTGACCACCAAACACATCTCCATTAAGTTGTTGTACAAGATGAATTTAATACGGGTGAAATTTATGATGCTTGAATATTCGCTGAATAGTATTTCTATTGATGTTTGAAACAGAGGCCAATTTTCTTGTGCTCAAAGTTGGGTCTGCAGCAATTTGTCCTGAAACTTCAGTCTCAGTAATCTCATTTTTAACGGGAAATTCACTTTCAGGATACCGTTTTTTTATTGGATACTGAACCACTTTGTCGCAACTAACTCCAAAATGTATTTTCTGTTAACATGTCTGTTTGGATGTCGTTCATTAAACAAATTTGCGGTACGGTTGGCATAGTCATCGATTTCGAAAAAAAGAGTGATTATTTCAAATCTTTCTTCTACAGAATACACTATTGTAAAATTGATTTTCGGTAGTACTATCAAGTATCAAACCCACCGATAAACTGAAATGATAAAACGCATTTCTCTCATTTCGATAAGAAATGTTGTGATAGTCAATTTTTTGTTTACAAACCAACAAAACATTGACTATCAGCACATTTCTTATCGGAATGAGTGAAATGCGTTTTTGCATCTTCAACTGTGAATAATTTTTAAACGAGTTGATAAAACTAAAAAAAAAAATAGTGTAGTGAATTCAGAAAAGAAAGAGCTTTCAAACGATGTGCCCTATTTAAAATATAAGGGTTGTTATCAGCAACATTAAGGGGTTGATGTGACAAAGTTCAGTTTTATGTCAAAACATGTCCCCGTCAATACTAAAATTCATGTGTTTTAGAGTTTCTTAAAAATATTTCTCTGGACGCAAATCAATCTGTTTAATTTTCAATACGCCACACTGTATGTTTTGAAACGTTTAAGCGTAAAAAAAATCGAATTTATTGTCGCCAATGCGATACTTCCACACGTTGTGACGATGGGGAAGTAATAACGAATAACGTTGACTGAGTAAGGTCTATTGTCACACGACGCTAATAGGGCACATTTTAAAAATCTTGTATTACTTGTATCAAATTAACCAGATGATATTACATGCTAATGTCAGTAGGCGCGGCCCTCTGTTCGATAACTTTCCTGAATTCGGATTTGAGAATTTGTACTTAATTTTTAGGTTAATTCAAAAATTTTATAACGCAACCCAATACAATTTTGCACGTCCGTACGGCAAATAAAGGGTTGATCCCAAATAAGAATGTATGTGTTACCATTTGAAAAAAAGAGTTTGTGACCATGGCAACGAAATTACTGGCTTAAGGAAGAATCCAAAGTTAGCAGGTGTAAAAAATACATTAAAAAACTTTTGTCTAAAACATTTTTTATACAAGTGTTTTTAAAAAGTTATAACCACTATTCCATACATATTGGGCATCCTGTATATATTAACATAAAAATCTTAACCGACCATAAGTATTGGCTGTATAAGCTTTATTCCCTCTCATTTAAAGAAACTTTTCGAACGTTTCACCCGTCTATAAAGCTTTTTTAAAATGAAATTTCCCTAATATGATTACAAATTACTGATTAGAAAAGAATAATAAGATGTTTAGCAAATGTTGCGTGTAAACAGTTGAATAGGATAGGCAGACTATGATACACAAAGGTGTATCACAAGGACAAAAAGATATTCACAATTATTAATGAGCATGAATATGCGAATATGCTGGAGCCCTGGCAGAATGGAAATAAAAAGTAAAAGAACTTTTCACCTAAACAACCAAACTCAAAGTATGCTATTGAAAGAGGTCTCATAATTTTCCAGTACATTTCTGCGTATTTGATCGTATCAGCTAAATATATTATCAAAGCGTTTCCAGAGCATATAATCGCTCCTGGTTTCTCTTCATTATTGAATATTTATTGGGAATCATAATTTATTCACCCCCTGATATTGGGTCCTTATACAGAAACTTCCACCCTAGGCATTTATAATAAATGTACTTAGTACTTATATGCTCCAAGAATTCCTTTTTGATGTTATATCTTATCTAAATGGCGATCAAACAGCCTTGTGATAAATCAGTATGCTACCATTTGGTGACGAAATGCACCTATAAATACAGAGATGAAAAATTTCGGGACGCAGAAAGTGCGTTATGGTAGCGAATTTTTCATTATATGCTTCAAATTTGTACAACTCAATTTTATATAAACCTAGAAAGTTGAGTTTTGGTGGAGCAAAGTATTTACGAGGGCAACATATCAACCAAATTTCATCAAAATTACTTGGTGATTTTTTTGAAATACAATTTTTTTTCGTTTTTTTAGTTATCGTACACACACACACAAACATATATATATATATATATATATATATATATATATATATATATATATATATATATATATATATATATATATATATATATATATATATATCTACACGGTGGCGCATTGAAAACGAAACAGACCGATTTGCGCCCAGAGAAATTTTTTTGAGTAACGCTGAAACACGCCAATTTTAATATTATTGAGGGTGGTGATAACAACCCTTATAATTTAAATAGGGAAAATGAGTCGGGTGTTACATTATTTGAAAGCTCTTTCTTTTCTGAATTCAGCACACTAATTTTTTTGAAAGTTTTATGAACTCGTTTAAAAATTATTCACATTTGAAGATGCAAAAACGAATTTCACTCATTCCGATATGAAAAGTGCTGATGGTCAATGTTTTGTTGGTTTGTAAACAAATAATTGACTATCAGAACATTTCTTATCGGAATGAGAAAAACGCGGTTTATTATTTCAGTTTATCGGTCGGTTTGATACTTGATAGTACTACCGAAAATTAATTTCACCATGGTGTATTCTATAGAAGAAAGAGTTGAAATAATTACCTTTTTTTTTCAAAAACGATGACTGTGCCAACCGTACCGCAAATTTGTTTAATGAACGACATCCGAACAGACATGTTAACAGAAAATACATATTGTAGTTAGTTTGCAAAGTTTCGAAAAAGTGGTTCAGTAGCCAACAAAAAACGGGACCCTGAACGTGAATTTCCGGTTAGAAATGAGATTACTGAGATTGGAGTTTTAGGACAAATTGCTGCAGACCCAACTTTGAGCACGAAAAAATTGGCCACTGTTTTAAACATCAAAAGAAGAACTATTCAGCAAATATTTAAGCATCATAAATTTCACCCGTATAAAATTCATCTTTTACAACAACAGAATGAAGATGATTTTGATCGGCGGTTGGAGTTTTGTGAAGTTATGACTGCACGAATAGCTGATAACGGGAACTTTCTGTTCAATATCTGTTTTTCAGACGAGTCTACGTTTTTATTAAACTCTACAGTCAATCGTCATAATTGTCGTTATTGGGCAGATAATAATCCAAGAAATTTTCACAAAGTCCAAACCCAAACTCCACAAAAATTGAATGTCTGGACTGGCATTTATGAAGACCGTTTAATCGGACCAATTTTTCTTGATGGAAATTTGAGTGGCGAAACGTATTTGGAGTTACTAGAAGATATCGTTTACCTTCTACTAATTGACATTGTTGAAAATGATGATCGCTATCAAGAAAATCAAGTAGTGTTTCAACAAGATGGAGCTCCTCCGCATGATTGATGTGACAAAGTTGGTTTTATGTCACATATCCCCCTCAATATGAAAATTGACGTGTTTCAGCGTTTCTTGAAAATAATATTTCTGGACGCAAATCGGTCTGTTTCGTTTTCAATGCGCCACCCTATATATATATATATATATATATATATATATATATATATATATATATATATATATATATATATATATATATATATATATATATATATATATATATATATATAAGCATATAAAAATATAAACGAACCTTGGTTTCATGTTCTAGGGGCCCAAATTCACGCTCATTTGAAAAAAATGCTTGCAGTCTCACCATCGATGCCTCTCTATTAGCGAATTTTTTCAATTAAAAAAAGGCTTAATTTTTTTTAATACACATTCGCTAATAAGCACAAAACAGAAATGTCACTACCTGAAAAAGAAGGCAACAGCACACGGTGTTGCTTAACTTCGGTGATCGCAGGAAATCCAAGGGTTATATATTCACTATTAATTTTTCAGTTTCGATTTTAAATAAAGAAATGATTTTTTTTCAAATTTTAAAATATTTACACACTTTTTAACAGTCCTGATTGCATACGTACTGTTTCTGTGTGAAATAATTTAACATAACTTATTTTAAAAGTTAGGGTCTTGGAAAACTCACTTATTTCGCAATATTATCAAACAAAGCAATGATTTGATTCACAAACTTTTCATATAAACTAAAATTATTAATCGAAAAAGAACCTATTCGCTCATTAACCCAAAAGAAAAATAAATTGATATGACATATGACGCTACATAAACCGCGTCGTTTTGATATAAGAATGTAGATAACAGAACAAACCAATAGCAATTTAATTTCTGACCACGTGACCAAGAATCGTGTCTTTGGTCATTTCGGAATGCCAAATTTATAGATAAATCTCCCTAGATTAAATTCACAAAAAATGTTATAATCGTAAAACTTGTATTCAACTTATAACGGTTTTATTTAGTTCTTGTTTGGATCACAACTTAAAATCAGGCTTAAAATCTTAAGCTGCCGATTTTACCATATATCTTTTTGAATAACAAATCAATTCTAGAAATAAATATTACCGTTAATTTTCCTAACAAGGGAAAGTTCCCAAGTTTGTGTAATAAAATTTTGAAACTGACAACTCTGGCTATTTAAATTTATTAGGTAGATTTTGTAGCTTTCCAACATTCAAATAGCTTGCGTTCAATTGGCCATAATTGTTTGACACCCAGTAATATGGACCTACCGTATAGCTACATTGCAGTGCTTATCAATTGTGAGCAAAAAATATATATTTGATCAAAATCTCTCAGACACCGCATCTTCAAGATATTTCAATTTTTGTATGTCGATGTCGCTCAAAAATTAATTTTTCTCAAGTAATTAATTGTATTGTCTGCAAATTTGAACAACAAATAAAACAACAAATCATATTGTTTATAACATTTTATAATACCTGACTACAATAGATGTTTAAAATGGCCACCCTCCACTTCAATACACTACTGCGTCCAAAAGTATTGCTTAGGTAATTTCTAACATTTAGGGCGAAATGTGGGGGAGCTCTGTCATGCATAAACCACAGGTTATGTCTTATGTCAAGAGGTACATCTTCTAATAACCCATTTAGTTGGTTTTGCAGGAAGCCAAGACAAGTTGTAGCATTACACCCTACAATTCCAGCCCATACATTTAAGGGAAATTGCTGTTGATGATGCCTTTCAAAAACTGCTGGGGATTTTCGTCAGCCCAAATATGGCTGTTACGAAAATTGACGATCCCGTCGCGCCTAAATTCAGACTCGTAAGTGAACAATACACAATTCAACAAGTTCTCTACATTATTATTTCAAAGAAACCATTGGCAAAATTGTAGGCGAGGTATGAAATATCTTTCAGGCGATAGTGCCTGCACACGTTGGATATGATATGGACGCAATTGTTGCTCGTGAATAACTCGACATATCGTTGCATTGGATGCTCCCAGATGATTTGGCCATTTCCATAGTACTTATTTTTGGATTTTGTTCAGTTTCATCTAGAAAGGCCTCTTTGAAATCAGGATTTCGTGCACTTCGTGGTCTGCCTCGATCAGCAGTAACTTTGTTAAGGGTACCTGGTAAATATATATATATATATATATATATATATATATATATATATATATATATATATATATATATATATATATATATATATATATATATATATATATATATATATATTCGAAAGAGACAGTTCGATGTATTAGATAATGTAAGTATGTGCATGTTACTCGCAGACGGATGTCAATCCGTTAAAACATCCCTCTGTCTTGAATTGTCCGATTTGGGAAAACTTCTTCATACAGTCGTTTCGCCTCATAATAGTTACCAAAAGCCCGTGAATACATAACATGCATGTCTGTTAGTTCATTGTTGGTAAAGACTTCCATGTTTAATTACAAAAATTACGGACAATACAATTAATTACTTAAAAATAGTAAACGTAAAAGTCACATGTAGTATATGTCACGTCGAAAACGCAAAAGTCAAGTCCCGTAACGATGGAAATCACTTTGTTAAATGGTTTGTTCAAAGTTTGTTATCATGGCTTTTTATTTTATTTTTATGATTGTGTCTTGTCGGTTCTTTTACCTGGTAAGATTTTAATTTTCAACTAGAGAATAAGAAAATTAAGTTTATACATACCGATAGCAATTAAAAGGTGAAAAATATATTCCTATGATTTGTCGCAGAATTAATTTTTGAGCGACATCGACATACAAAAATTGAAATATCTCTAAAATGATGTGTCTGAGAGATTTAAATCAAGTATACATTTTTTGCTTACAATTGATAAGGGCTGCAATGTAGCTATACGGTAGGTCGATATTACTGGGTGTCAAAAAATTATAGCCAATTGAATGCAAGCCATGTCTTACAGGTGGCGCCCTCTACCAGCAGTGCTATTAACAATAACATATTTAAATATCTTGCCCTCGAAAACCCCACATGTCAATTCTCACGCCAAAATTTTAATTTGACTCGGACTTATTCGTGAGAAACTGACAAAAACAAATAACTTTAACACGCTGTATTTAAAAAACTAAGTATTTGCGAACCCATGTTTATATGCAAAAATAATTTTTTTTTTTGTGTTGAATATGTACCTGTAACATAGACCATCATTTTTGAAACACCCTGTATGTGAAAAATTTCATTCCACTCACTTAAATCGTTTAAAAAAAGTTCGCGGCGCAGCAGGTGTGTTATGGTAGTGAATTTTCATTATGTGATTCTAATTTGAATAACTCAATTTTTTACAAACCTAGAAAGTTGAATTTTGGTATATAGTAAGGTTTTTCGCAAAAAAACATATGCACCAAATTTCATTAAAATATATTTGTAATTTTCGGAGATAAAAATTGAAAGTGACCTTGGATATGGGTTCTAGGAGTCTTAGTTCGCGCTCATTTGAACAAATTTTCACAAAGTCTCACTATCGATACCTCTCTTTTAGTGGATTTTTTAAATAAACATTCACTAATACAGCGTTTTCGAAAAAATTGCCCCGATTTTCCAGCGGAAAAACTTAAACATAAAGGCTGATTAACGAACTCGACCTTGCTTTTCGCCCAAATAAGATTTTTTCCAAGTTTGATTGAAATCAGTTTAGTATTGTTATTCCTCGATACATACATATAAATATATAAACATATACAAATTTTAACGGACCTTGGTTTTGGGTTCTAGGGACCCAAATTCGCGCTCATCTGAAGAAATTTCTTCGAAAGCTTTTCATCGTGACCTTTCGATCAGCAAATTTTTCTTAATGAAAATTCGCTAAAAATGATAGTGTACCTGACACACTGAATGTTAAATTGGGAAATCAATTGATAAAGAAAGTTGAGGGCCATAAATATTTGGACTTATATTTTGATTACAATATGAACTGGGACAAGCACATTAATTATATCATAAAGATAGCTAAATATTTGATGTTTATTTTTTCCAAAATTAGAAATCTTATGGATACTAAAACACTTGGGTTGATATTCTATGTAACTATGGAGTTTTCCAAAGCTTGATAAATTATGGAATAGTTGCTTGAGGGGGAGCATATGACCATAGTCTAAACATGATACAAGGAATCCAAAACAGAATATAAAAATTCTGGACGCAGCAAGTGCGTTATGGTAGTGAATTTTCATAAAAATGTTTTTAATAACAAATATGTGTTTTTTTAAGAAAGCAGGCATCAAATTTGGTTACCAGTATAACCTATATAGTAAAAACAATGTGCCTTGTTTCATAAAAATAACTTTATTGTGTGAAAATGTGCAAAAATTTCCAAAAGTAAACTTAAAGTGTTCCCGAAAAAACACGTTTCTTGGTCAACCTTATAGGTTAATAGCAAATTGAGCTGTTCAAATATGAAACATTTGATGAACATTCGCTACCATAACGCACTTGCTGCGTCCAGAATTTCTTTTCTTACAAACATGCATTATATTTCGATGGAAAATGCAAAAATGGAATAACATAAGGCGTGTTTGATTAAAACAAATGGAAATTTGTATCACCAACGACTTATGGGCCACCCTGTGATTGTAGAAATATTATTTTAAGATGTAGCTCAAGACACCCTATAATTAATATATACAAAATTTTTTCATATCTTATATAATAACGGATATATTGAGCTTTATTGATTTTTTACGAAAATTCGACAAAAATTATATACCATTAAACGATAAACTCTATAGCTAAGGCTACTGCCAAGCATCAGAGAAAGGGTCTATTTGAAATGAATTTTCTGGGAATATTTTAGTAAAATGAAGGACAATGACGATTGAAACTAAGACTTTAGGGTTTGTAAAACATCCACCTTGAGACATTTTATTTCTATAGCCCGTATTAGATTCAAGTTTTTTGCCTAAATGTTGCCAATTTTGACATTTTAAATCGCCACTTTGACGTTTTGTGGAAAACCCCAATTTATTTTTCTTTAAATGCCTATAACTTTTTTGTCTTTTGATTTACATAGCTAAATTTTGATAGGTAACTTACCTATAAGAATGTAAACCAGCGTACCAAATTTGGTTGCCCTTACTTTTTTAATTCCGGAGATATCAATTTTTTTTTAAATAAAACACAAAATTTTCCGGGAAAACCTGGGCTGATTTTCCTGGCTAACGAACTTATCCAAGCCATTTACAAAAGGAAGGCATTCACTAAATTTAATCAAAATCGGCGCATTTTTTTTTTGAGTTATCGGTGTGATATATATATATATATATATATATATATATATATATATATATATATATATATATATATATATATATATATATATATATATATATATATATATATAAGTAAATTGAAACTGACCCCAGATATATGTTCTGGGGGACCTAATTAGCGCTTATTTGAAGACATTTTTTCAAAATTCAAAAGTCGGGATCTCCTCATTAGTGAATCTTTTCTACGAAAATTCACTAAAAAGAAGGAAGCAATTGATTGAACAGCATACGATTGAAATTAAGGAATAAATTAAGAGGGAGAATACTGGGTTATCAATACCACTGGAAAATTCGTCACAGGAAATTCGGGATATTAGAGTTAGGTGCAATGAACTAGAAGACAGGCAACACATATTGGAAAATTTTTTGAAAAAACAATGTTACAATTTTCGGACTTCACATCGATGATACTCAGGGTCTGGCTGAAAAAATTTGGTTGCCCCTACTTTGTTAATTCCAGAGATATAAATTTTTTTTGAAAGAAAACACAAAATTTTCCGGGAAAACCTGGGCAGATTTTCCTGGCTAACGAACTCATCCAAGCCATTTGCAAAAGAAATTTTTTCACCAAATTTAATCAAAATCGGCCCATTATTTTTTGAGTTATATATATATATATATATATATATATATATATATATATATATATATATATATATATATATATATATATATATATATATATATATATATAATTTTTTTAAGAAAATTCACTAAAAATTATATGCAAGCATCGATTTCCAAAACACATTGTTCCCCTTAATGTAAGACAATTGTTTCAGATCATTATCGTTTCATTATGATACCCTAAAACGGATATATTTGCATAGTATAGGCAAAACAAGGCATAGGACGATACAATTACCAAAGATCAGCAAAACTATAAGCAAGAAAAATAGCTATATTGTAGCTATTAAGCTTTTTAATATGTTGACAAATGACCTCAAGTTCCTAAATACAGGTAAATATGCCATTAAGAGGAGAATGAACAGTTTCATAATGAGTTGAATGATTCGATTTTGGCTATCACTGCCGGCACTTATTACTATTGAGTGAAGTTCCAAAAATGATGGTCTATGTTACAGGTGCACATTCAGTACAAAAAAAACAAGACTATTGTTTCATATAAACATGGGTCGACAAATGCTTAGTTTTTTAATTACAGCGTGTTAAAGTTATCTCTTTTTGTCAGTTTTTCACGAATAACGAAGTCAAATTAAAATTTTGGCGTGAAACTTAGCGTGCGGGGCTTTTTGAGGGCAAGAAATTTAAATATGTTATTGTTATAACACTGCTGGTAAAGGGCGCCACCTGTAAGACTATGCTTGCATTCAATTGGCTATAATTTTTTGACACCCAGTAATATCGACCTACCGTATAGCTACATTGCAGCCCTCATCAATTGTAAGAAAAAATGTATTTTTCATTTAAATCTCTCAGATACACCATTTTCGAGATATTTAAATTTTTGTATGTCGATGTCGCTCAAAAATTAATTTTTCTCAAGTAATTAATTGTATTGTCTGCAAATTTTAACAACAAATAAAACAAAAATTAAAAAATTTATAACATTTTATGATACCTGACTACAATAAATGTTCAAAATGGCCATCGTACACTTCAATACACTTTCGTATTCTGCGGAGCATACAACGCCGTACTCTGTGAAATATTTCTGGTGTATTTCTAATTTGTTCGCATCCAAGTACAATTCTTTGCTGCAGATCATCAACATTTGCTTCATAAACAATACTTTTGAGATGCCCCAATAAATAAGTCCATAGGATATAAATCAGGAGATCGAGCCGGCCATAGCTGAGGTCCACCGCGTCCGATCCATCTGCGTCCAAAAGTATTTCTTAGATAATTTCTGAAATTTAGGGCGAAATGTGGGGGGGGGGGAGCTCCGTCATTCTTAAACCACAGGTTAAGTAATTTCAAATTCTTCTAAACACATTCTTTTATTACTTAAGGTTTCACAGTGTAAAATAGAAACATTACTAAAATTTACATTGTGCCAAACAAGCAGAATCCTTAAAGATAGATTAACACAGCACAAAAGTGACACACGTTTACAAAAAAGAACTTGCGCTCTGCCTGAACATAATCTCGACACTGGCCACAATATAAATTTTAGTAATGTTTCTATTTTACACCGTGAAACCTTAAGTAATAAAATAATGTATTTAGAAGAATTTGAAATTACTTTTAACGACAATTTAATAAACTTAAAGAAAGATAATAATTTTAGAAATCACTACCCCTACTTATATTTCCTAGACAAAAACAAAAACAAATTCAAATAAACAATAGTCAGCTTATATGTCAGTTGGCACTTTTCGACTTTAATCAAATTTAAATAAAGGTTTTTTTCATGTTTGTTTTTGTATAATTAGTCATAGTAAAACTCACGTTATATGTAAGTATTTTAAACTTTTATATTTTTCCTATATACATTGTAAACTTTTCTTTCCATGTTGTAGCCTTGAGAATGGAATAAATTTTTCCGAAAGCTCGGCTTTTAATAAAGAGTTTTATTTTGCAACTTACGGCTTTCCCACAATTTTTTGAGTATATATATATATATATATATATATATATATATATATATATATATATATATATATATATATATATATATATAACGATATTTTTTAGTGAAGGTATATAAAAAAAATAATTTCAAATCATGAGCTAGAGTTCTTAAAAACCTTACGTTTCAATATTTTTAATGTGTCTGTTGTTAGGGCAAATACGGAAAGAATACTTGAGAAAACAGTTTTATCGTGGACAGCCTCTACAGAAATTCAGTCGTGCATACTAGTTATTTCAACTCACTATATGTATCGAGTATGTTTTGAAAGTTTCTGAATGCTTGATTCTGCATGGTTGTTATTTCAACAAAAGCACCTCTACAGTCTTAGTTTCGTAAAGTCAGCGCATCGACGATATAAATTCAGTTTTTCTCGAAACTTTAGATCCAGTGAGTATTATTTTATTTTACAAGTGCTCTTTCATTTTAAACTTCAAGATCGGATTTATCTGTATTAGCTATTTTAGTGAATTTATATATATATATATATATATATATATATATATATATATATATATATATATATATATATATAAATATATATACATTTTAACTAACCATAGAAATGGGTTCCAGAGGCCCAAATTCGCGCTCATTTGACGAAAGTTTCCGAAAGTCTCGCCATCGATACCTCTCCATTAGTGAATTTTCTTAATGAAAATTCACTAAAATAGCTAATACGGATAAATCCGATCTTGAAATATATATATATATATATATATATATATATATATATATATATATATATATATATATATATATATATATATATATATATATATATGTTGTGCTGGGAAATTGCACAATATAAATCATTCGTTCATCAGATTGTAAATAAAGGGGTATAAATAAATTTCAAAAACAAAAAGGAAAATCTTTACGGTAATTTAAGTTGATGACTTTAAATTCCAATTATGTTGTTAAACCATATAAGTGCTCAGACATGGGCATATTGGGGGTTGTCTTAGCAATATTATTAATAAAAGTGGACCACAGGTCAGCAGTAAGTGCAATACTTACAGTTTACACGTGATGTATATGAGTTTTGCAAATTATTTCTATCCCCATATAACTCGACATATTCTTCACATTAAAACATAAATAAGTTCTTTATTATTATTAGTCAGTGCTAGTTAAGTGAGCAATGATAGATAGAACATCCATGGTTCATTAAAACGATAAATAATAACAATGGTAAGATTTATAACCTTAAAAATTTGGAATATTATCTCAGTAAAAGCCTGGACGCAGCAAGTGCGTTATGGTAGTGAATTTTCATAGAAATGATCTGGCACAAAATATTTTATAACTTTTTTTTCTTGTAACAGAGAAATCTAAATTTTGGTGTATAGTTTACTTTTTATAGCGTAAACCTACCTACCAAATTTGGTTATCATAGATTTTTTATTTTTTAAGATAAATTTTTTTTTCAAATGAAAACTCAAAATTTTCCCGGAAAACCTCGTCTGATTTTTTTAATTAACGAACTTGTCAAAGCCATTTACAAAAGGAAGGTATGTGCCAAATTTTAACAAAATCTGCCTATTATTCTTTGAGATAAAATTTTTTTTCGAATAAAAAGTCAAAATTTTTCCGGAAAACCTCGTCCGATTTTCCTGACTAAACAACTTGTCAAAGATATTTAGAAAACAAAGGTACATGCCAAATTTTAATAAAATCGGCCAATTACTTTTTGAGATAAGAATTTTTTTCGAAAGAAAACTCAAAATTTTCCCGGAAAACCTCGTCCGATTTTCCTGACTAACGAACTTATCCAAGCTATTTACAAAAGAAAAGTACATGCCTAATTTTATCAAAATGGGCCCATTATTTTTTGAGTTATCGGTGTGATACATATATATATATATATATATATATATATATATATATATATATATATATATATATATATATATATATATATATATATATATATATATATATATATATATATATATATATATATATATATATATATATATATATATATATATATATATATATATATATATATATATATATATATATATATGTATATATATATATATATATATATAAACATATAAAAATTGAAACTGACCCCGGATATGGGTTCTAGGGGTCCTAGATCGCGCTCATTTGAAGAAATTTTTTCAAAATTCAAAAGTCGAGATCTCCTCATTAGTGAATTTTTTCTAAGAAAATTCACTAAAAAGGTTAATTAAGCCACATATCTAAATGTATATGTTTAGCTTAAACATCTCAGTAAAATCAAAGAAGTATGCTCAAAAAATATTTACCTACCTATAATTTAGGTTAAAATGTTGTGAAACACTCAATATATACTATATAAGAATGTGTGTTTTTAATAACCAAAGGACTAAGGCTTGTTAAAACAAACGTGTTTATGTTGAAAGACTTTAAATCAATATGACAGCGTTGAAAGTGTTTTCATTTTAGTTAATTTTCTTAAAAAAAATTCACTAATGAGGAGATCCCGACTTTTGAATTTTGAAAAAATTTCTTCAAATGAGCGCTTTTTAGGACCCCCGGAACCCAAATCCGAGGTCAGTTTCAGACTTTATATGTTTATATATATATATATATATATATATATATATATATATATATATATATATATATATATATATATATATATATATATATATATATATCTGTGTGTGTGTGTGTGTGTCACACCTATAACTTAAAAAATAATATACCGATTTTGATAAAACTTGGTGCGTACCTTCCTTTTGCAAGTGGCTTGGATAAGTTCGTTAGCCAGGAAAATCCGTCGAGGTTTTCCCGGAAAATTTTGTGTTTTCTTTCGAAAAAAATCGATTTTTTTTTTATATTTTCAAAATTAACAAAGTAAGGGCAACCAAATTTCATACGCTGGTTTATATTATTATAGGCAAGTTACATACCAAAATTTAGCTGCTTAGATTGAAGGACGAAAAAGTTACAGGCATTAAAAAAAAACAAATTTCAGTTCTCCTCAAAGCGTCAAAATCGCGACTTTAAACGTCAAAATTAGTAAGTACCTTCCTTTCGCAAGTGGCTTGGATCAGTTTGTTAGGCAAGAAAATCCGCCGAGGTTTAACCGGAAAATTTTGTGTTTTCTTTCGAAAAAAATTTATATCTCCAAAATTAACAAAGTAAGGGCAACCAAATTTTATACGCGGATTTATATCATTATAGGCAAGTTACCTACCAAAATTCAACTCTGTAGTTTAAAAGACAAAAAAGTTATAGGCATTTAAACAAAAATAAATTGGGGTTTTTCACAAAACGTCAAAGTTGCGATTTAAACGTCAAAATTGGCAACATTTAGGAAAAGAACTTGAATCTAATACGGGCTATGGAAAGAAAATGTCTCAAGAAGAATGTTTTACAAACCCTGATGTCTTAGTTTCAACCGTCATTGTCCTTCATTTTAATAAAATGTTTCCAGAAAATTCATTTCAAATAGACCCTTTTTCTGACGCTTGGCAGTTGTCTTAGTTATAGAGTTTATCGTTAATAGTATATAATTTTTGTAGAATTTTCGTAAAAAAAATCAATAACGCACAATATATCTGTTATTATACAAGATATGAAAAAAAATTGTATATATTAATTATAGGGTGTCTTGAGCTACATCTTAAAAAATTATTTCTACAATCACAGGTGGCCCATAAGTCGTTGGTGATACAAATTTTCTTTTCTTTTTAATCAATCACGCCTTATGTTATAGCATTTTTGCATTTTCCATCGAAATATAATGCATGTTTGTAAGAAAAAAAATCTGGACGGAGTAAGTGCGTTATGGTAGCGAATTTTGATCAAATACTTAATATTTGAATAGCTCAATTTGCTATTAACTTATAAGGTTGACCAAGAAACGAGTTTTTTTTGGGAACACTTTAAGTTTACTTTCGGAAATCTTTGTACATTTTCAAACAATAAAGTTATTTTGATGAAACATGGCACATTGTTTTTACTATATAGATTATACTGGTAACCAAATGTGATGCCTGCTTTCTTAAAAAAAACATATTATTGCTATTAAAAAATAGTTTTATGAAAATTCACTACCATAACGCACTTGCTGCGTCCAGAGTTTTTAAATTAGTGCTTTTGTTATTGTTGTATAGAATTTGTGAGATTAGGTAAATGTCGTTTAATAATAGAAATTTAATCATAAAGTAGATAAGTAATTCAAACTTAGCGGGCTTTTAAAATAAGCACATCTGTCCAAACGTGAAAATTAATTTAAGATAGCCTGCCATGAAAAAAGGAAATCACGGGTTCAAGATTAATTGTAAAATACTTTCGAGTTCCGCTTGAGAGGAGGAGATTGTTTTTTAATAGGCTGAAATGGCTAAAATCTAATGCTGCAGCTGCTTCTCGAGTCAAAGTATGTTGGGTTTTCTTAAACTCAAGTACTACATCCAATTGTGTAACATTACTCAGTGGATTAAAAGAATTTTTTCTATCTGCTTATATGTCCAAGCTTGCGAAATTGCTTTTTAACTTTACTAATTGACCCTTGTGATATAGGTGGCAAATCGGAATTTTTTTCTTGAAATAGGCGATCAACTTCGATATCATGTGATTGTGTTCTCTCTCCGCAACCAATCATCTGTATGAATTGCAAGAATTGTTTTTTATACATTCCTGTTAAATAAACCTTGCTTCTGAATTGGAATTAACAACTGACAGCTACTGTTATGCAGTTATAATCATACGGCAAATTGCTAAGTCGTTTTAAACAAAACGAACAAATTTCCAACTGCGAATAAAATCTGAAAGACATGCGTTGAAACGACTTAGTGGTTGAAGCTTAATGCCTGACAGACAGAGTAGTTTACTGTCATGCGTAGATTGATTCATACAATAGGTATAAACCATACACCAATGGTAACCAAACAAAATAAATAACAAGCATAAAACATACTACCAAAACCAACAATCTCAAAATCTCGGCAATAAATATCGCAAATCACAGAAGACATAAAATTTTTAATTTGCCAAGTGATTGTTTTTTAACTGGAGGATTCAGTCAACTTTTAAAATACACTATATTTGTAGCTTGACGAATGGCCACAAAGACAGTTTTAGACTGAAAGTGTAGCATAATATAGTGGAAATGTAAAGAAAATCAAGTCAAGTTTCTATAAAAATGATTTTAAAACAGTTTGTTCTTTTATCTTTAAACTGAAATATAAGACCTCATCTAAGATCTAAACAGTCATTGAATGTGTTTTAAGTGACAATTCTATTAATTCTATAATTAACTGTTCCGTTTGATTTTAAGATAATAAAAAATATCCCGGGGCATAAAGCCGGGGAGTAAGAAAACGTTGGTTAACGTGTCCTTATATAGCTCAATGACAATTTATCGTGAGCCCATACACCAGAAAAGAAACAGTTTAATATTGAACAATCAAATCAGATCAGTCAAAATACACGCACTATAATTATCCAGGTATCAAGCATACAGACCCTGCATAATTAAAAAGAGACACATGCGATGAGATAATAAGAATGTAAATGAATCAAAGTGCCGTATGTAACCAAAAACATGACCACTAAAATTTAACAAATCAACAAAGTAATGATAAAGCAATATAATACGCGAGATGACAGTTAAGCAATACAAAATTTCAAGATCAGACTGCAAATACGCCACTCAAAAATTAAATATGTAAAAACGTACAAAGCAATTTGGTCTATAACCGATATCTGCCTACGGCTATGCCAGCATTTAACAAACCTAAAGTATGTAAACAAAAGCAAAAATAAACAAATTGGTATGGTAGCGTGCTTGTCTTCTACGCAGAAGGTTCCGAGATCGATTCCCGCTCGTTGAATTTTCTATGTTTTTTTTTTACTTTGGCATTTCGAAAAACAATAGTGTACAAGTTTCATACGTTTTGTTTTTCATTTCTGTTTAAAACGCCTGAATAAATTTGCCAGCTTTGAGTCTGAAATTAAGTTTCAGCAGCACTTTTGTTATTGTTGACATTAAAAAACTGGTTTGATTAGGTTGACTAAAACTAAATTATTCTGGCGATTAATAAGGAAAAATAACTGCTACCTTAATAACTTGGTAGATACTTTACTTTTTTAAATATGAATTAAGTTTCCTTTTGGAAAGCTTTTATAACTTTAATGAAATTTGTAATACAAGTTTCTTTTAAAGAAACTTACACTATTTAGATATATGGCAAAATTTAATTTTATAGCTTCATTGAAAATTGAGTTTTAGGCATTTTTCTCGAAAGGAGTTAGAAGAAAATATTTTTTTTTTGATAATAGAGAGATATCGATGGTAACAATTCCGAAAGAATTCAAATGTGCGCGTACTAGCACATCTAAACTAGGTCTTTAAGGTCTGTGTAAGTTATGTGTGTTTTTGTTACTTTAACGTCGGCCTATTTCCGCGACTATGGCCAATCACCAACGCCAGGAAGCAGTTTCACCTCACTATCCTAGAAATTGTGCCGAACCCCTGCCTTTCTGTAAGGAGTGTAGGGATCTTTAACGTGCCCAACATCGCATGGACATGGAACCGACGGCTTTACGCGCCCTCCGAAGGGCGGAACGTGCAGACATTCAACTTGCTCAAATGTCTGTATAAGTTTAAAGTATTAATTTTAGTAATATGCCTTATAATAATACTGTAAAATTTTTATGAAAAGTCACTACTATAACGCACTTGCTGCATCCCGTTTTTTTGATAAATATGCACAATAACTAAGGTACTGAATGTATTCTATTTGACTGTTTCACACTGTATCTATTGGTATCTTTTAACTATTATTTTACCTTAAATTGAATATATATATATATATATATATATATATATATATATATATATATATATATATATATATATATATATATATATATATATATATATATATATATATATATATACAGGGTGGCGCATGGAAAACGAAACAGACCGATTTGCGTCCTGGAATTTTTTTTAAGAAACGCTTAAACACGTCAATTTAATATTGAGGGGGGCATGTTTTGACATAAAACTCAACTTTGTCACATCAATCCCTTAAGGTGGTGATAACAACCCTTATATTTTAAATAGGGAACATGGGTCGAGTGTTACATCATTAGAAAGCTCTTTAATTTCTGAATTCAGCACACTAATTATTTTGGAAGTTTAATCAACTCGTTTAAAAAATATTCACAGTTGGAGTTGCAAAAACGTATTTCATTCATTGTGATAAGAAATGCACTAATTAGTCAATTTTTCGTTAAAACAAACTAATAAACACAACCAAACGTTCAAAAATGTTTACTCAGATAAAAAAGTGTTCAAATTTTTGACCACCAGCTTCCATACAAATGTACAATGCCCAATAACGACAATTATGACAATTGACTGTAGAGTTTAATAAAAGCGCACACTCGTCTGAAAAACAGATATTGAACAGAAAGTTCCCGTTATCAGCTATTCGTGCAGTCATAACTTCACAAAACTCCAGCCGCCGATCAAAATCATCTTCATTCAATTGTTGTACAAGATGAATTTTATAAGGGTGAAATTTATGATGCTTCAGTATTCGCTGAATAGTTCTTCTTTTGATGTTTGAAACAGTGGCCAATTTTCTCGTGCTCAAAGTTGGGTCTGCAGCAATTTGTCCTAAAACTTCAATCTCAGTAGTCTCATTTCCAACCGGAAATTCACGTGCAGGATCTCGTTTTTTGTTGGCTACTGAACCACTTTGTCGAAACTTTGCAACTAACTCCAAAATGTATTTTCTGTTAACATGTCTGTTCGGATGATTAAACAAATTTGCGGTACGGTTGGCACTGTCATCGTTTTTGAAAATAAAAAGTATTTATTTCAACTCTTCCTTCTACAGAATATACCATTGTGAAATTAATTTTCGGTAGTACTATCAATTATCAAACCGACCGATAAACTGAAATAATAAACCACATTTCTCTCAATCCGATAAGAAATGTTCTGATAGTAAATTTTTTGTTTACAAACCAACAAAACATTGACTATTAGCACATTTCTTACCAGAATGAGTGAAATGCGTTTTTGCATCTTCAACTGTGAATAATTTTTAAACGAGTTGATAAAACTTAAAAAAAATAGTGTGCTGAATTCATAAAAGAAAGAGCTTTCAAATGATGTAACACTCGACCCATGTTCCTTGTTTAAAATATAAGAGTGGTTATCACAGGGGTTGATGTGACAAAGTTGAGTTTTATGTCAAAACATGTCCCCCTCAATATTAAAATTGACGTGTTTCAGGGTTTCTTAAAAAAAAATTATCTGAACGCAAATCGGCCTGTTTCGTTTTCAATGCGCCACCCTATATATATATATATATATATATATATATATATATATATATATATATATATATATATATATATATATTATATTGTAGCCGTGAAAAGAAATAAAATAATTTAGAAGCCTGTTGATAGTTATAAATCCAATACGTAATAAATTTTCTGATCACGCAATAATACGAGTGCTAACACAGGACATCAATTTAAATTTTGCGACTTTGCTTACGACCCTATTTGCACGCAATGTTACTGTCATTTTGTATAATTTAAATTGTCATATTATATCCATATTTGCTAGAGCCTACTCGATCCGCAGTGAAGAGATCATCCCTCTGACGGCCGGGTCGGGTTGCCCATGAACCTTCATTGAATATTTAATGATATTCTGATCATCCCGGCCTTTTATATATTCGAATGTTTCATTAGTGTGAGTGTTCTACATGAAAACATGTCTTTATAGTTGAAAAAAAGAGTTACCATTTATTTTCTAAAATGTTTTCTGGTTATTTGAAAGTAGATTTATGGAGTACCTATTTTCTATTGAACGCATTTTCATTTGATACCAGTTTTCTACAAGAAAGGACTTGGATAATGACCTTGCGGCTGGACTTAGGAGCTTATGTGGGTTTAAGCTTTGAAAGAGAGCATATTTTTTTAGAGCTGTCGACAATAAATTCTCCTTTATAAATTAGCTCGTGATCTATTTCTGACGCAACAAGCATAGAAGAAAGGGAGGTTTATATTTATTGTGTAATTACCTATACAGTTAATTTTGTTCTGGGCAATTATTGCCTACGCTTTTTCACTCTGGCGAGATAAAAGCACAGGGTTTTTAGCAACAAATATTTCACAGCAGTTATTTACACGTCATTATTTCAACGGTAACACATTAAAAATAGAAAAGAAAGCCTGGACGCTGTAAGTGCGTTATGGTACTGAATTCTCATAAAAATATTTTTATTAGCCAATATGTCACTTTTAAGGAAAGCAGGCCTCAAATTTGGTTACCATCATAACCTATATATTTGAAACAATGTACCATATTTATTCATCAAAAGAACCTAATTGCTTGAATTTTTTTTCCACAAATGAATTTATAATGTTCCCGAAAAAACTGGTCCGATTTTCATGACCAACGCACCTCTTTAAGCAATTTACCCACCTATCAAGATATAATTATCCACAAAGAGCTTTTCGACGAAGCTTTCAAAAAAATAATTCTGAATTATTCATCCACTAATGACGCTAACTTGGTTAGTGAAACGATCGTCAGTTTTTTTTAAATGTGTTGTAGTGATTTGCGTTCTCAAAATACATGCTGTTCTATTTGTAAAAATTGAGTTACGGCAGTTTGAATTTTTCTAAATCAGTCACTATTCGAGGATGCCCTGTATACGGGATCTCGATTTTTTCGACGAATAATATAGACGAAAACTTGGACTCTGTTATCTATTATTAAAAACGCCGTATCATATTTTCAGATATGTGCCAAAAATGTTAAAAGTTGCAAAAGAATTGAAATAACTCAAAAACGATGAACGCTCTCAATTTTTTTCTACAAACATGCATTATAATTTGATGAAAAATTTAAAAATGCCATAATATAAGGAGTGTACGAAAAACAATCAAATTTTGTTGTACTAGGGACTTATTGCCCACCCTTGCATTGTCAAAATAATTTTATAAGATGCAGCTCAAGACACCGTATAATTAACGTATTCCTTTTTACTTCCACATCGCCACAACGTGTAGAAGTATTGCGTCGGCAACAAAAATATTTCGCTTGAACGTCGTAAAAATGGTCAAGACATATAGAAAACATGATTTGGGACCTAACATTTTTTTATCTGTCGGTCTGTAGGTCTGCATGTCTGTCTCTTTGTACTCACGATAACTTTAGAACGAATTGAAATATCATCTTTAAATTTTGTATACAGTTAGCACCCGATAAGCGAACGTTTCGGGTTGTCTTTGTGTAAAATCGCTCCAAGGGGATAGGGAATGAATGGGGGGTGATTTGGTGAAAATTTATATTTTTTTGTTAAAACTCAAGCAATATAACGTTTTAGGGTTAGCTTATTAGAACATTTTCTATTTTATCAAACATCTGGTATTCTGTGCTGAAACTAAATCAGGGGTTGAGGGGTTGAATGTGTGGGGGTGGAATAGCGGTGACAGAATTTTCAATTTTTTTGCTAAAACGGCGTAGAAGGTCTCAAAACATATAGAAATCTGATCTGGTATTCTGTGCTGAAGTTAAATTAGGGATTGGATGTGTGGGGTGAAATATCTGTGACAAGAATTTTGATTTTTTTTTGCTAAAACGGCGTAGAAGGTCTCAAAACATAGAAATCTGATCTGGTATTCTGTGCTGAAGTTAAATTAGGGATTGGATGTGTGGGGGTGGAATATCTGTGACAAAAATTTTGATTTTTTTTTGATAAAACGGCGTAGTATGTCTCAAAACATATAGAAAACTTGATTTTGTAACGAAAATTTTCTTATCTGTCGTTCTGTAGGTCGGTTGGTCTCTCGGTTTGTAGTTCTGTCTGTTATTAGGCGCAATAACGTTCGAACGAATTGATATATTATCTTCTAATTTGGTGTCCAGTTAGCACCCGACAAAGGAACGCTTCGAATTGTTTTTGGGTAAGATCGCTGATGGGGGTAGGGAATAAATTAGGGGAGATTTGGTGAATAATGGCATTTTTTCGTTGAAACCAATTCAACGTTTCAGAAGTTTATGGGTACAGGAATACGAATATTTTCTTTGTGGTCAATTCATTGACCTAAATCCATTTGATGAGCATGTCTTTCTGAGGAGAGACATCTTTCAGTCTCAGAATTGTGGGCTTGCTGTGAAAACACTCCTCTCAAAATTCATCGCTTTTCCTCCACTGTAGACGGAACTTCAAGTCCATGTACAAAAATTTCATAGGCTTGTTCGTGGCTCGAAAGGTCATTGGCATTCATGCCTGCTAAAATATTGGTGGGGAAATAGAAATAGTAAATACAAAAGACTTCTTGGTCAGCTACGTGAAGTCAAATTCAAATTAAATCTTATCCGAAGTCAATCAAATGCTGTAATTATACACAGCGTACCTAAATATCAATTAAGAAACTGTAATATATGTAAATAAGAATAAATATATTGTTTGGGTGGTTTTATTAAAGGCTGTGAATTTCTTGTATGTTTTTATAGAGCGATTAGAAATGCGTTATCGCCGCCACCAAAAATATTCACAGTACGCTCGTGAATTGTAGTAGCAGTAAGTTTTACTTAAAGCTATTTGTATTATGTTAATGTACGTTTTAGAATAAGGCTCGTTTGGGGTTAATAGGTATTTAGTTTACTTGTAAAAAGCCACCACAAAACGTTACAGAATCTAAAAGAAAATTTTCAGACTTATTATCAGAACACAAGTTCTACAATGAGTTCAGATAAACTGTAATCTATTGAAACTCAAAGACGCAGCAAGTGCGTTATGGTAGTGAATTTTCATAAAAATGATCTGGCACCAAATATTTTATTATAACTTTTTTTTTCTTGTAACATAGAAATCTAAATTTTTGTGTGTAGTTTATTTTCATATCGTAAACCTACCCACCAAATTTGGTTATCATAGCTTTTTTATTTTGTTCGAATGAAAACTCAAAATTTTCCTGGAAAACCTCGTCCGATTTTTCTAGCTAACGAAATTATCCAAGCCACTTACAAAAGGAAGGTACATGCGAAATCTTATCAAAATCGGCCCATTATTTTTTGAGTTATCGGTGTGATACATATATATATATATATATATATAAATATATATATATATATATATATATATATATATATATATATATATATATATATATATATATATATATATATATATATATATATATATATATATATATATATATATATATATATATATATATATATATATATATAAACATAGAAACTGACACCGGATATGAGTTCTAGGGGTTCTAGTTTGCGCTCATTTGCAAAAAATTTTTCAAAATTTAAAAGTCGGAATCTCTCCATTAGTGAATTTTTTCCACGAGAATTCACTAAAAAACTCAAAGACGCAGCAAGTGCGTTATGGTAGTGAAATTTCATAGAAATGAATTGGCAGCAAATATTTTATTATAACTTTTTTTCTTGTAACATAGAAATATAAATTTTTGTGTATAGTTTACTTTTTATATCGTAAACCTACCTACCAAATTTGGTTGTCATAGCTTTTTATTTTTTGAGATAAAATTTTTTTTCGAATGAAAACTCAAAATTTTCCTAGAAAACCTCGTCCGATTTTCCTGACTAACGAACTTATTCAATGCACTTACAAAAGGAAGGTACATGCCAAATTTTAGTTATCGGTGTGATATATATATATATATATATATATATATATATATATATATATATATATATATATATATATATATATATATATATATATATATATATATATATATATATATATATATATATATATATATATATATATATATATATATATGGGGTTATAGTTCGCGCTCATTTGCAAAAAATTTTTCAAAATTCAAAAGTCGGGATCTCTCCATTAGTGAATTTTTTCTACGAAAATTCACTAAAACAAATTGTTAATTAAATACTGCGTTTTCAATAGCAACGCAAAAAGATAAGAAACTATTAAAAGCTTTCAGCACTAAAATCGAATAGTATATTATCACAATATAGAGATGATAAGCAATTTATTTCACCTAAAAACAAATTTGCATAAATTCATTAATCAATAAAAAAATTGTATTTTACCATAAAATGAAGCGATAATAACCCAATTAATAATACAGATTCAGAAAAATATTCATCTTTAAATAAACCTGCACCAGTTTAATAATCCAGTAAAAATTCGCTAAATATATAATAATTATTGAAAACTAATAATGAAAATCTTATTTTCTTTGTATGCTCTTCCCTAGAATAAAATAACATTTATCACTTACAATCTTAGCCTCGAGATAAGATATCACAAAAACATATATAGGCTGAAACTTTTCTGTAATATAAGGCAAATTAACGTATCCAAATATAATTTGGATATTAAATAATAACTGTTTTATTAAGCTTCAAAAAAAGCATGCACCGCTATATAGGCCACTCCTTTGTTTCCTTATAGCAAACTACTTCACACTCTGCTGTAATCCGAAAAATTTAATCTAAAAACCGATATATGCACACCTAATACCACCAGATGCCGATCCAGGCTTCGGATCCACGTTGTAAGTGCCAGTATAACTAATTTAAATTTACTCATTGATTTTAATCTAATGAGGGAACAAAATTTATATAAAAGATTAAAAAAATTTAACTTGGCTGCTCAGTCAAAGGCATAAGCTTTAATGTAAATTACACACAGGGCATGGGCTTTTGCACTCACAATTGATATGGTGTAAGATGTACAAATAAAAAGCCTGGACGCAGCAAGTTCGTTATGATAGTGAATTTTCATAGAAATGATCTGGCACAAAATATTTTATTATAACTTTTTTTTTCTTGTAACATAGAAATCTAAATTTTGGTGTATAGTTTACTTTTTATATCGTTAGCCTACCTACCAAATTTGGTTATCATAGATTTTTTTAGTTTTTAAGATAAATTTTTTTTTCAAATGAAAATTCAAAATTTTTCCGGAAAACCTCGTTCGATTTTTCTGATTAACGAACTTATTAAAGCCATTTACAAAAGGAAGGTACGTGCCAAATTTTATCAAAATCGGCCCATTATTCTTTGAGATATTTTTTTTTCTAATGAAAACTCAAAATTTTCCCGGAAAACCTCGTCCGATTTTCCTGACTAACAAACTTGTCAAAGCCATTTACAAAAGGAAGGTACGTGCCAAATTTTATTAAAATCGGCTTATTACTGTTTGAGATAAGAATTTTTTTTGAATGAAAACTCAAAATTTGCCCGGAAAACCTCGTCCGATTTTCCTGACTAACGAACTTATCCAAGCCATTTACAAAAGAAAGGTACATACTCAATTTTATCAAAATCGGCTCATTATTTTTTGAGTTATCGGTGTGATACAAATATATATATATATATATATATATATATATATATATATATATATATATATATATATATATATATATATATATAACATATAAAAATTTAAACTGACCCCGGATATGGGTTCTAGGGGTCTTAGTTCGCGCTCATTTGCAAAAATTTTTTGAAAATTCAAAAGTCGGGATCTCCCCATTAGTGAATTTTTTCTACGGAAATTCACTAAAATCATAAATACGGTTGTGTGTGTGTTTTGTTTCTTTAACGTCGGCCTATCTCTGCGACTATGGCCAATCACCGACGCCGGGGAGCAGTTTCACCTCACTATCCTGGAAATTTTGTTGAACCCCTGCCTTTCTGTAAGGAATGTAGAGATCTTTAACGTGCTAAACATTGCATGTACATGGGACCGACGGCTTTACGCCCCCTCCGAAGGGCGGAACGAGCAGACATTCAACTTGCTCAAATACAATGCCAGAACCTCGGTTGATGTTAATTTTACAGTTTGTGCTGAAAAAGTGAAAGGAGTACCCTGGGATCGAACCCAGTAACCTTCGGTTCAGAGGCACACGTTCTTTACCTTGAACCACCGAGGTTCTTAGAAATACGGTTAAAATTGGTTTGTTGAAAATTTATTGAATTTATATAATGCTAACTGTGGTGAATTTATGAAGTTGAATGAAGTTATATAAAGCAATTTACTATATGTTTCTTGATAAATTGTGGTTAAATGTATGCTTAAAAAATGATACAGATAAATGAAGTACTTAGCTTGGGATTCCATTGACTACTCGGCGTCATCTAAACTCTTCTGCCGTTGAGGAGGCGACTCAAGGCTTCCTATACCATTGTTGAAATGCTGCGGGGGCCCCTGGTTGTCTGGTGCGGGGCTCCTCTGTCAAGTACAATACTTCTTCTTCCTGCAGGAGCAAAGTAGAGGACAGCTTCATAATGAAAAACAGACGGCCTCTAGGGCTGGAGTCCCGAATGGCGTCGCAGATGGCGTCGCAGATGGCGTCGCAGATGGCGTCGCAGATGGCGTCAAAAACAAAAAACAACGGGGTGACCCATTAGCTGTGCTGCCTTCTTTTATTACTTATCTAGTTAATGACATGCTTTAATATTGAATTTTTAATAAGAAAGAGAACATGTCTCGTGGTTGCAGGGGCTTTTAAAGGCTTCTTATCTTGAAAATACATCTGATCAACTAACTGTCACGTCTGCAGAATAGTTCTCACTGACTAACAATACAGTGGAATAATGGACTACGAGCCTGGTGGACCGCGTCAATTGCTATGACGTCATTATGTTGGGAACTGTTCCTTACTGAATAAATATTTTAGGATGTATTCACGAACCTTATAGTTTGGAAAAGGTTGCAACACGTGGAGCCATTTTCAAGAGGTAAATGATATATGTAAGGCCATGAACTCTAATGCCTCAATCTGCTTACCAGAGAGCGATGGACAAATGTGGGTTAAGATGTTGTAGCTCGATTACAGAGCCTCAATCTGCCTACTCCGCAAATCTCGCTCGAGGTCGTCTCTAAAGTCTCAGTGTGTTCAAACCTAGGCCTAAGAGAGATCTGAAAGTTCGCTGCAAGTCTTGTATTGTATGTACCATTTAGTATACCTGATTCGTTATCAGTGTGATTAGTCGGGTCCTGGTCAATAAAGTCGGGGGCTTTTGTCACGATACTTAAAGGATTAAGAGGATTGCAGATATTTGTTGAGTCAGGTAATGGGGCAATAAAATTGTCTATTGAATTTATTTCTAATGAAGATATAATAGGTTTCCAAGCAATTGGAAGACGAAGACCATCATCTCTCTTATGTAGACAACCGGAACGTTTTTCGATCTCGATCGCTTCGCATATAATTTGGTTTTGAAGTTGTAAACCAGGGCTATTATTTTGGCACTGTCAAAGTCTATTTTGTGTTCTGTATGAATATGGTGCATGGCCAGCGCCGATGACGGGTCGGATTTTCTAGCTGCGCGGGTGTGTTCATATATTCTATTGTGGATGCGTCTATTTTTTGACCTTTATAAGTTAGGGAACAGTCGGAACAAGGAATTTCGTAAACTCTGTGGGATTCCTTTGCAATCGTATCTTTGGGCGTTTATATCAGAGTTGACATTTTTTGCTCTGTTGTGAATATGGTTTTGATATTATGGGTTCTAAAAATTCGGCTGATTTTGTGAGTGGCACCTTTAATGTATGGTAAAAACACTGTGTGTTGTTGCGTGGACTCTGTCTGTTCTTGTTGTTGTATGGTGGTTTGTTGTTTTGCGTTTCTAATGTTTCACAGTAATTGTTGTCGTATCCATTTTCTAGCAATGTCTGTCTTTAAAAGTTTAATTCCGTCTGTTTATTGTTGTTGTCCGTTAGTCTAAGGGATCGTTTTACTAGTGTTCGAACTACGGAATTAAGTTGCAATGGGTGATGGTGAGATGGGGCGTTAAGATAACGATTAGTGTGGGTTGGTTTTCGATACCCAGTGTAAGAAAATCCTCTGACTGGGTTTTTAGTGATGCGTATGGCTAAGAAAGGCAACGAAAAATTATATTCTATTCCCGTGGTGTACTGTATTTGGGGGTTGACGTTATTTAGGTAAGAAAGGAATTCGTCACCAATGGAGAGATCCCGACTTTTGAATTTTGTAAAATTTTTTGCAAATGAGCGCGAACTAGGACCCCTAGAACCCATATCCGGGGTCAGTTTTAGTTCCTATATTTATATATATATATATATATATATATATATATATATATATATATATATATATATATATATATATATATATATATATATATATATATTACTATATGTTTGTATGTATCACACCGATAACTCAAAAACGAATGGGCCTATTTAGATAAAATTTGGCAAGTACCTTTTTTATTTTCTAAATATCTTGGACAATTTCGTCAGGAAAATCGGCCAAGGTTTTCTGGGAAAATTTTGAGTTTTCATTAGGAAAAAATTTGTATCTCAAAAAATAAAAAAGATATGACAACCAAATTTGGTCAGTAGGTTTACGATATAAAAAGTAAACTATACACCAAAATCTAGGTTTCTATGTTACAAGAAAAAAAAGTTATAATAAAATGTTTTGTGCCAGATCATTTATATCAAAATTCACTACCATAACGCACTTGCTGCGTCCAGGATTTTAAATGAAGAGGAAACAATACAGACAATTATTTTAAAATAATAGAGAGACCGTATAATAAGCTGAACTCTTAATGGGGGCGACATGTAACATAATAACTCGTCTAGTTGCCTGCTTTGCCGCTCTCAACGTAGCTTTAGTACTGTATTTTGTTGTTTTTATGGAGCTCATACTATATTCTTACTTAGCTTGCTTACAATCAATCTTTATATTCTTAATAAAACTGTTATATACTTTTTCAGAAACAGTTTTCTTCAAAATGTTTGCACGTTGGTATATCTATGTAATTAGAAGGTAAACATTAAGTCACGTTACGCTTTTGTTTAATGTTTTAATTAAGTTTTTTAATCTTTCTGAAAATAAAAGGCTGCGCATAAAAAGTTATTTAATAAGTACAATTACGAAGTAATTAAAAAGCTTTAATAGATAATTAGGATCCTCTGTAGCGGCATGTTTACTAATTATAAGTAATGTTCAAAATAAACTTCAAAGGGTTTTTTTGTGTGTGAATATAAGGTTTGTTAGAAAAAAATTATATACAGTTTTTTAACCCTTTAGTAAGTAATTATGTACAATAAGATCACAGTGTAAATTGGTTAGCGAATTTTAACCCAAAAAAAAACCGGCTAGGAAAAAAGAGGGAGAAAGAGAGATATATCTGCTATTGGACCTATACAATACTTACAATTACCCGGAAATGAGTCGAAATAGCCTTTAGAACAGATATTTGGTGTCAGAATTGTTTCACATGTTTACGTAAACATATACAATGTACTGATTAGCACACATTATACAGTGTGTCCACATTTCGATGCTCACCATTGTTATATCGGCTACTATAAGAGATAGTGCAGCGGTCAAAGAGATATTGTTTTGAAGAAATTAATGGTCAACAAATCATTTCAAATTTATCTTGACTTTGAGATATTAAAAAAAAACTGAAAAAAATAAATAAATGTAATTTGTACGTTATAAGTTGGCAACTGATAAGATAAAATCGACCTCTCCGAGCGTTTTTATCATCACACTGTATATGAGATATACTTGATTCATATATATATATATATATATATATATATATATATATATATATATATATATATATATATATATATATATATACATACAAGGATTTAAATGAAAAAGGCATAATCAAATGCCAGCGAAAATAGTCAAATTAAAAATATACATAGAAATTAAATACCTGAAAATGTACAATCTATATTCTACCCAGCCATACTCAGAGTCAGGGGTACTAACAGAATCCATTTTGCTGTAGAACCTAAAATAAAAATAAATAACAATAATCCCAAAATTTAAATGACACATGGAAATAGATAAATATCTAAAGCCACAAGTTAAAAGCAATGGTCAACTATATGTATTTATGAAGTCAAAGTAATTGAGATCAAGCATAACATAGTTATTAAGCAAAAAGCATGTAACCAGATCATGACTGTATATTTAATATACAGTCATATACCCAGTGACGAACAACAGCTAAGCTTCAAGTGACACTGTATCCAGAACAACAAAAAACTACAAAGTCTGAATACAAAAGTCTAACAAGACCAGTGTAGAGTTAATAAGTTGAGAAAAATTTTCGTTTTTTGTAATCAATTTGTTTAGTAGAGTAAGTAAAATTATAGGCTCGGAACCCACCTTTCTTACAGCTAATCGGAGAGAGGTTTTAGATCTTACGATCAGCTTAAGGATTTTGAGCACAAAAATCCTCAAATGGAGGGTGTCGTCTGAACCCTCATGTTCTGACCATGCCCATATCCTATTTGAGATTGAAACAGGCCCTAGACCTGTGGTGGAGTATCGAGACCCGAGAAGGACGGATTGGGAGGGGTACAAACAGTCCCTCGCAGCCAGACTCGGGTCCGCTATCCCCACAGTGAGGGATCGTGATGAGATTGAGATTGCGGCTGAACAGGTTAGGGAAGCTATAGTCTCTGCATATCACGAAAACTGCCCACTAAGGTCAAAGAGAGACAGTCGGGGGTCTACTTGGTGGAATAATAACCTCGATAAACTACGAAGAGAAGTTAGACGTCTCTTCAATCGTGCTAAGATTACAGGCAACTGGGAGCAATATAAAACCGCTCTAACACACTATAACAAAGAGATAAGGGACGCTAAGAGGGAGTCCTGGAGGAGGTTCTGCGGGGACATTAATAATATGCCCCGCAGCGCCAGAATCCACAGGATTCTCTCACGCGACCGAGTACAGGAACTGGGATCGATAAAACGACCAGATGGTTCCTTGACTGAATCTCGGAAAGAAACGTTAGAGCTCTTAGCACACACACACTTCCCGGATTGTCTGATCCTGAGCAACGGAGAGGTCCTACCATCTGAGGGACGATTCAAACGCCCCCATAGGGAGGACTAGCAAGTTGCTCGGAGAATAGTCACAGCCTCGGCAGTGAAGTGTGCTGTGAATCATTTCCAGCCATTCAAGTCACCAGGGGAGGATGGGGTGGTGCCGGTCCTACTACAAAAGAGACTGGAGATTCTCCTACCTTTCCTTATCAGGATGTTCAGAGCCAGCCTGGCCTGGAACTATATTCCATCCAGCTGGACGGTGGTTAGGGGGGTTTACATTTCCAAATTGGGACGTAAGGACCTCCTACCCACATCACTGAGACCACTCAGTATTACATCATTCCTGTTGAAGGGATTGGAAAAAATACTGGATGGACACATTAGGGGGAACATCCTGGCCAATAATCCCCTAAATACCTACCAGTATGCCTACCAAACTGGCAAATCCACTGAGTTAGCGCTCAATAACCTCGTCGAGAAAATCACCCACTCTCTGGAAAATGGAGAGGTTGCGGTGGCAGCATTTCTCGACATCGAAGGAGCATTTAATAATGCATTACCTATCTCCCTCTACGAGGCCACTATCGCTAGGGGGGTGGAACCTACCATTTGTGGCTGGATCGGAAACATGCTGCACAATCGGACCATTATTACCTCATTGTGGAGGGTGGTGGTCGGGGTCAGGGCTGCGAGGGGTTGCCCTCAGGGGGGGGGGTACTATCCCCTTTGCTGTGGTCCCTCTTTGTGGACGATCTGCTGGCTATTCTCGAACTCTGGGAGGTTGAGGTCCAGGCGTATGCTGATGATCTCGTCATAATGGTTAGAGACAAATCTGAGGAGGAACTGGCTAGTACTCTTCAGGAAGCACTAAATGTAATCAATGATTGGTGCCGGAGGGAACAGATGTCTGTGAACCCTCGCAAAACGATCATTGTTCCATTTACCAAAAGAAGAAGGTTGGACAAATTAAAACCACCTATTCTCATGGGAGAAACCACTTCATTTTCGGACCAAGCAAAATATCTGGGAGTTATCCTAGATAAGAAGCTCAACTGGGACATACAGTTAGAAAACGTTATCCGCAGGGCAAAACTGTCCCTGTGGACCTGCTGGAGAATCTGTGATAACAACTGGGGAACAAACCCCCAACAGATGTACTGGCTCTATGTAGTGGTTATCAGGCCAATGATAACATAGGGAGCCATAGTTTGGTGGCCTAGGGTACTTCGTGGTATCGCGAGGGCCAAACTGGCTCATCTACAGAGACAAGCTTGTCTGATAATAACGGGAGCGATAAGCACCGCACCATCAGCCGCTCTGGAGGTCCTCCTCAATATTCCCCCACTTCACATATGGTTGGAGAGGGTGGCGAGGTGGACAACGTACAGACTAAAACAAACGGCAGATAACATGCCGAGGGAAGTCAATCTGAGAGGGTCCGGTCTCCTTGATGACAGTGATTGTCACAGGATACTGGGAATGGTCTCAGATTTGATGCCTAAAAAAAATCAGAGACCTGTCTTTCAAGACCGTCCTCCCGGAAAGGGAGGACTGGGTCCGGAATCGATCGACCCTGTTGAGAGCGGACCTGTGCTGGTACTCTGACGGCTCCAAAACCAATTTGGGAGTAGGAGCCGGCGCATATGGGGGCAGCACCGATGCTAGACTATCAGCTAGCCTCGGAAAGTACGCAACCATACACCAGGCAGAAGTGTATGCCATCGAGATGCGTGCAAGGGAAAGTTTAAAAGACCTGTGCACAAACAAATCGATAAAGATATATGCAGATAGCCAAGCTGCAATAAAAGCTCTTGGTTCCTACCGGTATAATTCAAAGACGGTATGGAGTTGTAAATCTGCCCTTAACGAATTGGGCAGCTATAATAAGGTGTCGCTGGTCTGGGTACCGGGTCACTGGGACCATGACGGCAATGTTGCGGCCGACGCGCTTGCCAAGAGTGGGGCCCAGAGTGACTTTGTTGAACCAGAACCGGTGCTGGGGATAACATCTTGCACAGCAAAACGCACCTTAGAGACCTGGACAGAAAGAATGACAATCCAATATTGGCAAAATCTTCCAGGATTAGCCCACTCTAAGGCCTTCATAAATGGCCTGTCTGAGTCAAGGGCTAAAAAGCTTCTAGAGTTGAACAGAACAACTGAGAACTCTAGTCGGCCTGTATACAGGACACTGCCGCTTGCGGCACCACATGCACCGTATTGGGGTCGGTCAGGAGACCGAGTGCCGGCTGTGCATGGAGAATGAAGAAACAGCAGAGCACGTGCTGTGTTACTGTCCGGCTGCGGACAGGACTAGATACCTGCTCTTTGGCAAGGTAAAGCTTGCTCCAGAAGACCTGGATCAACTTTCGCCCACAAAGATTATCGACCTCTGCAGGATGCTGGATTTGTTGGGCGAAATATAGACTTTAGGCGTGAGCCACAATAGACCTTAAGGTCGCGGTGGAGGGCCGAAATCGCCCACTCACATACAAACCTAACCTATATGCTTGATCTTGTTAATATAAGGAAATTTTGAATTGTGACTAATTTAAGAAAAGTTTGTGTACTTTCAAGCAGTCTTTAAAGAATTTGATTGATTTTGGAACAAACAGGTTAAAAAATTATGACTAATAAGATTTTAAACATACCGCTTAAAATAACCTACATTTAACTTGTATGTAATCGATTCCATATTTGTTAATTCATATTTATGAGGAAATTACTTTTTCTGAATCATTTTGTGAATCTGCCCTGTGATTGGAACTAATCTGAAAAACAAGCAAATAGAATTGTAGGAAATATTTCAAACTGTAATTATCAAATATTATTGGTAAATAAAAAACAGTTGGGAAGATCCGGGCAAGGAGAAAGAGGAGAACGAAGGTGAACACTGAAGGCAGTAAGGTTGTTAAAAACTAGGCATCGTGAAGAGGCCATAAAAAGTAAAAAAAAACAAAGTATGTAGAAATAACGAATTAAAGTAATATGCGCATCGTTCACCAGATAGCAAATGTGTAGTAAACACAACTAAAGTCCACCGGACAAGTGATAGATCAAAATTAATCTTCATACAAACCGACGCCACTTTGAACAAAGGGATAAAATCGCATAAATTAAAACGTTTAAGTTCTATTACAGCAAATTGGTGTTAAATAAAAGAAGTCAATATTGCGAAGTAACGAAAATTTCAAGGCAAAGGCAAGTAGTAAACAGAGAAACCGCCAGATAGAGCAACGGATAACCTTTGGTGATATAGATCATAACAATCTTTCATTGAAATACATATATATCCATGGCGACATGAACTGTAAAAAGCACGGTCTTCATGACTACGATTCAAGCATACCGATTCAGCGGGAACTTTAATAACCCGAGCATAGTTAAAATTTTTAAAATGCCATCATTGTGAAGTAAATTTAGGCACAAAAGAGATTTAAAATAAATAGAAAGGGATCCTAAATAGGTAATTAATAAAAAAAATAGTTTGTTCATAAAAAATTATAGTATTTCTCAATCAAAAATAAAATTTTCATTTTCTGTTAAAAAAAGTAACAAGCTTTAAATTGTTTTGTCTTTCACTGACTAAATAAAAATGTATAGTTGAAGTAAAAAGGCTTCAGGAAAATAAATCTGTAAGGGGTGTAAAACCAAACAAACAGCGGTGCAATTTGGGCAAAATAATTTTCTTTTAAACCCTAAAATAAAATAATCCATGTAGAGAGTTATTACATAGCTGTTGTAAATAAAGAAAAAGAAAAACAGATAAATATTTATTTTCAGTAACATAAACGAACAGAGTTGTACATTATAAGAATATTGACTATAGTTTCATTGACTATATAAATATATCTGAACAGTAGCAATTTGAGCACATTCACCAGAAGTTTAAGATTTTGCGAATATTACATAAGAATACTACACATCAAAAATATACTACATATATTTCAGGTTTTTTTAACAAATACAATACATTAATACAAAAACACTACATTTATAACAAAACATATACTACATATAACTAAAAACTATACACCTAAAAATAACAATATATAAAAACACTTCCCGCACATTAAACCCCTGCTACATAATTATATATATATATATATATATATATATATATATATATATATATATATATATATATATATATATATATATATATATATATATATATATATATATATATATATAAATGTGTGTGTGTCGGGTATGGATTCCAGTATAGTTACTAGATAGAGATAGTTAGGACATATAGCAAGAGCCTCCATGTTTAGGCTAAAATAGTTCTAGGCAAAACTCGGCGACAAAATAGATAATTGGAACTTGTGATATCACCGATTTTGAAATATATTTTTTTCTAAATGAGAACCAATTAATTATGTTTGATATTGTTTTAGGAAACAACTCTTAGTCATCTAGTGAAACGTGTTGAACGTAAATAACAAAAACTAAGGCTTCTGCTGCGTTACGTTTTTTGAGCCGCGAGATTTTTTTCAATCTTTCAAAATGTTGTAATATATGCGACATAAAATAAAGTCAACATATCAAGTAATATCGTGAAACAAGAAACATCTAAAATTGTGCATTCCTTTCGATTTTAGAGCAAGTTTAATTAAGCAAGCGTAAAAACGTGCAATTTATAAACCAAGCGCATAGAAACGAATACAACTTCAATGCGAAAATAGCCTGAATATGGCAACAGACTGGGAAAGCGTTCACGCGTATGGCTTAACTATCTCTATCTAGTAACTGTAGATTCCTGGTAGCCTAGTCGGCGCTCATTCAAAGAAATTAAGAAAAAGTCCAAGAGTCGCGATCTCCCCCATAGCGCACTTTTTCTTTGAAAATCTGCTACAAATATAATTACTTTGAGAACTCAAATGCAACTCAAATATGCACCTACCCTCAAAACGTTTAATAACACATTTTCACTTCATTGAATTATATATTCTTTACCAAACACTTCTTTTCATTACTAAGTCAACAACGCGCAACCTGAAAAGCGTATGATAATTCTATTACTGAAAATTTAAGTTAACTCTGTTAAAGTAATCTCATCAAAATATCAAATGAGATTATCAAAGTGTCTGCAAGCGCTCTCTTAAAATTCGCAGAAGTGAAAACTAATTTCATGCCCAACTTAGTTAATGATTAACTTAATATGTTTTAAAATTTGCGTTGGTGGTTGCCCAGCAAGACTTCAGTGGCCCCAGGGGAACATAGTATTTTGCTCGATTAGAGGCGGTCGTGAAATGATAATGTTTTCAAACTGACAGTAAACAGTTAAATGATTGGTTGCAAGTAAACAGCCAGGTCATTAAGATTTTTCAAATGTTTGATCTAAAAGTTTCTTGGTGCTGGCAACTAACGTAAATCAAACTTTTGAAAACCAGGGCCATACATTTTTTCAGCTTTTTAATAGCTTTGTTACCAATTATACCCGACAAATAGATATAAAAATAAATTAATAATACTACATGATGAAGGGGTATAGTTATTTTCGGATGATCACTACTTAAGAGGCCACAAATTAAACTAGCATGCTTTGACAGTACCTCATACAACATATTCATATAATAGTGGTAAAAAAGACTTCAAAAATACATCGGAGTCGAGATGTATACGGTGATTTATTAGGTGAACGAGATTCACATATCGGTAACTATGGCAACTGGAGCTTCGAAGAAAACCGTTTGAAAATGTTTTTGAAGTATAATTTAGGAGATATGTTTTTATCTTCTCATGCTTGACACCAGATGACGCATTTTCAGACGAAACTTTTAGAAGGCTGTTATCTCAAAATATTCCTATTACAATGTTATTTCCTTTTTACTTTTCCCTAAACCCCTAATCTTGTTCTATATTTTTTGTGTGAGTTACGACCCTCTTATATTAAAACGAGATGAAAGGGTTGAATCAAAAGTTGATGTGAGTTGGTAATCTTTTACTACAGACCGGTAGATGAATGAAATTGCTGCGGCAAGTCCAACATAATGACATTCAAATTCAAGATGGCTCCCAATCAATATGGCATCTAAGTATTGCTGATAAAAATTCTTTAACAAGGTAAAGACCGAATTTGCATATTTATAGTAATGAAAAGGTTGTTACAAAAATAAGGGATTCTAAAAATGATGTTACATCCTTCTATATGAGAGTCAAGTTATTAGAGAAATATGATCTCTCTGGTGACAGGCATTGATGTGTGCGGATATTTTTGTTGCAGGGGAAAAGATGGTAGGAGTAAGCCATGATATGATGACTTACAAGATATGATAATGCGCATGTGCCTCGCCCCCTCCTATGACGTCACGTGGTGAGTAGCGTCATATAAATCCAACTAAACACTTAAAACAAAGTCATTCACAATCAAAAAATTAATTTGCGTCAATTCAATGCGGTGGAAGTTACGTTCCACTTCGTTGGCTATATTGCCTTTTTAAGATAATATATAATTAAGCTCTAAATTTAATCTTTTCCATTTTATGTTACATATATAAGCACAACACAAGTGTAATAATTAAGGGGAGCTCTGAATTAACTTGGGATACACAAACTTAAAAATTAAACAAGACGTTTGCAGACTTTAGAGGGCGCCAACATGCATAAACTTGAGTTGATCATCATGTTACATAATCACAGTAATATTCTAATCAAAAAATTACTTCCAATGGACTTAAATATTAGTAAAATGAGTAATGTGTTAAGAGGTTATAAAATGTGATTAAACGTCAAACTCCACTCTTCGACAGCATATTATTGTTGCACTGGACTCTCCACATGACAGCATGCGCGTGACAGTTCTAAAAATATGTAGCCTCATTATCATATCCCTAGTTATTTATATCATAGGGGTACGCAACCGTTAAAAGTACGCATCAGCGATAATTTTTCCCTGCTACAAAGATGGTGCTACCAGTACTTGATACAGTTGTACAGTAATCTTCGTATCTCAGACTCTCAGACGTAAAAGTTCATTTTATTGTTTGCCGGTATTTGGCCTATAAGGCGAGTAATGTTCATTTTTAACATGCTGATCTTATTGTGACGTGATCAAAAATAAGCTACGATTATAAAAGATGAGACTTAATAGATGCCAGTCTGTATCTGCAATCATGCATATCTATAGATTATTTTGCCGGTCAAACTTTGGAAGGATATGTGTATTGTTGGTAGTGGGCGGGAGAACACGTTTTGAAATATCCACTGTTAAAGAATACGCGGAGAAAGGGTACGCACGCGTAGTCTTTAGCTGTATGCGTACCCTTTTAGTCGTCAGTGGCTTGTGCATCCAAGGTGGGTTCTAAGCATGTTTCTGAAAAAAAAAAATTCTAAAAACCCTCCGTGCAGTAAACTGTAAATTAACTGAAATTACATTCCACAACGTCGCCTATGATGCCTTTTTCAGATAATATCGAATACAGCACTAAAGTAAATAAATGCCCTTCTTGTTTCACTTCTTTTTTATTTTTATATTACATATATAAGCACAAGATAAGTAAGTATAATAGGGGGAAGGAGGGCTAATTAACATTGGGTCTACACAAACTTAAAGGTAGAAAATACATTTAGATCGTATTTACAGCCATAAGTTTGATTAAAAAATCATTTCTAACTGCATGCACACAAAAATTGGTGAAGCACATTTATAAAATCTAATAAAAAACAGCAGTCTTACGATATTATTTTAAATAAACCAATAGAAATACGGTTCGCGGCGCTTTCGTAATTCACGAGTTAGCTTTTGTCCAAGACTACACTGAAATCCGGTCGACCGCAAGCAAGCAGCTTGTAGCTTGTTAACAAACGTAGGTATGTCTAATTTTAAGCGGCAGACTCTACTGTTTAAAACATGCAATATGAAAAATACAAAAATACGCTTTAAAGGGCTATTTATTGGAAAAAATATTGACCAACTGCGAAATCATGGATAATAAAAATGATGAATCTAGTAACTTATCTATCAGTAGATACCGTTCTCATTTTGTAAGCAGGTCTTGATACTTTCAAAGAACATTGACGCACGTGGTACTAAATTTAACACAACGAACCTAACAACTATTGTCTTCCGCACGGAGACAAATCATAAGAATGCCGATACTGTTACTATAATTACATAATGCATTAGTTATTTCCCTCGGTTATACAATAATAATGTCTAAGGGGTCCTGTCGTGGCTCAATTAAGAAGCATTAAAAACCGAGTGTTAACACTGCTCTTAGAATATGATATACTGATATACCGATTTTCTTTTTTACGCAAAATTGTATTGTTCTAAGTCATTAACTCACAATTTGCATTTATAGCCATCGTCCAATATTTATTTTCAATATTTACATACATGTTTTAAATATGTTAGCTTAGTTAACAGGAAGTTGTTAAATATAAAACATTGTACACAGTCTCACCGAGATGGCGTCCGTGTCGTACATCTCTCAATGTTCTACATTCTAACAGTTTGCCATAATGTAACTTTCATTGTTTTTTATCTACGATTTATTTAAATAGCATAGCAGTACAGTTAACGTCACCTCTCTTTGTCTAACATTGTATATATTACATTAGAGAATCGGAAGTGGTGTAGAGGATTATTTTAATATTAATTTAGAATAACTTTATTTTTATTTGATCAAAAGACTTGAAAATTGGTACACATTCACGCCTGTCTATGGTATTTCAAGCAGTAAATTTTCGTTTCAATCACTTAAATCATTGAGAGATATTGCGTTTAAAAAATATTTTATAATTTTTTGTTATGAAAATTTGGGCGTCAAGATCTGATGAACGAACTCATCCAAAAGGTAGTTCCCAAATTTGGTCCAAATCAGTGAAGTATTTTCTGAGTTATAGGTTGGATACACACTTACATACACACACACACACACATATATATATATATATATATATATATATATATATATATATATATATATATATATATATATATATATATATACTTTTGAACTGACCTAGGAAATGGGTTCTAGGTGTCCTAATTCGCGCTCATTTGAAGAAATTGTCCGAAAGTCACCATCGATACCTCTCTATTGCTTTTCTTTCAATAAATTAAATAATTTTTAGTGAATTTTCTTAAAAAAAATTCACTAATGAGGAGATCCCGACTTTTGAATTTTGAAAAAATTTCTTCAAATGACCGCGAACTAGGCCCCCTAGAACACATATCCGGGGTCAGTTTCAATTTTTATATGTTTATATATATATATATATATATATATATATATATATATATATATATATATATATATATATATATTTATATATATATTTATATATATATATATGTATCACACCGATAACTCAAAAAATAATAGGCTGATTTTGACTAAATTTGGTGGAAAAATTCCTTTTGCAAATGGCTTGGATAAGTTCGTTAGCCAGGAAAATCTGACCAGGTTTTCCCGGAAAATTTTGTGTTTTCTTTCGAAAAAAATTTATATCTCCGGAATTAACAAAGTAAGGGCAACCAAATTTGGTACGCTAGTGAATGTCCTTATAAGTAATCTACCTACCAAAATTTAGCTATGTAGGTCAAAAGACAAAAAAGTTATAGGCATTTAAAGAAAAATAAATTGGGGTTTTCCTCAAAACGTCAAAGTTGCGATTTAAAACGTCAAAATCGGCAACATTTAGGCAAAGAACTTGAATCTAATACGGGATATGGAAATCAAATGTCTCAAGAAGGATGTTTTACAAATTCTGAAGTCTTAGTTTCAACCGTCATTGTCCTTCACTTTACTAAAATGTTTCCAGAAAATTCATTTCAAATAGACCCTTACTCTGATGCTTGGCAGTAGCCTTAGCTATAGAGTTTATCGTTTAATGGTATATAATTTTTGTCGAATTTTCGTCAAAAATCAATAAAGCTCAATATATCCGTTATTATACAAGATATGAAGAAAATTTGTATATATTAATTATAGGGTGTCTTGAGCTACATCTTAAAAAAATATTTCTACAATCACAGGATGGCCCATAAGTCGTTGGTGATACAAATTTTCTTCTTTTTAGTGAATTTTCTTAAAAAAAATTCACTAATGAGGAGATCCCGACTTTTGAATTTTGAAAAAATTTCTTCAAATGACCGCTAATTAGGCCCCCCAGAACACATATCCGGGGTCAGTTTCAATTTTTATATGTTTATATATATATATATATATATATATATATATATATATATATATATATATATATATATATATATATATATTTATATATATATATATATATATATATATTTATATATATATATGTATCACACCGATAAACTCAAAAAATTATAGGCCGATTTTGATTAAATTTGGTGAGTACCTTTCTTTTACAAATGGCTTGGATAAGTTCGTTAGCCAGGAAAATCGGCCCAGGTTTTCCCGGAAAATTTTGAGTTTTCTTTCGAAAAAAATTGTAAAAAAATTATATCTCAAAAATTAACAAAGTAAGGGCAACCAAATTTGGTACGCGGGTTTATATCATTATACGTAAGCCACCTACCAAGATTTAGCTCTGTAGATCAAAAGACAAAAAAGTTATAGGCATTTAAATAAAAATTTATTGGGATTTTCCTCAAAATGTCAAAATTGCGATTTAAAACGTCAAAAATTGGCAACATTTAGGCAAACAACTTGAATCTAGTACGGTCTATGGAAAGGAAATGTCTCAAGAAGAATGTTTTACAAACCCAGAAGTCTTAGCTTCAACCGTCATTGTCCTTCATTTTACTAAAATATTTCCAGAAAATTAATTTAAAATAGACCCTTTCTCTGATGTTTGGCAGTAGCCTAAGCTATAGAGTTTATCGTTTAATGGTATAACATTTTTGTCGAATTTTCGTAAAAAATCAATAAAGCTCAATATATCCATTATTATACAAGATTTAAAAAAAAATTATATATTAATTATAGGGTGTCTTGAGCTACATCTTAAAAAATATTTCTACCATCATAGGGTGGCCCATAAGTCGTTGGTGATACAAATTTTCTTATTTTTTTAATCAAACACGCCTTATGTTATTGCATTTTTGCATTTTCCATCGAAATATAATGCATGTTTGTAAGAAAAGAAATTCTGGATGCAGCAAGTGCGTTATGGTAGCGAATTTTGATCAAATGCTTCATATTTGAATAGCCCAATTTGCTATTAACCTATAAGGTTGACCAAGAAACGAGTTTTTGTGGGAACACTTTAAGTTTACTTTTGGACATTTTTGTACATTTTCACACAATAAAGTTATTTTTATGAAACATGGCACATTGCTTTTACTATATAGGTTATACTGGTAACCAAAATTGATGCCTGCTTTCTTAAATAAATAGAAAACAAACATATTTGCAATAAAAACATATTTAAGAAAATTCACTACCATAACGCACTTGCTGCGTCCCGAGTTTTTTTATTAATATATTATTTCTAATTTTTCTCAACATGCTCGCGCCCCCTATTTAGTTTTATCACGCCGCCCTATGGGGGCACATCCACAGTTTGAGAATTGTCGAATTAGCGGATCTTAAGAAACCTTCCCGAAGTTAGGAGGTCAAAAAACATTGATTGCTGTTGTTATTTTACGTTAGATTTTACCCTTGTCATAGTAGTCGATAAGTGCAGATTGGAACCTGTGATGAGCACTGATAATAAGTACATTTGGAGAAGCCAAATCACCACAACACATATGTTTAAAGGCCGGACTATCGTTTCACTAACAAGGTTAGCGTCATCAGAGGATGAAAAATTCTAAACTGCCTACTAACAAACATCACCTTATATACTGAGACAGTGATACCGAGAGGAAGACTAAATCGCAGGCGAATTTTCTGGGTGTTGTATTTTTATTGCCGGACAAGGTTTTTCTCCCTTTTGTCTTTACTGAAGGTCGTGCATTCCGCTAACCTTTTTTGTGTTCTGCGTTTTTAATTAATTTTTCCACTAAGCAGACTCAGAACAAAGAAAATGGTAGCGGCATGAACCACATTCAGGAAAGATAAAATAGAGAAAAAAATTGTTTGCCTACCTCATCAACCGCGTAACACAAGGGGTCTCGAGAGCATTTTTAGGAAGGTCGATTTTCAGCTAACTTTTGTGACAAAAAATTATGTAATACATTTGTTAGGTAACACGAAATATAAAGGTATCGCCACTAAAATGTAAAGATTGTAAATCTTAAATACGTTGGACGGACTAAGAGAACCATCTAGAGTGTCACCGATATGTTAAGGCCATTATTTTTTAATCAAGGAGCCGTGGAAAAATAGATTTCAGCAGCTAATGTTTTATGTCTCTTTTTCTGGCTGGTTAACAGACTCTCAAATCGTATGCTTAATCATAACTTAATTTTTTCCAATTTAACGAGTGTAGCTCATTAGCATATTCGGCAAAAGCATTTTTAGTGAATTTTCTTAGAAAAAATTCACTAATGAGGAGATCTCGACTTTTGAATTTTGAAAAAATTTCTTCAAATGAGCGCGATCTAGGACCCCTAGAACCCATATCCGGGGTCAGTTTCAATTTTTATATGTTTATATATATATATATATATATATATATATATATATATATATATATATATATATATATATATATATATATATATATATTTATATATATATATATATATATATATATATATATATATATATATATATATATATATATATATATATATATGTATCACACCGATAACTCAAAAAATAATGGGCCGATTTTAATAAAATTTGGCATGTACTTTTCTTTTGTAAATATCTTGGATAAGTTCGTTAGTCAGGAAAATCGGACGAGGTTTTCCGGGAAAAATTTGAGTTTTCATTCGAAAAAAATTATTATCTCAAAAAGTAATTAGCCGATTTTGATAAAATTTGGCATGTACCTTTATTTTGTAAATAGCTTTGACAAGTTTGTTAGTCAGGAAAATCTGACTAGGTTTTCCGGGAAAATTTTGAGTTTTCATTCGAAAAATTTTTATCTCAAAGAATAATACGCCGATTTTGATAAAATTTGGCACGTCCCTTCCTTTTGTAAAAGGCTTTGATAAGTTCGTTAATAAAAAAAATCAGACGAGGTTTTCTGGGATAATTTTGAGTTTTCATTTGAAAAAAAATTTTATCTTAAAAAATAAAAAATCTATGATAACCAAATTTGGTAGGTAGGTTTACGATATAAAAATCAAACTATATACCAAAATTTAGATTTCTATGTTACAAGAAAAAATAGTTATAAAATATTTTGTGCCAGATCATTTCTATGAAAATTCACTACCATAACGCACTTGCTGCGTCCAGGCATTTAGTGAATACTTTTGTACCAGACACGTGATATTTCGAGTTAAATTGTCGTTACAAAGCGCTTATTATAATTTAATTTGATTACAACATTGGAATTTGCCATACGCGTAGTGGCATTTGTAATAAGTAGGCCAGGAAATAACAATTTGTCTATATTTGGCAATGGAGTCAAATTGTTATTTCCAGGCCTACTTATTACAAATGACATTACGCTTATGGCAAATTATGTTGTTGTAGTTTTATAATAGGCGGTTTATAACGACAATGTAACTCAAAATATCATATGCGTGGTAACAAATTAGCCGTAAAAAATGCTTTTGCCGAATCTGCCAAAGAGCCACCCTCCTTCCATTTAAAAAACTCGAGTTATGATTAAAAATACGTTTTGGGGATCCTTTACCCAGCCAGGAAAAGAGACCGAGAACATTAGATGAGCAAATCTATTTTTCCACGGCTTTTTAATTAATCAATAAATTGTTTTAACATAGTCGTGACACTCTAGATTGAAATTTAAAATATTTTTTAAGCGAAAATGCCAACAGTTGACAGATGAGGCGCCATTGTATTTAGAATATCGTTTTCTATCTAATAAAGCCAAAACATACCGGATGTCCAATTTAAAAATCAAAAGTTACAGACATTTCCGGTGAAACTGGATGTGACTGAAAACAACTGAATACGCTAACCAATCTGGATTTATGACATGTACTAACATATCAAATTTCATTTTTTTAACTCAAACATAAAAAAGTTATTGGGGTGAGCCACTTTTGATAAACACCCGATATACACACACACAAATATATATATATATATATATATATATATATATATATATATATATATATATATATATATATATATTGTGCTGAGAATTGCTAAGGCCATATAAAGTTATAAAAACAAAAATGAAAACCCTGACGGAAACTAGTATGACGAAGCTAAGTTTCGATTATTATTTCACTAAAGTAGATGGTCAGATCTACAAAATTGGGGAATCAGATTAGTAATGGGGGGTAGTAGTAGTACCACTGGTCAGTAATAAGTAAAATACTTACGGTTTACACGTAATGCATATGGGTTATCTGTATATTGTATACATATCCACATCGTTCGACATATTTTACTGTACACTAAAACAGAAAACAAAATAACAACATTAATATACAAGCACTTTCACTATTATTGTTAGTCAGTGTTATTTGGAGAAGTAATGAAAGATATATATAGCCATAATTTGTTGGAATGATCATTAAATGAGTCTTTAAAAAAAGTATAACTAGCAATTTGGAAAATATCTCAGTTAAAGTGAAATTAAAAGAGCCAAAAATCTATATGTAGATAGATTGAAATATTAAGCATGAAATGCATACCAAAGAATTATGTTATAAATCAATTACCTGAAGGTAATGAACAAAACAAACCCCTGTATGATGTTTTCAATATGTAAATTATTATTTTATTTATGTGAACAATGAACTGAAATGTACCCATATATATGTGTATATATATATATGTCTGTGTTTATAAAAACAATGAACTGGAAGTTACTAAAAACAGTGTTTAGTGTTGTGGAACTTTGAAATCAAGATTGCAGCATATGAACTTAATGAATTTGTTATTGACTATAATTAGGTTAAAAAAGTAAGGTTAGGCCAAATGTCATTTTTAAGAATAAGGATTTATTTTCTACTTACTCGACGGTTTCCAAGGAGATTAGCTGTCAAACGTATTAATTAATTGGAAGAGAGAATGCCATGAACAGACAGGAAACACCAAATGTTAAAGGAATTTGGGCAACATTTCCGCTTTTGTTAGGAATTATTGTTGGTTGTTGATAAAATTCAGATGCGAGAGAGCGTCATTCTTGCTTCCCATTTTAAATATAAATATTTTAAAGTATAAATTGTGCGAGGAAAATTCAATTTGCCGCTAAAACAGAGAAGAGACGTTACATCAAGTTTTTTAACGTAAGAAAGTACGAGATAAGCAGTAAATATATCAATAATACTTACATTTGAGGATACCCATTACCATTAGCGAGGAAGCCAAGGTTAGAGATTTATTTTGTTTAATGTATATTAGCTCAACAAGACAAATATTTCAATAAGAAAGACAGCCCATTCTGTCAAATATCATTTTAAGCAAATGTGTTTATGGGAAATTAAGATTTCAATGCATAAAATAGAAATCTTATAGGATAATTTAACCATAGTTCAACATTGCGAATACAGAGGGAGTGCAGGTCAAGGATCCATATTTAACATTTGAATGACAGCCGAAAATTCGGGTACTAAGATTAATCATTGTAAATTGATAATATTAGTTTGACAAACGGATCCGTTTAGATTTTAAATTTGAAATTGTGCCAATAAAATTTGTTTACGAATTTTGAAACATAATTCTTTGAAACAAAATAAGATTTAATAAGGTTACTATAAATATTTGCAGGCTATATTTTTCCCTATATTTTTTGCAGAACTCACCACTGAGATAGTAAGTATATTAAGATATTTGAATACAATTTATTTGACATACATATATATATATATATATAGTAGAAGGATAGGCAACCCAAATAACCCTGAGATAGCTTAAATCACATAATACAAGAGTCATAAAACGTTTTTTTTTTATTCAGATAAAGTTTCACATTATAAAATATACAGAGTCACCCATAATACATGGTGTAAAATATCATCATTTTTTTTAATATCACTATTTCCATATAAAATAAATAGAAATATAAAAACATTGAATTAACATAATAAAATATAATAAAATAAAATATATAAAATATAAAATTAAAGTCAAGCCAATAATAGAATAATTGACACCCAACAGTGGGGCATTCAATAAAATAAATAAAATATAAAATATAAAATAAAAGCCAATTAGTATAATATATATATATATATATATATATATATATATATATATATATATATATATATATATATATATATATATATATATATATATATATATATATATATATATACAAAGTTGTAAAATTGAAAATGACAATGTGAAATTAATAATTAGTGACAGGTTCTCTCCAAGCCTAACTGACATAAAATGCGTGAAAAGTAACGACGGAAGTATCAGGTTCTTGTTTCAGTCTTGCGAAGTTTCACAAAGCATCTAGTCGCGGTACTACTCTTGTCCCCAGCCGATCCGATCCGCTGATTTTTGGGGGAAGTTTTACAAATTTACGGCAATAAAGAAATGTCAATATTCTACAATGTCACACTCCTCAGACACCATTTTTTATCTCTGGCGGAAACATAAGTTTTCATAAAGAAGCGTCTACTTTGGCCCATGCTGTACACAGCTTATTAATGATATTACATACACTGTCGAGCGATGCCGAGGTGATCGTTTTTGTCTACTTTGGCCCACCTTGTACAAAACCTGAATTCTGTGCCTCAAACGGTTTATGAAATATCATCAAGGAAAACAAAAATATTTCTTGACATCCTGTATCTCTAAAACGGCGCGTTTGCGGATTCATGTTGTTAAGAACTTTTTTTTCTTAGAAAGGGAAAAGGAACCACTCCTTCATTTTCCGACACATGTTTTGAAACACCCTGTATATAAAAAATAAATACAATATTTTTCACCAGTATCACTAGAAATAGTGTCGAAATAGTAGTGCTACGGGTTTTGCTAATGATTACGTAATGCAAACGGTTAAAACGGCTGAAAATAAAAATATACTTGCGGCGAACATTTTGATGCTAAACGACTGAATTCTGAAACGGAGTCCGAAACTGAACCTGAAACTGAATGTGAAAACTGAATAATTCTCTCGGCAGGCGGGTCAGTTTATATATGGTATAAAATATGTAACCCTGTATTGTTCTAGAAGTTTGCGCACAGTGCATGTTTCGGTTAAAATTTCCACGTTTAAAAATTTTGCAAATATACACCATTACTGTGGCGTTATCAAGGTGGTTTTGTATACTTGAAAACATATTTTGTGCGGCCTTTTCTTTATATACAGTTGTTTCAAAAATAGCACTTAGTAAAAAATGTTAACTACAAAAGTTTCGTTGTGAAAAAGAAATTTGATTCATCGGAAAGAAACGGGAATTTCGTTACAACGTACAATGTGATTTTCACCATTTAAAATAAAGTTTAGTTTTGAATTGTAGAAATACGCAATAAGTAACTCCGGACAAGTCCCTAACGTAGTTATTTCCATCATAGTCGTTAATTATTTAACTTTATGTTAGGAGAATGCCAGGCTCACGATACGGAAACACGATAAAATAAAACTTCCCTTGGTTATTGAATTACACTCGACCTGTCGAACTAGGGACAATTCAATTTGCTTTACTCGTTGCACTAAACTTAGTTTGACGCTTTTTCGCAGAGCTTATAGTTATAGCAAATTACAGTTTAAAGTTAGAGCAAAAGTTATGGAAACAAATTGCAAAAAAAAACAGCTTAATTCATGCATAATATATCTGACATACTTTGACCTCTTAAGGCCTGAATTTGCTTCCAGGGTAAATATTATTTTTTGTTATGTGTTTTCAGGTTCAAATCTCATTAACTAAATGACTCCATAAAAGACTGAGATTGGACACAGTGGCTGAAAACTGAAACAAGAAGCAGAATCATTCAAACATATATTTTTGTGGTTTTTGATGTGAGTGTGCTTCTTTAAGTGACTCAACACATATAAAACTAATTTCTCAATGTATTTTTTTTCATGTATGTACGAAAAATGAAAGTCAGCAAAACAATTTCTAACTTTGTTGTAACATAAGTAGACCTGACCTTACACCTTTGAAATTTTACTTAATTTTCTTTAAAAAAAATCCCTAATGAAGAGGCTTTCGAATTTTGAAAAAAATTCTTCAAACGAGCGCGAACCACGTCCCCTAGAACTCATATCCAGCATCAGTTTGAATTTATATGTTTATATATATATATATATATATATATATATATATATATATATATATATATATATATATATATATATATATATATATATATATATATATATATATATATATATATATATATATATATATATATATATACAGGGTGTTTGGCGAGAAGTTTATGACCTTCTAGTCCGATTTCGAACGAGAAAATTTGGGTTTGGCCATAAGCGGGCGGCTATGTGGAAGCAAAGTAAATTACTTTTAAGCACATGGTACTTCCGGTTAAGACTTCCTTACACCTATCTTTTACCATTTCTGAGATATATCGATTTTTCTGTTATATTTTGGCGCATACATCAGATGTCTGGTGATACGTAGTTGCCTTTGACTGAAAATGTCAAAAACAGAGTGAAATTCAACTGACACCTATAGGTGAATTCATTGTTGCATGCTTGTTGTTAATTTTTTGTTATCAGAAGTGCTAAAATAATATGGATAAGAATACTTTTTATTTTCGTTATTCTGCAGATACTGTTTTCAATTTGTTTTCAATATATGGTGAATGTAACAGAATAGTTGAGAGAACAGTTAGAACATTTAACAACAGATTGCCTCATTTGGCTCCAATGAATAGAACAAAATTCAGCAGAATTATTAGCAAGTGGTCAAGTCATGGAATAATACCGACACGACGCGTTGTTAAACGTTACAAAATTAAAGACAATGAAATGAATGAAATTATAGTTCTTGCATATTTTGAAGCATATCCACAAAGTTCGTTAAGAAGTGGGTCTCAAGATTTGGGTTTATCTATCTGGGCAATCCACAAAATATTGAGAAAACACAATATGCATAATTTCTCACTTCAGCTCGTACAAGAACTCCATAATTTTTGACAATGTTATGTGTTATTACATTTATGACGGAAACTTAAATTCTCAGAGGTATTTGTTGGAGATTCTTAGAAACATAGTAACATATTTTATTGAAAATCTGCCAGTCAATACATTATTTAGTTTCTAGTATCAACTAGATCGGGCTCCCTCTCATTGCTCTAGTGAGGTATATCAGAAACTAAATAGGATCTTTGAACACCGATGGATAGGCCGCAACGGTCCCTGCAGATGGCCGCCAAGATCACCAGATCTAACACCGTGTGATTTTTATCTCTGGGGCAGGATAAATAGTAACGTCTATGCTACTCCAGTGAGTACACCCGATGAACTTATTCAACGGATCGTCGAGGCCTTTCAGGGACTAGATCCACACGAAATAAGCAAAGCAACTTCACACGAAGTAAATTCGAGAATTTTGAAATGTCTCGACAGGAACGGGAGACACATTAAAAATTTCCCATAAGCTTCTACCTACATATGATTTATTTTTACGTTTGATATATATATATATATATATATATATATATATATATATATATATATATATATATATATATATATATATATATATATCAAAACGTTGACAACAAGCAGCTACAATGAAAGTCTGGTTCCAAGATATAAGATATATCCCTACCGAACCGAGCTATAAACGAGATTCCATAGGCGGAGACATTTATTTTTATAGGGATATAATATTCTCTATTAATTTTAAAAAGATAATTAGTTCAACAGTACTACTACTGTCTAATCGAAAGTCCAATATATATTCACATACGCCACTTATAACGACTATCAATTAAAATAAAACGCTATACGGTAAAACCGTTTTAATCCGAATACGCGAAGATACTAGACCTCCCGCTCCTTCATAGAGCAGTTCAAATTCTGAGAATGTCGACATCATTCACAACCGAACGTAGCAGTTTCGTGGAAATACAATACACCCCAGATATAGGTTTTATAAAATAATAAAGCGGATAGATGTCGACTGTAGCTAGACTGCAGTCCCATTCAAGTGTTTAAAAAGTTTAATTCAATTGAAATGGACTAATTTTTATAAACAGAATAGCGAAGGATATCTGCGTCTATAGGATGGGAATTAAAATGGATTCTATACTTTCTACTCTGCCAGCAAAGTTACGTACATGTTAGGGCCAGATTTCTTCGTCACCGCTTCATAGCCATTGTTCGTAATTTACCGTTGCAGCTCGGTATACACACGTTTACCTTGTTGAGAGTTAAATAGTTCATATCATTATTTCTACTATGCGCAAACTTCTTCTGCCGATATGTATCGGAAAACTTATTACAATTATACACAACGATATTTCAGAACTGTAAGCGAGTTTAGACACAAGTCACATTGTTTATTTTAGACCTCGACTATAGAAAATTTCAGTTGAATTTCACCCTGTTTTTGACATTTTCAGTCATAGGCAACTAAGTATGACCAGATATCTGATGTCTGCACCAAAATATAACAAAAAAATCTACATATCTCAGAAATGATAAGAGATAGGTATAGAAAAGTGTTAACAATTTTCAATGAGACTTAAATAAGCAATAAGATGAAGTAAAAAAATATAGGGTATTCTATTTAGAATTATCAAGTTATAAATGAATGAAGTTGTTCAAGTTGGACGCTTGGTATACAACGCTATGTATAAGTTCTTAAATATATTATCCACCGCATCCTTAGAACCAAGCTTTTTAAGCGGACTCACTAAGATAGAATTTGCGATCTTGTCTAATAGCGGAGATATGTCTTATCAAACATGGTAGTAACATTTTAAAAATTTTCGAAAAAATCGAAATAACATGAAAACGTCACATTTTTGACAAATGGTGCCTTTATAAAATTTATTCTAAAATTCGATTCTGAATCTAAAACTTCAATAATATATAGGGTATTATATTTAAAATAACGATAGTACATGGTACTTCCGGTATAACCGGAAGTACCATGTGCTTAAAAGTAATTAACTTTGCTTCGCTTCCGCATAGCCGCTTATGGACAAACCCAAATTTTCTCTTTCGGACTAAAAGGTCATAAACTTCTAATGAACGCGACTCGCCAAACACCCTGTATATATATATATATATATATATATATATATATATATATATATATATATATATATATATATATATATATATATATATATATATATATATATATATATATATATATATATATATATATATATATATATATATATATATATATACATTACATATATATATATATATATATATATATATATATATATATATATATATATATATATATAAGATTCCGATCAAATTTGGTGCGTACCTTCCTTTTGCAAATGGCTTGGGATGAGTTCGTTAAGCAGGAAATTCGGCCCAGTTTTTCCGGAAAATTTTGTGTTTTCTTTCAGAAATACTTGTATTTCCAGAAATAACAAAGTTAGGGCAACCAAATTTGGTGTTTGGTTGCTACTGATGACCAGATAAACGCACAAAAGCAAAATATTTTGTGTGGATAAAAAAATCTATTGTATGTTACAGACAAAGGCTCAGTGTTTTGGGAATTTGATAACTTTTCGTCTTAAAACGCCAAACTCGCGATTTGAAACGTCATAATTGGCAATTTTTAGGCAAAGAAACTAAAGCGAATACGGGCTATGTATGGGAAATGTCGCAAGAAGTGTGTTGTACAAGTCCTTAGGTTTCAGCTTCGGCCGTCATTGTCCTCTATTTTGCTAAAAGTTCGCAGAATGCTCATTTCAAATAGACCTTTTCCCTGATGCTGTAGCGGTAGTTTTGGTTATAGAGTTTATGGTTTAATTTCCCACAATTTTTACCAGATTTTCGTAGAAGAAATTCGCTGTTGAGGAGATTGCGACTTTGGAATTTTTAAATGATTTTTTCAAATGAGTGCGAACTGGGTTCTCTAGGTCCCATAACCGAGGTTAGTTTTAGTTTTCATTTGTTTACATGTATATAGGGTGACGCATTTCTACGGTAAAGCTTATTATTACTGTTATTATACAAGATACGAGAACCAATTATAGACGTTAATTATAGAGTATCTTGAGCTGCATCCTATAACAATTATTTTGGCAATACAGTTGGCCCATGAGTCGTTGGGGATACAAATTTTGTTAATTTAAATCGAACACCCCTTATGTCATTGCATTTTTACATTTTCCATCGAATTGTAATGCATGCTTCTTTTCGAGTTATTTTATTTGTTTCGAAACTTTTCACATGTTTGGCACAAAATTGTGATAAGACATTTTTACCAATAGAAACCGAGTCCCATGCAAATGACGCATTCATAGAAGCTTTGAAATAAAGAAAACTAAACTGTAGTAACTCAATTGTTTCAAATAGAACAGTCTGTATTATGTGTTTCAGAAGTGAACGGCATAATAATAAATGTTTAATAAGCTATTTAATAAAAATCAGTTTGGATTTTCGCTAAAAAATTATGTTTTCATGCAAAAAAAAACTTTTTTGGGAGTTTTGTCGAAAAGCTTATTTGATGAAATATGGTACATTGTCTACTATATAGGTTATATTGCTAGCCAAATTTAATCCCTGCTTTCATAAAAAAAACATGGTCTATCAAAAACATTTTTATGAAAATTCACTACCATAACGTACTTATGTGTCCAGACTTTTATTTAACAACAGGAAAGTGGCCTACTTTATCTCTTCGCACATCTGGGGATGGGTGGAATCGCATTTTCCTTTTATATGTATCACACCGATAACTCATAAAATAACGGGGCCGATTTTGATACAATTTGGCACGTACCTGCCTTTTGTAAATAAGTTCGTTAGTCAGGAAAATCGGACGAGGTTTTCTGGGAAAATTTTGAGTTTTCATTTTAAAAAATTTTTATCTCAAAAAATAAAAAAGCTATGCCAACTAAATTTGATAGGTAGGTTTATGATATAAACAGTAAACTATACATCAAAATCTAGATTTCTATGTAACAAGAAAAAAAAGTTTTGGTAAAATATTTTGTGCCAGATCATTTCTATGAAAATTCACTATCATAACACACTCGCTGCGTCCAGGCTTTTTTTTATCAAGGAAAGTCCCTGAGCTACTCTGCTCTGAAAACCAGTAAATCCAGGATATGCTTTTCATCCAATTCTTCTTTGGTCATTCTTGCCTATATCTCAACTATGAATTGACCATTACTAAGCCTATGAAATGGGAAAATCTTTTTAGGTACCATATTTTACTTCTTAGGCGTATCTTGTAGTAAGATGTCAAGCCATACGATAAATTCACATCACCCAAGAACTTGTTATACTGACTTATCATATAGGGGACAGAAACTTTTATTCTGTGCTTGGTTTTATGATCAAATCATTCTAATCTATCAGCTGGTTCAGAGACACAACATGTGGTAGCAACACACACACTTTTAGTGTCATGCCACTTCACTTAGTTTCCTATAGTAAGTAGTCCTTTATAATTGCATTTACTTTCTTTTTTATCACCTTATCGCTTTTGAACTGCAATCCAGAAAGTTGGTATTTCGTAACCGTTCCCAAGCTGGCTATATCATTTTAGGGGGGCTTTTAATCAAGTTTTGAGAGGTAAACCAATTATCAAAAGTTCGGGACGCAGCAAGTGCTTTATAGTAGTGAATTTTGATAGGAGTTGTACACTATTAGTAAGATATATTATTAACACTAATTCTTTAAATTTAAATGGACCTTGGAGATCGGCTATAGAGGTACCAGTTCAAAATTATTTGAAGAAATGTCTGTTTTCTATGGAGCTGGAAAATTAAAATTTGGCAAATATATGTAAGTACTGCAAGTCTCTTTAAGAAAATTCTGTTGGAAATTTCATTAAAGCAACAAAAGTTTTCCAGAAAGAAAAGTAATTATTTATCAAGGGAATGAACCTGCCAAATTATAAATATGACAGGTATTTTTCCTTATTAATTGCTTGGAAGGTTTTGTTTTAGTCGACCCAATCGAACTAGTTTTTGCAACCAACACAACAAAAAAGGTTTTTTTGAACAAATTTGTAGTTATCCTCGAAGCTCAGTATGTTATTTTTCTTTAATTTAGTACCCACATTGCGTTTACATGTTTAACTGTGATTCAAGATTGAAGATTATAGCTTAATGGGAAATTGAGTAATCGGATTTGGAATACCTTTACAAAAATTCCCTACCATAACATAGTTGCTGCACCTGACCCTTTTCAACACTTATTGACTGTTGCTGTATCCATACTTTTTGAAAATGATAATATATTGTAGCTCTCTCTGTGAGACTGACAAACAAGGCAGCCTCAAATTCTTTTGAGAAAAGTAATTTAAAGAAAGAAAAAATATTTTATTATAATATTTTTTTCTTGTAACATAGAAATCTTAATTTAGGTGTATAGTTTACTTTTTATATCGTAAACCTACCTACCAAATTTGGTTATCATAGATTTTTTATGTTTTAAGATAAAAAAAATTTTCAAATGAAAACTCAAAATTTTTTCGGAAAACCTTGTCCGATTTTTCTGATTAACGAACTTATCAAAGCCATTTACAAAAGGAAGGTACATGCCGAATTTTATCAAAATCGGCCTATTATTCTTTGAAATAAAAATTTATTTCGAATGAAAACTCAAAATTTGTCCGGAAAACCTTGTCAGATTTTTCTGACTAACAAACTTGTCAAAGCCATTTACAAAGGGAAGGTACATGCCAAATTTTATTGAAATCGGCTTATTACTTTTTGAGATAAGAATTTTTTTCGAATGAAAACTCAAAATTTTCCCGGAAAACCTTGTCCGATTTTCCTGACTAACGAACTTGTCCAAGCCATTTATAAAAGAAACGTACATGCCAAATTTTATCAAAAGCGGCCCATTATTTTTTGAGTTATCGGTGTGATACATACATATATATATATATATATATATATATATATATATATATATATATATATATATATATATATATATATATATATATATATATATATATATATATATATATATATATATATATATATATATATATATATATATCTATAAACATATAAAAATTGAAAGTGACCCCGGATATGGGTTCTAGGGGTCCTAGATCGCGCTCATTTGAAGAAATTTTTTCAAAATTCAAAAGTCGAGATCTCCTCATTAGTGAATTTTTTCTAAGAAAATTCACTAAAATGAGGTAACAGTTTAAACAAATTGAAAATCTTCCCCTTCTGCACGACTACAACCACACAAATTGCATAAACAAGAACAATGTAAACAAGAAAAATTTCTTGGGAACAGCTCCCAAGAATGTTGCGGGACCTGCGGTGAATAGGGGTTCTGGGCGGGGTAAGCAGGATTTTAAGGAGGTATAGTTGCAAAATGGGATAAAGGCAGCTTATACAGGTCCAAATAAGCTGTTTTTTCGCACTTTCCTCGCATATCCTTTTTATCTTCCGCGCTCAGCACCCCTATTCACTGCTGGTCCCGCAACTTTCCTGGAGTCTCTTTACAAGGAATTTTTCCTGTGGTTTGTACATCCAAAATGGATTCTAAACATGTTTCTGAAATAAAAATTCCCCCCATGGACTATCCTAAAAATTTACAAAAATATTTATTTTTGTTTACAAAAGAAATGTACCTTGCAAATTATGAAAGCGGCGGCTATTTTTCCCTATTAATCGCTTGGATGATCCGTTTCAGTCAACTCAATCGAACCATTTTCTGCCCTCATTGCCTTGCATAAGTCAAATTTAAAGGTATCCTCTACTGTTTTCTTTGTTTGGTTTCCCAAACATTCGCGTATTGATGCTTGGAATGTATTATTTGAATTTCGTTTTTCATAATTTATTTGATGCAGAGGAGTCTTACAGTGTTGGTCTATGAGATATTTCCTTGCGCTTGAAATCTGTTCGAAAAGAAATCAATATTACTACAGGATCTACATTTTTTTTCGCATAAATAGAAATTTAGTATTGTTTTTATATAATATCCGTAAGTTAAAGAAGTATATTTTTAATTTGTAATAACTAAATATTAATAGAACATTTGAAAGAAACTATAAATAAAGCAAATTGGCCTGTTGCAAATAAAATTACAAAAAAAATTATTAGAAACACTCACAAAGAATGAGGGCTTTACCAAGTTAAAGCAGATTGCAAAAGCTCTGGATGGAGATTTTTCAGACGATTTAAACAATGTGGACCCTACCATATTGTCAATATATATATATATATATATATATATATATATATATATATATATATATATATATATATATATATATATATATATAATATTAATAAGTATTACTAATTACACGCGTACCAAAGTTGCTTTCCCTTACGTTTTGTTATTTCCGGAGATATTAATTTTTTACGAAAGTAAACACAAAATTTTCCTGGAATACCTGGGCCGATTTTCCTGGCTAACAAACTTATCTGGGCAACTTTCAAAAGGAAGGTATTCAGCTAATCTGGTCAAAATGTGCAGATTATGTTTTGAGTTATCGGTGTGATATATATAAACATATAAAATTTGAATCTGACCTTGGATATGGGTTCTAGGGGTCCTAGTTTGCGCTAATTTCAAGAAATGTTTTAAAAATTCGAGAGTCGGGATCTCCTTAATAGCAAACTTTTTTTTTAAAGAAAATTCACTAAAATTGGCCTTCAACGGGTTTAAATCACAATTTTATACATTTTAAGAATCAAACAGAATGTAAAATATTTTGAATTGTAACCTTGGACGTCTTTAAGAGATTGAGTTCTGAATGTCAGAAAGTATATTGAAAATAATTTCCGTTAGGAATTTGAGGGGATTGAGTTTGGAATATGCGGCAGGCTATTCCCTTTTTAATTTAGTCGATCCTCTGTCGGCTTGAAAAGCGCTTACATTCCCGACATACTAGATATTATTATGTCTAGCTGCAAGGCTCTTTCACTTTATTTGTAATTTCAGTACATAATTTAATATCTGCCTGAAAATGCTGAAAATTAACTGGACTTCAAGCATCTAGAGAGAAGTTAAATGATTTTTCTTAGAACATAATTAATTGCGCATTCTTCTCTTCAGATTTCAATTTAGTGTGCTGTTGTATCAAGGACATTGCGACAGTAAGAGCAAAATAATTAAACTTGTAGTAACTTGTAACTCGGTGACATGATTTTTTGAGTGAAGTGGATTGATGAAAGTAAATATATTCTTTAAATCCACAAAGGAAAATTCCGTAAGAAGATAAAAGTGCCATGGAAGTTAGTGAATAATGTTCTGAATAGTAATAGGTTGTGTTATAGATTACATAAATGATGAAGTCGGCTCATAAATTTAAAAAATTCTGGTCGCAGCAACTGCGTTATGGTAGCTAATTTTCATTAAATGGTTCAAATCTGCATAACTCCGTTTTCTATGAACCTAGAAAGTTGAGTTTTGGTGAGTTGCAATGTATTTACCAGGAAAACATATCAACCTAGTTTAATCAAAACAACTTTGTAATTTTTTGGAGATACAATTTTTTTTAAAGAAAAAGTGGTCCGATGAGGCTGGCCAACGAACTCGTCTAACCTAATAATACAGGAAAGATTCCAGCCGAGTTTAATCAAAATCGGTTAATAACTTTTTTAGTTATTGGTTAGAAACATACATACATATATATATATATATATATATATATATATATATATATATATATATATATATATATATATATATATATATATATATATACTAAGTGCAGATTGGGACCTGTGATGAGCACTGATAAGTAGTACTCCTAGGGAACCCAAATCACCACAACACATTAAAAAAACCTGACATTCGTTTCACTAACCGAGTTAGCGTCATCAGAGGATGAATAATTTTAAATATCTTACGTATACAGCTCTGCTTATATTCTTGCGCAGGTAGTCGGTCCATAACGATAGAGGGAGGTCCAACAACACAAAAATATGCATATGTCGTTTGGCGAAAATACCCAGATTATTTGATTATCTATCGGACGTGCTTCTGTCGGCTTTTCTTGTGAAGTGATCTATCAACCGACATACCATCGGCGGCGGTGCGAAGTTGATTCACTTTTTATTATTGCTATATTTAGCAATATATATATATATATATATATATATATATATATATATATATATATATATATATATATATATACATTCGAAAGCACTAATTTTTTTTATGATTTTTAGATAATCCTTATCTACGTGGTGATTATTACCCCAAACATGCCGGGCAACGGCAACGACTTTAAAAACTTGCTAGGTAACCCAAAAGACTAAGATAGTACCGCTCAAATATCGGAAATTTATGAAATAAATTGTAAAGATTGTGATCTTAAATACGTCGGACAAACAAAAAGTTCTATTCAAATTAGATTTAGTGAACATTTAGTAAAATTAAGATACGGTACTATAGATAGATCTTCCGTTGTCCACCATATTTCACCACTTAGATGAGGATAATCTAAAGTTGATTAAAAATGTTAAACAACCTAGACAGCTAAGCGCTTTCCAAACTATATATATATATATATATATATATATATATATATATATATATATATATATATATATATATATATATATATATATATATATATACCGGCAGAAGCACGTCCGATAGATAATAATGATGTATATATTTCCGCCAAACGAAATATGTTCATTTTTGTGTTGTTGGACCTTCCTATCGTTATGGACCAACTACATGCGCAAGCATATGAGCAGAGCTGTAGACGTGAGATATTTAGAATTATTCACCCTCTGATAACGCTAATTTGGCTAGTGAAACGATCGTCAGGTTTTTCAAAATGTGTTGTGGTGATGTGGGTTCTGCAAGTGTACTTATATATATATATATATATATATATATATATATATATATATATATATATATATATATAAACATATAAAAATTCAGACGGACCTTGCTTTCGGGTTCTAAGGGCCCAAAAGCAGAGTCTCAACATCAATTTTCTCGCTATTAGCGAAATTCGCTAATATACTAATTTCAAACATGGCACTTTATTTGTGGTGGATTAAATATCAGTTTTATTTAAATTTTTATGGCTTCTAAAATTAGTGTCTATATTTGGATGCCGACTTCACCATGAAGGACGGCAAACAAAGGGTTAAATCTTTGCAATAATTTACTATGCATATACATTTTTAATATTAATAAGTTGTTCGTTAGTACATCATTTTTTTCGTTATTAAATTGAACTTTTACTTCCTTCTGTAAGTATCAGTTGTAGTTTTAATTATGGTACTGGCTAGCTCTTTTAGACATCAAGAGAAAAATTGTTTTTGTTGAATATATTTTGTAAATAAGCTTGCATTATAACTTAAAAAAGTTATGGCACTCTATTTTAGTGAATTTTTAATTTAAAAGGATTCACTAATAGAGAGATATCGATGGTGAGACTTTGCAAAAAAATTTTTAAATGAGCGCGAATTTGGGCCCCTAGAACCCATAGTCGGGGTCAGTTTGGATTTTTATATGTTTATATATATATATATATATATATATATATATATATATATATATATATATATATATATATATATATATATATATATATATATATATATATATATATATATATATATATATATATATATATATATATATATATATATATATATATATATATATATATATCCAACCGATAATTTAAAAAAATCAACCGATTTTGAAGAAACTCGGCAAGTGCCTTTATTTTATTAATAGCTTGGATGAGTTTGTTAGCCAGAAAAATCGGACAAGGTTTTCCGGGAAAATTTAGATTTTTCTTTCGAAAAGCCATGTCGGATTCCTCAGTGCGAGTGCTGGTTCCTCCAAAACCCTCACACCCCTGGCTTGTCGGCTGTCACGTCCAGCACCGGCTCCAGACGCGCTCTGGCGAGCTCCATACAGCTGTACTTTGGCGAAGCATTTCTTGTTTAGAGCCTGAAGCTTGAATGGCTTTCACACTCCTTCCCAGGGAAACTTTACTCATACCAGGTATCTCAGCTACCAAAGGGACTGAGCTCAGTTAGAGCCCTTTCCAAGTTATCGGGCCCTGAACGACAACGCGACACATCCACATTTCTCAGGAAACTCCGCACGGTGTGGGCCGCTACAAGTATTACCGCTTTCTGCATAACCTTATAAAGATGCTCTCCAAGACGCAGTCTCTTAATATTACCTCGAGATTCTTAGGAATCACACCAGTTGACTACATGACTATTGAAATCACTCGGACACTATCTGTCTTCCACTGTCTCTTTACCTGTATCTCGAGGTTTCTGTACTTAATGATCTTCTCGTACTTTATCTCTAGATTATTAGTATTCAGGATGGCTACATCAATCAGCCTCGCTTGGTTGCAGAACTTATCCACTGCATCTGGCCTGTTGTGTGCAACTCGTTGGTCTGTAAGCATAGTCTGATCCCAGTACAACCTGTATCCTGAGTTCTCTAGAACAAACGCAGGAGGCTAATCTATAGTAGGGCGCCTTATTAAGATTTAAAAGTCCCAGTTTCAGAGCCAGTTCTTGGCGAAGTATTTTTGCATTTGCTTTGTGCCTCTCTTTATACTATGTTGCAGCAAACGACTGACATCCTCCGGTGACGTGCTGAATAGTCTCTGATGACTGACACACAAACCTACATTTGTCATCTTGAACCGAATTATCTCCAACTATATACTTCAGGTATTTTGTTGTTGGGATCACCTGGTCTTGTATGGGCAGCAAAAACCCTCTGTATTTGGAAACACCTATCCGGACACCAACCAGTATTTCGATGTCAATCTGTAGACATGTGCCTGGAAGGTCTCATTCAGATGTCGCCCATGGAGAGGCTTCTGCATCCAAGATTACTGCATGTCCTGATAAGTCCGATGATGACTTTGTATTTCGTTTTCCTTTAATTGTAGTGGGGTTGAATCATCGGCCTCGCATATGGCGCGGTGAAGTTTCGAAGTAACCACCCGCTGGTGGAAATATGTACGTATGTTCAATATCTGATGGTCTAACTGTTTACCAATATCCAACACTCCTCTTCCACATTGGTGTCTAGGTGGGGTTATTCGCTCAATAGCACTACGGGGGGTGCTTTATTATTTTGTTAGGACTGATCGTACCTTCCGTGGCAGATTTTCGATCTCCGTTTTACCCCAGGTCACAATCCCAAACTGAATACCTAAGTGCAGAAGATGCATATGCATTAATAGCTTTAGTCAGGTTCTTGCCGTTAAGATGTGATCGAACCACCTGCTTTACTTGTTTCGTTAACTCATTTGTCAAATCGTTCTTCATTACCGAGTGGTTTACTTTCATCGCTTGCTATATTCCCAGTTGTTTATAACACTCCTCCACATCCATCGAGGCAATTTGCTGACCGTTCTGCATTTCATATACACCTGGTTATATCTTTCCCCTGACTACACATAAGGTGCTACATTTGTCAAGCCCAAACTGCATGTGGAAAACCTTTCCACGATTTTAAGGAGTTGTTCCAGGTGGTTCTTTGTGGAAGCTATCAGCTTAAGATCACCAATATTCAGCAGATGATTTAGCCTCATTTGCTCCCTGTCATTGCTTCTTATACCAGAGCCATATCTGGTTTGATAGTGGATTCAATGCGAGGCAGACCCACAACGGGCTTGGCGAGTCGTAATCTAATTGGTATCATGCTGGTTACGATGTTATCACCAGTTTGTACTCGTAACTGATCATTATCATTATTATTAGAATTATTTTTTTCGAAATAAAATACTTTTTGCTTATGAAGTTTATAGTTACACTGATGCTGTACATATTGTTAACATGCCGCATTTAAAAGCTGCTCTATCGTCTCCTGTCTTAGTAAAATTTCGTCAAAGAAACATGTAAACAACTTACGACATGCGTCCAATAGCGTCTGACCTACTAGCAATTATTAGCACACGATTAAGATGGAAGGGAAATAACTTGACGTCACTGCTTATAATGTGTGCCGTTAAAACTCTACTTTATGTTATTTTGAAGAGCCTGTCTTTCTTTCAGCAAACACAAACCCTATATTTTAGAAGTAAGTGTGTTTGCTCAGCTCTCATGTAAATTCGACACATAATGGGGGAAACATTATCTAGTGGCACGTGCGTAAACAAAAAGTGTGCGTTTTCTTTTTGTTTACTTCGGTTAAAGACTATATAGCGTTCTACTTAGTAATTTGATAAATTCAAAGCGCAATGGCTTGTTTTCCTCGGCGTATAAATAATGTCATATGTTGTGTTATAGAGAAAATTTTAGCTTGGTTTAAGAGGATCTGGTATAAGCTTGACAGCTTCCTGGAAGATAAAATTGACCTTGTTTATGTCGCTAATTATATACTTTGGAGGTAAAACTGTGTGGGTTGAAAATGTAAGACAGTGTTTTGCGATTTATTTGAGTTGCAAACGACAATATTAAGCATAATCATGTTATAGGATTAAATAGTAAATGACATATAATTAATAACAATTAATAATATGTGTAGTGTGAATAAATTAACATCGGGACTTTTAACGTAATATTAAAACGTGTGGGGGCAGCAAGTGCGTTTCGGTGGTGAATTTTTATTGAAATAATCTACACTTTTAATTATATACAGTATGTCCCCGGATCGACTCATGAATAGATGAAAAAGACATTTTTTTTTAATTGAAGCTTTATCTTCTGCCATAAGCCCTAATTGAATAGAATGTAATTTGTGTCATAATTTTAATTTTCAAAAATCAGGTACGTCTTGGAAAACAATATTTTTTTACACTAGTAAAGTGCCTTTTCCCTAGAAAATACCAAAAAAAAACTCTGGACGCAGCAAGTGCGTTATGGCAGTGATTTTTTATAAAAATGCTTTGAATATCAAATATGTCTTTTTAATGCAAGCAGTCACCAATTTGGATACCGGTATAACCTATATAGTAAAAACAATGTGCCATATTTTATCAAAATAACTTATTGTTTGAAAATGCACAAATATTTTCCGACAATAAACTTTAAACGTTGGTTTCCTAGCCAACAAATCTTAGGTTAATAGCAAATTGAGTTACTGGCATTTGAAGCATTTAATGAAAATTTGCTACCAAAACGCACTTATTGCGTCTTGATTTTTTTTCTTACAAACATATTTCGATAAAAAATGCATTAAAATAAGGCTGTTCGAAAAAAAATTGTAGGGATCACCAACGCCAGCCGGTGATTGTCAAAATAAATTTATAAGATGCAGCTCAAGACACCCTATAATTAACTTATACAATTTTTTCTCGTCTCTTGTATAATAATAATTATATTTAGCTTTACCGTAGAAACGCGTCACCCTGTATATATGTAAGCAGATCAAAACTGAACGTAAACCCGGATATGGATTCCAGGGGGCCTAGTTTGCGCTCATTTGAAGAAATCTATTTAAAATTCTAAAGTCGCGGTCTCCTCATCGACGAATTTTTTGTACGAAAATTAGCTAAACATTATGGACCGTTAAACCATAAACTTAACTAAAACTAACGCCAAAGCATCAGAGAGTAAATAACTAACCTGTTGCATATCAGCCCCTTTTGTAAAACTTTGATTGTTTATATGTGTTGATAAAACATAACAAACACTGTTTAATCCACCCACTAACATTAACAAATGAATAATTTGCACTTGTATATAAAAATTTCCCAAATAACACAAATAATTCATCGACTCAAACAAATAAACATATAAACATGCTCATAACATACGATAAACGTCAGTTACACGATACGATAAACGTCAGACCTGCGCAATAATATCGAATGTTCCGTTACCAGGGCAACGACATACTAGATCTCATATATGTAACATATAAACAACATATGGCTAACGAACTGGTCCAAGCTATTACTAAATAAAAGGCACACTTGCCGAGTTTCATCAAAATCGGTTAATTATTTTTTGAGTTATCGGTTGGATACATATATATATATATATATATATATATATATATATATATATATATATATATATATATATATATATATATATATATATATATATATATATATATGTATGTATGTATATAAATATATAAAAATCGCAACTGACCCCGGATATGGGTTCTAGAGGCCCAAATTCGCGCTCATTTGCAAAAATTCTTGCAAAGTCTCACCATCGACACCTCTCTATTAGAGAATTTTTTTAAATAAAAATTCACTAATATGTTATTAAGAGAAGATGTTCGGAACGAAAAACTGAAAATTTCAAAATCCTAAGCATACTTTGACATTTTGAAATTCTGAAAACAATTATTATACTATGGAAGAAAAACGAATAAAATAATGTTTTGACAGTGGTCAGAAATTGTTAGTTGTAAATATTGTCGTAGCTGTACTCTAAAACTGATCCGAACTTAAGTGTGTAATATAAAAATAGTTATGCTTATTATACCAGAACGGAATTGAATTGGTGAGTGATCTATTGCAGGGGTTATTAGTCTATTTCATATGAAGTTTCCGTGGTCCAATCTACAGTATCCAGGCTGGTTAAAAAATTTGTCACTTACGGTACTGTACATAATATACCAAAAAAAAAGCTCAAGCTGTCACTAGGAAAGCGGCGCACTTATTAAGCAAAGAAGGGAAAGCCATATTCGTCACACGTTAGAAAGAGGGGATGAATCCTGAAGGTTAGAATTTTGTCTAACCTTAGGGGAGAAATTTCTAGAATTACAAAATTTCTATAAAAACATTATTTTCTCAGATGAATCGACTTTTACAACTAACGATGTACCTTCAACACAGAATTGTCGATAGTGGTCTGACAATAATCCAAATTATGTATTAGATTCTCTGCGGCCGTATTTTAAAAACGTTATTGTTTGGTGTGCCATTTTCGGCTATTGTGGTGTAATTAGGCCATATTTTATTAAGGGAGAACTTAATGAACATTCTTATTTGAATATTTTGATGGCTTGTGGACAAACTACCATACGAACCAAACTTTTTTTTTCAGATTATTAACACGACGGTTGTCTTGCCCACGTAAATAAAATCACAATAATTAAAGAAACTTAATACCAGAAAGTCATAAAGCATTTTTCTTGAATTAAATTCTAAGATGTCTCGAAAAATATATAATAATCTCAAATATGAATAGGATTTTTTCATCAGATTCTTCACATGCTCTCTAAACCTTAAATCAGAATCCAATACAACACCAAGATCCCTCGCAGACTGTACAAAAGATAACGGTGTACCACTAATTTTAATATTTAAATTATTTTTACACATTACTAAACTGTTTTTATTTCCAAACAACATAACAGACGATTTACTAGAGTTGAAATTGAGATTATGCTCCATTGAAATTCTTCTTAATAGCTCCAACTCACCGTTTAGAAAACCATCAGCATGGGAGCAATCCTTAGGATCAAACTAATAAAATATTTGCGTTTCGTCGGCATATGCTTGAGCCTTACCAATATTAACTGACTTCAATATGGTGGAAGTATAAATAATAAACAGAAGTGGTCCTGAAATTGAACCCTGAGGCACACCCGGCACAACATCTAAAAAATTGGACATTTTATTATGACAACGTATGGCTTGCTTTCTCTCCGACAGATAGGACTTCAAAAGATCGTAACCCTCATCGCCAAAACAATAATATTTTAATTTAGCACAAAGTAGATCATGGTTTATTGTATCAAAAGCTTTCTAATAGTCAAGGAGCACAAGCTCACCCATCAAACCGCTATCCACAGCAGAAATAATATCATTTAGAATACAAGCGAGGGCAGTAGCCCTGGAAAATCCCCGCCTAAATCCACACTGACTGTCCGGTAAAAAATTGTTAATACTAAAATAATTATATCTTATAAGATTCTCTCAAATATTTTTGGCAGTACTGGAAAAACACTGAGCACACGTAAATCAGAAAATGTCAACAGATCGTTTTTCTTATGCAGGCGAGTTCCCACCGCAGCCTTTCAAGCTTTAGGAAAATAGATTTTCTCAATGCAGCTGTTGATAATATGTAACATATATTCATCGGTACAGGGGCTGAAATATTTTAGCATAATTAAAGAGACCTTATCACTACCACACGCATTTAATTTTATTTTATTTAATAAAGGATTAACCTCACCTACTGTAGAAAAAGTACATTGAAAATCATTACTGGCCTGGTATACATTTCTGTCAAAATGTTGTATCAATTGTCCACAGTCATTTAAAGAACTCTGTTGAAAAGTTAAAAGAAAATCTATTTATGAGTTCTGGATCAGAAAGGCTATCCGGTATTGCAGCTTGTTTACTTTGCACGTGAATAGTCAGCTCACGCAGAGCAGGCCATTTATCGTGTGCACTACCATTTTTCATTTTTACAAATGTGATTAAGATATGCTTTTTCCCCCTTGATTCAAGAAACTGTGAAGTTCGAATCTGTTTATAAGCCTTATATATATATATATATATATATATATATATATATATATATATATATATATATATATATATATATATATATAAACACAGATCTCCTCATTAGTGAGTTTTTTTTCATTTTACGAAAAATTCGCTAATAAAGAGATGAATTAATTCAATTTGAATAGCATACTTGGTTGGTTGTTTCTTCTTGCCCTGCCTAAGTGAAACTGTTCCATATTTAATACAGTCGTAGACTTTTCCTGTGGCTTCATAAGTGCGTGTTTATTTCTGCAACCAATTTCAAGTTTCAGTGAATTTTCTTTACAAAATTCACTAATGAGGGGATAGCGACTTTTGAATTTTAAAAGTATCTTCAAATGAGCGCGTAAAGGCCCCTAGAACAAATATCCGGGGCCGAATTAAATTTTTATACGTCTATATATATATAAATCTATACCGATAACTCAAAAAATAATGGGCCAAATTTGGTGAGTACCTTCTTTTTGGCTTGGATAAGTTCGTTGGCCAAGAAAATCAGCTAGTTTTTCCCCGAAAATTTTGTGTTTTCTTTCGAAAAATTTATATATCTCCGCACATAACAACGCTATGGCAACCAAATTTAGCTCTCGGATTTGGGTTGTAACGGGTAAATTACGTACGGAAACCTAGAGCTGTAGCTTTAAAGACGAGAAAATTATAAGCATTTTAAAAAAATGGGATTTTCCTCTTAGAACATCACAGTCGCGATTTTAAAGAAGGGAAAGCCATATTCGTCACACGTTAGAAAGAGGGGATGAATCCTGAAGGTTAGAATTTTGCCTAACCTTAGGGGAGAAATTTCTAGAATTACAAAATTTCTATAAAAACATTATTTTCTCAGATGAATCGAGTTTTACAACTAACGATGTACCTTCAACACAGAATTGTCGATAGTGGTCTGACAATAATCCAAATTATGTAATAGATTCTCTGCGGCCGTTTTTTAAAAACGTTATTGTTTGGTGTGCCATTTTCGGCTATTTTCGGCAGTCACGATTTTAAACGTCAAAATGGGCACATTTAGGCAAAGAACGTGAAACGAATACGGGTTATGTAGAGAAAGTGTGGCAAGAAAACTATTTTGCAAACCCTTGAGTTTTAGCTTTAGCCATAATTGTCCTTTTTATTCAAATATTTACAGAAAATTTATTTTATATATACCGTTTCTCTAGTGCTTTGGCTGTAGTTTTAGCTATAGAGTTTATCGTCTATAATTTTTAGCGAATGTTTGTAGAAAATATTCGTTAATGAGAAGACCACCACTTTTAAATTTCCAAAATATTTCTTCAAACGAGCGCGAACTAGGCTCCTGAAAACCCATATCCAGGATTAGTTACAGTTTTTATCTGTTTTGGTATATACAGGGTGACGGATTTCTACGGTAAATATATCCGTTACTATACAAGATACGAGAAAAAAATTTATGCGTTCATTATAAGCTAGACAGCCTACATGCAGCTCAAAACTGAGCTGCGTCCTATAAAATTAGTTATACGATCATAGGTGTCCCATAAGTTGTTGATGATACAAATGTTCTATTTTTTTTAAATCGAACAGACCTTATATTATTACATTTTTGCATTTTCCATCGAATTATGGTGCATGTTTGTAAGAAAAGAAACTCAGGACGCAGCACGTGGGTTATTGTAGCTAGTTTTCATTACATGTTTCAGATTTCAATACCTCAATTTACTATTAACCTAACGTTCGTTGGCTAGGAATCAGTTTTTTGGGAATATTTTGACTTTACTTTTGAAAATTGTTTTATATTTTCAAACAAGTTATTTTGATAACATATGGTATATCGTTGCTACTATATAGGTTCTACTGGTAACCAAATTTCATGTATGCTTGTAAAAGAAAAAAATTCGGGATGCAGCAAGTGCGTTATAGTAGAAAATTTTCATAATAAGTGTACACTATTATTATACGGCATATTAGTAAAGTTAATACTTTAAACTTACACATACCTTGAAGATCGATTTTAGAGGTCTTAGTACGCCCACCTTTGAAGAATTCTTTCGAATGTGTTACCATCGATCTCTCTGTTATCAAAAACATCTCATGTTCTAACTCCCTTCGAGAAAAATGCCCAAAACACATTTTTCTATGAAGGTAAAGAACTAAATTTTGCTCTATCTGTAGATAGTCTAACTCTCTTTAAAAGGTACTTGTAATACAAATTCCATTAAAGTTATACAGAAGATTTCCAGAAGGAAACTTAATTCATATTTAGAAAAGTAAAATATCTGCCAAATTATAAACGTAGCAGTTATTTTTCCTTTTTAATTGCCAGTATGATTTTGTTTTAGTCAAAATGATCAAACCGGTTTTTTCAACATCAACAAAATTATGATTTCAGGCTCAAAGGTGGTAAATTCATTTAGGCGTTTTAAACGAAAATGAGATCTTCTTCAAAACGTATGAAATCTGTGCACTTATGTTTCTCCAAATATCAAAAAAAAAACATAAATCCATCGAGCTGGTATCGAACGCGTAACCTTCTGCTTAGGTGGCAAGCGCGGTACCCCCTGCGCTCTCTAGGCTCACGTCAAGAAAGGTTTTATTTGCATGATACTCTATATCGGCTTCATGCCCCGGATATTATATTCAAAGTATACAGAATTAATTAGTTACAGAAAATTAGTAGAATTACGATTGAAACACATCCCATGACTGTTTCGGTCTTATATGGCGTCTTCTGTTTAAGTTTAAGTTTAAAGATAAAATAAACAATTTTAGAATCATTTTTATAGAGACTTGGCTTTGTGTACATTTCTGCTATATTATGCGACAGCATAATATATCTATGCTGTGCTAAAACTGTATTTGGGCCGTTAATAAAGCTACAAATATAGTATATTTTAATAATTGATTGATTCGCCCAGTTAAATAACAACTAATTGGCAAGTTTTTAATTTCATGTCTTCCGTCATTTTCCATAATTGCGGACGAGATTTTACGTTTGTTGGTTCGGGTAGTATGTATTATGACTGGTATATATTTAGTTTGCTTACCGTTGCTGTATGGTTTATACCTGTTGTATGAATTCATCAAAGCGTGGCAGTTAACTACTCTGTCTGTCAGGCATTGGACTTTAACCACTAAGTCGTTTCAACGCATGACTTTGGGATTCTATTTTTTATTTGGAAAAACTCTAAATATTGTGTACCAAAGTGAAATTGAATACTTTGCGATCTGGATTACTAAATGATGTATTTGTTTTCTAACAATTCTGAACTGCTTATGTTAAATGTGATTGCGTTATTTCTTATTTCTTTTCTTGTTTTGTGATAGCTTTTGGCGTTTCTCTCGAACAATGTCATTACTGACAATGGAAAGAACGAATAACTAAATAACCTAAAATTTGACAGTTTACTTAGATAGAGTCAACTATTTTCAGCTATCTCGTTTTGGCAGCCCCGTCAATAACCACCGTTTGGCTTCCCGCCAGTAACCATTGTTAGGACGCACCATTAAACACCATGCCGTGCCTGCATCCATTGCAGCAAGTTTTTTATTTTATTTCAACAACACACCACAAGGGCTTACAGCCTAAATACTATCGTACCGTGGGTGTCGACAAGGAGGAAAGAGGCAACTTGTTGATTCAGGACTTGAAGGTTTGGAGGTTCGGGGGAGAAGGAAAAACATGTGCCGGCAAGGAATTCAAAAACTTGGAAGTCCTCGGGACAAAAGAGCGGGCATAGCAAGATGTTCTATGTCTAGTGACCTGGATAGTAAACGGGTGCATTCGCTCTGTTCCCCTAGTAGACCTGTTGGGGGCAGCAGGTGGAGTAACTATGGAAGAAAACTCATCTGAGCAGTGTCCGTGCAGATATCTATAAAAGAGAGAGAGAGAGAGAGAGATCACCAACGGCACGTCGGTGGGCAAGGGATGGCAGCATTTGGGTAAGGGTAGGGTCACCGATGAGACGTATAGCTCTCTTCTGAATGGAGTCCAGGATAGCGAGTGTAGAAGTGGCAGCAGCACCCCAGATCTGGGAGCAGTATTCGAGGTTTAGTCTTATTTGTGAAGTATATAAGGTATAGAGATTAGCTGGTGAAAAGTATTTGCGAGCCCGGAAGAGGAAACCTAATTTCTTAGCATCCGCTTCTGCAATTGATGTGACATGTTGGTGCCAATTGAGATTTCGATCCACATAAATGCCAACAAGTGAAAAGGACTCATTACTTTGAATAACTTGGTTGTTTATTGTGATGGGTCTCTTATGAGAAAGACTGTGATTTGGTGGAGTTGAATTGTACAAGATTTCTACTTGCCCAGTCTAATATTTTTTGGAGATCCACGGAGATAGAACCCGTCATGAGTCTGCGATCCTCATCTAATTGCGCTAGACAGGCTTAGAATATTGTATATTTGAGTGGAGGGTGCTGTCGTCCGCGTAACTGTGAACTGGGTTGGATGTGCTAGACAGGAGTTCATTGATGTGGAGAAGAAACAAAGTAGGGGCTAAAGCTGAACCTTGAGGAACTCCTGCATTCATTGGATACAGTTTAGATGAATGGCCATCCACGACAACATTATATCATGTCAATCCAAGATTGGTTTTGCTAGCCATGACTATCCTACTCGTACCTAGTTGATTCCAGTAGTAGCGGCATACGCACCATAGTTAAATTAATATAATAAATTTTAAAATTACTATTTGTTAATAAATGGAATTAGCTGAGTTTCGATTTTTTATTTGTATGTCTGACGCCGCCCTAATTATAAGCCACGAACCCACGTACTTTTCAGAATTCCATTAAAGCTTGTGTTCTGCCTTGAGCAGCCACAGAACGTTCTTTTAAATTTTTCTAATTTATTTTATTATTAACTTTTTATAACATTAAAAGTGATATTCGTAAGTAGGTTTAATTTATATTAGCATCACTTCTTTCTACTTGTTTGTGTATATAGAAGCATATAGTTTTTTCGATGCTAATTAACTTTCTGTAAACATAATTACTTATGTAGTATAGCAAGCATATTCTCCATCTCTTGATCTACCCATATAGCCTCTTGAGTATTGTACAAGTAATAACTAAATCCGTTTTCAGAGTTAATTGTTAGTCCTTGCTAGTTACATTTATCATTTTTACCGGGAACACCTATATATTATAAAAATATTAAGAATATATACCTCCATCCATCGTGAATCAACCTCAACGTCCTAACATATTATAGAAGAATACAAGTAACCGCTTCTGCTTTGTTGGAATAAATAAAGCAAAAAGAAAAACCATCTTGTCATTAGCACGTGTCTGAATTCAAGTGCAGTTACATCGGTAGAGTGTTAAATCGTTTCTTTCCAGGGAGACAACATATTCCGACACCACTTTAAGAGGTTGTTATGTTCCGAATATGCACATTTCGCTGTTTCTGTAACGTGACAGCAGATCGAATTGTGAAATGCCAACTCTTCTTCTATCTAATGCAGAGAAAGGCAAGAGAGTTTTTACTAAACTAGATCTGTCATTTTGGACGATAGAATACTTGTAGACGAACAATAAACAAGAAATGGGGTAGACAGCTTTACATGTTCTGTCAGAAGCAACTATGCTTCTCACACCGTGAAGTCGTAGAGTGACATTAACATTAGTAATATTACTAAATATAACTTCTTTCTACACTATTTTCATTTTAAATGGGTATAAAGCTGAGTAGACGACAACTTGATTAAGTGGGAAATTTTACGAACCCATATAGTAATAACACGAATAGTGGTAAAAGTAACAAAAAACTGAAAAATGTATGAGCATATCTAGGATTTTTTGTAGAGAAGAGCAAACGTTAGGGAAAACATTTTTATATGAAATATTGATTAACAATTCTATTTAAAAAGTCTGCACGCGTGCCTATGGTAGTGAAGTTTAAAAAAATGTTTTTAACGGCAACATGTTTGTTAGTGAATTTTTTTAATAGTTCACTAATGAGGAGAAGACGACTCAATATATATATATATATATATATATATATATATATATATATATATATATATATATATATATATATATATATATATATATTGATGATATTTGAGTGCCACTCGTGACCAGACAAATGCACAAAACCAAAATATTTTGTGTGGACAACAAAATATATTGTATACTACAGACCAGAATTCAGCTATTTGGTGCAAAAAGGCCAAGAAATGCCAGAAAAATTACTTTAAAAGTTTAGTAGTTTTTCTTCTTAAAAGGTCGCGATTTAAAACGTCAAAATTGGCAACATTTAGGCAATGAAGCTTCAACCGTCATTATCCTTCGTTTTACTAAATATAATGTATATGAATTAATAGTCTGTAATTTTTAGGGAATTTTCATATAAAAAAATTCGCTCTTGAGGATACGGTGACTTTTGAATTGTGAGACGATTTCTTCAAATGAGCGCAAACTTGGCCCACTAGAACGCACAGATGCAAGGTAACGTATCTCTACGGTAAAGCTCAATATAGTCGTTATTATACAAATATATATATACATATATATATATATATATATATATATATATATATATATATATATATATATATATATATATATATATATATATATATACAGGGTCGCTGATAAGTCTGGAAACGGTCGATTATCCGGGAAAATATACAAGGTGTCGAAAAAAGTTTTATACAAAAGTTTTTGGGTTCTTCAATGTCTACTAGGCGGTGATAATTTCATTTATACAGGGTTGGTCATACAGGCGTGGCACACCAATATTAATTTTTTTTTAATGGAACACCCTATATATTATTCGATATTTCAATCCTTCTCTTAATTCTGAGCAACATTTATTAGAAGCATGATGTACATAAACTCAATCGTTTCCGGGTAAAAAAATAAATAAAAATAAACGCTATTGTTTTTAAAATCTATTGGATGAAGAACAAAAATAAATGAAAAGTAGAATATCTCTTGAAAACAATCTGTGAGTGTGAAAAGAACCGGTTGCGATGTTTTTAACATTGTTTGAAATCCTATTTTATAAGATGTTCAAAGTGTTCTCCATTGACCTCCTGACAATAATGAATTCGCTTAACAAAACATTGCACTGCATTTACAAGAGCGTTTTGAGGAATGTTATTAATTTCATGCACAATCCTTGCTTGCAACTCTTCAATATTCTGCGGTCTATTTTGGTAAATTAAATTTTTTACATGACCCCACAAAAAAAAATCAAGTTCCCCTGCGCCCTATCCATCTGCCAGGAAAGGTTTGATTCAGATATTCCCGTACCTCAATTCCAAAATGAGGGGGTGCCCCATCCTGCTGAAACCATATTTCTTCCGCTGGTAGATTTGGGTCGTTATTGTTCGGAAATAATCGACTAACGTCTGGAACAATTGATTCTTGCAAAAGTGTCAAATATCGAGCAGAGTTCAAATTACCGTGTATAAAATAAGGTCCTATGATATGTCCACCAATAATAGCACACCAAACATTTACTTTTTGCGGTCTTTGGGTGTGAATTTGTTCCATCCAATGTGGGTTTTCGTCTGATCAGTACCTACAGTTGTGTCGGTTGACTTGTCCATTCAAACAAAATGTAGATTCGTCGGAAAACAAAATGTGGTTGGCAAAGTTAAAATTTTGGCGTAACTTCTCCATAATAAGTTCACAGAACTCGATTCTGCGATCAAAATCGTCTTCACTCAGTTCTTGCAATAAATGAATTTATATGGACGGAACTTTTCCCGCTTCGTAATCTTTTGAATTGAATATCGACTCATATTGTGATTTAAAGCCAATTGCTGTGCCGAAGTTTTCGGATTTTCCACCACATCCAATATTACATTCAAAGAATTTTCTTCATTTGTAACGGTTACTGGCCTTCCAGTTCTAGGTTTATCCTTGATACCGCCAGTTTCGTGAAAACGATGCAAAGTTTTCGAAACTGTGGATTTGGAGATCGATTCCCGCTCAGGATGCAACTCATTGAACATAATCACCACTTGAGCAAAACTTCGTGTTCTATCACCGTACCCTATCATCATTAAAATTTCGATACGTTCGGTTTCACTTAAACTTGCCATTTTGCACAAAAACTGTTGACACTAAATTACTAATGTTTCAAAACTGTTGACACTGAATGAATGTTTGACATTCGTTGTCCTGGAAACATTTTAAAACAAAAGAATAATACTGCGTTTCTTATGGGCATCTTATCTTATCTTGGGATTCCAAACAATGTTAAAAACATCGCAACCGGTTCTTTTCACACTCACAGATTGTTTTCAAGAGATATTCTACTTTTCATTTATTTTTGTTCTTCATCCAATAGATTTTAAAAACAGTAGCGTTTATTTTTATTTATTTTTTTACCCGGAAACGATTGAGTTTAGGTACATTATGCTTCTCATAAATGTTGCTCAAAATTAAGAGAAGGATTGAAATATCGAATAATATATAGGGTGTTCCATTAAAAAAAAATTAATAATGGTGTGCCACGCCTGTATGACCAACCCTGTATAAATAAAATTATCACCGCCTAGTAGACATTGAAGAACCCAAAAACTTTTGTATAAAACTTTTTTCGACACCTTGTATATTTTCCCGGATAACCGACCGTTTCCAGACTTATCAGCGATCCTGTATATATATATATATATATATATATATATATATATATATATATATATATATATATATATATATATATATATATATATATATATATATAGGTGTCACACCGTCGGTAACTAAAAAAATTAGGCCTGTCTTGATTAAATATTCTGATGGAATCCCTTTTGCAAGTGACTTGGACAAGTTCATTAGACAGGAAATAATAATCAGTTTTTTCTGAAAAAAATTGGGTTTCCTTTTGGAAAAAATGGTATCGTCAAATGATGACAACCAAATATGTTGCACGGTTAAGGTTATAAAAAGTGTACTATATACTAAAATTAATATCTATAGGTTGAAAGAAAAAAAGTTATAGAGATTTAAAGAAAAACATTTGGGTGCCACTGATGACCAGAGAAACGCATAAAACCAAAATATTTTGTGTGGGTAATCAAAAGTCGCGATTCCATAAATTGGCAATATTTAGACAAAGAACCTGAAAGAAATACGGGTTATGTACAGAAAATGTCACAAAAATTATGTTTTACAAAGTCTTAAGTTTCAGCTTCAAGCACCATTGTGCTTTATTTTACTAAAATATTTGCAGAAAAATGATTTAAAATAGACCATTTCTCTGAGAGCCTCGGTGTTTCAATGGTAAGAACGTGTGCCTCTGAACCGAAGGGTACTGGATTCGAACCCAGGGTTCTAAATTCAGTTTTTCAGTACAAACTGAAATATTAACATCAACCAGGTTCTGGCATTGTATTTGAGCAAGTTGAATGTCTGCAATCCGCCCTTCGAAGGGGGCGTAAAGCCGTCGGTCGCGTGTCCATGCGATGTTGGGCACGTTAAAGATCCCTACCCTCCTTACAGAAAGGCAGGGGTTCGGAAAAATTTCCAGGATGGTGAGGTGAAACTGCTCCCTGACGTCGGTGATTGGTCATAGTAGCGGAAATAGGCTGACGTTAAAGAAACAAAACACACACCCTTTCTCTGATAGTTCGGCAGTAGTTTTAGTTATGAAGTATATGGTGCAATGGTCTGTAATTTTTAGTGAATTTTCATAGAAAACGCGAACTTAGCCCCCTAGAACCCACATATGCAGGGTGACGCATTTGTAGGGTGAAGCTGAATATATCCGTTATTATACAAAGCACGAGAAAAAATGGTATACCTTAATTAATAAGCCAGTCTTGAGCTGCATCTAAGAAACATCTTTTAGTACTCACAGGCTGGCCTATAAGTCGTTGGACAAATTTCTTATTTTTTTAGTCGAACACGCCTTATTTTACAGATTTTTTCCATTTTTTATCGAATTATAATGCGTGTTTGTAAGACGAAAAATACATAGTGTTCGTCGTTCTCGAGTTATTTCAATTGGTTGCAAATTTTCACGTTTTTGACGCATATTAAAAAGTATGATACGGCGTTTTTCCCAATAGATAACAGATCACATTAAAATGACGCCTTCAAAGATGCTTTCGTTTATAACGATATTTGTTAATTTTTCAACTTTTTCAAACAATAAAATTATTTTGACGAATTGTGGTACATTATATCTACTATATATATATATATATATATATATATATATATATATATATATATATATATATATATATATATATAATTTGATGCCTACTTTCATAAAAAAAAACATGTAGATATTAAAAACATTTTTATGAAGATTCGCAACCATAACGCATTAGCTGAGTCCAGACTTTAGAATAGCATCAATTTTGGTACAACCTATATGGTAAAAACAATTTACTATAATTTATAAAAATACCTTTATTAGTTGAAAAGTATTAAAATTTTCCGAAAACAATGTTGCAATATTGACCTGATTTTCCTGGCCAACGAAGCTCTTTATTTACAGACCTGCTAAGATATAATTATTCACAAACATCTTTTTGACATAAATTACAAAAAATAAATATTTGCATGAAAACTTATAAACACTTTATTTCACAAGCATTGGCGTTAGTAATTATATTCGAAAATATTTTTTTATAATAACTTATAATATTTATTATTAATTTTCAATATTTCATAAAAATCTTACAGAAAAATATTTTTACGGAAATTTGTTGAAAAACTACATAAAATTTAGTTTTTATGCTTAATCTGTAATTAAAATCGAAAAATATTCGGGACTCAGCAAGTGCGTTATGGTAGTGAATTTTCATAAGAATAATATATAATAGTGATTTAGCCCTATATTAAAATTTATAAAACATTACTTTATTTACTTAGAAACAGTAAAAAATTAGGTAAAGAAAGGCAAGCAAAAACATGATATCTATTATAAATATTTATACAGTAATTTGAATACAAAACTCAAACAAATAAATTGATAAACATGAAATATACTCAACAAAAAATATACTAGAAAATTGAACATAAAAAAATTCCCGTTGTTCATGCATTGAGGGTGATTGTATTCATGCATAAGGAAGAGAATAACCCCCAGGTCGAAGAAGGTTTCTGCCCCCTCACCCAAAAACACAGGGGGTTCTCCTTTTCCTTGTGCATGCATACGCAACTACCTGCAAAGCATAAAGCACAAGAAAAATTTCTTAGGAGAAACCCCCAAGAAACTTACTGGACCTGGGCGAAATGGATGCGGTGCGGGGTAGACAGGGTTAAAAGGAGGTATTGCTGCTAAATGGGAAAACGCAGCTTTTCAAAGTTTGACTAAATATTCTTTTACCATTTTCCGCGCATATTTCCTCCCCGGCCGGCAGCACCATTCATTTTTGGTCCCTTAACTTTCTTGGGGTTTGCTTGCAACAAATTTGTGGCTTGTGCATTAAAGGATGGCTCTTAGCGTGTTTCTGAAAAAAATCTAAAAACCCTCCATGCAGTAAACTGTAAATTTACCGAAGTAACATCCCACAACGTCGCCTATAATACCTTTTTTTAGATAATATCGAATACAGTACTAATGTAAATAAATTCACTTGCTCCTTCACTTCTTTTTTATGTTTATATTACATATATAAGCACAATATAAGTAAATATAAGCGTGGCCCTTAATTGACATCGGGGCTAAACAAACGTAAAAGTAGAGAGGACATTTAGATCGTGTGTTAAGAGCCATAAGTTTGATTAAAAAGCACTTCTAACTGTATTCACACAAAACTTAGTAAAACACGTTTATAAAATCTAATAAAAAACAACTGCTTTAAGATATTATTTGAAATAAACCAATAGGCATACGTTTCGCGGCGATTTCGCAATTCGCGAGTGTATGAACCTAGCTTTGGTCCAAGACTACACTGGACTACGAGGTCTTGATACTTGCGACGAACATTGATGCCCGTGGTACTAAATTTAACACACCGAACTTAACAAATATTGTCTTTCGCACAGAGACAAACTATAAAAAGTCTTACCGTCGATGCCTCTTTATTAGTGAATTTTCTTAATTAAAATGCATTAGCTATTTCCCCCGCTTATACAATAATAATAATGTCTAAGGGGTCCTGTCATGGCTCAATTAAGAAACGTTAAAAACCAAGTGTTAGCACTGCTCTTAGAATATGATTTACTGATATACGGATTTTCTATTTTAGGCAAAAATGTTTTGTTTTTAGTCATTACCTCACAATTTTCATTTATAACCATCGTCAATATTTATTTTCAATATTTATATTCATGTTTTATATATGTTAGGTTAATTAAAAATCAGTTGTAAAATATCAAACGTTGTACACGTTTCCATCTATAACATTTTGTGTTAAATAGAGCGGTCGTGACAACATACTACCTGGTTCCGCACCGAGATGGCGTTCCTGTAGTAAATCTCTCAATGTTCTACATGCGGACATGTTCCAGTAATGTAACTTCCATTGTTTTCTATCTACAATTTATTTAAGAGCATAGCAGTACAGGTGACGTCATTTGTCTTTGTCTAACATTGTAGATATTGAATTACAGAATCTAAAGTGATGTCCAGGATTATTTTAATATTAATTTTGAATAACTTTATTTTTATTTGATCAAAAGATTTGAAAATTGTGACACAGCTACGTCTGTCTATGTTGTTTTTAGTTGTAAATTTTCGTTTCAATCACTTAAAAACTTTGAGAAATATTGCGTTAAAAATATTTTTTCAGTTATCGGTTGGATCCATATATATATATATATATATATACATAAATATATAAATATATAAATATATAAATATATATATATATATATATATATATATATATATATATATATATATATATATATATATATATATATATATATATATATATATATATATATATATATATATATACATATAAACATTTTAACTGACCTTGGAAATGGATTCCAGGGGCCCTAAGTGGTGCTCATTTGAAGAAAGTTTTCGAAAGTCTCACCGTCGATACCTCTCTATTAGTGAATTTTTTTAATGAAAATTCAGTAAAAAGAAAATATAAACAATTTATTCGTTTCACTTTTCACGGAAGTTTTAACCAGTGGAAGTATAGAGAAATATAAGCGAAAAAATATTTATAATTTTATGCCGCGCGCTGTCAGAAATACGAACGTTATTAAAGTGTCACTTTGAAGTTTCATTTGACAATTGTGAAAAAAAAATGTCAACTATTTTTATATTATGAAAATCTAAACTTCCTATTAAATTAGTAATTTTTTGCCGTTTTTTTGCACCAAACATAATTTAGATATATTCTTTTAGTGAATTTTCTTAAAAAAAATTCACTAATGAGGAGATCCCGACTTTCGAATTTTGAAAAAATTTCTTCAAATGAGCGCTATTTAGGACCCCCGGAACCCAAATCCGAGGTCAGTTTCAGACTTTATATGTTTATATATATATATATATATATATATATATATATATATATATATATATATATATATATATATATATATATATATATATATATATATATATATATATATTTATGTGTCAGACCTATAACTTAAAAAATAATGGACCGATTTTGATAAAATTTGGCACATACCTTCCTTTCGCAAGTGGCTTGGATAAATTCGTTATCCAGGAAAATCCGCCGAGGTTTTCCCGAAAAATTTTGTGTTTTCTTTTGAAAAAAATCGAAAAAAATTTATATCTCCAAAATTAACAAAGTAAGGGCAACCAAATTTGATACGCGGGTTTATATCATTATAGGCAAGTTACATACCAAAATTTAGCTCTGTAGGTCAAATAACAAAAAGTTATAGGCATTTAAACAAAAATAAATTGAGGTTTTTCACAAAACTTTAAAGTTGCGATTTAAACGTCAAAATTGGCAACATTTAGGCAAAGAACTTGAATCTAATACGGGCTATGGAAATAAAATGTCTCAAGAATAATGTTTTACAAACCCTGAAGTCTTAGTGTCAACCGTCATTGTCCTTCATTTTAATAAAATGTTTCTAGAAAATTCATTTCAAATAGACCCTTTCTCTGATGCTTGGCAGTAGCCTTAGCTATATAGTTTATCGTTAATAGTAAATAATTTTTGTAGAATTTTCGTAAAAAAAAATCAATACAGCTCAATATATCTGTTATTATGTTATTGCATTTTTGCATTTTCCATCGAAATATAATGCATGTTTGTAAGAACAAAAATTCTGGACGCAGTAAGTGCGTTATGGTAGCGAATTTTAATCAAATGCTTAATATTTGAATAGCTCAATTTGCTATTAACCTATAAGGTTGACCAAAAAACGCGTTTTTTTAATATAAATAAATGATTAAACATTAATTATGACTAAACTAATTACAACGCCCGCTGGAATACCACATTAAAACAAAGCTCCAACAACTGACTCGTTGGTCTATAGGTACGATTTCCGCTTAGAATGCGGGAGCTCCCAGGTTCAAATCCCGGACAAGCCCAAATACCTTTTATTTGCTTTTTTTTAACCGACTTCAAACAAGGACGAGGTTCTCAATTCGCCTGTATGTTTTTTGATGTGTGTTACCTCAGAACTTTTTTCTAGGTGAACCCATTTTGATGATTCTTTTAGTGAATTTTCTTTAAAAAAAACCGCACTAATGAAGAGATTTCGACTTTTGAATTTTGAAAAAATTTCTTCAAATGAGCGCTATTTAGGACCCCTGGAACCCAAATCCGAGGTCGGTTTCAGACTTTATATATATATATATATATATATATATATATATATATATATATATATATATATATATATATATATATATATATATATATATATATATGTTTATATATTTATGTGTCACACCTATAACTAAAAAAATAATGCAACGATTTTGATAAAATTAGGTGACTACCTTCCTTTCGCGAGTGGCTTGGATAAGTTCGTTGGTCAGGAAAATCCGCCCAGGTTTTCCCGGAAAATTTTGTGTTTTCTTTAAAAAAAAAATCGAAAAAAGTTATATATCCGGAATTAACAAAGTAAGGGCAACCAAATTTTATACGCGCGTTAACATCATTATAGGTAAGCTACCTACCAAAATTTAGCTTTGTCAGTTAAAGGACAAAAAAGTTACAGGCATTTCAAGAAAAATAAATTTGGATTTTCCTCAAAACGTCAAAGTCGCTATTTTAAACGTCAAAATTGGTAATATTTAGGCAATGAACCTGAAAATAATATAATCTATGGAAGGAAAATGTCTCAAGAACAATGTTTTACAAAGCCTGAAGTCTTAGTTTTAATCGTCATTGTCCTTCATTTTACTAAAGTATTCCCAAAAAATTCATTTCAAGTAGACCCTTTCTCTGATACTTTGGCAGTAGTGTTGGCTATAGAGTTTATCGGTTAATGGTATATCATTTTTGTCGAATTTTCGTAAAAAATATTCAAAGTCCAATATATCCGTTATTATGCAAGATACGGAAAAAAATTATACATTAATTATAGGGTGTCTTCAGCTACATCTTGAAAAATATTTCCGCAATTACAGGGTGGCCCATAAGTCGTTGGTGATTCAAATTTTCTTTTTTAGGGAATTTTCTTTAAAAAATTCACTAATGGGGAGATCCGTATATATATATATATATATATATATATATATATATATATATATATATATATATATATATATATATATATATATATATATATATATATATATATATATCGTACCGACAACTCAAAAAATAATAGACCGATTTTGATCAAATTTGGTGAGTACCTTCCTTTTGCAAGTGGTTTGGATATGTTTGTTAGCCAGGAAAATCGGACAAGGTTTTCCCGGAAAATTTTGTGTTTTCTTTCTAAAAAAATTTATATCTCCGGAAATAACTAAGTGAGGGCAACCAAATTTGGTACGCGTATTTGTATTATAAAGAGTGAACCATGTACAAAAATTTAAAACGTCAAAATTGGCAATGTCTAGGCAAATAATGTGAACCAAATACGGATTGTGAAATGAAAATGATGCAAGAAGAGTGTTCTGCGAACCCTTATGTTTCAGATACAACCGTCATTGCCCTTCATTTTACTAAAATATTTACAGAAAATTCATTTCAAGTAGACCCTTTCTCCGATGCTTTCTTAAAAAAAATATCCTATTAAAAACATTTTTATGAAAATTCACTACCATAACGTACGTGCTGCGTCCAGAGTTTTTTAGAATAATCACACAATCAGATTGATTATTAGAATGGAGTACAAAAGTTAAAAACAATTTAAAACCTGATCCCTACATGAATTATGGTATTTGATTATAAACGTAAATATTTCCAAAACTAAGGTCTTTAGGTGTGTCATACAAATACGGAAAAAACGACATGCCCTTCACTGTTGAAACACAAAAAATTTCGGGAGGGAGCAAGTGCGTTATGGTAACGAATTTTCATTAAATACTTCAAATTTGAATAACTCAATTTTTGAAAAGCCTAGAAGTTAACCAGTGCAACATACTAATCAAATTCCATCAAAAGAACTTTGTAATTTTTTTAAATACATTTTTTTTCAGGAAAATTATTTTTTTTTTTTTAGAAAAACAGGTCAGTTAATAAACTCATCCACGGTCTTAACAAAATGAAGCCAAGTTCCGTCAAATCAGTTAAGTATTTTACTTCCACATCGTCAATAGGTTTGGAAGTATGGCATCGGGGAAATTTAAAAAAACTTTTTCGCTTAAACGTCGTATAAATTGTCAAAACATCTAGAAAACATGATTTGGTAAAGAAAATGTTTTATGTCTGTCGCTCTGTATGTCTGTCTGTTTGTAGCAATGAGAACTTTAGAACTAATTGAGATATCGTCTTTAAATTTAGTATACAGCTAGCACCCGACAAGCAAACGTAGTGGAAAAATGGGGGATAATCTGGTAAAAATTGACATTTTTTCGTTAAAGGCCGAGTAATATAACGTTTTGCGGTTTGTTTATTAGAACAATTTCAATTTCACCAAACATCTGGTATTTTGTGCTAAAATTAAATTAGGGGTTGAATGTGTGGGGGTAGAATATCGGCGGCAGAAATTCCAATTTTTTTTTGCTAAAACGGCCTAGAAGACCCAACATGGAGAAAACTTGATTCTGAAACCAATTTTTTTGCCTGTCGGTCGGCCTCTCTGTCTGTACATCTGTCTGTTAGTAGGCGCAATAACTTTCGAACGAATTGAGATATCATCTTTAAATTTGGTATCCTATTAGCACCAAACAAAGGAAAGCTTTGAGTTGTTTTGGTGTGAGGTCGCTTCAGAAGCCCCTGATTTCTGAAGCGACCTCACCCCTTCTGAACAACTAAGGGCTGATTTGGTTAAAATTGGTATTTTTTCGTTAAAACTCGAGTAATATAACGTTTCAGAAATTTATGGGTACAGTAATATGAATATTTTTGTTGGGGTCAAGTCATGGACACTAAATTCATTTCATGAGAATGTCTTTCTGGGGTGAATAGATTATCACAGCTATGTGGCAGTTATGATTTAATTTTTTAATTTGCAGCACTATTTTGAGTTATCGCTCGGATACATACATACATACACTATATATATATATATATATATATATATATATATATATATATATATATATATATATATATATATATATATATATATATATATATATATATATATATATATATATATCGCCGCAGTTGAATAACTGGTCTGGCGAATAATTTTCCATGACAACAATCTCTTTTAGTGAATTTTCTTAAAAAAAATTCACTAATGAGGAGATCCCGACTTTTGAATTTTGAAAAAATTTCTTCAAATGAGCGCTATTTAGGCCCTCCAGAAAACATATCCGGGGTCAGTTTCAATTTTTATATGTTTATATATATATATATATATATTTATATTTATATATATATATATATATATATATATATATATATATATATATATATATATATATATATATATATATATATATATGTATCACATCGATAACTCAAAAAATAATGGGCAGATTTTGATTAAATTTGGTGAAAAAATTCCTTTTGCAAATGGCTTGGATGAGTTCGTTAGCCAGGAAAATCTGCCCGGGTTTTCCAAGAAAATTTTGTGTTTTCTTTCGAAAAAAATTTATATCTCCGGAATTAACAAAGTAAGGGCAACGCAGCTTTAAATACTTATAGGTAAGGTACCTACCAAAATTTAGCTATGTAGGTCAAAAGACAAAAAAGTTATAGGCATTTAAAGAAAAATAAATTGGGATTTTCCCCAAAACGTCAAAGTGGCGATTTAAAATGTCAAAATTGGCAACATTTAGGCAAAGAACTTGAATCTAATACGGGCTATAGAAATAAAATGTCTCAAGAAGGATGTTTTACAAACCCTAAAGTCCTAGTTTCAATCGTCATTGTCCTTCATTTTACTAAAATATTCCCAGAAAATTTATTTCAAATAGACCCTGTCTCTGATGCTTGGCAGTAGCCTTATCTATAGAGTTTATCGTTTAATGGTATATAGTTTTTGTCGAATTTTCGTAAAAAATCAATAAAGCTCAATATATCCGTTATTATATTAGATATGAAAAATTTGTGTATATATTAATTATAGGGTGTCTTTTTTAATCTAGCACGCCTTATGTTATTGCATTTTCCATCGAAATATAATGCATGTTTGTAAGAAAAGAAATTCTGGACGCAGCAAGTGCGTTATGGTAGCGAATTTTGATCAAATGTTTCATATTTGAACAGCTCAATTTGCTATTAACCTATAAGGTTGACCAAGAAACGTGTTCTTTTTGGGAACAATTTAAGTTTACTTTTGGAAATTTTTGTACATTTTCACACAATAAAGTTATTTTGATGAAACAAGGCACATTGTTTTTACTATATAGGTTATACTGGTAACCAAATTTGATGCCTGCTTTCTTAAAAAAAAAACACACATATTTGTTATTAAAAACATTTTTATGAAAATTCACTACCATAACGCACTTGCTGCGTCCAGAATTTTTAACCTTTGTTTAAGCTCGGTAATAACCGCAGAGTTTGCAGTTAATTTTTCTCCGCATATTTTCAATTTGCAGACTCCATGCCTCTTCTTCCATCGCCTCAGCCAACCGTCACTCACTGTTAATGTTCCTGAATACTCGGAAAGGGAAAACGGCAACATTTGAGTTAGTAGTAGCACCTTATTCTGAAGAATCGGGCCTGATATGGTCACCCCTTGCTCTCGCTGGCTGGTAAACCACAAGTGCAGGCTTTTGTGGATTTTCACATATTTTGCCGATTTCATTGATTTTTGTTTATATAATGCAGAAGCTAGAACACTTCACCATTCTTCAGGCTTATAGCAACACCAAAACGAGAAGCAACTCCCTATAATGTTCCCCATTGTCTAGATTTTTAATTGCCTTAATTTTGTCTTGCAAGAATACAACACGTTTTCGTTTATAAGCCATGCTTTAAATTGTTTATGTTCTAATTGCTGAGAGTAGATATATATATATATATATATATATATATATATATATATATATATATATATATATATATATATATATATATGTTCAGAAAGATTTCCGCGGTCTTTAATGTGAGACATGCTTGGTTCTCGGGTTAAACCGCGTCCAGAATTTATGGAAACTCGACGTTTCGGCTACTGTTTTGGAGCCATTTTCAAGAGGTAAAGGAAATATGTAAGGACACTCTAAGGCCTCAATCTGCCTACTCCTTAGAGTGATGGACAAAGGTGGGTAAAGGAAATATGTAAGGACACTCTAAGGCCTCAATCTGCCTACTCCTTAGAGTGATGGACAAAGGTGGGTAAAGGAAATATGTAAGGACACTCTAAGGCCTCAAGAGTGTCCTTAGATATTTCCTTTACCCACCTTTGTCCATCACTCTAAGGAGTAGGCAGATTGAGGCCTTAGAGTGTCCTTACATATTTCCTTTACCTCTTGAAAATGGCTCCAAAACAGGAGCCGAAACGTCGAGTTTCCATAAATTCTGGACGCGGTTTAACCCGAGAACCAAGCATGTCTCATATATATATATATATATATATATATATATATATATATATATATATATATATATATATATATATATATATATATATATATATATATATACATACATACATGCATAGCTTATCGATTCAATTGCACACAAATATTATTACTGCCGCGTACCTATAGATTTACAAGCACGTGCGTTCTTGTTGGAACTTGAATAAGCAGTGCGGGGCCTGGTACGATAGTACGTATTAATAAATGGACAGTAAGCATGGTGGTGGGACATTATTCAGAGAATTCATAGAATCAGATAATCGGGTGATAGCTATCGGATTATTTTAAATAAGATGGCGGATTTGAAATAGGTGTTTGTTTCGGTTAACCCGGCATTCCGGTTAATCGAGCTTCGAAAAATTTAGCGTGTACTATACATACAGACATACATACATATATATATATATATATATATATATATATATATATATATATATATATATATATATATATATATATATATAAATTTTAACGCACCTTGGTTTCGGGTGCTAGAGGCGCAAATTCGCCTCCATTTCTAAAAATTTTCAAAAATTTCACCGTCGATACCTCTCTATTAGAGAATTTTTTAAATAAAACTTCGCTAGAAACAGGCTGTGATATTTGAAAAAATTGAGTTACGGCAGCTTGATTTTTTTCAAATTCGGTCACTATTTGAGAGCGCCTCTATATGATATTTTGACTGTTTCAATGAATAATGTAAACGAAGGCGTCTCAGAATCCGCCATTTTAATGGGGCTTCGCTATTTATTTGTATAAACGCCTTATCACAATTTTTGAGAGGTGCCAGAAGCGTAGAATTGAAATAAGTCAAACAATTTTCTTTTTCCAAACAATTATACATCCATGGAAAATCAAAAAATGCAATAATACGAGGGTGGGTCAATAAGTCCGTGACTTTTTGAATAAATCACGGGTTTTTTGACAAAAAATGATTTTATTTCTCAACATAGTCTCCTTTGAGCTTTATACACTTCGTACAACGTTTCTCCAATGTTTTTCTTCCAAAAAATAACATTTGTCGAGGTCCTCAAAAGAGGTATTTGTTTGTGAGATGATTTTGTCATGGGAATGAAATCTCGTTCCGCCGAGCCATTTCTTTAAGTTTGGAAAGAAGAAATAGTCACTCGGGGCTAAATCCGGAGAATAGGGCGGATGAGGTAGCCATTCGTAGGCCAATTTTTGAAATTTCGCCATGAAGACCATACATGTGTGCACCCTTGCATTGTCTTGGTGGAAAATATATTTTTTTTCTTGGCCAAATGCGGTCGTTTTTTCTTCAAATCGTCATTGAATCGGTCCAGTAAGTTCGTATACTATTCGCCATTGATTGTTGTTCCCTTTTGATCAATCAATGTGGATTATACCGCGTGCATCCCAAAAAACGGTCGTTATGACTTTGTTGGCTGACAAACCCGGCTTGGCGTTCTTCGTCGCCGATTCGCACGGAGAAACCCACTGTTTTGACTGTAATTGGTCTCTGTTGTATTGTCGTGAATCCGTGCTTCGTCCACGGTTACGAAACGGTGCAAAACCTCGTGCCTATTGCGACTGAACAACGCCAAACATTCCTTCGAAGTTGTCACACGATAGCGTTTGTGGTTGATTGTGAGCAAACGCGGCACCCATCTTGCGGATAGCTTTCTCATACACAAGTGATCATGCAAAATCGAAACCACTGAGCCATGTGATATGCCTATGGCTTCCACAATCTCCCACTCTTTCAATCTCCGATAGACTAAATTTTTTCAATTGTTTCGGATGTAGCGACCTCAACTGGGCATCCAGAAGGTTCGACGACATTTGTGCATGTACGGCCGCAACGAAATTCAGTAAACCACTTTCTTGCCATGGAAATTGATGGTGCAGCGAGTCCCCATGGTAATTATCAAGCTTAGCCTTGGTTTGAGTGATGGTTTTTTCAGCAAAAAATAATGTTTGATGAGCACACGAATTCACTGTTTTCCATTTTCGTTATAACTCAAGAGGTTGTCAGCTTTAAATGGCTATCTAACACAAACTAAATGACGCAGCTTGTTCAAAATTTGACAGGAGTCAACTGACAGATGCTTATTGACAGGAGCAGTGTTGCCCTTCCTGTGAAGAGGCGAACCTATTGACCCACCCTCGTATAAGGTGTATTCTCTAAAAAACCTGTCACCAGCGACTATTCGCCAGCTTGTTATTGTTAAAAAATAATATTGCAAGATGCCTCTGAAGACACTCTATAATTAATGTATAGAATTTTCTTGTATCTTGAACAATAATGGATTAATTGAGCTTTAGCGTAGAAATGCGACACTCTGTGTATACGTTAAACAGATGCAACCTGCCAGTGACCCCAAATATAAGTTCTAGGGGTCAAGTTTGCACTCTTGAAGTAATATTTTCAAGTTTCAAAAGTCAAGGTCTTCTATATTTGCTAAAAATTATAGTGGGGTAGAGTAGTATTAAGAAAAATCACAAATAGAGCATCTTGCTCATGAAAATTCACTAAACAGCTGTAGCTAAATAAAAGCTTGTAAGCCATTTGGATCTAAACGGGTGAATACTAGTGGAATTTAAAAACTCTCTAAAGTATACCTTTATGAGAAAGTATTAATGCTTTCTATTTTCAGCTTAAACATAGCTTACTGCTTGCGAAATACATGTCAATTTTTAGGAGCTACATATTTAAGAAGCTGAAACATACAATCTGTCGTTTGAAAAGGCAGGTTTCCCCTCAGTTACATAGAAAATGAAATAATGATGCTGTGATTAAGTCTTGAATGACAAGGTCCTTCCAGGGCCCACGCTTCACTTATATTAAATGGGGTAATCACCATAATCTACAGAATGCATCACCATTTGAGGCTAAAATTTACGACGTCTTGTGGCTAAATGAAAAGACCCACGCTTGTATTACGGCCTATGATTTTTCATTGGCGGTTTTTTAATGTACGACGTCGTTAATTTTCTTTAAAAGAATCAGGGGTGGCGTTAGTAAGACGTCGTCAATTAGTAATTCAAAGCAAACTGGCTCGTTAATTGAACTGGCAGGAGTCAACCAAATGATTTCTAAATGTGCTGACGTTATGTCAACTGCTATTAAAATTAGAAAGCAAAAAAATCGATTCATTCTAATATTTCTTATTCGAGCATCAACCCTACGTTTTAAGGTAACTGAAAAATAACAAATGTTCTGAGATGGCAAGACTTTCATAGTAGCGAATTTTCATAAATAATTTTTGAACTTGTGTCGCAATTTATTAATTAACATAAAAATAGATGTAACCTCTGACTGATGTGGCCAATATATTTGCTAAAGCTATTTATAGAAGAAAAACATATGTCAAGTCCAATTAAACATTGTAAATCATTTTAAAGTCTTCCGCTCACACAACACAAACATAAGCGTGCGCGCTCAGGCAGACACACACACAGACACACACACACCCTTATATATATATATATATATATATATATATATATATATATATATATATATATATATATATATATATATATATATATATATATATAGTTAGTGACCGCAGAGAAGTGTGCACCAGATGTAAACGAAATATATTTTTTTATTTTTCAAACAAAATTTCTACTTGTTAATTTGTACCTGTTGGAATACCCACGTAACCCCTATCAGATATACCAAGTGATTTTTCGGTAATTAAAAACTTGCATCTTTTGAAAGCGGAACAATACAAAATTCACTATTTTCCAGAAAGCGAAATCGCGAGATAACAATAGCCAACTCATACAATGTATATAAGAAGTACAGATCCCGATTCAACACCCAAGGTCGCTGACGAATGGGTTAATTAAAAGCAGCGCAATAAGAAGAATAGACTATTCATAAATGGGTAAACAACTAGACCTTCAATTCAGCAACCAGCCACCTGCTAGGATCACCTTCAAGACTGCAACTTAGGTGGAAACCGCCTCTCGGTCCACGCCCCACCAGAGACTATATATGGAAGTTACCAGACCACGGACGGACATTCCTACATTGTTATTGCTTGAGTCTCTTTTAAATTGTCATAATTTATATTTATCATTTTTTATTATTATTCATAAGTATTTTATGTAACTATAATCAATAAATTCTTTTAAAAAGTCAAGTGTGTTAACAAGAAAGTTAACTGGCGCAGTCGCAACGGATAGTGCTGAAGAACCAAAAGTATATTGATTCTTTGCGTTTCAACGCTTAACAGCCAAAGAACCGATCAAGAGAGACGTCATGAAGACAGCAGCAATAGCATCGATTCTGTAAGTTGTTTGCTTCCTTTATTTCCTATATATATATATATATATATATATATATATATATGTATATATACACTGTATTTCCTCATATATTGATAGTTTTATATGTCTGATAGCGATATTGATAATTTAGAACATTTGGAATATAGATTAAGAAATATTAGTATTGGCGAAATTGATATTGTAGAACAACCCGATATAAATAATTCTAGAAACAATTTAAATATGGCAAATCAATTCCAAGAGTTTTACCTTAAAGCAATCCCCGAATTTAACGGACAACCTGAAAATGTAGGGAACTTCTTAAAAGCTTGTGATCTAGTAATGAACCAATTCTATGATGCAGATAATCCAAATTTATATCTAAACCATTTTCTATTAAATTATATTCAAACGAAACTAATTGCACAAGCCAGGTTAATTATTAACACTAAAATTATAAACACATGGGTAGACTTAAGACGGGCAATTGTTGAGAACTTCACCGACCAGCGAGATGAAATTAGCTTACTAGGCGAATTATTAACATTGAAACAGAGACATAACGAGGATGCCTTAGCGTTCAGTAATCGTTGCAGACACATTGAACAATTACTCATCTCTAATTTAATATCTAATGAACGTAACGAGGGAATTTTAGGATTAAAACAAAACATGTACAGACAACAGACACTGAAAGCGTTTATCGGTGGATTAAAAAACCCCCTCGGTATGGTGGTCAGATCCACTCGACCGGACAGCATAGAACAAGCTTTAAAATTTATATTTTCCGAGGAAAATTATGAATATAGGGACAGATTAATACAACGGTCAAATTTCAACAATAATAACAATAACAGGCACGACAAACAACAAAAACCAGTTTTCCAAAGAAATACCCCAAATTTTAATAATATTCAATTTCAAAAACCCTTCCAACAACAAAATTATCGTGCACCCTTTAACCATAATTCAAACAGACCCCAAATGTCTCACCCACAATTTCAGGGAAACCCTTCAAATCAATTCTCAATGAGAAGACCGACGTACAACCCTAATGACAATACTAGAAGATATCCACAAGCTATGGATGTCGGCAGTAACAACACGAGACATACTAATTTCAGCCGACAACAACCCTCACAAAATAGACGAAACAATTTTCCTTCCAACAATTTTCAAAAAAGACAAAATTTCATACCAGAAGAGATAAACTATAACGAAACGAATAATTCTTTTCCTTTCAATGAATTAGAAAGAAGACAACATTTCTTACCAGAAGAATTAAATTATGACGCAACATATAATGAACAATCACCCTCCGAATTATACGATGCACAGCATCAAAATTTTCCGATAGCAGGGAGCTCAAAAACAGAACCGTAATAGATATTAATAATTTTAACACAATATCCCAATTACCCTACGTAATAATAAAAGAACTACCCGGAAAAATACTGCTCGACTCCGGTAGTACTAAGAGCCTTTTAAAACCGTCCATAGCATATAACAACTTTTATAATAAGATTTACAATCACCCGTTTTTAATTAAAAGTGCTCATGGTTATTCTAGCCATAATAATCGAGCCAGAATAATTTTAAACTCACTAACGGACAGTGAGCAAGAGTTTTGCCTATTTGAATTTAACAAAAATTTCGTAGCTCTTATTGGAATTGACTTTTTGATAAAAAATCAAGCGAACATTGATTTTAAAAACCAGAGACTCAATTTAAAAAATCGAAGCATTAAGATAAACTTCCCTGATACAAGGGATCATGAAGATAAGATGGGTAGTAATAGTAGTAGCAATAACAATCGGATAAGTAGGCTCATCAAAGCAAATGATGAAATGAATCACCTTAACGTAAATAATACAATAGACAAAAGCATTATTGCACTTGAACTCGAACTAGGAAAGCGTAATCAGCCATTAAATGATGACGATAGAAGGTTACAAAGAGTAAATGACATAACAGAAATGTTCACCCACAATAAAGGTAAACGGGATCAAGTTTCATTAAACACATATGAATATCGTCGAAATAAAAATGTGAGTGATACGAGGACGATACAAAAAGATATAACAGAGCAAATTCAAAATAAAGCAAATAGGATATTAAATAATTCTTACGATCACCAGAATTATAATAATAATTATACGGGGAGTGTACAAAAAAATATTACAGATAAAATTAGGTTAAATGTCTTGCACAAGCCTCGACAAGAAGCGAGCAATGCAGACAGTATAATGAAATATGTATATTCAATGTGTAAAGAACACAATAAAATCGACCAACCCGTTAAAATCGAAGAGTTTATCCCAAATACAAAACCACCTTGTTACAGGGCGGTTATTCCGAACAAAATAAAATATACAGGCACCACGCAAAATGATAAGTTAAGTAATAATTTAATTCAGGTACAGGACGACTATCGGCAAATAGGTAAGGAACAAATTTCACAAATAATAAAATCAAAAATCAATAACGAAAAGATATTCTCACACGATAAGGTTTACAAGCCGGAAATAAATCCCGTAAATAATGAAACTCAATCAAGATTAAATAATATAAATAAACAAGAGAAAATCATACATATAAACGACAATGAAATTAACGACGCAATCGGATTAATTCACGGAAGTAAATTAAATCACATAAATGCTAAAGAAACATATTTAAGGATGAAAACTAAATTTAATTTTCCAAAAATGAAACAAAAAATAAAAGCTTTTATTAGAGCTTGCCAATATTGCAATAACGAAAAAAATAACTCGTTCCAACTAAATAGATTAAACAAACAGTACGATTATATCACCTAGCTAAGTCGAACCTAGATATTCGGATAATCGACAAACCAGACATGACGTAAGAAACGGACTAATAAAGCCATAATACTAAACGACAAACTTGACACACAGACGATCACCAATTTAAATAACGTTCACCTTGCAGGTTCATTCTCTTCACCAGAGTAAAACCACAATTAGAAGACCTAACAGACAATCCAGGCATACTGCCACGCAAACTGGGACAAGCCTTTTCAGAAAACGATAAATGGAGAATGATTCATATACATGACCTAAGACAACTATACGACGACTTTAACAGACTAAAAACTTACTTTAACAACATAATAAGCGTAATGAATGCAGAATACAAGTTAGAATACAAAAATTTTATTTTAACAATCAATTTCACCATCAGCAATATTGAAGACACATTTTATCGAATATTTCCAAGAACGATTAGGAACAAAAGAGGTATAATAAACGGACTAGGATCGATATTCAAATCAATAACTGGGAACTTAGATGCAGATGACGGCAACAGAATATATAAAGCTCTTGAAATTTTGAGGAAAGATCAAAATCAAGTACATCAACTTTTTAGTTCACAGACATCCCTAATGATAGATGCTATAACAGAGTTCAATAAAACAATAGACAACCTGAACCATAACCAAGAAGCCATAGTAGCGAGAATAAACGATTTGGAATATACAATAGATAGTCTAAAAAGCGACCAACTAACAAATTTTCATAGAGTAAAACATTTGGAATTACTCACTCAAATCAGTTATTTGTTAAATAATGTACTAAACATGATATTAACAACAGAAAATGCAATTACTTTTTCAAAATTGAACACGTATCATACGTCAATACTGAAACCAAAATTTATATCAAAAGAATTAGAAAATATTGAAAACCATATCTCAAAATCAAGATTAATAACAAAATCCGACATTTCACTTTATGAAAAAATATTTAACATAAAAACCGTTCAAATTGATTTTAAAATTATATTCCAAATAGATATACCCTTAGTAGACAAATCAGATTATATTTATTATCAATTGTATGCATTACCAGTCCCTAAAAATCCATATACCTTCAGAATGATTGTCCCTAGAACCAAGTACCTAATCCTTAGCAGCAAACACTACGCTTACAGAAACGAAAAGTGTAGGAATCTAAAAGACCAGACATACTTTTGTGAAAATGACAACCCGACAGCACTTAACGAAAACAACCCATGCGAAATTAAACTGATCAACTTCCAGAAACCGATAAACAATTGCAAGCAAGAACTTGTCAAAATAACAAAAACAACAGTCTCTAAATATGGCAATACCCAATACATAATAGTGGCACCCGAAGAAACGAAAATCAAACTTAGCTGCGAAGAAAATGAAGAAACCAAAATAATCAGCGGAACAAAACTGGCGACTCTGAAACCCAAATGCCAACTTATCATCAATAACGAAAGATTTAGTTCAGTACAAATGGCATCGGAAACACAACAATCGTTCAATCTCCCAAACATCGAATTGGTAACAAATAAAGCACCCATATTCCCAGACAAATTACCAGAACTAAAATTAGAAAATGTCCAACTGCACGACTTGAACAATATCAAATCCCAGTTACAATCCATCAATGGCAAAATTCCAGGAACCATCGATTTGCCCATATACCACCCTAGTGTATGGACAATTATACTATACCTTGTGATAATAATAACAATAATCACAATAACTGCAAGATACTTCTGGCAAAAATCAAAAACGAAAACTGCTGACTCCAAACCAATTACTGGATTCCCGATGACTATTCGGAACGAACCATAGGCTTCGTTCTCTAAAGGATGGAGGAGATAACAATAGCCAACTCATACAATGTATATAAGAAGTACAGATCCCGATTCAACACCCAAGGTCGCTGACGAATGGGTTAATTAAAAGCAGCGCAATAAGAAGAATAGACTATTCATAAATGGGTAAACAACTAGACCTTCAATTCAGCAACCAGCCACCTGCTAGGATCACCTTCAAGACTGCAACTTAGGTGGAAACCGCCTCTCGGTCCACGCCCCACCAGAGACTATATATGGAAGTTACCAGACCACGGACGGACATTCCTACATTGTTATTGCTTGAGTCTCTTTTAAATTGTCATAATTTATATTTATCATTTTTTATTATTATTCATAAGTATTTTATGTAACTATAATCAATAAATTCTTTTAAAAAGTCAAGTGTGTTAACAAGAAAGTTAACTCGCGGTAGTGTCTTACTTATAGCAACAACAATAACAATTGACATACCAAGAATTATTTTTTAAAGTTTTGTTTTCGCAAACTAAAGATCCAACATTTGAAAAACAATAAAAACTGTAAATTGGTCCCCTGAATCGTTTAGTTCATTTTCGTAGAAAAAAATCACTAATTAGGAGACGGCCACTTTCGAATTTTGAAAAACTTTCTTCGAATGAGCGCGAACAAGGCACCCTAAAATACATATCTGGGGTCAGTTTCAACGAAATTTTTATAATATAAACCTGAGCACCTAATTTCGTTGCCATAGCTTTGCTATTTCCGAAGATATACAAAATGTCCGGAGAAACCTACAATTTTCTAGAAAAAACTGGTCCGATTTTCCTAGCTGACAAACTTTTCCAAACCACTTTCAAAAGAAAGGTTACCCACCAAATTTGAATAAAATTGAGTTCTTGCTGTGATATATTTTATTTATTGATTGAGTGATTGATTGATTTATTTACTTATTTGTGTATTAATTTTAATTTAATTTTACATTGTGCCATACAAAAAAGCTTACGCTTGTGCTTATATGAAAAGCAATTTTGTTAAACTCCAAACGTCCAGTTGCCAAATTATATCATGAACAGTCACTAAACATTCTGATATATATATATATATATATATATATATATATATATATATATATATATATATATATATATATATATATATATATATATACTGTATAAACATGGCGCCGGGTGTGGTAGCTTTGTCTGACGCTGCTCCTAAATTTGCGAATAAATGTCGGAAGTGCAAAAAGAAAATTGTCAAAGGTGTGATATGTGAGTCATGTGATAGTTTGATACATTTTAAGTGTGCAAACGTGTCGGAAGAAAGTGAGGAAAGTGCGAAATTTAGGTGTTCAGACTGTGCAAGTAATAATGTAAAAAATATGGATGACTCTCAGGAATCATTTGAAACAATAATTGGCAATGACGATCGTGACTCACAGTCCGTAAGTTATTTTCATGAAATGTATAACAATATATTGACAGAGAATAAACTTCTCAAAAAGATTATACAAGAGAAGGAAGAGAAAGAAAAGTTATTATATTTTAAAATTTCAACACTGGAAAATGAAAGAACCATTAAAGACATCTCTCGTAAAGAACAATCAGCTGCCAGCATCGGCAAGAGAAAATATGATATTTCAACTTCAGTCCGAAATATTGATACCAGAGTCAATGATTCACCAAAAGAAACCTATCAGGAGCCGACAAATCGTGGGTATTTAATATCCAGAGTACATTCACCTTTTGATAAAGAAGATGATATGGGACTACCAAAAAGCAGCTATTCAGAGATAACAGGGACACAGTCAGCTGAGATAACAAATAAAACATCAGACATAAACAATGGACAGGGGCGTAGACTGTCTTCTTCTGTGTATAATAGATATAAAAGAAAACCAGTTATTGGGACTAACAAAACCTATAAAAGCATTAAAACATTACCTCAAATGGGTCACATTCATGTTTCTCGCTTGAGCCACGAAACACAGTCGGAGGACATATTGGCGCACCTTGCACAAACGGCACCAGGAATCACAGTTAGTTGCGAAGAAGTCACAAGAAATAATCACTCTGTCTCATTCAGAGTTACTTATCCTATAGAGTTAACCAGTGAAGTATACGAACCTGAGATCTGGCCAGAAGGCGCTGCCATCAGAAGGTATTATTTCAAAAATAGTTCAAATTTTTACCAGGAGGCCTCATCACGCAATCTAGTTCCAAAGTGAAGCTTGGCAAAACAATAAAAGCTTTGCATTACAATATTCAAAACTTGACGAGCAAAGTCAACGCTTTGGAGTTATTTATCAGGGAAGTTGCTGCCATGTTTCTGTGTTTCACGGAGCATTGGTGCTTGTCGTCTATGGATGGTGTTTGTATAGATGGCTACACCAGTGTCTCCAGTTATTGCCGTCAGAGACATATCCATGGTGGTTCCAGTATTTTCGTTAAAGACGAGATTATACAATATTGTAAGCCTCTTAGTTATGTTCGTGTACTTTCTGCAGATTTTGTATTTGAGTGTTCCGGTATCAGTTTCAATAATTGTACGGGAATATTTGTAATCTATAGATTAGGTAACAGTGACTATCAGCTATTTAATGACAAACTAGATAAGCTACTGAGGTTTGCTTATAGCAAGTTTACGAATATAGTAATATGTGGCGATTTTAATTTAGACTACAGTAAAAACGAAAGGAACAATAAACTATTTAATGACTTAATTTTCTCAAACCAGCTAGTAAACTTGGTAGTTGAACCTACACGAATATTTAAAAGCAAGTCGGGTGTTAGCTGCAGCATGATTGATTATGTAATAACTAACATAAAAAAAGATGTAAAGTGTAAAGTTATTGATCCGGGTCTGTCAGATCATACGGCACAGGTCATGCAGTGGTCTGAACAAATAAAAAATCCCAGCGAGTCAGATTTTCTAACAAGATTATGCCGTCGGTTTACTTATGATGCTTTTACAGAATTTAAAACTATTTTTGGAGCTCAATACATATCCTTCGAGGATACCGACTGTCAAAATATTGATGACTTGTTCGATGTATTTTTCGAGCATTTTTCCTATTGTTACAATGTTGCGTTTCCTGAAAAGTCCCAGAAAATTTATAGTGGAGCAAAAAAATATGACTTTAGGGCACCAAATGAGTTGAAAATTGCGTTTAAGAACTTAAAATTCTTTAACTATTATAGAAGATTATATCCTAGTGACGATAATAATAATAAGTACAAGGTAATGAAAAAACAACTTGACCTTAAACTTAAACAAGAAAAACATAATTATTATGCTGGTATCATTTCACAGTCTGATAACAAAAATAAGACACTTTGGCAACTTGTAAATACACGTTTAAATAGAATACCTAAAACCAAAACAGAGATTAAACTAAAAATAAATAACGAAATAATTACTGACAAGCGTTTAATATCAAACTCATTTGCAAAGTACTTTGCCTGTGGAGTAGAAGAAAAATTGACTGCTCATTTTGGTGTTCTTAACTATAAAGAGTGTACAACCTCCATAATGGTGCGCGATAGTTTTTATTTTTATCCAGTGACGGACACTGAAATAACAAACGTTATTCATAGACTTAAAACTAAAAGATCCACTGGCTTAGATGATATTGCAGTCACTGTTATTAAACAACTTTCCGAATTGATATCGCCTTATCTAACGGTAATCATGAATACCTCGCTTAAGTTAGGCCAGTTTCCCTCGAAATTGAAAAATGCGAAAGGGGTACCAGTATATAAAAAAGACGATCCGTTCTCGGTGGAAAACTACCGATCTGTAATGGTACTGAGTCCGTTTTCCAAAATCATGGAAAGAATTATGCATAACAGGATAACGGACTTCCTAAGAAAAAATAACGTGTTGTCTCCTAGTCAGTATGGTTTCCGCGAGGGATATTCCACCGAACAGGCCTGCGCGGATATGGTGCAGCATATTGCGGATTGTATTGATAGAAAGCATCACACCGTGGGCATATTTTTTGACATGTCTCGCGCTTTTGATACAATTAATTGTACTTTCCTCGAAAGAAAATTAAATGCGGTCGGACTTAGGGGACCTGTTAGTGATTGGCTTGTGTCGTTTGTAAGAGACAGGCGATTAGTAGTCTCAGTGGACGGTGTCAGATCTGATGAGTATGAAATAAAGCTGGGCGCTCCGCAGGGAAGCGTCCTGGGGCCGCTTATGTTTATGTTGTACGTAAATGATCTTCCCAACTATCTGACAGGTGGGAGGTTGTTTATGTACGCTGATGACATAGCAATCGTAGTTTCGGATCCGGTATTGTCCGATGCTATGCGTAAGGTTAATAGTATTTTGTCGCACTTCGGTCAGTGGTGCTGCAGCAATCACCTGATTGTAAATAGTTCTAAGACAGTTTGTGTAGAGTTTATGGGAAGATGTCGAGAGCCTTCTATTGATAATAATTTTCATTTTAATTATAACTATATTGCCTTAAGTACCTCCACCAACTTTTTAGGTTGCATTTTAGATAATAGGCTCTCATGGGAGACCCAGATAGAAGGAATATCAAACAAATTGGGTAAGGCCTATTTTTGCATCATGAAACTGAAGAACACCTTAAATGCAATTTCTCTAATTAATGTGTATTTTGCTTTAGTTTATAGTGTGCTGGCATACAACATAATAGTGTGGGGTCATGCAAATGATATACATAGGGTTTTCGTATGCCAGAAACGAGTAATCCGCCTGATTTTTGGACTACAACAAAAAGAATCATGCAGGAGTACTTTTAAAACAAAAAAACTGTTGACTGTCACGGGGGTGTATTTGTATAAACTCCTGAGTTTCACATATGCACGTAGGAACAGGTTTACTAAAAATAGTGCAATTCACAGCTACACTGCCCGGGCAAGAAATGACATCCACTTGCCAAATTACCAGTATATGGCATACAAGAAATCACCTGTGTATGCTGGCTGTTTTTATTTTAATATGCTTCCTCAGGAGATTAAGGCTGCGGATACACTTAGCTGCTTTAAACATAGATTGAAATTATTTTTGGTTGAAAATTCTTTTTATCATATCAGTGAATTTACTGAAAGGTGTACAGGCCCTGAGCAACGGAGAGAATGACCGTTGTAACTGTAAATTTAGGTTTAATGTAAAATGATTGTATATTTTTGTAGTTGGTTTTGTATGTAAGGTGCTGTTGTTATTTTTTTGACTTCTGTTTTTGTATATATTTAAGACTGACATTTTAGGTTTTTCTAATTCTTTGACGTGCCTGTAGTATGTATGTACTTGAAATTAACAAAATCGGTCCAGTTGTTCTCAAGTGATGCGCAGACCAACGAACAGCATTTCAATTTCATTTTATATTATATGTATATATATATATATATATATATATATATATATATATATATATATATATATATATATATATATATATATATAAAAGTATGATTATTATTATTAATTTATGACAGTGTACTGTATATAGTTCACCGTTTTATGGTTATTAGTTAAAGAAATTTTCCAAATGTCTCAGTCGTGATATCGTCATAAGCGAAATTTTTTTATGCAAATTCATTAAAAAAAATTATATGCTAATTTTCTAAAAAATAGTACTTCTACAAAAATTGGTAAACAATTTTTATTAAAAAAATTCCAATATTTTGTTTTCGAAAATTTTCGTAAACAATAGTTTTTCTCGAAAATTCATTACCTAAAACATTATTTTTCACGAATTCCTTCAAAAATGTTGCATCAAAACTTCGCCTAAATATCTTTCACACAAAAATTTGAAACAAAATTTTCTTTCAAGAAAATTACAAACATTTTTTTTTCTAGGAAATTTCGATGAAAATTTTAAGAAAATTTGCTATTTCAAGAACATTTTGTACATGAAAATTCGCTGATGAAATAAATTGAAATTTATACAATCTGATCTAATAACAGACGTAATACTTCTTTTGCGAGTCCACCAAGAAAATTTATTTTGCCTGACGATGCTGTAAAAAGCAAAACCGGTTACAGAGAAGAAAACAAGCACTTGTGAAGCCACAGGAATAGTCTATGCGGCTGTATTCACTATGGAATGGTTTAACCAAGTTAGAAAAATGAAAACAACCTGATCTGCTATTAAAATTTGAACTAAGTCGTAAGAGTTCCTATCTCATTAATAAATTATTTTTATAAAAAGTCGGCAAAGATTCAGTGGAATTACATAATGTGATCACATAACGTTGAAAAATGAATAAAATGAAATAAAAAAGGATAATTGACACCCCTAGGTTTGAACCAGCGTCATCGCCAAGTTAATAAGATTGGACGAACGTCGATCATTGCCTGGCTAACTTAGTTAGACGAGAATAAGATAAATTAGTTATAACGAACGTGTTATAAGTCTAATGTAAACTTATGTTCTAGCATAACAAATTGGAACGAAATTTCATTTCATGGCGGTAAATCTAATTTCTATTTTATAGGACAAAACTCTGCATATATTTGTTTTTAAGAATTGTGTCATATATCATTTTTAACAGCACCTGTATGGAAGTAAAAAGAGCTGCATAAAATACATGTCCAACTAGATGAAATCAACGTGGGAATTTTATCTTCCTGATAACAATACCGAAGATGTGTAAGTTCACAAAAGTTTCAATCGCGAATAATTTAATCAGACCATAAGATAAATAAATAGCCCAAAACTTCTAGAACTTACAAAAGATGCATATATTTTTCGATATATAAGACGGCTCGCGGGTGGAGTGAAAATAACTAAGTTTTCATCCTTTAAAGTTTCTGACTTGATTTCGTTTTTTTGCATACCGACTTCCGTTTCTATTAATATTCCGAAAGACACTACTCAAACCACATCACCGCCGTCACTACGCACATGTGCATCCTGTGGTGAGAAATATTTTACTAATAATATATTTTTGTTTTGTTTCTTTTTTTTATGTCATATGATATTCTCGAAACTTATTCACATATTTAATAATTTACCTTACGCTGCTGATTCAGTTACACAGGTGTTCCCCCGTTTTCTTCTCTTAAACCGATCGCTTGCAGAGTTTTATTAGCCGTTTTGTTTGTTTTCGTAGCTTGCCCACGTATTTGTTAATTATCCGAAATATGTTCTTGCTTTATTTGTATTACATCTCGTTCCAGCTAGATTTATTTTGTTTATATAAGTAAATAATTACTTTTACTAGCCGAGAGACTCCAAGCTTCCCGGTTCCTCTAATAGAAACCCATTAGGTATCTCCACCTGAGGAATTAGTTTACGATATTAAACAGTTTACGATATTTCTTCCCCAACTTGACCCACTGGGTGGCCAAGGAGACGGGATATTGTAAAATATCGACAATTCCGTGTAAATAACCTAAATGGAACCCCCAAGGGTGCTAATCGGCTGCAACAAAAGTAATCCCGCGGCAAAGAAAAAAATCTCATGCATCAGCAAAGCGGAATTTCATTTATCATACCTTTTTTTCTATCAACCCTGGTGAGAACCTTTAAAGCATAGATAAACTTAACTTCGTCCTATACAAACCCTGAATACATGTGTACATAATTTTATCCAATAAATATTTATTTTATATACATATTTCTTGTCTAGCTAAAGTAAGTTTCCTCTTCAAGAAAATCTGACCCCTGAAAAATAAACATTTCCTACAGAATCTACGTACGTAGCCTGCTTCCACAGGGTGGTCCGCCTTCAAATTACTCCGCTACTTTGGAGCTTCCACTTTTCACCCAAACCTTCAATATATTTTTTAGAAAGTGGTGGCGCTCGAGCTTATTTTATTTATTTTTCTGACCGACCACTCCACCCTTCGGAAGCAGACCGTTACAAAGTAATGCATACTTCCAATCAATGGAGTTTTGGCAAAATTTATATTAAATTAGCACTAAAAATACTCAATAGGGCCCGCTTGTAAGTTGAATTATTTAATTATGTTTTCAGTTACTTTTTTAGCAACTAAATAATTGAATACTGGTCCTGTCAATTCTCGCAGAACATATATATATATATATATATATATATATATATATATATATATATATATATATATATATATATATATATATATATATATATAACTCTCAATTATTGAGAATCTAAAATTTGTTCTATTCTGTGTCAATTTTTCGTTTCATAGAACAAGTTTCATTTTTTTTTCAATTATAAATGATAATTCTAAATAAATTCCTATATTTTCTGTACCTAATGTGTTAAACATAGGTCAGCGAATGTGAAGTGGGAGAAAAAAATGTCATTTAAGGTTACAATGACGAAGAAAACTTAATTCGAGGCGCGGGTGTTGTTCCCATTTTTTTAATATTAATAAAATTTATAGGTAAGTTTGCACCTTAGCGCAATGTTTTTTTTAAATTCGGAAACATGCTTAGTGGAACCCCTTTATGCATTGACCATCAGAAAAGTGCTGTGATCTCAACTCCACAATACAGTTCAGAGACCTAAAGCAAATTTACGTGCTGCGCAGGATAAACATGATGAAAGAAGCTAAAAATGCAAACTGTAAAAAACTCACCTTACAGGAGTCCACAGAAAGGAGACACTCCTTACCAACCGATCCTGGCCACCAACCCATCATAACGCTTCTCCATGATAAACTTACACTTTGCCCAATTAAAAAAAAACGCCAAATAATAATGTAAACTGATCCGTTATTAGAATTAAATAAACAAAACCTATATCTGAAACTACTGCCAAAGCATCAACTAAAGGGTCTATTTCAAATTAATTTTCTGTAAATAAATAAGTTTTGTGAAGCTATCTCACCTTAGTATTGCAATATCTTCAATAAAAGTAGCAAGTGTTGTGTTACCTGACTCTGGTATATCTGTTGTGCTGATTAAGTACAGTAGTGGTCCCAACACGCTCTCTTGTGGTACGCCAGATTCTATGGGATATAGACCTGATATCTGTTTCACAGAAAAGTAACGATCTGACAAGTAGGATTTTAGTATGGCTGTGGTAGAAGATTCTTGATCTTGTATAAGAGTTCAGTGTGCCATACTTTATCGAATGCTTGAGAGGAATCTAAAAACACTGCACTACAAAATTCGTTGTTTTCAAGACTAGTTGATATTCTGTTGACTATTCGGTGAATTTGCTGGAGTGTGAAGTGATGTTCTCTAAAGCCCAGTTGGTGTCTTGGTATTATATTATGCAGGTTAACATCTTTCCTTAGCCTCTTCAGCAATAGTCTTTCAGCTGTTTTGCCTAGTATGGATAGCAAGCTTATAGGTCGATAAGATGAAACCTCATGTTCAGGTTTGCCTTGCTGAGCTATCATAATAATCAAGGCGTATTTCCATCAGGCTGGGAAATAGGATAGGTTCATTATACGATTGTAGATTGTGGTCAACAAAGAAATTACTTTTGCAGGAAGCTATTAAAGAAGTTTTTCTGCGATAAGGTCGTAACTAGGAGCTTTTTTGGCCTTTAGTTTCTTGATTTCGGCTTTTATTTCTTTCTTTGTAAATTGATTACCTGGAAGTGACATTTGACACGACACGTTTATGAAGGACTTTATTTCTCTGTAACATATTGTTGAATCGTTTTCATTTGGTTTGAAAACTTCAGTCAGGTGATCTGCGAAAGCGTTCGCTTTATCCTGACTTGAGCACGTCCATTCTCCGTTTGACTTTTTTATGGGAGACACTCTCACTAGAGGACTTTTGAAGTTATTTGTAGCTTTCCAGATGTCATGATCATCGCTATTGTTGATATCTTAAATCTATTGACTGAAATTTGAGTTTGTAAGATTTTGAAGAGTCTTATGAAGTTTTCGGGCTAATCGGTTATAATATAATTTATCAGTAGGATTACGTGTTCGTTGCCATCTTCCTCTAGCTTGACGTTTTTCTGCAATCAGTTGTCGCACTTGCAGGGGTATCTGGTTCACTGATAAGTTATTGTCTGTAACTGACGGGGTGCTTTTCCAGGCTGCTTCTTGGATCAGCTCAGTAAAATAGTTTACAGTATCATAAAGTTCATTCGGTTGCTTTACAGCCAGATTTAAATTTATAGTATTTTCAATATATCACTGGTATGATTCCCAATTAGTTCTAGAGGCCGTTAATGTAGCATTTCGTTCCTTTTTTATCACTGTAGTGCTTAAAGTGGCTACCACTGGTGTATGATCAGACGATAAAGCTGGAGGTGTTTCTACGCTTATATAACTGTTTGCAACTTCACTTGCCAAAAAAGTCGAGTTCGTCAGGTATTATGTTTGTATTTGTTGGCCAATATGTAGGCTTGGCCGTTGATACCACATTAAATTGTTTAACCATTATTGCTTTTAATATATTGCGACGTTTGGGTGTTATTAGTCTACAGCCCCAGTAAGTGTGCTTCGCATTCCAGTCCCCTCCAACAATATTTGTATTGGTCTTCGCTTAGTGCGTGTCTTGGTGGAGAATATAGTGCCGATGAATCAAAACTCCAGGTTTCTGTATACACCTTAATAGTTGTTGCTTGAAATTCAGTCGTTACGTGCGGGGGTAGGACGTCATTTTTAATGTTGCTTCTGATTAGTACTGCAGTACCTCCGTGTGCGGTGCCATCTGGATGATTTCTAGCGTATGTAGAGAAGAGCCATATGCGGCATACTGACTTATTTGTGAAGTGGGTTTCAGAGACCAGTATTATATCTATTTTGTTAATGTTGACAAATGTTATTAGTTCTTGTTTGCGACTAGTTAGTCCGTTGGCATTCCATGTTGCAAGTCTTGATAACAGATTAAGCATAATCTGGTTTTGATTCAGCAGTTGTGTGAAAAGGGATTTAAATTCGCCCAGGATAGAAGTAAGCGTGTTTTCAAGGATATTTTGATGGTCATCTGTGTAAACAGGTTGCCTTTGTTTGAGTACTTGATTATATAGCGGTCTGCTTGGGCGGGGTTCAGTGTAGTCGCTAGGTACTTCTGTGTTTATGTTAGCTGCAACGTGTATGTTTTGTTGGTCTTACGTTAATTATAAGCTGTCTTAAGCCGCATATTTTGACAAATACAAAGTGGTCCATAAGTCGTTGGTGATCCTTAAAATTGCTTTTTTCTAACACCCTTATATTATTGAATTTCTGCATTTTTTTTGAAATATGATGCATGTTTGTAAGCAAAAAGATGGAGACGCAGTAAGTGCGTTTTGATAGGGAATTTTTATTTAAATAACTCAACTGGTTATTAATCTAAGGATTGTTGGCTAGGAAACCAACATTTTAAGTTTATTTTCCTAAAATGTTTGTACATTTTCAAACAATAAGTAATTTTCATAAAATATGGTACATTCTTTCTATTATATAGGCTACACCGGTAACTAGTTTGATGCCTGATTGCATTAGAGACATATTTTATAAAATTTTACTTCTATAACCCACTTGCCACGCCCAGACTTTTAATCTAGTTTTTAATTTAATATTGAGAAGTTAATTATTAACTAGATTGTGCAGTAGTAATACAATATTTTATAAGTGCATTCCATTGCTTTTCTTTCAGTAAATTGAATAAAGTGTTAGAAAATATTTTTTTTTGATTTTTAGTGATTTTAAAAAAAAAAATTCACTAAAAATGAAAAAAAATATTTTCTAAATTTTTTTTTTAAATTCACTAATGAGGAGATCTCGACTTTTGAATTTTTAAAACATCTCTTCAAATGAGCGCTAATTAGGCCCCCAGAACACATATCCGGGGTCAGTTTCAATTTTTATATGTTTATATATATATATATATATATATATATATATATATATATATATATATATATATATATATATATATATATATATATATATATATATATATATATATATATATATATATATATATATATATATATATATATATATATATATATATATATATATATATATATATATATATATATATGTATGTATCACACCAATAACTAAAAAAATAATGGGCCGATTTTGATTAAATCTGGTGAATAAATTCCTTTTGCAAAGGGCTTGGATAAGTTCGTTAGCCAGGAAAATCTGCCCAGTTTCTTTAATAGGCAAATACGACATTTGTTTAAAAAATCACTTGGAACAGTCTAACGTTTTTCGCGGGACATCAAATTGCATTCAGAATGATTTAATTTCGGCTGCTGTCACTATTATTTTGAACAGAATTTAATCTGAAATTAACCAGACTCGTTTCATTGCTATTGTTCTAGATGAAACAATTAATGTAACTATTTTAAGTCAACTATCTGTAGTAATACGCTACGTAAAAATGGACGGGAGTGTACAAGAAAGATTTTAGGCTTTAAAAATGTGTATAGCAAACGCTCTATATAAAATTGTGCTTAATATTATAAAAGATATTGAGGAGGCTGATAATAAATTAGTTGGCCAAATCTATGATAGGGCTGCTGTTATGGCCGGACGTTTAGGAGGTCTTCAAGCTAAAGTGAGGGAAACGTTCTCCATTGCTCTATTTGTACACTGTTGTGCTCATAAATTAAATTTAATTTTATCCCAATCTATAAATCTTATTAAAGAATGTAAAGTGTTAAATGGCTACTTTTTTTCCAAATCTACGAAGCGCACACAAGCCTTAGACCCAATTGTTACAAAACGTTTACCCAAAGTAGCTGCAACCCGAGGGAACTACGACGGCAGGGTTGTGTTAACTATATTTGAACACCGTGAATCGTTAATTGAACTTTTTGAAAACATCATGGAAAATAGCAAAAATTGGGATGCAGAAACAATAAATAGTTCTAGAGGATTTTTGGATGGTTTGAAAGAAGACTTTAATTTTAATTTTTTACATAATATATTTTCGGAAATATTTCCGTTTTCAGATCACGTATTTAACATATTGCAATGTAAAATAAATGACATTGGTTTTTGCCTGAAAAAAATTAGTGAATTTAAATCCATTATAATTCAAAAAAGGAATGAATTTGATAAGTTCTGGGAAAAAACAATTGAATTAGGAGAAGTGGAGCCACGAAGAAAGCGTCTGCGCAATGATAATGTGGCAGACCTTCAAACTTCTTACCGCCGCCTTTTCTACGAAATTATAGATCAAATTCAGCAGCAAATTAACTGCAGATTTGATCATCTCAGTGACCTGAAATTTCTTGAATTGTGTAATTTTGGAGGATTTAAAGGGATACCTTTCCCAGAAGATTCATTCAAATCATTGTTTAACCACTATGAACATTATTTTGACAAAGCCTTATTACGATCAGAACTTACAGTCATTTATGAACCCGATGTTATTGACACAAAAACTTACGCTAGTGAACTTTTAACTTTCTTAAAACAATCAAAATTGGAAAATGCGTATTCTGAAGTGTTCAAATTATGTGAATTAGTATTAACAAGTCCTGCTACTAGTGCGTCTGTAGAACGAAATTTTTCTACATTGAAACGTATCAAGAGTTTTGTTAGAAATTCAACAGGACCGGAAAGACTTTCCCAAATTTCAATTTTGTCAGTTGAAAATAAACTCGTCCAGGAAATGTCTCAGAATCCACAGGTACATGACGACATTATTAAATAATTTTCCAAAAACAACAGAAGAATTGAGTAACACTATAGATAGGTAAGTTTCTGGGAATTGCTTCCCTTATTTCAAATTTCACCGCACGCCCCTGCTTAGTGTCAACCGTCATTATCCTTCATTTTACTAAAATGTTTCCAGAAAATTCAGTTCAAATAGACTCTTTCTCTGATGCTTGGCAGTAGTCTTAGCTATAGAGTTTATCGTTTAATGGTATATAATTTTTGTCGAATTTCGGTAAAAAATGAATAAAGGTCAATATATCCGTTATTATACAAGATATGATAAAAATCTTTATACATTAATTGTAGGGTGTCTTGAGCTAAATCTTAAAAAATATTTCTACCATCACAGAGTGGCCCATAAGTCGTTGGTGATACGAACTTTTCTTTTTTTTTAATCAAACACGCCTTATGTTATTGCATTTTTGCATTTTCCATCGAAATATAATGCATGTTTGTAAGAAAAGAAATTCTGGATGCAGCAAGTGCCTTATGGTAGCGAATTTTGATCAAATGTTTCATATTTTAATAGCCCAATTTGCTATTAACCTATTAGGTTGACCAAGAAACGAGTTTTTCCGGGAACACTTTAAGGTCACTTTTGGAAAATTTGGTACATTTTCACACAATAAAGTTATTTTTATGAAACATGGCACATTGTTTTTATTATATAGGTTATACTGGTAACCAAAATTGATGCCTGCTTTCTTAAATAAAAAGAAAACACACATATTTGCAATAAAAACATTTTAATGAAAATGCACTACCATAACGCACTTGCTGCGTCCAGAGTTTTTTCTCAATACGCTCACGCCCCCCATTTAGTTTTATCACGGCCCCCTGTGGGGGCGGGCCCCACAGTTCGAGAATCGCTTGTTTAAGTCTCCCTCATGCGAATTACATTTTACAAATAATTTTCTCAAATGCCACCGTAAAATGCATTAATTGTAACACTCTGTCTCTCCTCACTGACTGACTGCGACATTTTTAATCACAAAATTAGATTGTAGGTTTTGTAAACATTCGTCCCATTTTCATTAAAAACTTAACACTGAACAGCAACGCGTTAACATTAGGTATAATTAAATATACAATTATACCCGTTTTAGCGTGGAAAGAAATTAAATTAGAAGAATTCTACTCGAAAACGAGTGAAAAAACACGCATTTAATTTCTGCATCACATATTTCGGATTAATCCCCGCAAGCGCTGAGCGTTTGTGTAGGTACAACGCAATAACTGACAAAAGGATTTAATTGCTAATTAATGGTGGACAGCAAATTGCAATTTTTTCTTATTCGTTTTGTTTACACAAATGATAAAAACCGTAATCGTATGTTTCGAAAATTCGGACAAACACAATGACAACAAATATTTATTCTGCTTGTTGTTCTTGAGTAAACCCACTTGTTTAAACCTGCGTGATTGTAGCCGTGTATATTGGAGCAAGAAATAAATAGATAATTCCCGAGTGTACTACTCGACAGCGGAGCCAGGAGAATATCTAATAAAAGTCTGGACGCAGAAAGTGCGTTATGGTAAGGAATTTTTATAAAAATGTTTTAAATAGCAAACATGTGTTTTTTTAAAGAAAGCAGGCATCAAATTTGGTTACCAGTATAGCCTACACAGTGTGTCCCAAACTGGATGGGAATGTATTGCTGTCTCCGTTATTGTTAGAGATAGGAAGGCGGTTAAATTAGCAATGTTTTGTAGAATTTCATGCTTGTTCCAAATATGGCTTGTGTTTTGCCCTGCCTCTTTTCTTTTTCAAGTTATTATCTTGATTTCTTTTTTCTTCAATATCTAAGTAGGCGTTGACCTGACACTGACATGTCTAAGACTTGCACATTATCAGGACACTTTTTACATAGTAATCTTTTTGTGCTATTCTCAACTACGGATTGTTATCATGGAATCCATATTGGATTTTTTTGCTCATGTGATAGCCTGTGAAAAGAAATTTCCAATGATGTACAACATGCTAGAGAAATCTTGTAATTGCACCGCAAATTTTGAGAAAAACCGTTTTGAGGATAGTAGGCTATTAAATCCAATACCAGAAAACAAATGACAAAAAGAAAAGTGTTTAAAAAGCAGTAGACCATGAAGTCTAACAAACTTCTAGTTTTAAGATAATTTTTCGTAATAATTCACGATTAAAAAAAAGGAACTTTGAGCACACCAATGAATCAGCCTATTATTACAAATGATATTTTACATTAAAGCATTATCCTTAAAAAATTGTTACAATTAAATTAAATACGTAAACCTAGTAAATAACTAAATTTACCAACAGAACTCAATAAAAAGCAAATTAATGATTTACGAAGACGCCTTTGAAAATTGTTTGATTTTTAAACGTGACTCAACTGAAAAACATCAGAAGAAAGGTTGCTATGGATATAACACTATCGCGGCAATTAAGAATACTGTCATTTTTAATTATCTGAACAATTTGAGGTATATTTAACACGTTGCTTAAAATTTTGTACCAAATAGTTCGTTTCCTGTTTATTTTAAATATTATTCAAAAATAGGTTCAGTAATGAAGAATATTTTGACATGTTGGAATGTTATATTCGTTCTAACTAAAATACTGAGGCAGCTGCAAATTCATATCAAAACAACTACCCAGAACGACGACAACCAAATACTAAAATATTTCTTAGGATACTGACCAATGTATTGAACGACGGTAGTTTCCATGCAGAGAAGCTACCAATGCCTAGAAATGAAGAAAGAAATAATGTCCTCTTACAGGTTTCAAACGAAAACCCTCCGTAATCTGTTCCGTTTTGTGGTGAACAAATTGACGTGCCAGTAAGTACGGTACACCGTATTTTAAAACAAAGTCATTACCATCCATACGAACGTACAATCGTACAAGTCTTAAATGTTGACGGTTATCCCAAGTGACTTCAATTCTGCAGGTGGTTTCAAGGACAATCAAGATCAGCAAGATGAAATTTTTCATTTGAAAATAATATGAACTGATGAATCCAGATTTACAAATTGTGGTGTGCATAATCGCCATAATAGGCATTATTGGCAAAATAAAAATCCCCATCTGAAGGAAGAAAAACGATTGCAAGCAGATTTGGTATTAGTGTTTGATGCGGCTAATTAGGTGAAGAATTGTTATTTTTATTTGTAGATTAGATAATTAATTTGAAAAAATTTCAGGTAACTTTACTGTTGGTCCGTTCTTTTTTGAAAATAATTTAACTGGGGTCAGGTATCTTAATTTATTGAGAAATGATATCTTACCAACAACTAGAAGAGTTCATGATAATTTAGACGACCTTTGGTACCAACAAGACCGTTGTCCATCTCACAATGCTAGGATCGTCAAAGAATTTTTGTACCAAAATTCTAATAATCGTGTCATTTGTAACAACGCGCCGGTTCATTGGTGTGCTTGAACTCCTGATATAACACCCATGGATTTTTATTTTTGGGGTACTCTGCAGAATGATGTGTATACATTCGATCCACCACAATATATCAATGAATTACGAAACAGAATCACGGAAGGTATAAATGATATTAATCAAAACACCCTCACCAGAGTTTGTAGGCATATTTCAAAAAGGTGTATAAAGTGCATTGAACAAAACGGTGGCCATATTGAACAATTTTCTATTTAGTGTATTTTTAAGTTTCTATTTTATTTTTTGTCGAGTTCCGTTTCTAATTGTGTTGTTTTGTGGAGTGCAAGTTTCTATTTGTTATCGCCGAGTTTCGTTATTAAACCGCTTCACATAATATTACCTAGCATTATTACCTAATTAAGTATTGTAAAGTAAATCACAATATTTTTTTATCGTGAATTATTACGGAAAATGATGTTAAAAGTGGAAGTCTATTGTTAGACTCCATGGCCCACTGCTTTTTGGACACTTTTTTCTTGTCATCTGTTTTCTGGTATTGTATTTTATAGCCTTTTATCCTCAAAACCGGTTTTCTCAAAATTGTCAGTGCAATTACAAGATTTCTCAAGCGTGTTGTACATCATTGGAAAGCTCTTTTCACAGGCTATCACACGAGCAAAAAATCCAATATGGCTGATGTAATAAAAACAAACGTTGATACCTGTAACTCAAAAACAAATGACAATCCAAAGTTGAGAATAGCACAAAAAGATTACTCTGAAAAAAGAGTCCTGATAATATGCAAGTCTAAGACGTGTCCGATCAACGTCTACTTAGATATTAATCGTCATAACTGTCGTTATGGGGCAGATAATAATCCAAGAAATTTTCACGAAGTCCATACTCCAACTCCACACAAATTGAATGTCTGGACTGGCATTTTTGGAGACCGTTTAATCGGATCAATTTTTCTTGATGACAATTTCAGTGGCGAAACGTATTTGGGGTTACTAGAAGATATCTTTTACCCTCTACTAATTGACACGGTTGAAAATGATGATCGCTATCAAGAAAATCAATTAGTGTTTCAACAAGATGGAGCAGCTCCGCATTTTTCACAACGTGTTAGGAAGTTTTTGAACAGAGAGTTTCCAGGACAATGGATTGGGTAGAGGTGCTATTGAGTGGCCTCCTAGATCACCGGATTTAACTCCTTTAGACTTCTTTCTATGGGGCCACTTAAAGAGTAGAATTTACGCAACAGAACCGGAGTCTCTGGAAGAATTACGACCACGCATTGTTGAAGAATTCCGTCTAATAACTCCACAATGCTCCAGAATGTCAGAGCTCGTTTTGAACAAAATTTGTACTGTTGTATGGAAGCTGGTGGTCAACAATCTGAACACTTACTTAACTGAATAAACATTTTTGAACGTTTGGTTTTGTTTTTTAGTTTTTTAACGAAAAATTGACTGCATTTCTTATCACAATGAATAAAATACGTTCTTGCAAATCCAACTGTGAACAATTTTTAAACGAGTTGATAAAACTTCCAAAAAAAATTGTGTGCTGAATTCAGAAAAGAAAGAGCTTTCAAATGATGTAACACTCGACCCATGTTCCCTATTTAAAATATATGGGTTGTTATCACCACCCTAAAGGGGTTGATGTGACAAAGTTGAGTTTTATGTCAAAACATGTCCCCCCCAATATTAAAATTGACGTGTTCAACGTTTCTTAAAAAAATATTCTCTGGACGCAAGTCGGTCTGTTTCGTTTTCAATGCGTCACCCTGTATATATATATATATATATATATATATATATATATATATATATATATATATATATATATATATATATTGGTCCTTCATAGTGGAAGTAGTGGGCCACCTAAAATAGAGCACTTGAGATAAGTGCCTGAGAAATACAGATTTGATATTGAAATCAAGTAGCTTTGCAGCAGTGGTAAAGTGCCTGACCTGCAATGTATGTGCTGGCTAACAAAACGTTGACCGGCTGCTGGCCGGAGTTTCCTATAGTTATCGGCCCAGCATTGTATTCAAGCACTCCTCCAGCAATGTAAGTGACCTGACCTGACCTGCTATGACCCCGATACTGGGCCAGCATTGAAGATTAGCTGGGTTAATGTACAGTTTATGAAAATTCGTTACCTTAACGCGGTTGCTGGGTCCATATTATTGTTTACCTTATTTTTATTCTTCTTAGAAAAATAAGTGATTTTTGTGTTACATTTAGTAAAAGGCTAAGCCAATATAATCCTAATGCTCTTAAAATTTACTACCATAATGTACTTGCTGCGTCTGGAATTTTTTGAGCTGCCAGAGGCCTTAGCACCAACGATTTGTTGGTAACAAACTCATTTAAACCAACTGGACTGTATTAATTCTAGTCAACAGTTAAGTCATAAATTTAGAGCCTTAAGACTTCAGGCTGAATTTAACAGTGTTGCTGAAGTAACGTGAGCCTGGTAAATTGGAAAGCTTAACAACGTCAAATTCTAATATCCCATGATCGATTAGTGCTAAAACTTATTTTCGTCGCGACACAACTGCATCCTTCATCTTAAACGTTAAAGATCTTTTTATTTCAATATGAAGCTTGAAAACCGAATACGATGAAAGCCGTTTATGGGAGAGAACTGAGCGCAAAATTGCAATCATATTATAATTCAGGATGCCTCAACAATTTACACATTGTTACTTACGACACGGATTTTTTAACAAAAAAACATCATGAAACGGAAATTAACGATTTTCCTTCTTCTATGCTCACATATGCTTTTCAAAATGAGATGCTCATACACGGAATATACACGAGCGCAGCTTTGTTTTCAAATTTAACCCTTAACCCATTTACGGCATTCGACGCGTAAACGCATCATCTGACATTTTATTTTTTGTTTTTAAACTACATTAAGCAAACCTAAATTCTGGTTATAAATTATATTAGATAAAGGTAGTAACACTAAATAAAGCATAAATTAGAGATAAATGATGAAATATGTAACACGCAAGTTCTAGAGCAGGCCAGCTCTTTAATAGTTGGCTGGTGTGGTATACTTGCAATATGGTAGGTGGTAGTGGACTTTTCCTTTACGTGATAGTAAGGGATTTTTTCACGCCCGAGGAGGAACCACCCCTTACATCAAGAGGCCGGTGAAGTCCCAACGGACGTTTCCGGTTCTGGTGTATGAATCGGTTTCCCTTATAAGCAAAAATGACGATGGCTCCTCCTTTTACAAAAGATTCGGGAAGTAAAATACCCCTCTATTCGGATCTCCGTGAGAGAGGTGTACAGGGGGCGCCAGCATCAAGATTTAACATATCCTTCTCTAATATATGTGGCCTAAATTCTAACCTGAACTCCATCCACCATTTCCTCCAGGCTAATATGCCCCAACTCCTCTTCCTCACTGAAACTCAAATCAGTGCCAAAACAGCCACTAACAATTGAGAAGCTGGAAGAAAAGACATACTATGGATAAAACTCCCTCTCAGGGCTGCAACTAAATTCATCTGTTGCATTTACCGGTCACCTTCTGACAACGACTTTGTCCAGCTCTTTGACTACCTTTCTGAAAAAAACTACCATCTGATTTCTGAATATCCTTCCTCCGAGGTCAATATTCTTGGCGACTTAATGTTCATAATAAGGAATGGTTAGGATCTTCAAAAACCGATCCACAAGGAAGAGCAGCGGAGGCCTTGGCAGTCAGCAATTCTTTAGCCAATATGGTTCAGCAACCTACTTACTTGCCTCGCATTTCAATACACAGCTCAAATCCCTCGGATCTCCTTCTTACTACAAATCCTGACTGCTATAAGATATCAGTCACCAGCCCCCTTGGTCGCTCAGACCACGGCATGGTCACTGCCTCCTGCGCAATGCAACCCGAGGTCACACAGTCTCACACCCACGTATCCTTTGGCACTACAACTCCGCGAACTGGGACGAAATGCGAGATTAATTTTCCTCATTTCCATGGGCGTCTGCTTCTCTCATTCTGACCCCTCTGATATCCAACAAAACGACACCGAAATTATCCAGCCTGGCATGGAATTATTTATTCCACGTACACAGAAAACCTTTGCAGGCACTCAAAAGCCCTGGTTTTCTAAATCATGTGACAATAACAGACTTGCAAAGGTCAAAGCTCATAAAACGCTTCTACAAAATCCCAGTCAAGAAAACCGTCAAACATTTAACGACGCAAGGAACCGCTATGTCCGTTCTTTCTGAGGCAAAAAACTTGTTTAATAACCACATCAAAAACAAAGTTCTCTTGAGCTCCAGCGGCAGCAAACCCTTTTGGACTCTTGCTAAATCTATTGGGAATAATTTCTGCAAGATCACGTTCCCACGTCTTGTCTCAGGAGATGAAATTGTTTCTACCGCCCTGGGCAAAGTTGAACTTTTTGCGTCGTTGTTCGCAGGCAGTTCTACTCTCAACCCACCTCCAAATGTTCAACCACCAACAGTCCCCAATGTCGCGCATAAAATGACGCATATCATTTTCAAAACTAAAAAGGTACGAAAGATGCTCTCTTCTCTTAATGCCACCAAAGTCTCGGGCCTTGACGAGATCCCAGCAATTGTTCTCAAAAAATGCGCACTAGAACCTGCTTCTGTCCTGACTCGTCTGAGAGTCTCAGACATAGAACATCTTGTTATGCTTGCTCGTTTGTACCGAGAAGTTCCAAGTTGTGGAATTCCTTGCCAGCACATGTTTTTCCTTCTCCCCCGAACCTCCAAACCGTCAAGTCCAGAATTAAAAAAACGCCTCTTTTTTTTGTCGACACCCACGGTACGATAGTATTTAGGCTGTAAGCCCTCGTGGTGTGTTGTTGAAATTAAAAAAAAAAAGGCAAAAACTCTTGAATTTGTCGAAAATTTCTATTCTCCGCAGGGTAAATTTGGATTTTTTCTTAGTTATACTTAATATTTTTTCTTTTGGCAGTTTTGTTTTAACATACCAAAAATACGGATAGATAATACATATTTACAAAATTTTGAAATATGTAAAAAGAAACATGCTTGATTCGTATACGCATCAATGGCCAATACAGTGAACTTCACCATATTTGCCTGTCGAGACTTGTCAATACAAGTAGTTGTGTTCTGACGCCGTCTTTATAATATTAGATAGTTATTCAGAGCAGTAAGCAGTTGCGTTTTGAATGCGTAGTGTGTTGGTTGTTATAAGATATTTTTATGTTACATTTGTCTACGTTTACAGTAAAAAGTGCAAACCATGTCAAGATACCTTACACAAAAGGAACTAGAAATTGCTATCGAAGAGATTGCAGGAGAATTACATGATGAGCAAGGTAAAATAAATATATATACATATACATATATATATATATATATATATATATATATATATATATATATATATATATATATATATATATTTATATATATATATAGGGTGTTCCAAAAATGATGGTCTATGTTACAGGTGCACATTCAGCACAAAAAAATAACACTATTTTTTTATATAAACATGGGTCCGCAAATGCTTACTTTTTTAAATACAGCGTATTAAAGTTACTTGTTTTTGTCAGTTTTTTACAAAAAGTCCGAGTCAAATTAATATTTTGACGTAAAAATTGGCATGTGGGGGTTTTCGAGGGCAAGAAATTTAAATATGTTATTGCTAATAACACTGCTGGCAGAGGGCGCCACCTGTAAGACATGGCTTGCATTGAATTGGCTATAATTTGTTCACACCGAGTAATATCGACCTACCGTATAGCTACGTTGCAGCCCTATTCAATTGTAAGCAAAAAATGTATACCTGATTTAAATCTCTCAGACACACCATTTTCGAGATATTTAATTTTTTGTATGTCGATGTCGCTCAAAAATTAATTCTGCGACAAATCATAGCAATACATTTTTCACCTTTTAATTGCTATCAGTATGTATAAACTTATTTTCTTATTTTCTAGTTAAAAACTAAATCTTACCAGAAAAAAGAACTGACACAGCCATGAAGATAAAATAAAAAGCCATGATAACAAACTTTGAACAAACCATTTAACAAAGTGGTTACCGGACTTGACTTTTGCGTTTTCGTCATGACATATACTACGTTTGACTTTTACGTTTGAGACTACTCACTTTTTTAAGTAATTAATTGTATTGTCCGTAATTTTTCTAATTAAATATGGAAGTATTTACCAACAATGAACTAATAGACATGCATGTTATGTATTCACGGGCTTTTGGTAACTGTTATGAGGCGAAACGACTGTATGAAGAAGCCTTCCCAAATCGGAGAATTCCAGACAGAGGGATGTTTTAACGGATTGACATCCGTCTGCGAGAAACAGGTACATACTTACATTATCTAATACATAGATCTGTCTCTTTCTAATATATATTTTTTTACCAAGTACCCTTAATAAAGTTACTGCTGATCGAGGCAGACCACGAAATGCACAAAATCCGGATTTTGAAGAGGCTGTTCTGGATCAAATTGAACAAAATCCAAAAAGTTCGGGACGCAGCAAGTGCGCTATGGTAGTGAATTTTTAATAAATGTTTCAAACTTGGATAACTCAATTCTCTATAAACTTGTACAGTTGTATTTTGGGATATAGTAAGGCCTTCCACAAGGCAACATATCCGCCAAAGGTCATTAAAATATCTTTGTAATTTTTGGAGAAAAAAATTTTTTTCAAAAGAAAATTCAAAAATTTAAGAACTCAATTTTATATAAACTTAGAAAGTTGAATTTTGGCATGTAGTAAGGCCATTTTCAAAGCACCACAACCACCAAATTTCATTAAAATATCTTTGAAATTTTCGAATACAAAGATTTTTTTTGAAACGAACTTAAATTTTTCCCGGAAAACCTTGTCCTATTTTCCTGGCTAACGAACTCATCCAAGCCATAATTAAAAGAAAGGCACTTCCCGAGTTTAATCAAAATCTGTTAATTATTTTTTGCGTTATCGGTTGGATACATATATATATATATATATATATATATATATATATATATATATATATATATATATATATATATATATATATATATATATATATATATATATATATATATATATATACATATAAAAATATATAAAAATTGAAACTGACCTCGGATATGGGTGCTAGGGGTCCTAGTTCGCGCTCATTTGAAAAAATTTTGCAAAGTCTCACCATCGATACCTCTCTATTAGTAAATTTTTTTAATTAAAAATTCACTGAAAATAAGAACTAGGGAAATGGCCAGTCATCTGGGCGCATCTAATGCAACGATATGGCGAGTTCTTCACGAGCAACAATTGCATCCATATCACATCCAACGTGTGCAGGCACTATCGCCTGAAAGAGATTTTCTACTTCGCCTACAATTTTGCCAATGGTTTCGTCAACATGGTAATGTAGATAACTTGTTGAATTGTGTATTGTTCACTGACGAGTCTGGATTTAGGCGCGACGGGATCGCCAATTTTCGAAACAGCCATATTTGGGCTGACGAAAATCCCAACGCAGTTTTTGAAAGCCATCATCAACAGCAATTTTCCTTAAATGTATGAGCTGGAATTGTAGGGTGTAATTTGATAGGACCATTTTTTTACCTCACAGACTTAATGCTACAAGTTATCTTGAATTCCTGCAAAACCAACTAAATGGGTTATTAGGAAATGTTCATCTTGACATAAAACATAACCTGTGGTTTATGCAGGACGGAGCCCCCCCCCCCCACATTTTACCCTAAATGTCAGAAATTACCTAAGCAATACTTTTGGACGCAGATGGATCAGACGCGGTGGACCTCAGACATGGCCGACTCGATCCCCTGATTTAAATCCTATGGACTTTTATTCATGGGGGCATCTCAAAAGTATTGTTTATGAAGCAAATGTTAAAAATGTTGATGATCTGTAGCAAAGAATTGTACTTGGATGCGAACAAATTAGAAATACACCAGAAATATTCCACAGAGTACGACGTTGTATGCTCCGCAGAATACGAAAGTGTATTGATGTAGAGGGTGGCTATTTTGATCATTTATTGTAGTCAGGTATCATAAAATGTTACAAACTTTTTTATTTGTTGTTTTATTTGTTGTTAAAATTTGCAGACAATACAATTAATTACTTGAGAAAAATAAATTGTTGAGCGAAATCGACATACAGAAATTGAAATATCTCAACAATGGTGTGTCTGAGAGATTTGGAACAAATATACATTTTTTTGCTTACAATTGATAAGGGCTGCAATGTAGCTATACGGTAGGTCGGTAATACTGGGTGTCAAAAATTATAGCCAATTGAATGCAAGCATAGTCTTACAGGTGGCGCCCTCTACCAGCAGTGTTATTAACAATAACATATTTAAATTTCTTGCCCTCAAACACAAACAAAAACAAATAACTGTATATAAAAAAACTAAGCATTTGCGGACCCATGTTTTTATAAAAAAATAATCTTACCTTTTTATGCTGTATGTGAACCTGTTACATAGACCTTAATTTTGGAAACACCCTGTATATATATATATATATATATATATATATATATATATATATATATATATATATATATATATATATATATATATATATATATATATATATATATATATATATATATATATATATATATATATATATATATATATAATATATATATATATATATATATGGCGCTTTTAGTAGTGGGCTGAATTTGACAATTTTCAAATTCATTTTTCAACTCAATTTTCGCAAATTAAACACCACGTATTTTTTATTTTAGTACCCTTTGCTCAACTTTTGTTACGCTATACGTACCTAAAGCCTCTAGTTTTGGAAACACTTATATTCAGTTTTCGTAGAATGTTAGTAATCAATAATTAATGTTTACTCACTTTTGTGAAAAACGGTTTTTTCCGTTATAAAGTTTTCCTGAAGGAAATTGTTTGCCAATTTCTGGTGAATTAAAAAAAAAATCCGATAGAACTGATTGAGGATAACTGTGTCTTGACAGGTATATAAGATCGTTGGAGAAGAAAATTGGATCAGTATTTTCACGAAAGCAGTTTTGATTAAACATAGTACATTGTTACTACTATACTGTTAACCAAATCTTATGCCTTTCATTAAAAAGAAGACATTTGCCATTTAAAACATTTCTGTGCAATTTCGCTACCATGTCGCACCTTCTGCGTCTATACTTTTCTATTTTTCATCATACTATGAATAAAGCTCCTTGGTTAAAAGAGTTAGATAGCGAGATTTTCTAAAGAACTTAAAATAACTAAAACAAAAAGTTATTAAAGATTTACGAACAGAGCATTTTGAGAAATAGCAGTGATCTATAAGAGCTTAGAAGCTGTATAATATTGTACCGTTTTAATTTTTCATCTCTGAGGCGGTTTGAATAAATAAATAGGTTTTAGAAAGTTTATCTTGTGATCTATTATATCTCGCGCTAAGATAATCACAAGCTGAGAACTCTCACAATTATAAGTTCGCAGTGAAAATTGCTTGAGGATTGCTAAAGAAAAAAATCATCAATGCAGAAACGGTTATAATGGAATTATGCAATTCAATTTCATCTTTTAAATGAATATTTAATTGAAGATCCACCCCTCTACTGTTTAATTTGCGAAAATCATCACATCTCGTCTTGTCTCGCGATTAAAGATAATCCCTAGCTAAAATGAAGTATAAAGTCGTTTAAATGTTGTCTTAGGCCAGCTCCACAAAACTTACCATCTTGATTTTGTTTGCTCTTTTTAATTTTACAGAAATTTTTTCTTTGATATTTAAAGAATACAACCAATTTGAAAAACGTTTGACGCAGCAAGCGCATTATGGTACTTAGTTTTGTTTTAAACAGCAAATTTGTGTTTTTTTAAAGAAAGTCGGGATTAAGTTTCGTCACCAGTGTGACCTATATAGTAGAATCCTGTACTATATATCATCAAAATAACTTGAAAATGTACAAAAATTTTCGAAAATAAACTTTAAACGTTCCCGAAAAAACTAGTTTCCTGGCCAGATAACTTTATATAAGAATAAAATTTGAAGCATTAAATAAAAATTCGTTACCATACTGCACTTGCTGCGTCCCAAATCTCTTTTCTCAGAAACATGCATTATAATTTCGTGGTAGACATTCGATACATTGAGGGTCAGCTCAGCACTGGCACGGGACGGAAGAATCCGACTATCTAATTAAAACAAAGCATTGTTTAGTCTATTTGAACTGAATTTACTTTCTTAAAAGCATACATTATAATTACGTGATCGAAATTCGATATATTAAAGATCAGCTCAGAACTGGCACGGACCGGCTGAATCCGACCATCTAATTATAGCTATGTTTACTCTATTTGAACAGAGCATATTTTCCTGGCTAATAAACTTATCCAAGCCACTTGCAAGAGGGAGGTATTCACCAAATTTGATCATCATCGGCATATTATTTTTTGAGTTATCGGTGTGACACGTATATATATATATATATATATATATATATATATATATATATATATATATATATATATATATATATATATATATATATATATATATATATATATATATATATATATATATATAAACATATAAAGTCTGAAACCAACCTCGGATTTGGGTTCCAGCGGTCCTAGCGCACATTTGTAGAAGTTTTTTCGAAATTCAAAAGTGGTGATCTCCTCATTAGAGATTCTTTTTTTAAGAAAATTCACTAAAAAGTATTGATACATGTAGCTGTAGCTGTCTGCATGGTAGAATCCTGCTTATTATTATTTATGTTCGAATTGGTCTTTCAACTCACGTTAAATTTTTTGTGTAAGGAAAATATATATATTTTCAAATCTTCTACCGAATTTTCGTAGAAAAACTTTGCCAGCAAGAAGATCGCGACTTTCAAACTTTGAAAAAAAAATCATTTAAACGTTAGCGCACTTACAAAACTTAAATTTAAATTTTGGCTTGGAATAGGGTGGAAAAGCGTTGTGTCGACAACGAAAAGAAAACTTTACCTTTAATTTTTTGAACAATTTGCATTTTTCACCCTCTACAGGGAGATAAAAAATTACAAAGAACGATACAATTCAGACTAGAGAGTTTACCGACGAATAGGGTGGAAAATATTGTGGCCGGCAAGAGAAAAATCCAGAAAAGCATATTTTGACCAACAAGATGTATCTTTTAAAGCAATGTGTTTTGAGTGGAGAAAACACAAAACTCTTATGGTGTAAAAATTCGAAGAAAAATGTCACCAATGGGAACATTACATTAGTGTAAGAACCAGATTTTATATTTTAGTGAATTTTCTTTAAAAAAATTCACTAATCAGGAGATACTGACTGCTGAATTTTGAAAAAATGTATTTAAATAGGCGTTAATTAGGCCCCCTTGAACACATTTCCGGGGTCAGTTTTAATTTTATATGTTTTTAGACCCGGACTATCATTTCGCTAACAAAGTAAGCGTCATCAACGAGATGAGTAAACTTTAAGTTTACTCATCCCCTTAATGACACTGTTGAATCTTTGTTAGCGAAACGATCGTCCGAGTTTTGTGATAAATTGGGTTCTTCAAATTGTACAAAATGAAGGTATATATATATATATATATATATATATATATATATATATATATATATATATATATATATATATATATATATATATATATATATATATATATATATATATATGAGTAAACTTTAAGTTTACTCATCCCCTTAATGACACTGTTGAATCTTTGTTAGCGAAACGATCGTCCGAGTTTTGTGATAAATTGGGTTCTTCAAATTGTACAAAATGAAGGTATATATATATATATATATATATATATATATATATATATATATATATATATATATATATATATATATATATATATATAAGTAGAAAGGAAGCTGCGAAAAGAAAACTGGCAAGCAAAAACAACTACTGCCATGGCTTTTAAACAGACTCTCTGAATTATTTTTTTCGAAGTTCGATATCCTTAATCAATTTTCCCAAAATTCATGAAAAACAAATTTCCCGCCAAGCCAGCGGTGACGTGTGCAATTTGCAAAGTGATCTTTAGGTTACCGAACATACAGAGACAGATGCCAAGCAAACATCAATAATAACTAAAGTTCCCATATGTAGCCAACTTCTTGCCGGTCACTGTATATAAACATCTAAAACTTTGAACGATCCTTGGTTTTGTGTTCTAGGGGCCTTAATTTGCGCTGGTTAAAAGTGAAGTTTTTTATATAAAAATTTGATAAAAAGTAAACAGACTCTTTAACAAATAATAGACGAGAAGTTTTCACTTAATATCGCAGCAGCATCATCAACAGAAAATTATAAAAAGCGGAAGCACAATCGCTATTTTTCAGTTGTAAACCACTGGATGAGGAATATGTGAACTGCCTTAGTATGCTGCTAGAAGCGCGTAAAGTAATAAAAGTCTGGACGCAGCAAGTGCGTTATGGTAGTGAATTTTCATATAAATGTTTTTAATAGCAAATATGTGTGTTTTTTTTTAAGAAAGCAGGCATCCAATTTGGTTACCAGTATAACCTATATAATAAAAACAATGTGCCATGTTTCATCAAAATAACTTTATTGTTTAAAAATGTACAAAAATTTTCGAAAGTAAACTTAAAGTGTTCCCGAAACAACTCGTTTCTTGGTCAACCTTATAAATTAATAGCAAATTGAGCTATTCAAATTTGAAGCATTTAATGAACATTCGCTACCATAACGCACTTACTGCGTCCACAATTTCTTCTCTTACAAATATGCATTATACTGCCCTCCTAACGAGGAACGTCCCAGCTGCAAAATTCTCATTTCGAGATATTTGACTTTAGGGATTTTTTATTGTGCCATCCTAGTTTTTCGTCTAAATGATTTGAAATTTCACATAGTATATTGTATGATATTACTACACTTACTTATATGAACAGAAGTTTTTAAAATCTTATGAATTTGATTTTATAGCAGATAGGACTTTTTTGCTTAGTAAATTACATAGATTTCATAAAGAATATAATATTATAAATACCTATGTATATTATTTATTATAATACAAGTAGTAGATAATAATAGGGATATTTACATAGTCAAATAATTAAACCTTGATTTATATTTTATTATTCAAAATGTTTAATAAACAAATAAACTCATAATGGAAACTAACTAACACATGTTCACAAATCCTCGTCAATTTCAGGTATGTTAGAATTTGTAGGTAAATTTACCCCGAACTGTAGCCTACTTGCTGGCAGTATTGGTTTAAGTTTGGTCACAAGACCAGCCTTTCGCTCTTCAGACACACCTCTACAGTTTACTCTAGACTTTGGTTTTTCCATATTCCCTTTAGAAGCCTTGGCTGCCAAAAAAATTAAGGGAAATGAAATCACTGTTGAAATTTGGTTTATATTTTAGAAAATAACTCCCCCTTTGAAAATCTACTGCAATCATATCTTTCAAATATGGTCGAGGTTGTGTTCTTTGTACTTTATACATTGAAGTAGAGTCTATCCAATCATAAAATTGATTGATATTCATATCAATTATATTAACGTTCGAGCTATTAGCTTTTTGAACGGCATCTTTGAAGTCTTCATAGTCGTACACCTTTCCCTTTTTCTTCAATGACACCTCCACTTGATGGTGGAAAGAATCAGCTGACATGAAAGTGTGTCTGCTTTCTAAATACTTGATGTGAAGATTGTTTAAAGCAACTTCAGGTGAATTTACAATATATATAAAAAAACTCCAATTCTTATTCTGAACTGCACAGTTATCCAGCCTGATTGTTATCTCGGTTTCATCTCTATTAAATGAAAAGAATGCATAATAACTTGATATTAGATCTTCATTTGACCTTCCTGCAACACCTTCATGCCACAGAACTGCCAGAGATTTATTCTTTTTATTTTGTTTCCCTAATGGTACAAAGCTCTTATTAAAAACTATGATTCGTTTGGTAAAAATTATCTCCTTGAACATATCGATCCTGGGTATCATTATGATCTGCAAAATTAATATTTAAATACATTAAGTACCAAATTGCAAATAAACTATGGAAATGTATAAAGTATTATTTATTGTTACCTTTTCCAAATCGGCAGAAAAGAAGGTGCCATTGCTTTCTTTTTCACATCTAAAAACATCATTCTGGTATTCTTTGCGAGCATCTACATATTTTGTATGATGATCTTGCCACAAACGTCACTTTTCGCAGTCAAAATTTTCACCATTCTTGTTATGTGCGGTATCCTTGACATGTTGGTTGAAAACTTCACACTTCCAACATTCTTCATGTCCTAATTTGCTGAAGGAAATATTAAGATCATGCTATACTATACCTTTCTATAAAAATCGTATCACATTTTTACTGATGGATGTTTTGCCTAAAAATCGGAGTACATCAAAGTGATATTAAGATCTGAAGGTAGGTATTGTCTCTCGGGAGCATGTTCTCTCCGATAATGAGAAACAGAAGGTTTAAAAGTTTTTATATGATCTATAACTACTTGTTTATCAATTTTATGTGGGTTTGGTTGACATCCTCTTCGATCTAGTTTAATAGGTGCAATTAAACTCCTATTTGCATTACGAACAGTCTTAATGATCCTGTCATTGTTATTATCATATCCCAGTGTGGACAAAAGGAAACGTTTACATACTTGGGCCTCCGAGGAGTCTTCTGTAGTTAAATGATAAGTATAAGATTTCTTCCTTTTAGAATTTGGCCCAGCAGTTCTTCTTTTTATTTCAAATGATTTGATGGAATTGAACAAAAACAACTTTTTGTGCTGCTCGTCCAACTGCCAGAATTGCTTGTTTATGTCATGTCGCCGATTTTTCTTAATTTTAAACTTGCATTTTAATTTACATCTTTCAGTGCAAGAAGTTTTTACTGCATGTTTGTCTTTTCGAGAATCTAACTTTTTTTTTTCTAGCCGCTGGTGAAATATCGTAATATTTTCTTTTACGCAACGTCCCCTTTTTTTGTGTACATACGTTTTTCTTCACCTTCTATAAATTTGTGAACATTTTTCAGAAGTTCTTCTAAAATATTTGTGATAAAAGGTAGGATCTTATTATTGTCGTCACCCTCGAAGTCATACAAATTATGTAAAACTCTGTTTGGAATAATTTTGGATGGTTCAGCCGGTAATAATGAAGTTCCTGTTTTATCTGGTAATGATGAGTCTGATTCATATTCGGTAATAAAGTCGGGATCTAAATCGGTATTTTTTTTTTCAATTTATTTTTCATTTTAACCATATTTTCTCTTAATTGTTTATTCAGAGCTAGACTGACCAAATGTTTATCCCTGTTTTTCATTATACTTAAGCAGGTACGTTGTACCAGGTTTGTATATGAAGTAGTAGTAGGTTGTAACTGAAATGAATTGTATTATGTCAAAACTAGCAAAGAAATTAATAATTACCTAACCTAGATAAGTGAAACTGCTCTTAATAAATCTGTTTAATTTTTATTATTTATCTTAATAATCTGTTCAAATTTGTTCTCAATATATCAGTTACAAATACCTAATTAAAACTTACCTATTTGTAAACAATGTAACTCCTTTAAAACACCAACAAATTTATTTAATTAATTCCACCTGATAAAATAAAAGGATAAAATGCTCAAGTTACTAAAATGAAGAGGCGGGAAAGAGAACTGTCAGATTGTTAGGTTAGGACTTATAATAAAATGTTACCTCGTAGAAAGTGTGTATCACTAAGGAAGAAAGTCCCAACTACATGCATTTTAGTAGATTGCACCATCTCATTTACTAACTTGTCGATAGGACTTTTAGCTTAGTAAATATAGCTAGCATACAAGATATATCATCTACTAAGTTAAAATGTCCCAACTGTATGATTCAAGGTAGATGGGACATTCTTATGTATAAAACTATACATAGGACCTTCTTACTTAGTGCACGATATGATACGTGCAGTTAGGACAAACTTAATAACGATTTTTGACGCACTTCTGTTGTAGATAGTGCGTTCTTGCTTAGTACAAAGGTAAAATTCATACCAAAGAATGTAAAGATGATGTAATCTGAAAATTGCAATTTTTGTAGATAGGACGTTCTTCGTTAGGATAGCAATAACATAAGGCGTGTTTGATTTAAAAAAAAAAGAAAATTTGTATCACCAACCACTTATGGGCCATCCTGTGATTGTAGAATTAATTTTTGTGAGATGTAGCTCAAGACACCCTATAATTAATATATACAATTTTTTTCATATCTTGTATAATAACGGATATATTGAGCTTTATTGATTTTTTCGAAAATTCGTCAAAAATTATATACCATTAAACGATAAACTCTATAGCTAAGACTACTGCCAAGCATCAGAGAAAGGGTCTATTTGAAATGAATTTTCTGGAAACATTTTAGTAAAAAGAAGAACAATGACGGTTGAAACTGAGACTTCAAGGTTTTTAAAACATTCTTCTTGAGACATTTTCTTTCCATATCCCGTATTAGATTCATTGCCTAAATGTTACCAATTGTGCCGTTTGAAATCGCAACTTTGACGTTTTCAGGAAAACCCCAATTTATTTTTCTTTAAATGCCTATAACATTTTTTGTCTTTTAACCTACAGAGTTAAATTAGGTAGGTAACTTACCTATAAGGATATATCGCCGCGTACCAAATTTGGTTGCCCTTACTTTAATTCCGGAGATATACATTTTTTTCGAAAGAAAACACAACATTTCTATCCAAGCCATTTGCAAAAGGAATGTATATATATATATATATATATATATATATATATATATATATATATATATATATATATATATATATATATATATATATATATATATATATATATGTATATATGTATATATGTATATAAACATATAAAAATTGAAACTCACCCCGGATATGTGTTCTGTGGGACCTAATTAGCGCTCATTTGAAGAAATGTTTTCAAAATTCAAAAGTCGGGATTTTTTTAAAGAAAATTCATTAAAAGACATCGCGTGTGTGGTTAGATGCTTATTGTTAAAAGTAGGATTTAATATATTTTTCATTTAGACATGTTTGTAGTTAATGTTAAGACGGCACTAATGAAATTTAGAGACATATTAATTTTACTTGTTTATTTTTCATTGTTAAACAGAAATATTATAAAAATTTGTTTAGGTAAGAATGAAGTAAATCTAGCCAGTTAAAAGCTCGTCAAAAAGCTGAATAACCAACGGCGAAACCTTAGAGATAAAGTACATAAAGGTTTGGACTTGAGCGCTAAACTTAAAAGTACCACATTCTCGTATCTCAGGCACAAAAGTTTAACTTACATAATGAATTGACTTATAACTTCAAGCAACTATAATAGTAGATATTTTTATAGAATATCCTTCAGAGATAGTGTACCTCGTGCTGCCGATATGATAGTGCTCGTATATTATATATTATAACTCCAGAATATTCTTCTATAAGTGATATATGGCTAACTCGTTATAAATATGAGAGCGTCCTTCTCGATAATAGCACACATCTGAATTCTAAACCTTATTTTCTGGATCGATGAACAAAATATGTAATTTATTGGTCATTACCATGATAGCTGAACCATTATACATTCACTAAGCGAAGACAGTAATGTCCGAAACTTTGAATATTCTTCTATTATTTACTCAACTCTTATCCTGTCATAAACCTACTACGACTATAAAATGGAATTTTATAAAACTCAAATATAATTTTGTTTCTAGAGAATTTTCTTTAAAAAGTTCACCAATAAGGAAATTGCGACTTTTGAATTTTGAAAAAAGTTCTTCAAATGAGCGCGAACTAGGGCCCCTAGAATACAGATCCGGGGTCAGTTTCGATTTTTATGTTTATTCACACACACACACACACACACACACACACACACACACACACACACACACACACACACACACACACACACACACACACACACACACACATATATATATATATATATATATATATATATATATATATATATATATATATATATATATATATATATATATATATATATATAGTTAAACAAAGCCCTTTTGGCTTCCTGATAAAAATAATTTATGTTCAACCAAAAGGTACAATTAAATATTAAATAGATTAATACAAATTAATCACTAGTGAACAATGAACGTTTCTAATGAATTAACAAGTAAAAAGAATCTCTGGAATCAGCAAGTGCGTTATGGTAGTGAATTTTCTTTAAAATATTTTTAATAGCAAATGTCTTTCTTTGATGAAAACAGGCATCAAGCTTGGTTGCCTATATAGTAGAAACAAAATTTATTTCATCGAAATAAATTTATTGTTTGAAAATATATAAACATTTTTCAAAAGTCTAGATGCAGCAAATGTGTTATGGAAGTGAATTTCCATAAAAATCTTATTAACAGCAAATGCGAGCAGGCATCAATCTGATTACCGGTATAACCTATGTGGTATAAACAATGTACTATATTTTACAAAAATTACTTATGGTTTGAAAATATAAAAAACTTTTCCGAAAATAAACTTAAATGTTGGTTTTCTAACCAACAAAGCTTACGTTAATAGCAAATTAAGTTATTGAAATTTGAAGGAGTTAATGAAAATTCGGTAAATTTGCAGATTAGCTCCCGAACGCTTTTCAACAAATTGTTTTCAGAAACATTACTAGGATCCCACCTGGATGCACAAACCACAAGAAAACTTTCTGGTTCACACCCGTCAAGAAAGTTATGGGACTGGGAGAGAAGAGGGGTGCTGTGCGGGGTAGGCATTGTTTAAGGGGGATATGGCTTCAAGATGTAAAAAAGACAGCTTTCAAGCCCGCTTTATTCGAATTTTCTGATCCTATTTCCTTTTTACTACCTACCCCGCCCAGCACCCCTATTCACTCCTGGTCCCGCCTTGGGGGTATGAACAAGAAATTTTTCTTGGGGTTTGTGGATCCAGGGGGGTCTAGTCAGGTGTCTGAAAACAGTTTTTTGAAAAACGTTCGGGAGCTAAACTGCAAATTTACCGAAAATTCGCTACCAAAACGCACTGACTGCGTCCAGATTTTTTTCTTACAAATGCATCATATTTCGATAAAAAATGCATTAACGAATTTGTTCTACAAAAATTAGCTAAAAAAAAATTATACACCCCTACTCACTCCTGGTCCCGTAACTTCCTTGGGGAGTGTGTACAAGACATTTTCCTTGGGGTCTGTCGATCCAGGGGGGGGGGGGGATGTGGCTAGGCAGGTTTCTGAAAACAGTTTTTTGAAAAGCGTTCGGGAGCTAAACTGCAAATTTACCGAAAATTCGCTACCAAACCTGACTTATTGCGTCCAGATTTTTTCTTACAAACGCATCATATTTCGACAAAAAATGCAAAAATGCATTAACAAATTTGTTCCACGAAAATTAGCTAAAAAAGAAGTTATGCACCCCTACTCACCCCTGGTCCCGTAACTTCCTTGGGGGGTGTGAACAAGAAATTTTTGGGGGAATAGGGGTGCTGTGCGGGGTAGGCAGGGTTTAAGGGGAATATGGCTTTAAGATGTGAATAAGACAACTTTCAAGCCCGTTTTATTCGCATTTTCTTCTCATATTTCCTTTTTACTACCTACCCCGCCCAGCACCCCTATTCACTCCTGGTCCCGTAACTTCCTTGGGGGGTGTAAACAAGAAATTTTTCTTGGTTTTGTGGATCCAGGGGAGCCCTAGGCAGGTTTCTGAAAACAGTTTTTTGAAAAGCGTTCGGGAGCTAATCTGCAAATTTACCGAAAATTCGCTACCAAAACGCACTTACTGCGTCTAGATTTTTTTCTCATAAACGCATCATATTTCGATAATAGTTGCTGCGTCCAGAATTTCTTATCTTACAAACATGCATTATATTTCGAGGGAAAATGCAGTAACATAAGGCGTGTTTGATTAAAAAAATAAAGAAAATTTGTATCACCAACGACTTATGGGCCACCCTGAGATTGTAGAATAATTTTTTTAAGATGTAGCTCAAGACACCCTATAATTAATATATACAATTTTTTTTCATATCTTGTATAATAACGGATATATTGATCTTTATTGATTTTTTACTAAAATTCGACAAAAATTATATACCATTAAACGATAAACTCTATAGCTAAGACTACTGCCAAGCATCAGAGAAAGGGTCTATTTGAATTGAATTTTCTGGAAACATTTTAGTAAAATCAAGGACAATGACGGTTGAAACTAAGACTTCAGGGTTTGTAAAATATTCATCTTGAGACATCTTCTTTCCATAGCCCGTATTAGACTCAAGTTCTTTGCCTAAATGTTCATCTAAATAAATTTATTGTTTGAAAATATTTAAACAGGTCTAGATGCAGCAAATGTGTTATGGAAGTGAATTTCCATAAAAATGTTTTTTAATAGCAAATGCGAGCAGGCATCAATCTGATTACCGGTATAGCATATGTAGTAGAAACAATGTACTATATTTTATCAAAATTACTTATGGTTTGAAAATATACAAAAAAAAATTCGAAAATAAACTTAAATGTTGGTTTTCTAACAAACAAAGCTTACGTTAATAGCAAATTGCGTTATTGAAATTTGAAGGATTTAATGAAAATTCGGTAAATTTGCAGATTAGCTACCGAACCCTTTTCAACAAATTGTTTTCAGAAACATTACTAGGACCCCACCTGGATGCACAATTCACAAGAAAAATTTCTTATTCACACTCTCCAAGGAAGTTACGGGACTGGGAGTGAATAGGGGTGCTGTGTGGGATAGGCAGAGTTTAAGGGGGATATGGCTTCAAGATATGAAAAAGACAGCTTTCAAGCCCCCTTTATTCGAATTTTCTGCTCATATTACCTTTTACTACCTACCCCGCCCAGCACCCCTACTTACTCCTGCTCACGTAGCTTCCTTGGGGGGTGTGAACAAGAAATTTTATGGATTCAGGGGGCCTAGGCAGGATTCTGAAAACAGTTTTTTGAAAAGCGTTCGGGAGCTAATCTGCAAATTTACCGAAAATTCGCTACCAAAACGCACTTACTGCGTCTAGATTTTTTTCTCATAAACGCATCATATTTCGATAAAAAATGCAAAATTGCATTAACAAATATGTTCTACGAAAATTAGCTAAAAAAATTATAGACCGTTAAACCATAAACTTCACTAAACCTACAAATATATATCCAACAGGCCACCAACTTCACTAAACTGACAGCCAAAGCATCAAAGAAAGGGTCTATTTGAAATGGATATTTTGTAAATATTTTAGTAAAATGAAGGGCAATGACGGTTGAATCTGAAACTTAAGGATTTGCAGAACACTCTTCTTGCAACATTTTCTTTTCACAATCGGTATTTGTTTCACATTCTTTGCCTAAACATTGCCAATTTTGACATTTAAAATTGCGAGTTTGACGTTTTGAGGAAAACTCCAAAATTTGTTTCTTTAACTGCCCATAAATTCGTTGTCTTTAAAGCTAGAGACCAAAATTTTTAAACAGAGTTCACTCTTTGTAATATACACACGCGCACCAAATTTCGTTGTCCTTACTTTGTTATTTACGGAGATATGATTTTTTTTAGAAAGAAAACACAAAATTTTCCGGGAAAACCTGGTCAGATTTTCCTGGATAACAAACTTATCCAAGCCACTTGCAAAAGGAAAGTACTCAACTAATTTGATCAAGACCGGTCCATTATTTTTTGAGTTATCGGTCGGATATATATACATATATATATATATATATATATATATATATATATATATATATATATATATATATATATATATATATATATATATATATATATATATATATATACAGATCTCCTCATTAGCGAATTTAAGCTAAAACAGTCTTAAAATGTAACAGTAGGTGTACTTATAAACTATTTCTAATTATTCTGCGTTTCCTATTGAGGTCGCGTCTCGCACTTGCGAGGGGTCGATGTCTTGCTGAGTGGACGATATCCACATGGATATCTTAGCAGTTAATTTATGGCTGTCACATTAAAGGGCGAGGTAATTATACTGGGTGACATAATTCCTCCATCCCTAGTGTGAAGAACGTCCTCGTTCTTTCCGGTGAGCTCTTCTAGTGCAAGTTAGTTCTTTGACTTGTGCTGCATGTCTCTCCTCTTAATTATCTGCCGAAGATGTAGCAGAGGATGACCAGTACGATGCTATTGGTTATGCAGGTTATTTCCATATGCGTTAAATGTACCAAAGGATGTAGTACATTACGATGATCGAATTTCACCATTTGAATTTTTATTACAATCTAACTTGCTGACTTCTTTGGGATGTATCGAATTGAACTTGATGACAAATTGAGGCTGTTGATGTATCAGCTTTATCAGCTTGGGTACCCATGAAATGTTTGGACTTGGTTTTCGTAAGTTTCGCTGTTCATGGATATTTTGCATTTTTCTTGGTTGGCTATGAGAGTGTTGTTGTGGTTGTCCATCTATTTGATCTTGATGATATTCTTTAAAGATACTGGTTTTCTGATGGTGATGGCCAAGATATTTCCATTTCGTAGTTGAACGGATGCTGTATAAGGATTGGCTGTAGTAGTAAGGAGACATGTCAAGATGTTGTATGGGTCGTTTATTTTTATGTCGTTGATCAATATATTTTCTGGCTTCTTCAACAGACTGGTACTGTTTTGCTGTCTACACATGGTTCAGTGGTGCTTTCAGGTAGAGTGAAGCAGGTGAAATGAGACTTTATTTTTTTGGGTTGTTGGAACAATTCGACAATAAGATCTTGGAATAGGCTGTAGAAAAAGAAGTTTAGGAGCTACAGTTGTGTCTCTTATAATTAAATTATTAAATTTGGTATCTCCGAGATATGTTTTTTAATTGTAATTTTGATCAACACTAATTAATTTAGTTTTCATTAATTCTATCAAGACGCTTCGATACTTTTGTTTTTGTTCACTTAGAAAAGAAAAGTATTTCTTTTAACAGCTTATTGTTCTATTTTTTGAGAACTGTTTGATGAAAATCGATAGGTAGTATGTAGTCATATGGCCATAAAGAAATTGAAGGGATAATGGTTTGTTAAAGAGTGTATCAATTGATTATAGATCAATACAGTTACGATCATATGATATTTGGTTGCCACTATACCTTATATAGTAGAAACAATGTACCATATTTCGTCAAATAAGCTTTTCGTCAAACCTCCCACAAAACTTTATACGTGAAAATGTACAATTTTTTTACAAAAATCTGTTTTTTTTAAATAACTTAATAAACATTTATTAATATGTCCTTGACTTCAGGAAAAAAACACAGGCTGTTTTATTCAAAACAATAGGTTTACAACAGTGTCATTTTTAATGAATTTTCTTAAAAAAAGTTCACTAATGAGGAGATCCCGAGTTTTGAATTTGGAAAAAAATTCTTCCAACGAGCGCACTATGACCCTAGAACGAACCCATATCCAGGGTATATATATATATATATATATATATATATATATATATATATATATATATATATATATATATATATATATATATATATATATTATTCAAAATAATAGGTTTACAACAGTGTCATTTTTAATGAATTTTCTTAAAAAAAGTTCACTAATGAGGAGATCCCGAGTTTTGAATTTGGAAAAAAATTCTTCCAACGAGCTCACTATGACCATAGAACGAACCCATATCCAGGGTATTATATATATATATATATATATATATATATATATATATATATATATATATATATATATATATATATATATATATATATATATATATAATACCCTGGATATGGGTTCGTTCTAGGGTCATAGTGCGCTCGTTGGAAGAATTTTTTTCCAAATTCAAAACTCGGGATCTCCTCATTAGTGAACTTTTTTTAAGAAAATTCATTAAAAATGACACTGTTGTAAACCTATTATTTTGAATAAAACAGCCTGTATTTTTTTCCTGAAGTCAAGGACATATTAATAAATGTTTATTAAGTTATTTAAAAAAAAACTAGATTTTTGTGAAAAAATTGTACATTTTCACGTATAAAGTTTTGTGTATCACACCGAAAACCAAAACATAATACGCCGATTTTGATGAAATTTGGTACATACCTTCCTTTTGCAAGTGGCTTGGATAAGTTCGTTAGTTGGGAAAATCGGACCAGGCTTTCCCGCAAAATGTTGCGTTTTCTTTCAAAAAAAATATATCTCTGGAAATAACAAAATTTGGTACGCTGGTTTCGGTCATAAAGAGTATTTTATGTACCAATTCAAATCTCTATGTTAAAAGAGAAAAAAGTTATAGGTAAATTAATTTTTAATTAATTAAATCTGATTCAAGAAGTCAAAACGTCAAAATTGAAAATTATGGTAGGAGAACGAATATGAGTGAAAAATACGACAAGAAATGACTAACAAGCTCCTAAATATGTGTCTAAGTCGTTATTCTCCTTTATTTCGTTAAAATATAAGCAAAAATCAAATTTGTTTTGTGTAAATAGTAACGTTAGACGACTAACATGTATTACGAGATATATCTGCTAGTACAAATTATATTTCGAGCGTAGCCTAGTTGGCTAAGCCGTGTACATCGGATAGTCGACTCCTACACGACGAGTTCTAATCCTAGTTAGTGACTTTACTTTTCATCACTTCTTTTAATCTTATTTCCTTTACCGTTATCTAATCAGATTGTTGTCACTCCGATAAATTTTTTAGCAAGCTTTTGTATAAAAAATAATCTAATAAAAATAAGATCAAAGTTTTAAGCCTTAATTCAAGTCGAATAGCATATCTGGTTGTTGGTCTTGCCTTAACTTAGTGGAACCGTTCCATATTTAATACAGTTGTAGGCTTTTCCCGTCGCTTCAAAAGTGCCTGTTTCAGTGAATTTTCTTTAAAAAAAATCACTAATTAGGAGATCCTGACTTTTAAATTTAGAAAAAATTTCTTGAAATGAGCGCGAACTAGGCTCCCTAGAAACCATATCCAGGGTCAGATTTAATTATATATATATAAATATATATATATATATATATATATATATATATATATATATATATATATATATATATATATAAAGTGAACCATTTACCTAAAAGTTAGGTCTGTAAGTTTAAAGACAAAATTTAGAGGCATTTAAAAAAGATGGGGTTTTCCTCGAAAATTTTCATTAGATGCTTCAAAAATGAATAACTCAATTGGCGATTAACCTAAGGTTCGTCGGCTAGGAAACGAGTTTTCTCGAAAACATTTTAAGTTTATTTTCAGAAAATTTTTGTACATTTTCAAACAAGTTATTTTGATAAAATATGGTACATTGCTTCTACTATATAGGTTACGGATGACCGAATTGATGCCTGCTTGCATTAAAGAGACACATTTGCTATTAAATACATTTTTATGAAAATCACTTCCATAACGCAGTTGCTGCGTCCAGACTTTTTTTAGTTAGAACATCCCGTTCAGAACACTAACCAAAGCCTGACTCAGAGTACCGTTCAGAGTACTGTTCATAGCATGAAGTAATAGATGTTCACCGAAGTAAACATCCTTCACAGCACCAGCCAGAACGCCGTTCAAAGCACCATCCAAAGCATGGTTCAGAGCAAGGGGACTAATGCCATCAGTCTCATGAAACTGCATACTACCTTCAATAGTCTTGGGAAGTTTTACCAGGCCCATGTATCCTCAGAATACATTCAATCGTCTTAAGAAGTTTTCCCAGCTCTAAGTGGTCATTTCATTCTGGGAATAAAGCACTGTCACATCAGCGAAATTGCAATACACAACGTTAAGGAGAATTAGCTTAATTTGATTGTTTTTCCATATACATGGTGGCGCATTAAAAACGAAACAGACCGATTTGCGTCCAGAGAATTTTTTTTTAAGAAACGCTGAAACTCGTCAATTTTAATATTAAGGGGGACAACCTCAACTTTGTCAGATCAACCTCTTAAGGGAGGTGATAACAACCCTTATATTTTAAATAATGAACATGTGTCGACTGTTACATCATTAAGCTCTTTCTGTTCTGAATTCAGCACATAAATTTTATTTGGAAGTTTTATCAACTCGTTTAATAATTATTCACAGTTGGAGTTGCAAGAACGTATTTCGTTCATTGTGATAAGAAATAAACTAGTTAGTCAATTTTTTGTTAAAAAAACTAAAAAACAAAACCGAACGTTCAAAAATGTTTATTCAGTTAAGTAAGTGTTCAAATTGTTGACCTCCAGCTTCCATACAAAAGTACAAATTTTGTTCAAAACGAGTTCTGATATTCTGGAACATTTGTGGAGTTATTAGACGAAATTCTTCAAGAATGCGTCGTCGTAATTCTTCCAGAGAATCCGGTTCTGTTGCGAAAATTCTACTCTTTATATGGCCCCCTAGAAATAAGTCTAAAGGAGTTAAATCTGGTGACCTAGGGGGCCACTCAAAAGCACCTCTACGCCCAATCCATTTCTCTGGAAATTTCCTGTTCAAAAACTCCCTAATACGTTGTAAAAAATGCGGAGAAGCTCCATCTTGTTGAAACACCAATTTATTTTCTTGATGGCGATCATCACTTTCAACAATGTCAATTAGTAGAATGTAAGCAATATCTTCTAGTAACTCCAAATACGTTTCGCCACTCAAATTGCCATCAAGAAAAATTGGTCCGATTAAACGGTCTCCAAAAATGCCTGTCCAGGCATTCAAGTTCGGTGGAGTTTGAGTGTAGAGTTTAATAAAAACGTACACTCGTCTGAAAAACAGATATTGAACAGAAAGTTCCCGTTATCAGCTATTCGTGCAGTCATAACTGCACAAAAACTCCAGCCGCCGATCAAAATCATCTTCATTCAGTTGTTGTACAAGATGAATTTTATACGTGTGAAATTTATGATGCTTCAATATTCGCTGAATAGTTTTTCTTTTGACGTTTGAAACAGTGGCCAATTTTCTCGTGCTCAAAGTTGAGGCTGCAGCCATTTGTCCTAAAACTTCAATCTCATTTTTTTGTTGGCTACTGAACCACTTTGTCGAAACTTTACAAATAACTCCAAAATGTATTTTCTGTTAATATGTCTATTCGGATGTCGTTCATTAAACAAATTTGCGGTACGGTTGGCACAGTCATCGTTTTTGAAAAAAAGAGTAATTATTTCAACTCTTTATTCTACAGAATACACCATTGTGAAATTAATTTTCAGTAGTACTATCAAATATCAAACCGACCGATAAACTGAAGTAATAAACCGCATTCCTCTTATTCCGATATGAAATGTTCTGATAGTCAATTTTTTGTTTACAAACCAACAAAACATTGACTATTAGCACATTCCTTATCGGAATGAGTGAAATGCGTTTTTGCATCTTCAACTCTAAATAATTTTTAAACGAGTTAACAAAACTAGTGTGCTGAATTCAGAAAAGAAAGAGCTTTCAAATGATGTAACACTAGACCCATGTTCCCTATTTAAAATATAAGGGTTGTTATCACCACCCTTAAGGGGTTGATGTGACAAAGTTTAGTTTTATGTCAAAACATGTCCCCCTCAATATTAAAATTGACGTGTTTCAGCGTTTCTTAAAAAAATATATTTGGACGCAAATCGGTCTGTTTCGCTTTCAATGCGCCATCCTATATAAATTTCACCTTATAATTCAATTTATTTAAAGTAATAATTTTAATTAGCCCACAAGTGTTATTTTGCTTTATTAATTAATTACTTGTCAACGTTCAAGTTTTTGTTAATAATAACCGAATAGCTCAGTTCTCTATGTGAGTACCCTCTAGAATCGGACTAGGAGGTCACGGGTTCGAGTCTGGTACTCAGTATATCACCGGAAATAACAAAGTGAGGGTAACCAAATTTGGTACGCGTATTTGTATTATAAAAAGTAAACCATGTACCAAAATTTAGGTCTCTAAGTTTAAGAACAAAAAGTTACGTGCAGCTAAAGAAACAAATTTTGTAGTTTTCCTCAAAACGTCAAACTCGCAATTTAAAACGTCAAAATTGGCAATGTTTAAGCACAGAACGTGAAACAAATACGGATTGTGAAAAGAAAATGTTGCAAGAAGAGTGTTCTGCGAACCCTTAAGTTTCAGAATCAACCGCCATTGACCTTCATTTTACTAAAATATTTACAGAAAACTCATTTCAAATAGACCCTTTCTCTGATGCTTTGGCTGTCGGTTTAGTTAAGTTGATGCTTTCGCTGTAGGTTTAGTGAAGTTTATGGTTTAACGGTCTATAATATTTAACTAATTTTCGTAGAACAAATTCGTTACTACATTTTAACATTTTTTATCGAAATATGATGCATGTTTGTAAGAAATAAATCTGGACGCAGTAAGTGCGTTTTGGTAGCGAATTTTCATTAAATTCTTCAAATTTCAATAACTCAATTTGCTATTAACGTAAGTTTTGTTGTTTAAATTCACTACATATGTTGGCTTGGGAGAGACCTTACTACGTACCAAAATTAAACTTTCTAAGTTTTTAGAAAATTGAGTTATTTAAATTTTAAATTTTCTTTTAAAAAAATTTTTTTCTCCGAAAATTACAAAGCAATTTTAATGAAATTTGGTGGATATTTTTCCCTAAGAAAGACCTTACTACATACCAAAACTAAACTTTCTAAGTTTATAGAAAATTGAGTTATTCAAATTTGAAGCATTGAATAAAAATTCACTACCATAACGCACTTGCTGCGTCCAGAGATTTTTTTAATTATCAGTGTGATACATACATACATATATACAGGGTGCGAAATTTCGCTGGTAAAGCTGGACTGTGCTTATACTAATAGCATTATCAAAGAATTCACTTCAGAAAACTACTAGGCAGCATATACTTCATAACCTAAAATTATTACTGAATACACAGCGAGTTCCGTTTGAGGTGGCCACTTGCCAATTTTGTTATTTTAAATAGGGCACCCTGTAAATTTTCACATTTTCGGATTTCTCGAGTGATTCTACGTCAAAAACGTATCGGTAGTCTGAGCGGAAACCCATCCTTTTTTGAGTTATTTCTCCTTTTTCAAAAATAATGGCCTTTGCAGTCTTTATTTTACAAGCCTCTATCTTGGTAAGTGATAGAGAAAGGACCATCATTTTAGCAAAGAAGGTGCGCAATACTATTGTGATTATCCTAATGTACAGTATAGCATGACTAGATATACAGTGCGCTCACATAAGGGCATCCACTTCTGACAACTTCAACAATCAAAAACGATTTATTTTTTTAAATGGAACACCTGTATATTATTATATCGTTGACCTTGAAATTTTATTATCTTTCATCCCATGTATGCATACCTATACAAAAACTTAAAACATTTTGAGAAATATTATGAAACAACAAATTTAGATTAAATTATACGGCTGTTCGTGTGTAGGAGCTAAGAAAGACCCAGTATAAGCAAATTAGTTGGACTTTGAATAATTTATTTAATCAATTTTCTGATAAGCCACTCATTTTTTTGGAAATTATAAAATCAGAGACGCACCTAATATCCATTATATTTTTTACGAATTTTATGCAAAGTCTATGCAGCTAAAAATATATATTTATTATTCTTGAAGAAATACCAACACATTTATGTTCCCCTTTCATGATGTTGACTGCTTTGCTTTACTTTTCGTCGACAGACATTACATATTACCTGATTTTATTTACAAAGTGTGAAATTTAAAAGTTGACAAACTCACCCGCGACGCTATTTGACACTATCAAAAAGTATTCTGTTAATTGTAGTTTAAAAAATCTTCCGAAAATAATAAAATGAATTATTCTGAAGCCGAATTACGAGATATGCTCTTAGCTTTGGGAGAATGTGATAGTAATACATTATTAGCATCCAGAATTTATCACCAGGCGATTGCCAACCAGAACGTCATTCAAACGGCTAAACACCCGTTTTTCCACTACAAGCAGTAAACAATATTGCAATAATGCCAAGGGTCCGTACAAAATGAATGAGCTAACGCAATTAGGTATAATTTTATCTATAATTGAGTATCGACAAACCAGTACGAGAAGAATATCAATACAACGTAACATAAGAGATTGTTCAGTGAGAAAGGCTTTGTTTCAAGGCGGCACGTTTTACAAGAGGCAGACTACAGACATAGGGTGCAATTTTGTGAGTGGGCAGTAGAAATGATGGAAAATGGTTCCAATTTCTTTGAATATGTACTTTTCAGTGATGAATGTTCATTTGGTAGTACCGGTAAGCCAAACCAACACAATCTTCACTACTATGTAGATAGTAATCCCCATTTTAGGCATATTTTGTACAACCAACATCATTTGACTGTAAACGCATGGAGAGGATGTTTAAGAAACTACATCATTGGGCCATATTTTTATAAAGGTACTCTGACAGGCCAAAGGTATTTTAATTTTTTAGAAAAAATTTTGCCTGAATTTTTAGATAACGTGCCATTAGAAACGCTGCGACGAATGTAGTTCCAACAGGATGTCGCACCACCTCACACAACGTTACGTGTCCGAGATTGGCTCAATAATAATTTTCATAATCGCTAGATTGGTCGCGGGGGACCAGTTCCCTGGCCAGCTCTGTCTCCGGATATCACATCTTGTGATTTCTTTTTGTGAGGGTATATTAAGGATCTTGTTTATGCTATGCAACGAACCACTGCCGAGGACATAATTGTTAGAATTAGGGAAGCATTCAACTCGATAACACCAGCAATATTGCAAAATGTTAGAAACTCTTTTTGACGAAGAGTGCATTTATGTCTGCAGGAAACTGGACGTAACTTTGAACATCCTTTTTGGTTTAGTTTCATTAATATTTGTTATCTCATTGTTTTTTATAGTCGTTTCAATCGTTTCTAAAGTTTTTAAGTTAATTTTTTTATTGCTATCAAATAGGTACTATGCAAAAGGTTTATTTAACGTATTGTCTTTAAACTTTATGCTATTATTTTTCAATAAACCACTTAATCATGTTTGAGGGGTTTTATTTGGCATTGTGAAGTATTCAACGTCCAAATAATTAGCTTATACTTGGTCTTTCTTAGCTTCTACACACGAACAGCAGTATAATTAATTCTAAATTTGTTGAGAAGAATTTTTTCGAGTCGAAATCTCCTCACTAGTGAATTAAGTAATTAAGAAAATTGACTAAAAAGAGATATTTACTACTAGAAACATGTTTATGAAAATCCATTACCATAAAGTACTTGCTGCGTGCAGACTTTTAAAATCATGTTACTTGTTTTCTGATTGATTTTCAAACTTTCAGTTTTTATATTAAGTTTTTATGAGCTGCTTTCTATGTTTCTTCGAAATGCAAAATTAATATTTAATATTATTTTAGAGGAGTAAAAGGCTCTCTCAGGGATTTATCACTTAGACGTGCTCCCTTGAAAATAGAGCGAGCTTTGCATCCATAATATAACGATAAGTTTTGGACAGTGATTACACATAAATTTCTCTGAACGCATCGACACCGTTCCAAAAGTTTGGTTATGAAATTTTCATTGACAGCTAAACTTTTCCAACTTTCGTTTTCTCTGCGCGCGTAATCATTTAATGTATTCGTTATACTTTGGATCGATTTTAACTCTCACTCAAATAAGTTACAAGGACACTTAACTTCAAGTCCAATTTAAAATAGCATTTGTAATTAAAATGATTACTGTAAAACTGCTTATTCTAATTAAACTAGAATAGCATCTCATTATTTTACCTCTTAGCTGTTTTTTGAACTCTGTTCCGTTAAAAAGCTTTTTGCTACCGAATTCAAAGAATGGAGAAAGCTGCCTAAACCAGTTTTTACCAATTTGGCTAAAACTTATTTTGGTATTACGACATACACTGACATATTTATACAGGGTAAGTTTTTTAAAGTATTACAACGAGATATCTTGTGAAATTTTGGCGAAGTAACAGGGAGACGAGGAGACATATTTGATTAAACACGTACGTAAAAAACTAGGTTTGTGTGCAAATTTAATTTTTGATTTGCTCCTCGCGAATTTATGGTGTATTAGGTTAAAATACAAAAAACACATACAAAATATTCAATACAAACGTGGAGATAATTTCTCTGGCTTCACTAATATTGGTTTATTTTTCTGTACCTGAAGGACATAGCTAGCGGGTTACCAGAAACCTCAAAGAAGAAGTGCAGAAAAAGGTCATTTATTTGCCAAGATATTAAACAATGCTTTGTTTTATTTGGATTGCTCAATTACCCTGGTCCATGCCAGTTCTAAGCTGAACGCTAATATTCAATCTGTCAATGGCAAACACACATTACTCTATGGTTAAATAGATGTATATACATGCGCTCATATTGAATGTCAAACACATAAAGGTCTGCGGTTAAACGATCGCACCGAGATTATAGAGGTATACTCTACGACAAGGGACTATTATTGACCATTAAACTGAAAAACGAATTAAATCACGGTCAAATTTCGACCAATGCATAGGCTCGTAGTCTGCGTTATTATACAAAATACGAGAAAATATTGTATACGTTAATTATAGGGTGTCTTGGGCTGCATCGTACAAAATTATTTTAAGAATCACGGGTGGACCATAAGTCGTTGGTGATACGAATTTTTTTTTTTTTAATCGAACCCTCTTTATTTTATTTGAATTTTTGTATTTTCCATCGATTTATAATGCGTGTTTGAGGAAAAAAATTATGATGTTCTTGTTTTCGAGTTATTTCCGTTGTTTGGAACTTTTCATATTTTTGACGCATATCAAAAATTATTATACGGCGTTTTACCAATAGATGGCGGATCCCATGAAAATGATGCCTTTAGAGATGTTTTCGTTTATATTATTTGTTAATTTTTGTACTTTTTCAACAACAAAGTTATTTTGATTAAATGTGGTACACTGTTAGTGAATTTTCGTAGAAAAGAATCACTAATGGGGAGACTTTTGAATTTTGAAAAATCTTTGCAAATGAGCGCAACTATGACCCCTAGAACCCATACCTGGGGTCAGTTTTAATTTATATATATATATATATATATATATATATATATATATATATATATATATATATATATATATATATATATATATATATATATATATATATATATATATATATATATATATATATATATGTATCACACCAATAACTCAAAAATTAATGGGCCGATTTTGATAAAATTTGGCGTGTACCTTCCCCTTGTAAATGGCTTGGACTGGTTCGTTAGTCAGGAAAATCCGACCAGGATTTCCGGGAAAATTTTGAGTTTTCATTCGAAAAAGTTTTTTATCTCAAAAAATAAAAAAGCTATGATCACCAAAATTTTTAGATAGCTTAACGATATAAAAAGTAAACTACACACTAAAGTTAAGGTTTTTATGTCACAAGAAAAAAAGTGATAATAAAATATTTTGTGCCAGATCAGTTCTATGAAAATTCACTACCATAACGCACTTGCTGCGTTTTTCTATTGTATAGGTCATACTGGTAACCAAATGGGTGGATACTTCATTTTTAAAAAGGATCTATTATGAACGTTTGTTATTATTTGCTAATAGTTCCTGAATATGCATTTCATATTGTTACAAAGCACTTCAATAGATGTAGGTGCAGTGTTGCCACATCTCCAGAACTTCCCCAACATCTGGGAATTTGTACACAATCTGGCAACACCGCCTCCCCACCCCCCTGGGGTGTCTGGGGTGACCCCCCTCAGGCGAAGTATCAACCCTCTAGGACCAGAAATAACGAAGTTACCAACTTTTACCCCGTCGGAACGGATAACTGAGGTCTGCACATTCCGAACACCCTGTATACGCAGAGAGATCTTATATTACGAGAAACACCTCTTATGTAACATAGGAGTGATGACCACATTTGGATCACCTGTATATACATCCCCTTGTATACACACGGGACCGATCTGTATTCACAGAACCTTCTAGTAAAAGAAGGTCCTGGAATATTCTGGAATGGAACGCTCCAGAATGTGGTGGAAGGTACGGCGAGTATATAAACGCGAAAGCAAGCCAGCCGGAGTTCAGTTAGAGAATGTTGAAGTGACTCGAAGAAGCAGTGTGAAGTGTTATAGAGTAGCGACTGTAGTTTCAGTGTATTAGTAACTTTTGCCCAAATTAGTGATTGTAAGGCCAGATAAAATAAGTGTTTTGTGAGAGAGACATTCTAGACCTTTATTGTATCCATATTTAGACAGTAAATTAAGTGTTTTGTGAGAGAGACATTCTAGAACTTTTATTGTATCCATATTTAGAGTGTAAATAAAGTTGTTTTGTTAAAATCTAGTCTCACTTATCCATAACCCGGAGAAAACGCAACAATATTTTAGTGTATTTTGACTGTTGACTTGTTCAATTTAAGCCCCTGTTGTTATTCTGGTAGTTTGAACATCTACTGCGGATGTTTCATCTTTGAAAACACAATCATAGGTGTAACGTAGTTTGGTTAGACCTTTTCTCGTCTCCTTATCGACCTACAATTAATAAAATATTTCTTTCAGTAGACTATATTAAGTAAACTTTTAAATCTTTTCATTTACCGAATTGAAGACATATATAAATATCGGCTCAATATTTTTTTTAAACAGGCCAGTATAAAGACGTGTGTGTGTGTGTGATTTATTTCTTTAACGTCGGCCTATTTTCGCGACTATGGCTAATCACTGACGCCAGAGAGCAGCTTCATCTCACTATTCTGGAAATTTTGCCGAACCCCTGTCTTTCTATAAGGAGGGTAGGGATCTTTAACGTGCCCAACATCGCATGGACACCGGACCGACGGCTTTACGCCCCCTCCAAGGGAGGAAGGTGCAGCCATTCAACTTGCTCAAATACAATGCCAAAACTTCGGTTGATATTAATGTTACAGTTTGTACTAAAAAAGTGAAATGAGTACCGTGGGATCGAACCCAGTACCCTTCGGTTCAGAGGCACACGTTTTTACCCCAGAACCATAATATAAGGATGGCCAACGTTTTTACAGATTGTGTCGATTAAGTATTATATCGGAGGCTCCACCTCTGTATCCACCTGAAAATAAATAAAATTAATTTAAAATATAAAACTGGTTCGACTGAATTGACTAAAATGGGTCGTTCAAGCTATTAATAAGGAAAAATACCTACCAAGTTTATAATTTAGCAGGTACATTCCTTTTGGAAATTAAAATTAAAATTTCGGTAAATTTGCAGTTCAGCACACAGGCGACTTTTAGAAAAGAACTTACAGAAACATGCTTAAAACCCTTTCTGGATGCACATTCTACAAGGAAAATTTTTTGCAAAAAGCCACTGAGAAAGTTACAGGACCAGGAGTGAATAGGGGTGCTGGGCAGGGAAGCAGATAAAAAGGAAATGTGAGCGGAAAGTTCGAAAAAGCCAGCTTATCTGGACCTCTATAAGCTACCTTTTACCTATTTTGCAGCTATACTTCCGTAAAATCCTGTTTACTTCGCCCAAAACCCTTATTCACCGCAGGTTTCTCAACTTTCTTGGGGGTTGTTTCGAAGAAATTTTATGCATTGAGGGTGGCTGTACGCATGTAGAAGGGGGAGGAAAACTCCCGTGACAACGCTGCGGACCAATATTTTCAATTTATTTTCAAATTGTTACCTCATTTTATTTAAGGCTTGATGTATTCTTACCACAATTAGAACCGTAGACCGGTTTTGCTCTAATTAGAGCACATCTCATTTGTTTAAAATAATTTTCCAAAAATGAATTTGAGGTTGGCTTGTTTGTCCGTCTCACATAGACAGCTACAGTATTTTATCATTTAAAAAAGTATGTATTCAGCAACAGCTAATAAGCGATGAAGAAGGTCTGGATGCAGCAAGTGCGTTGTGGTAGAGAATTTTCATTAAAATATTTTAAATCCGATAACTAAATTTTCCATTGAGCTATAATATTTAATCTTGAGCCATAGTAAAACCTATGTAAAATACCTTTTTAGTTGTTTTGCAAAAACTGGTTCGATTGAGTTGACTAAAACAAAACCATCCAAGCAATGAATAAGGAAAAATACCTGCCATATTGATAATATGGCACGTACATTCTATTTATAAATAATTAATTTTTTCTGGAAAACTTTTTTAACTAATGGAGTTTGTAACACAATTTTTATAAAGCGACTTGCAATATTTACATATATGTACCAAATTTTAATTTGCTAGCTCCATAGAAAATATTAATTTCTTCAAATAATCGCTTACTGGGACGTCTAAAACCAATCTCCAAGATCCATTTAAATTTAAAGAATTAGTTGTAATAATATACTTTACCAATAGTATACAATTCTTATGAAAATTCACTACTATAATGCATTTGCTACGTCATAAACTTGTTTTTTAAAGATACTAAAACTTTTAGAAAATTATTAAATTTTCCCAAAAAAACTTGTTTGATTAGGCTGGCTAACAATCTTATCTAATTTATTTATAAAACAGAAGGTATGTAATCAGCCAATAATTTTGTCTAAACTGATCGCTTGGATGAGTTCCTTAGGCTACCCAATCAAACTGGCTTCTTCGAAAAGAGTTTTTTTCTAAGATAATTTTTTTATTTCCGAAATTATTTTTTTTCCGAAAATTTACATATTTTTATGAACATTCGCTACCATAGCGCACTTTGTGCATAGAAATGTTGACATTTGTACACATTGAAATAAAAATTATGCAACTGTCAATGTTGTTCGCTATAAAAGTTATGTAAAAATTGCATATAGGGTGGCGCATTGAAAACGAAACAGACCGATTTGCGTCCAGATATATTGTTTTAAGAAACGCTGAAACACGACAATTTTAATATTGAGGGGGACATGTTTTGACATAAAACTCAACTTTGTCACATCAATCCCTTACGGGTGGTGATAGCAACCCTTATATTTTAAATAGGGAATATGGGTCGAGTGTTACATAATTTGAAAGGTCTTTCTTTTCTGAATTCAGCACACTAATTTTATTTTTATCAACTAGTGTAAAATTATTCACAGTTGAAGATGCAAAAACGCATTTCACTCATTCCAATAAGAAATGTGCTGATAGTCAATGTTATGTTAATTTGTAAACAAAAAATTGACTATCAGAACATTTCTTGTCGAAATGAGAGAAGTGCGGTTTATTATTTCAGTTTATCGGTCGATTTGATACTTGATAGTACTACTGAAACTTAATTTCACAGTGGTGTATTCTGTAGAAGCAAGAGTTGAAATAATTACTCTATTTTTCAAAAACGATGACTGTGCCAACCGTACCGCAAAATTGTTTAATGAACGACATCCAAACAGACATGTTAACAGAAAATATATTTTGAAATTAGTTAAAACGGGATCCTGAACGTGAATTTCCGGTTAGAAATGAGGCTACTGAGATTGAAGTTTTAGGACAAATGGCTGCAGACCCAACTTTGAGCACGAGGAAATTGGCCACTGTTTCAAACATCAAAAGAAAAACTATTCAGCGAATATTGAAGCATCATAAATTTCACCCGTATAAAATTGATCTTGTACAACAACTGAATGAAGATGATTTTGATCGGGGCTGGAGTTTTGTGAAGTTATGACTGCACTATTAGCTGATAACGGAAACTTTCTGTTCAATATCTGTTTTTCAGACGAGTGTACGTTTTTATTAAACTCTACAGTCAATCGTCATAATTGTCGTTATTGGGCAGATAATAATCCAAGAAATTTTTACGAAGTCCACACTCAAACTCCACAGAAATTGAATATCTGGACTGGCATTTTTAGAGAACGTTTAATCGGACTAATTTTTCTTGATGGCAATTTGAGTGGCGAAACGTATTTGGAGTTACTAGAAGATATCGTTTACCCTCTACTAATTGACATTGCTGAAAATGATGATCGCTATCAAGAAAATCAATTAGTGTTTCAACAAGATGGAGCTCCTCCGCATTTTTCACAACGTGTTAGGGAGTTTTTGAACAAAGAGTTTCCAGAGCAATGGATTTGACGTAGAGGTGCTATTAAGTTGCCCCCTAGATCATCGGATTTAACTCCTTTAGGATTCTTTCTATGGGGCTATTTAAAGAGTAGAATTTTCGTAACAGAACCGGAGTCTCTGGAAGAATTACTACGACGCATTGTTGAAGAATGCTGTCTAATACCTCAACAAATGCTTCAGAATGTCAGAGCTCGTTTTGAACAAAATTTGTACTTTTGTATGGAAGCTGGTGGTAAACAATTTGAAAACTTACTTAACTGAATAAATATTTTCGAACGTTTGGTTTTGTTTTTTAGTTTTTTTTTAACGAAAAATTGACTAGTTAGTGCATTTCTTATCACAAGAATGCACCTGTCGATTCGCTTTCGAGGTGAACGGTCATAGCGAGTGATATTCCTGTTCTTAGTGAGTGAATAAGCTTAATAATAAGTGAAAAAAATATGAATAAAGAATATAAAAGAGTCCCGTCGGACAAGGGAGGCACCCTTGACTGGATCATGGAGTTGGATAACGAAGAGGTAACGGAAAAACAAAAAAATACACAGCAGGTAAACACAAATCTTAATATAGGCGAAAGTTCAGCCTCAATCTTAAAAAATACAGTTACAAACACCTTACAAATGACGAGCAAGGAAGAATTGGTAAGTAATAAAACTAATAATTCTAATTTAAATTTACAAACAAATAATAGTCAAAAACATTTTAACGCAGGTGAAAATGTATACGGGTCATTATCTCTTGAACAGACGATTGATAAATCACATACAGAAAAAACAATCGAGAACCGAGAAATAAACAAAACGAAATATCTTTATTCTGACAGAGATACTGGCCCGTATATAATATATATACAAAGTAAAACAGGTAATATTGGAAGAATGAATAGAATTGGTGTAGCTAGGATGATCAAAAGTTGCGTGCAGGACTTAGGTGACTCGATTAGCTATATAACTAGCGTAGGCGTAAATAGGTTAAAAATTGAATTACGCACAGTTAAAAGCGCAAATAAATTAATTTTATCGGAATTATTAGCTAACAAAAATTATGAAGTATATATTCCTCAATTTCTCGTGAGGAGACAAGGAATAATAAGAGGGATAGACTTAGATATAACTGAAAAAGAATTAGAATCTCTTATACAAACTATAAATTCCATACCCATACTAAACGTTCGCCGTATGAACCGTAAAATAATAAAAGATGGAATTCCAGAATATGTACCTACATCTACTATATTAGTATCATTTAAAACTAAATATTTACCATCGCACGTTTTTATTGAAAAGCTGCGTTTTGAAGTTGAGCCTTACATACAAAGGGTAATTCAATGTAATAAATGCTTTAAGTACGGTCATATAAGAGCTCAATGTAAAGGAAGAGATCGATGCAAAAAATGCGGGGGCGATCATCCGGTCTTGGAATGCATATCGCAGGAACCACCTCGGTGTATTTCTTGTGGTGGTGATCATGAGGCGACAGACAGAAAACAATGTCCAGAATTTAATAAACAAAAAAATATTAAAATTATTATGGGCACAGAAAATATTTCATACAAAGACGCTGCAAACAAATTTCAAAATAGCTACGCCAATGCAACAAAAAATAATCAAAATAGTGAACCAAGGTATAACCAGAGCAGTTCGAGAAACAGTAGTTACATAACTGTTAGCACTACTAAACGGAAACGACCTGATAACACTGTAGTTGGAGATAATCCAACATTGTTAGCTCATAATCAAATTTTATCAACTCCAAACATCTTATCGCGCCCTGTAGTAAATCCATACCCTCCCCTATATCATTACAATTTCCGGGAAGGTAATCATACAGAAAAAATTTGCAATTCTTTATTAGAATTAATTAAAAACCTAATAAGTGGGGCAGTAAAAATTACGGGGGACGAATTAAAAGACAAAGTATCGTTAATTCTTAAACAACAAAATTCGAGTTTAATGTGATGCAGTGGAATGCTAGATCAATTTATTCAAATAAAGGGGAATTTGAAAAATTTATATTTGATCATAAGATAAATATAGCATTAATAAGTGAAACATGGTTAAGATCCACTTATAATTTTACAGTAAATGGTTATAATACGATCCGCAGCGACAGGAATGATGGCCGTGGTGGTGTTGCAATAATATTAAAACATAATATACTTTTCTCAGAAATACCAGTCGACCATCAGCCGACTGACGTGATGTGTGTGGGTGTCAAGGTTATTATAAACAGACAAAAATGTATATATCTTTATTCTATTTATGTTAAACCATCCACAAGAGTATCGATTATTGCCTGGGTACAATTTTTTAGCAATCTTAAAAGACCGTTTGTTATTGGCGGCGACTATAACAGTCACTCTATGGCCTGGGGTTGTGGATGGAACGATACTGCAGGTCAAAATTTGTTACTTGCTTTAGAAGAATGCTGTTTAGTTATACTTAATACGGGATGCGAAACTTTGATTCGCAAACCAGGCTCCATCAATGGTTCAGCGGTTGATCTGACAATCTGCACAGCAGATTTAGCTTCACTTTTTACATGGCAAACCCATGATGATGCTCTCGGATCAGATCACTATGCTATAACCTTTACATGTTTAAATGACCCAACAGACGGTAATAATGAAACGTATGTAGATAGTAGAATTAGGTGGAAATTAAATGAGGCAAATTGGCAACTCTTTACTTCTCTGGTTGACGATTACTGTCTAAATAATCAGCAAAATTTTGATTATGAGAAATTTTTAAATAATATATTGTTGGCGAGTTATGAGTCGATACCAGAGAAGGCAAGAGTGAAAGTAAATAAATTCAGGAAATTATGGTGGAATCAAGAATGTAAGTTAGCTATTCAAGAAAAGAAAGAAGCATTTCAAAGATATAAACGAAACCCTTCAGCGCAAAATTTCATAGAATTTAAAAAACGTTCTGCAGTTGTAAAACGAATAGTCTTAGTTAGTAAAAGAAGAAGTTGGAGAGAGTTTTGTGAAAAATTGAACAGAAGTACAAAAATATCGGACATCTGGACCAAAATAAAGAAAATTAACAGTGTACCAGTTTGTCGTGCGCTTCCCAATGATCCGGAATGGGCAGAAGAAATGTTAGACAAGCTAGCACCACCATTTGTCTTAAACCACACGAACAAAAAGAGTTTTATTTCTAATGTACCGCACCCTCTGAGCAAGTCCTTTAGTATTGGGGAACTCAATTATAGTCTGAAAAGCAGTAATAACTCTGCACCAGGGCTTGATAATGTACATTATGCTATGTTAGCTAATCTTTCACAAAGTGCTAAAGATAAGTTGCTAGAAATCTTCAACTATATATATACTAGTAATTATATACCACGATCATGGAAAATATATTTAGTACTTAATTTCCTCAAAAATGGAAAACCACCAGACAGCGTAAACTCATATAGAGGAATTTCATTAGCATCATGCGTTCTAAAAACATTTGAACGTATGATTAAATATCGCTTGGAAAAATGGCTGGAAAGCAATCAAATTTTGTCAGAAACACAGTTTGGGTTTAGAAAGGGTTACTCAACAACAGAGAGCATCGCTCATTTGGTCACTGATATTGAACTGTCCTTTACTAATGGAAATATGGTAGTCGCTGCCTTTCTTGACATCGAGAGTGCATACGATAATGTTATTTTGGATATTCTGTACGCAAAATTGTGCGATATAGGGGTTCCCAAGTCAATAGCGGCCAAAATCGTATCATTGTATGAAGACAGGGAGATATATCTTAGTGTCAATAATGAACTTAAGGGGCCACGAACTACAAGTAGGGGGTTGCCACAAGGTAGTATATTGAGCCCAATTCTGTATCTCATATACACCCACGATCTTCACAAAACAATAGATCTGCAAACAAGGATATTACAATTCGCTGATGACTTATGTTTATATGTCGACAATTGCAAAGAAGAACAGGGATTAAAATCGCTAGAAAAATCTTTAGCAAATGTCAATCGATATATGACTGCAGTTGGGTTAAATATTTCAACTTCAAAAAGCCATATATGTGTCTTTAATAGGAAGCACCAAAGCCCAAAGTCACCAGTAATATTGAACGAGGTCCAATACAATATCGAATCTACAGTGACCTTTCTGGGTATCAAGTTGGACAGAAAACTGTTGTGGAGAGACCATATCAATAAAATAATTAGTAGATGTGAAAAGGGTATAAACATCTTAAGAGCAACAACACATGTTTCGTGGGGAGCCGATACGCATATATCACTTATGATTTATAAATCGTTTATAAGATCTACAATGGATTATGGGTGTACTTTTTATGATCATGCTGCTAAAACTCACCTGAACAGATTAAGTGTCCTGCAAAACAGGTGCCTACGTTTATGTACAGGTGCACTGAAAAGCACTCCGATATCAAATCTTTTATGTGAATGCGTCGAAGTTCCCATTGAAATTAGACGAAAAATTTTAACATCTCGATTTCTATTAAAACTACAGTCCAAAAATAGTTTGCTTCTTTCCAAAATACATATACTATTGATATGTGATTTAACAAGCCCTTATTGGGTCAATAAAAAAAGTCGTCTGTCAGTGGAATGTTATACAGAACAGGTTATACCCATAAGGGACGAAATTCAAATGAATTACATCAACCCGATATACCAAATAAACTTAGATCAAGAAAAAATAAATACAAGATATCTTCCAGACTATTCTAATTTTCCCCTTAAAATTAGAAACAGTATATTTGAATGTGACATGAAAGACCATTTTCCAAATGCCTACCAGTTGTATACAGACGGTTCCAAATCAGAACACAATACAGCAATGGCAATTTTTGACCCACAAATCGATGTTGCAGTAAAAGGCAAATTAAAGCCATATTTTAGTATTGCGTCAGCTGAAATAATTGCAATATGTGAAGCATTAGATCTAATTAAAAACATTAACCATAATAAATTCGTTATACTCTCGGATAGTAAAAGTACAGTTGCCAAGATTGCCAACTTTAACCACAAAACAAAAACAAATCACCTTTTTGTTAAACTTTTAGAAATTTTAAAAGAACTTTGTAATCAGGGTAAAACAGTAACAGTTGCTTGGATAAAAGCCCACTGTGGAATAGTGGGAAATGAGCGGGTGGACGAGTTGGCGAAGGATGCTCTGGTACATGGTGAAGTGCTAGATTATAAATATCCCTATGAGGATTTATATCCGTTTATAAATAGATCCTACAAACACAAATGGTTAGCACAATATAAAAGTGATCCTAAGGGAATCTTCTATAAGACAATACAACCTAATATCCCTGTTGAACCTTGGTTTACGAAGCTAACAGTAGATAAAACTTTTGTTAAGCTAATTTGTAGATTGCGATTTAACCACTCCTTGGTACCGGAGCATCTTTTCCGGCTGAATCTCCGCAGCAGTCCTTTGTGTGATTGTGGCGAGTTGGGCGACAGCCAACATATACTTCTAAATTGCGAACTGCAAAAAGAAAAGGTTGCTCTTTTTACAGAAAAAATTTGTAGATTGAATATAACTCTTCCCTTTAATTTACCACAACTATTACAATCCCAAAACCATAAGATATACCAAGCAATTGTGGACCATGTTAAATCTCTGAACATTAGATTATAATGCGAATGTTGACAAATATATGTGTATATATGTAAACAATATCTATCATTGGTATTGCCCTTTAGTTATTTAAGTAATTTAAACTATTTTATAGGTTGTAATTTATTGCTGTATTAGAATTAGGAATTACCTACTGTCTTTCCTTGTGTATAATACCATTCCGTTAGTGGCCCTCTTGTGTGTAGTCAAGTTGTCTTGATAGGCCCCAAGACATGAAGATATGTGTCCCCGTACCTTCCCAATAAATTAAAATAATAATAATGGTAATAATCATAAAAAAAAAAAAAAAAAAAAAAAAAAAAAAAATTTATGTGTGTATATATGTTTATATTAAATGAATAAGGTATTATGTTTACTTATAAATCAGAAACCATTATGTAAGTGTAGTGATCTGACGAACTAACTAATGAATCATCATTTGAACATAGATGGAGATTAAAAAAAAAAAAAAAAAAAAAAAAAAAAAAAAAAAAAAATTAGAAAATGAGCGGATGGCCAGAGTAGCCGCAGCCAAGACATGACCGCACACACACACACATTATCACAAGAATGAAATACGTTCTTGCAACCCCAATTGCGAATAATTTTTAAACAAGTTGATAAAAGTTCCAAAAAAATTAGTGTGCTGAATTCAGAGAAGAAAGAGCTTTCAAATGATGTAACACTCGACCCATGTTCCCTATTTCAAATATAAGGGTTGTTATCACCACCTTTAAGGGGTTCATGTGACAAAGTTGAGTTTTGTATCAAAACATGTCCCCCTCAATATTAAAATTGATGTGTTTCAGCATTTATAAAAAAAAAAATATTCTTTGGACGCAAATTGGTCTGTTTCGTTTTCAATGCGCCAGCCTGTATATAGATTTAAATTTCAATCTGATAACGCTGAGTGAACAAATCCATTTAAGCTTTTTTTCTTTAAAAGTTTTAATACCAACATAAGCGGAATTACAATACTATATCTAGATGGTGTTTGTATAGCTTATGCTAAGGTTATTTCGAAAACGCTATGTTGTAATGCGGTTTAATTCCCATGTGTGGTTTTATACGGTTCTATTCCTTGATCGACCTGCATTGCAGACACTAACAGTATATTTACAGATAAAAGCAGACTGAATGAATATAAATGAATGATACCTATCTATTCTCTATCCATTTCATGGTTATTTGATTTTCTCTTAACCCTGTCTTACGTTAGCAGAAGACTTTATCTCTTTCGTTTTACCTCGGATTTTTTCTCGAAAGACGGTGACGCTATTGAGAGGAGGCTTTTGTCTCGTTTCAGTTTTACATCTTATCACGTAGGCTACGGTTCATTTGACACGTCTGCTGAAATACGAAGAGGCGACGCCGGCATGTGCTGGCCCAACTTGCAGGGATGAAATTTTCAAAACTTAATAATATTTTGTTAAATATGTCGTCAGGAGGGAATCGATCCAGGAGACGCTCTTGTAACAGGTCGTTAGACTTTTTATCTTGGAACGAAATTTATGTCTTTGTATTATGTGTTCTGTCTGAAAGGCTTTTACATAATAATGAAAAGGTATTACAGATTTATATAACCCCGACTCAAGATAAGAAAGCGTAATAAATTAAGAGTTTTAGAAGGTTTACGCAAACAACCTCAACAAAATCATGTCTGGTTTCAATTTAAGGGGACTGTTAGACACAGAAGCATAAATTTATTTAATAATAAACAACGTTTATATATTTTTGTGTAACCTCACCGGCAAACGGTTTTAGAGATACCTTTTGCCGAGCAGCAGCTTATAACAGTTTCTGATGTATATGCCTCATGTACTGGCTGGACAACTAAGAATGGTCGTTGGCCAAATCTCAGGAACGGTTCAGTGTACAGCTTTAGCATAAGGAAAGTTGTCTCGGTAGATCGATGGAATTTATTTTCAATTTTCTAAAATCACCGCTAGAGGGTCTAAGAACCACTGCTGGTCTAAAAAATTCCATTTTCATCACATTTTTGCTAATTAAGTAGTTGTGACATTGTATTTGAACAATGGCTGCACGTTCCGCTCATCGGAGGGGGCGTAAAATCGTCGGTCCCGTGTTCGTACAGTGTTGGGCATGGTCATGATCTCTCCCTCCTTACAGAGGCGCAAGGGTTCGACAAAATTTCCAGGATAGTGAGGTGACACTGCTCTCTGCCGTCGGTGATTTGCCGTAGTCGAGGAAATAGACTGACGTAAAAAAAAACCACACACACATTCTTAATAGTCATTCTATTGTTCATATTTGTACCTTGCTTAACATTTTGGTGGTCTTTTAAACTTTTTAGTTAATTTTCATTAGGAAAATTCACTAATAGAGAGGTATCGATGGTGAGACTTTCGGAAAATTTCTTCAAATGAGCACGACTTAAAGCCTCTGGAACCCATTTCCTTGGTAAGTTAAAATGTTTATATATATATATATATATATATATATATATATATATATATATATATATATATATATATATATATATATATATATATATATATTCAATCACTTAGACAATTTGAGAGATAATGGGTTTTAAAAAATATTTTCTTTTATTAAGAAAAATTGAACGAACTCTCAATATCTCTCAAATTGTCTTAGTAATTGAAACCAAAATTCACAACTTAAAATAAAATAGATAGGTGTAGTCGTCTACCAATTTTCAAGTCGTTTGATCAAAGAAAAATAAAGTTATTCGAAACTAATATTAAAATAATCCTCGGCATCACTTCAGATTCTGCAATGCAATATCTACAAAGTTGGATAGATAAAAATCTAAAGAATGGATGTTATTGCAAGATGTCAGACTGGAGAACATTGTGAGAAATACGACAGAGACGCCATCTCGGTGCATGACCAGGTAGTATGTTGTCACGACAGCTCTAGTTTACAGAAAATTTTATAGATAGAGCTGTGTACAATGTACAAGCAACTAACAATTTTGTAAATTGTCAGTCTTGGACCATTTATTTTCTAATAGCGGAAAAAAGTTTGCGTTCAAAAACGATACATTTTAGCATGCGAATGGATACTAATAAATAAAAAATTTAGTGAAAGCGATTCAGTTTGTTTAAAAGCAATCTATAACGTTTCGTTATGTATAAATACTAAGCTTCCCGTTCTTCACGTTCACTGTATTTAATATTAAAAGCCATATCTGTCTCGCTCCTAGTTTAACCTAACCACCTGTAGGTATCTGTCACAGAGACACGTGTACGCTTTGCGCATCGTATAACCTCGAAATCGACTTCGCTGATGCTAATTGCTAATACTTTGTTAGGATCTTCTGATGTCAAACAACTAGGTACCTATATTCTAACGTTAATACAAATAGTAGATAAATAATAACCCAACTTTTAATTTTAACTTAACTTTAACTTAATGACTGTAGTAGTATATTATGATTGTAACATCCAATGAATTAAATATGCAAGTAATAGGTAAACTGCATGTAGATTGTAGATGTTGTATGTATTACCTATTGAACGCTATACAGAATTGACTAGTAGGTATTACCAAAGTGGAACAATCTATTTTAAGAAGAAAAATACCTAGCTGAAACTAATACAGCAAGTACTTATAATATCCAGGTAGGTACTACAATGTACATACATCACTAGTTATAATTATATAAACAGAGGTTTAGGTTAAATTATTAAAATTTTAATTTCAAAATTTTGTATTGTTTATATTTATTTCATTTTCAAAAAGTATGGATACAGCAATAGTTAGTTAGTGTTGGAAAGAGTTTAAGTGCGTCATGGTAGCGAATTTTTATATTTCAAATGGCGATAACCTAACTTCCCATTAAGCTAGATAATTACAAATTTGTTTTAAAAAACCTTTTTTGTTATATTGTTTGCCGAAACTGGTTCGATTGAATTGATTAAAGTTGATCATTCAAGCGATTAATATGGGAAAATACTTACCTGCCACCTATAATTTGATAAATTCATTCAGTTTGTAAATGAAAATAAAATTTTCGGTAAATTTGCAGATGACGACATGTGGGGTGTTGAGGAAAATATTTTCAGAAATATGCTTAGAACCCCTTCTGGATGCCCAAACCACAAGAAGAATTTCTTGCAAACAGCTCACAAGAAAGTTACGGGACCAAGAGTGAATTAGGTGCTGGGCGGAGAAGAATATAAAAGGAAATCTGAGCGGAAAGTGTGAAAGCAGCAGCTTAGTTGAACCTCCTTAAACTGCCTATATCCCATTTTGCAGCTATACCTTCTTAAAATCCTGTTTACCGCGCGCAGAACCTCTAGGTCGAACCCGCGGTCCCGTAAATTTCTTAGGAGTTGCTCCAAAGCAAATTTTCTTGCTTACATTGTTATTGTTTATAAATTGAGGGTGATTTTAAGCATGCATAAAGGGAAGGAGAACCAAGATTTTAAATTTATGTTTAATTTGTTATCTCATTTTATTTTTTATTTATATTTTCCAAAAATGATTTTGAGGTTCCCTAGTTTGTCAGTCTCACATAGTAAGCTGCAATATTTTATCATTTTCCAAAAGTATGGATACTGCAACCGTAAATAAGTGTTGGAATGGGTCTGGGGGCAGCAAGTATGTTATGGTAGAAAATTTTCGTAAAATATTTCAAATCCTATGGCTCAATAAATTTCCCATTAAGCTAGAATCTTCAATCTTGAAGCATAGTAACACCTATGTAAACGCACCATGGGTACTAAATTTAAGAAAAATAACATAATAAGTCAGTGGTTTTGTGTGTGTGCGGGCGTGTGTGTGCGTGGGGGTTTGTGGTTGGTCGCGCAAGTATCGGGGTGTTTCTTTGTTTTTTTTTTGAGTGGAGAGGTAACAGTGTGTTTGAACTGGGGACGGGCAGATCGGAGTGGATATCGGTATTGAGGCATGTATGCTATGATTGGAGACTGGAAACTGAGTTTTTTTCGCTGTTAGTATTTTAAAATGCATATATGCTTTTTGTTTTGAAATGTTGTTTTGTGTAGCGGATGCGTTACGATGTTTTGATCAGTGACCTCTTTGGAAAGAAGCATATGATAAAAATGATAGAGATTTTGTTGTTGTTTCTGTAGTTTTGTTTTTGCTATACTGCCAACAAGTCTTTGACTTAGGCATTTTCTTTCTCTCAATTTATTGGGGGAGATTTTTTTGTGTGTAAATTGTGCATTGTTGTATATATATTTGTATCTTTCTGTATGGAGGGAAATCTTCTCAATAAATGATTATTATTATTATTATTATAATGAGCTTCATGGATAACTACAAATGTATTTTAAAAACATTTTGTTGTTCTTTATTGTTTGCAAAAACTGGATGGGTTTGCTTAAACAAAACCATCCAAGTAATTAATAAAGAAAAATACCTGCCATATTTATAATTTAACAAGTACATTCCCTTTGTAAATAATTAATTTTTTCTGAAAAACTTTTGTACCTTTGATAAAAATGACAACAAAATTTGCACACTTGCAGTCTTACATAATATTATATCTAAGACAAAATTTTAATTTTTTAGCTCCATATAATATAAATAATCGCTAACTGGGACTCGAAAACCGATTTCCAAGGTCCATTTAAATTTAAAGAATTAGTTTTAATAATATATCTCACTAATAGTGTGCAATTCTTAGGAAAATTCACTACTATAACGCACTTGCTGCGTCCCGCACTTTACTAAGGTGACACGCTTCACTGGACTTTTTGATCAAATGTTTAATAATAGACCGTGTCATATTAACATAGTGAATGTAATTAACATCTCGAACTACACAGGCGCTATTTCTAATCAAACTACGTTACATGCGAGTAGTGGAGCCTTAGCTGCATCTAGTGTAATTAAGCTAAATTATGGTCTATAGTAAAGGAATTTCTAGAGTCTTGTAAATGTGGTTAGTCCTCATCTCTCGTGAGTCGGTAAAGTAATGAGCCGACACCGCAGAATAATAGTAAATCTCGTTGCTGCATGCATTGTGCCTAAAGATCTATCGGCTGCTTCGCAAATACAGGCTGGGCCATTAGTTCGGAAAAGTCCTAGCCTTATACAAAACATTGAGAAATTATTTTCATGTAGAAGTCCTGTGGTGTTAGGATGCGCACTCGAACATATTTTTAAAACACAGGCTTTTTTTTATATATTTCAACAACACACCACGAGAGCTTACAGCCTAAATACTATTGTACCGTGGGTGTCGACAAGGAGGCAACTGGTTAATTCAGGACTTGAAGGTTTGGAGGTTCGGAGGAGAAGGAAACACATGTGCCGGCAAGGAATTCCAGAACTTGGAAGTCCTCGGGATAAAAGAGCGGGCATAACAAGATTTTCTATGTCTGGTGACCTGGACAGTAAAGGGGTGCATTCACTCTGTTCCCCTGGTAGATCTGTTGGGGGCAGCAGGTGGAGGAACTATGGAAGAACGCTTCTCTGAGCAGTGCCTGTGCAGATATCTATAAAAGAGAGAGGTTACCAACGGCACGTCGGCGGGCAAGGAATGGCAGCCTTTGGGTGAGGGTAGGGTCACCGATGATATGTATAACTCTCTTCTAAATGAAGACCAGGATAGCGAGTGTAGAAGCGGCAGCGGCACCCCAAATGTCGGAGCAGTATTCGAGGTTTGCCCTTATTTGTGAAGTACATAAGGTATACAGATTAGTTTGTGAAAAGTATTTGCGAGCCCGGAAGAGGAAGCCTAATTTCTTAGCAGGCGCTTCTGCACTTGATGTGACATGTTGGTGCCAGTTGGGACTTCCATCCACAGAAATGCCAACAAGTGAAAAGAACTTATTACTTTGAATAGCTGGGTTGTTCATTGTGATGGGTCTAGGGCTGGTGTATATCTTATGAGATAGAAGCAAGACTGAGATTTGGTGGAGTTGAATTGTCCAGATTTATACTTCCCCAGTCTAATATTTTTTGGAGATCCACAGAGACAGAACCCTCCATGTGTCTGTGATCCTTATCTAATTAGCCTAAGGAAACAGGCTTAGAATATTGTATATTTGGGTGGAAGCTCCCAAGGCTGGTATCTCGTGAAAGAGAAATTTTGTTTCTTGACAAAAGCCGGAGTCGATAAATTAGCTTGTACACATTGTAATGCAATCTACATGGTTCAAACTTCTATAAATGCTAATACACGATACAAAGAACATATTACTGTACTTATAAATAACCACGCAGATAAATCTACATTTGCAAAACATACTATTGTTACCCAACATAGACCTACAGTAAATAACCCCAGAAAATCATTTCATTTTTGTAACGACAAGCGTACACAAGTCTTTTTTAAAGCATTAGAAGTAAAAAAGCACATGCACGACAATGGCTACCTTGTTTTAAATAAACAAACTGAGTTAATGGATTCTCCTTTCTTGGATATTCTTCTTCCTAATTAAATATATCTGGCGTTTTTTCAAAAAAGCTGTAATAACATAATGAACTAATGTATGTCGACATGTTCATTGTATAGAGTCTGCTTTATTACAGTTATTGTTTAGTTATTTTATTGTTGTAATTGTTATTATAGTTATTACTGTTATAGGTTAGCTCTATCTTCATGTTAAATATTGACATACATCACGTAGACATTTTGCAGACGTCATCCGTCATTTTTGTTACAGTTCATTTTAGTGAATTTTCTTTAAAAAAATCACTGAGGAGATCTTGACTTTTGAATTTTTGAAAAAATTTCTTTAAATGAGCGCTATTTAGGACCACTGGAACCCAAATCTGAGGTCGGTTTCAGACTTTATATATTTATATATATATATATATATATATATATATATATATATATATATATATATATATATATATATATATATATATATATATATATATATATATATATATATATATATATATATCTGTATATATATATGTTTATATATTTATGTGTCACACCTATAACTAAAAAAATATGAGACCGATTTTGATAAAATTAGGTAATTTCTTGACTTGGATAAGTTTGTTAGCCGGGAAAATCCGCCGAGGTTTTCCCGGAAATTTTTGTGTTTTCTTTCGAAAAAAATCTTAAAAAAATTATATCTCCGGAATTAACAAAGTAAGGGCAACGAAATTTGGTACACAGGTTTACATCATTATAGGTAAGCTACGTACCAATTTAGCGCTGTAGGTTAAAGGAAAAAAAAGCTACAGGTATTTAAAGAAACATAAATTTGGGTTTTTCTCAAAACGTCAAATTCGCGATTTTAAACGTCAAAATTGTTAATATTTAGGCAATGAACCTGTCATTAATATGACCTATGGAAGGAAAATGTCTCAAGAATAATGTTTTACAAAGCCTGAGCTCTTAGTCAATCGTCATTGTCCTTCATTTTACTAAAATATTCCCAGAAAATTCATTTCAAATAGACCCTTTTTCTGATGCTTTAGCAGTAGTGTTGGCTATAGAGTTTATCGTTTAATGGTATATCATTTTTGTCGAATTTTCGTAAAAAGAAATCCGTTATTATGCAAGTTACGAAAAAAAGTTGTATACATTAATTGTAGGGTGTCTTAAGCTACATCTTAAAAAATATTTCCACAATTACAGGGTAGTCGTTGGTGATTCAAATTTTCTTTTTTTTGTGAATTTTTTTTAATCGAACACGCCCTATGTTATTGCATTTTTGTATTTTCCACCGAAATATAATACATATTTGTAAGAAAAGAAATTTGGGACGCCGCAAGTGCGTTATGGTAGCGAAATTTCATTAAATGCTTCAAATTTTGAATCAATTTGCTATTAACCTATAAGGTTGACCAGAAAACCAGTTCTTTCGGGAACAATTTAAGTTTACTTTCGTATATATTTGTACATTTTCAAACAATAAAGTTGTTTTGATGAAACATGGCACATTGTTTCTAATACATAGATTATACTGGTAACCAAATTTGGTGCCTGCTTTCTTAAAAAAACATATTTGCTATTAAAAACATTTTTATGAAAATTCACTACCATAACGCACTTGCTGCGTCCAGAGTTTTTTACTTTTAAAGAATTTTTGGATGAAAGGTCTGAGGCTGCTGGCAATCAGCGAAACCGGTTACAGAAACGTTGAAAAACATCCTGAAACATCTAAAATTTAGAAGGGCCACTTGCTCCAGTTAGCACACGCGCTGGCTACGTCCTTTATTTACAAAAACGAATAGAACCGAACAGTGAAGCCAGAGAAGTAGTCTCCAAGTCTGTATGTAATTAATTAATGTTTACTTTAACAAGCACCATGGACTAACTTGAAGTTACCAAGTGCCCCGGTTCGTAAATTACAAAAGTACCATACCATTCAAAATTTCCCATACATTTTATTAAACTCGAAATATCAACTTCAATTATTAAGCATTCAGAAATGTTCATAAGTTCAGGAATGTAATATGCAAATATTTAATAAGAAAACAATGTGGTTGCGCAGTAGGCGTCTGTATTCCTGGGGCTTTTCAATTTTGTACGAAATACATAAGTTGCCCTCAAGCAAATCATTACAATGAAATTTACAGTGAAATCCCATCATATGTTCGATAGTTATTAACGGCTTTAAAACTAGCTCTCGTATAAGCTTAGCAGATGTGGCATATTATTGAACTAGTTTTGCCAAACTAGGTATGTAGCATAGTTGTTAAAGAACAGGTGAAATTGCTGAACAAGTTTGAACAGTTCGGTTCTTACCCGAGAATATCTTCTGTAAACCTGTTCATCCGTTCTTTTGTTTAGATCGTAGTAGAAATGTACGAAGCCGTAGAGGGGCCACGACGAAATTTTTTCTATAATTGCCACTTTAAACTGGCAATTAGTGCTAATTGCGACTTTAAACTGGCAATTATAGATAAATGCCACTTTAAACTGGCAATTAGCGCTAATTGCGACTTTAAACTGGCAATTAGCTATAATTGCGACTTTAAACTGGCAATTATCGATAATTGCCAGTTTAAACTGACAATTAGCCTAATTGCGACTTTAAACTGGCAATTAGCCTAATTGCCAGTTTAAAGTCGCAATTATATGAAGAATAGTGTAATAGTGTTGGTCGAACTCGCAGCGCAGATGGTTATAGTGTTTTTTGAGTAACGGCTTTGTATTTATAAAATTAAAATAGGTACCTCCTTTAAAAGTAATTTACATGGTGACTTGGTGATAGCGTGAAAATGCAGAGTGAAAATTTTGGTGAGCAGGTAAGTTAATGTGGTTTCTAATAAATTATTTATATTGGTATATTATTCATATTTTAATATAACCCATCTGTTAAAGAATATTATTTTCTTGAAAACAAATTGAAAAAAAGAGAGGTTTTTAATAAACCAACTATAACAGTAAGTATCCTGTATCATTTTACTGTGGGGATTAACATTTATGAAATAAAAAGACAACAGAGTTTATTGTCTATAAAATAAATAAATTCCTCTTTCATGATAAATTACTGATACTTACGCCAACTCAACAAATGCTGCTTGTTTCATTATTATTAAAAAATTCTCAAATATTTATCAAGGAGCTGTGTTTTAAATTCCCTGTATTTTCAACAACAAAGATTTTTTCATGGCTGAAATGTTCTTGTTGAAAGGTGTTTTGTGTATAAAATATTAAAGGGTAAATCCCAGCAAACACATTCAAGGTTATATAAAAATAGAATCCCTACACTTATATTTTATTATGTTCAATTAGAAGACTGGTTCTTAGATACCTACCCAAGTTTTCCTCATAATTTTAATTTAGTATTTCGTATTTAATATTTAGTCTGTGGTGGAACTTAAACGTTGAAGTGTTGTAGTAAGGTTGGTATAGGTACTGCACTATATACATTAAACTTGATTAGACCAAACTCAAGAGCGCTATATTAGTAATATTATTATACTTACATACATAATAAAAGTTTTTATATATCTGATGCAGAATGCAGAAGGTAAGCATTGATCATAGCTCATAGTTTCTGTTTGTGACTGAAAGAGAAGTCTGGTTGTTTTATAAGCTGTAAGACACCACAATTAAATTTAATTAAAGCGTAAATTTCAAAATTTAATGTTAATGAAACTGTTTTAAATTGTAATATTTCTGAAAAGCAAATGAGTGAGTGGTACATATGACTGTGATATAAAAATGTCGTTTAACACACGTACCTAATAAGTTTCCACCTTATAGCTTGTGATTTGTGATAGGATAATTAATTAATTACCTCACTGTGTTGGTTAATTTTGGAATATAGTGCGGTTACCACAATGGCAAATATACATAACTATCATTTTCAAAACTTAAGTGTACATGAAATACTTTCATTAAATGACAGGTAACGGCTTAGTTCATAATTTTTTATGAATTGTTATAAATAATGACTGATTAATTTTCTCGTGTTACATTTACATTGACCCCAAGATTATGCCACTCTTCTTTTTGTGTATTGCATTGTATCGTACTTATTTTACGTCGCTGTATTTTTGCGCCATGGCCAATTACCGATACCAGAGAGGTGTTCCACCTCATCCGCTTCATCCTGTCTGTAGGGAGATTTAGGATCTTTAACGCGTCCAACATTGCACCCGAAGGGCGGATCATGCGGCCATTTCACTTGCTGAAACACAATTATGTCAGAACCTTAGTTGATATTAATTTTACAGTATATATTGCAATGAAAATCACTCTACTACTGGAGATCAAACCTAGGAGCCATATGGTTTAAGAGGCACGACACATTCTTACCACTGGACCACTGTGGTTTTTTTGCCGCCCCGGGTTCAATATAAGCGTGTTGAATTTTATATTACTTCCTAATATAATAAATTTTAAGCGTCTAATATATTTCCTAAATAATTTGAATATATTTATGTCCTAATGTAATCTGAAATTATTAACACATAATTCAATTTCATGTAACAGAATTTTGTCATCGTCTACTACAAATATAACAGTGTTCCTACATCTATATACCTATGTATATTTTGTTTATTTAATGGTGGCCTATTTCAAGTCACCGACATCTAGGAGCAGTTTAACCTTACTAACCAGTAAATTTTGTCGAACGCCTCTCTTTTGCAAACAGGGTAATAATCATTCATGTGCCCATCACATGGTACACAGATCGACAACTTGACGCATCTGAAGAACGAAACTTATTCGCATTCAACCTACTTAAAAGGTTTTACTAAAATTACAATTATTGGATAAAAATTACGATAGAGTGGCGAGAGGATAGTAATATTTTATGTGCCCATCACATGGTACACAGAATCGACAACTTAACGCCTCTGAAGAAGAAACTTATTGGCATTTACCCTACTTAACAATTTTTACTAAAAGAATTTAAATTATTAGATAATAATTCAGATGAAGAGGCGAACCCGAAACCTTATTGTACACTGTCGAAATTCCACCTGCTGAACTGAATTACTTATTAGGTATATATTGTACCCTCAAATAGAAAGTATATAATAGGTATTCATTTATTATCCAACACGTTCACTGATAATGTTGAACCAACAATCACTCCTTAAGTCTCCAGCCACCGTGTCAACGAATACCGCAACCCTGCGAACATTTAAAATTAACTAATTGTTTCTCCTACCTTACTCGTCATAGTAATGTAATAATCGAAAACTGTACATGGCTGTATAAACCTAAATCTCTCTTTTAATAATACCCCCCTTTTCGGGTATGTTTATAACGTCATTGTCGAAATTATAATTAAAAATACATCATAGCTTACTATTTTTTAACACTTGTACATTGAGCTTGGTAACAGGTATTATATGTGTATCTATTTTTTTTTCAAATTTCTCATTCCCCAAAATCATAATGGTTTATAAGAAGCAACTGAGAAGCAGAAGATATAAATAGTGGTACTGAAACAAGGTAAGCCCTTATTTCGGTGGTTCTGTGGTAAGAACGTGTACCTCTAAACCGAAGGGTACTGGGTTAAATTGCCAGGGTTACCGTTTCACTTTTTCAGCAAGTTGAATGTCTCTACGTTACGCCTTCGAAGGGGGCGTAAAGCGGTCCGTCCCGTTTCCATGTGATGTTGGGCACGTTAAAAATCGCTACCCTCATTACAGAAAGGTAGGGGTTCGACAAAATTTCCAGGATGGTGAAGTGAAACTGCTCCCTTCCCTCGGTAATTGGCCATATTCGCGAAAATGGACCGACGCTAAAGAAAGAAGCGCGCGCGCGCCCGCATACACACACACGCACCTTAATAGCTTCTCCAAGTAACTGCAATTAAAAAAACAGTGTTCATAATTTAAATTCAAATGAAATTAATGATGATTAAGGGTAACCCCATATTAATAGTGTAGAACTGCTGCAAAAAAATCAATGGATTTATCTCTTGTAAGTGTTGTTGTAAAATAGGAAACCTACATTTAAAATGTTATATATTTCAATTGATCGGTTTTAGTCTCATTACATGACATTATTTAATATTGAGCTTATTTTTAGACCTCTGAAAACCTCTTCCAATACATGCGGCAGCGTGGACTTCCACAAGAGAGTATAGAATATTTCAAACAAGAAAACGTAAGTTTTTAGATCAAACATTTTAACCTTTGACTTTCCAAGTGTTTGTTTTCTTTGCAACCGGTTTCGCTTTTTACGACATCATAAGGCGAAAGTGGTTGCAGAAAAGCAGTCAAGAATTTGTGAAGCCTCATAAAAGGTCTCTACATCTGTATTTTGTATGGAGCGGTTTTACCAATTAAGGGCAACAACAATCAATTAATTCTTTTGTTATTTGACAACTGGAGTTACTGTTTACATCACATCGTTAAAAAAAATCATAGTTCTTGTTTATAATTTTTAGGGTACCTAATTAAAATAATGTTAACAATTTTTATTCTTTTTAGTGAATTTTCTTAAAAAAATTCACTAATGAGGAGATCCCGACTTTTGAATTTTGAAAAAATTTCTTGAAATGAGCGCTAATTAGGCCCTCCAGAAAACATATCCGGGGTCAGTTTCAATTTTTATATGTTTATATATATATATATATATATATATATATATATATATATATATATATATATATATATATATATATATATATATATATTTATATTTATATTTATATATATATATATATATATATATATATATATATATATATATATATATATATATATATATATATATATATATATATGTATGTATCACACCGATAACTCAAAAAATAATGGGCCGATTTTGATTAAATTTGGTGAAAAAATTCCTTTTGCAAATGGCTTGGATGAGTTCGTTAAGCAGGAAAATCTGCCTAGGTTTTCCCGGAAAATTTTGTGTTTTCTTTCGAAAAAAATTTATATCTCCGGAATTAACAAAGTAAGGGCAACCAAATTTGGTACGCTGGTTTATATCCTTATAAGTAAGCTACCTACCAAAATTTAGCTATGTAAGTCAAAAGACAAAAAAGGTATAGGCATTTTAAGAAAAATAAATTGGGGTTTTCCTCAAAACGTCAAAGTGGCGATTTAAAATGTCAAAATTGGCAACATTTAGGCAAATAACTTGAATCTAATACGGGCTATAGAAATAAAATGTCTCAAGAAGAATGTTTTACAAACCCTAAAGTCTTAATTTCAACCGTCATTGTCCTTCATTTTACTAAAATATTTGCAGAAAATTCATCTCAAATAGACCCTTTCTCTGATGCTTGGCAGTAGCCTTAGCTACAGAGTTTATCGTTTAATGGTATATAATTTTTGTCGAATTTTCGTAAAAAATCAATAAAGTTCAATATATCCGTTATTATATAAGATATGAAAAAAATTTGTATATATTAATTATAGGGTGTCTTGAGCTACATCTTAAAATAATATTTCTACAATCACAGGGTGGCCCATAAGTCATTGGTGATACAAAATTCCTTTTTTTTAAATCAAACACGCCTTATGTTATTGCATTTTTGCATTTTCCATCGAGATATAATGCATGTTTGTAAGAAAAGAAATTCTAGACGCAGCAAGTGGGTTATGGTAGCGAATTTTGGTCAAATGTTTCATATTTGAACAGCTCAATTTGCTATTAACCTATAAGGTTGACCAAGAAACGTGTTTTTTCGGGAACACTTTAAGTTTACTTTTGGAAAATTTTGTACATTTTCACACAATAAAGTTATTTTGATGAAACATGGCACATTGTTTCTAATATATAGATTATACTGGTAACCAAATTTGATGCCTGCTTTCTTAAAAAAAAACACACATATTTGTTATTAAAAACATTTTAATGAAAATTCACTACCATAACGCACTTGCTGCGTCCAGAATTTTTAAAATAATCTTTGAGTGAATTTTCGTAAAAAAATCACTATTGGGGAGATCCAGAGTTTTGAATTTTGAAAAAAATTCTTCAAATGAGCACTAAATAGGACCTCAAGAACCCATATGCGGGGACAGTTTTGATTTTTATATATTAGTGAATTTTCATAGAAAAAAATTCAGTAATTCGGCAGATCCGACTTTTGAATTTCGAAAAAATGTCCTCAAATGAGCGGGAAGTAGGAACCTTAGAATCTATATCCGGGGTCAGTTTCAATGTTATATATATATATATATATATATATATATATATATATATATATATATATATATATATATATATATATATATATATATATATATATATATATATATATATATAAACTGCAGTGTTGTTTAGTCGACTAACTGATAAATTTGTAAAGATGTTTTAATATGTTTTCTTTTTTTCACTTTTACTACAGATTGACTGCAGTGTTTTGCAAATTATTGACCAGTCCACGTTAACAAAATGGTTTCCGCGCTACGGTGATAGAATGGCATTGTTGGATTACTGCCAGCGCCAATTAAACAACAAAAGAAAAGCTAGTCTTATTGAAAAACTTAGAGACAAGTTAAGACCCCAAGATCATCAAAATTGAAATATTAAAATGTCGAGAAAAAACACTCGATATGTGGAAGTAGGATGGTTATGTTCGCACATAACTGACAATAAATTAAAACAAGTAAGGACCAACCAGGGAGGTGGAACGCGAAAAATTTCTGTGAACAAAATGAGTACTGTTGGGGAAGTCTTTGAAGAAGCCAAAAAACTTTTTTTCCCTAATGGAGAATCAACAAAAGGCAAACTTGAACAATTCAAGCAAACAATGTTGGATTTTAAACAATATCCAATAGACTATAGCTTAACTGTTGAAAATATTTTTACGGAAACTGGAATGACCCGGTTGAGGTTTTACCTTGCCTCTGAGATCATCAGAGAAAGAGAAAATTCGAATGATAACCAATATCTTGAGGAGATCGCTTCAGCGTTGCCCTCCACAAAAGTTTCACCTACAGAGAAAATAAACGCCGCAAACTATTACGAAAATTTTACAGAAATAGTAAGTATTAGTAATGTAAACTATATAAATATTTATAAGAGATTGTATATGTTTGTCGTTACTTCTAGGCATATGTTTTCGCCCTTATAGGTACCTACATAATACTAATTTTTTTTTGAAAATATTTCAGTTAATAATTGAATTCTGCTAAGTTTTTCTAGACAATTTTGGATAAGTTATTGTGCCCACGAAATACACCCATTGCACAGGCACGCGCGTGAAAATGAAACACTTTTCTTTGCTACGTTGCTTCTACTTGAGCCCATATAATTTCAATCGGATTTAAATCAGAATGGTAGAGTGAGAACTCAAAGCCACGAGTCCGTTTTCTTGGAGTAGGCGATCGAATTTGTAGACAATGTGCTGTTTTTTTAAAGTTTTGTTTAGTAATTTATACACCTGTGGCTTAAGCAAATTCGCTGAAACAGGTGTATTTGTATTTATTAATCAATGTACAACATCCGGCTTTTTTGACTCGCAGGTAGGTGCTTTCTGTATTGTACACTCTGCTGTGGTGGATTATTAGTTACAACGTAATTATAGGGGGGATTTTAAATCAACTTCTCTGTAACCCACTTCTCAATTTTGCGAATTCATGTCTCATGTCGTCGTGCTAGTCGCCAGATTTGGTCCTTGATTTAAAAATCAACAGACAGTTAAACACATTTCACCACCGGCGCGAACAAAAGCTTGTAGCGCGAATATCAGTCCTTTGTATTACCACCAATCTTAGTTTTCCTCCACCTGAATCCAAGTTTGAAAATAATGGTGTACGTTTCCCCGAAAAGTCGCATTCCGCACTTAATTTGTCTTGTAATTGTATCAGATTAACACGACATCCTTCGGTTTTGTGAAAATTATAACATTTTTCGGTTAACGTTTTTAGCTTTTATTCACAAGATAACTCTTGTTTCGAAAGATGCCATATGTAAAAAAAATCGCTGCCAAATCGTACTTGTTAAGTCAGAACTTCATTATAACCACGGAACCTCTTATATGTATAATTTTATTTTAAACCAAACGTTTTCTTATAAATATGTAAATTTTATATGTTGCCACAATTAATAAGACTTCTTATTTTACAGGAAGAAGAAAATTTCACGTTTAATGCTTCATTTCTTGAATTCCCAGAGGCTTTTGATGAATTAGCAGATTCACCTTCAGCAAGCAGTTTTTCTTTGATAAATGAGGTAAAAGAAAAATAAATATAATTTCATATACTAATGGACAAACAACTTGCACTTCTTAATACTTTTTATGTTTATCTACAATGGTGGTATAAAAGCCTTTAGACACTGAAAGAGAAAGCAGAATCACCAACAGTTATAGCCCAGCTACTGCTAAAAGACGAATGTGTTGATGAAATATGTATCTAGCAAATAAGTCTTTGTTATTATGTTTGTAGTTTTTAAGGTGATTCTGCTTTTGGTTTAATTTTTTATAGTAGCTATATTTACGGGGAAATTCTGCGTTCCGCTTATTAGTGAATTTTCATAGAAAAAATTTACTATTGTGATCACTTTTGAATTTTGAAACAAATTCTTCCAATGAGCGCGAAGTAGGCTCCCCATATCTGGGGTCAATTACAATTATATATATATATATATATATATATATATATATATATATATATATATATATATATATATATATATATATATATATATATATACATATATATCACACCTATAATTCAAAAAATAATGGGTCAACCAGTTTTTCCAGGTAAATTTCGGGTTTTCTTTCGGAAAATTTTTATTATCTAAGAAAATAACTAAGCTTTGGTAACCAAATTTGGAACACAGGTTTACATTGTAAAAGGTAAACAATATACAAAAAATCACACCTCTTAAATATATGCACAGGGTGGTGCATTTCTATAGTAAAGCTCAATATATCCATTAGTATACAAAGATACAAGAAAAAATTATATATGGTAATTATAGGGCGTCTTGATCTGCCCTTTATAAAATTATCTCGATAATTACAGGGTCGGCTGTTAGTCGCTGATGAAGAAACTTTTTTTAATGGAATACGCTTACATTGTCGCATTTGCCATCGAATTATAACGCATGTTTGTACGGAAAAAAGTAACATTGTTTTCCGTTTTCAAGTTATTTCAATTGTTTTTCAACTTTTCACTTTTTGCACATGGGTATCAAAAATTGTGATACGCCGCTGTTACCAATAGATAGCATAGTCCCATAAAAACAAGGCATTTAGGATGGTCTTCACTTATGCTGTTTGTCGAGAAGATAGAAGCGCTCCTAATTTTTTTTTTGTTTTAAGTATTTATAGTTGTTGACCAGATTATGGCATTATTTATCAAATTTTCGAAAAAATTTAACAAGTGTTATAAATAATTTTGTACAAAACATGAAAGTGCTCGACGCAGCAAGTGCGTTATGGTAGTGAATTTTCATTAAATGCTTCAAATTTGAATAACTCAAATTTCTATAAACTTAGAAAGTTTACTTTTGGTACGTAGTAAGGCCTTTCTCATGGCAACATATCCAGCAAATCTCAGTAAAATATAAAAATTTTTTTCGAGAGAAAACTGAAAATTTTCCCGGATAACCTTGTCCGATTTTTCTGGATAACAACTCATACAAGCCATAAACAAAAGAAAGGCACCTGCCGAGTTTCATCCAAATCGGTTACCTATTTTTTTAGTTATCGGCTGGAAATATATATATATATATATATATATATATATATATATATATATATATATATATATATATATATATATATATATATATATATATATATATATATATATATATATATATATATATATAAACTTATAAAAATTGAAAGTGACCCCGGATATGGATTCTAGTGGTCCTAGTTCGCGCTCATTTGCAAAAAATTTTGCAGTCTAAAAATTCATTTGACCAGATTATCTATATTCACATTTTCATAATATATAAGTAGTTGATCACATGATAACTTGTTTTTACATATTTTAGAATTGTCAAATGAAACTTCAAAGTGACTGACTGAAGCAACATTCTTATTTCTGTTAACTTGTGACATGAAATATGGGTATTTTTCTGCTTATAGTATCTTTATACCTCCACGGGTCCAACTTTCGTTTTTTTTATTATTTAAATTACAGATTAGGTATATATTTTGAATTATATGTCATTGTTCACCAAATTTTCTTACAAAAAATATTTTGTTGGTTTTCTCAGCAATTTTTTCACTGTTTTTGTAGATTTTTTATTATTTTAATTCTTCTGAAATGTTGGTCATCAACAATTAATGTCGAATAACTTATTGTAAAAAAGTGTTGTCGAAGTTTTGTAAAAGATGCAACTTAGTGTAGCATTACTTCCCAATTGTTGTCAAAAATTGAACATTTTCGTGAAAGAAATTATTTGCATATTTTCAAGTGAAAAATTTTGTTGTTGAATTTTTGCCAAAAAGTATCAACATTGATATTTTGGCAGTTTTTTCGGGTAGATTGAAGGTTTATTTTCGGATGTTTTGTACTTTTTTTAACATTAAACTTATTTAATGAAATGTTTCAACAATGTAGGTTATACCGTTAACCAAATGTAATGCCTTTCTTTTAAAAACAGCGCTATTTGCAATGAAAAACTTTTTTTTTAAAATTCTCTACCATAACGCATTTACTGTTTCGACACTTTTTTTGACAGTAGATGTCTAGTTGACAGTTAAAACAAAAAGAAACATAAGCGGCACGTTTGCTTTAATGATCATTAGTGATCAATATAAATTCGATAAAAACAAGGCACAATAAAAAGTATTTGTGAAAAATCTAGTATGTTTACGAAATGTTATTTGCTAATATGTAACGTTAACTAAAATTCAATTGTATAATTCCAGGTTAGTAATGAAACCACCCAAACAAACAACAACAATGTGAAGAAAACAGCCTGCTTCCATCGCGGAAACATTTTTGATGAAATGGTATCTTTTTTTTGCGACGATACCTCACTCAACGTAGATCTGCAAATGGAAATATATCTACCAACTGGAGAAAAGGAAACAGCGGCAGATGTTGGAGGTGTATTTAGAGACTGTCTAGCAGAGTTTTGGGAAACATTTTATGAAAAATGCACTGTAGGTACTGACAGAAAAGTGCCTTATATACGTCACGATTTCGCAGAGAAGGAGTGGAAATCAATTGCGAGAGTTTTAAGCAAAGGATGGAAAGAAGAAAAATATTTTCCAATAAAACTTTCACTAGTGTTTGTTAACAGTTGTTTGGGATATCCAGTAGACAATGACCAACTAAAAAATGACTTCCTTTTGTACGTTTCGAAAACAGAATCAGGGTTAATTCGAAAAGCTCTCGAAAATTTTTCTGACGCCGATTTTGAGGAGCTTTTAGAATTTCTTACAAGTTACGACACGAAAAGAGTGCCAAATGAGGAAAATTTAAGAAAATTGCTGATGGAAATAGCTCACAAAGAATTGGTGCAAAAACCTTCCTTTGTTGCAAAATGTTTTAAAGAAATAGTAACCTTTCTTAAACAAGTGGATATTTCAAATATATATAAAGATTATGATCCAAGTGTAAAAAATATTCTGAACAAATTAATAATAAAAAATACCGAATTGTCATCTGATATGATAGCAGTCTTTGGATTTTTAAAAAAATTTATACGGGAATCTGACACGAAAACTAGAACAGCTTTTTTAAGATTCTGCACAGGCTCGGATTTAGCAAACAGAGAAATTGAAGTTTCTTTTATTAACGTTGCAGGTTTGAGGCGAATGCCTGTTGCCCATACTTGTGCCTGTTTATTAGAGCTTCCGTATACATATGAAAATTTCGTTGCTTTTAGAAGCGAACTAAACACCCTTTTAAATTCAAATATTTGGGTGATGGACATAGTTTAGTCAATGAAAAGGAAATTTATTTAGTTTGTAATAAACGTTTAGGTACCTATTACTAAGCTTTAAACCTAAACCCATGTTTAACTTTTCGTTAACGACATTTAGTTACGTTTTATAAATGAAATAAAAATGTTTTTTTTAAAGTTTATTGACAAATCAGTCGAACTCACTTGACAAAGCTAATTGAGAGTATATGATTTTGTTATAATAATTGTTTGTGACTGTTGTATAAATAAGGGATTTTTATTGTGTTATAAGTTAACAGAATGTTACTTTTTTACATCGTTGCACTAAAATTATTTTGTAATAAAAAAATATTTTGTAATACATATTTCAGTGTTCAGTGTATGCATATTATTTTATCTACCTACACACACGCGCGCACATCTATTTTCACTATATTTTCTTTTACTTATAGCTTTGATAATTTCATTGGCCAGTCCTGGGAAAAAATAAATACTTATTGATAATAGTGAGGAAATTTTGTATTCACAAGGTACCAAACTTAAAAATACTATTAGCTATATGCCAAATTAATTTAAATCTAGGAAAAAAAGGCTCTTATACGGGAGACATAAGGTTGTATAACAAACGTTGTAACTGTATGTCAGTTACAACGTTTTTGCCTAAAGTCTGTTCGAGTAAAAAAATTGATAATTACTTGCAATACTTTCCCTTTACTAGTCCACATTATTTTAGTTTCAGAGTGTACTATTTCGATAGCTAAGACTTATAACCTGATCCAGTTCACTTACTTTAGCAGATTAATTGGACTGTATATTTGTTTCTTTAATATTTCCACGACCACAGCTAATCACCAACGCGAGGAGAGGGTTTCACTTGATTGTTCTGAAAATAATGCCGAACTCTCCTTTCTATCAGGAGGGTAGGGATCTTTAACGTGCCCAAAATTTCATGGTACACGGGACCGATGACTTAACACCCCTTCCCAAGAGTGTAAATTGCGTACATTTAACTTGCTAATAAACAATGTCTCAACCAGAGGTGTTTTTAATTAATTTACAGTATATATTGAAAAATAATTTGAAGCTTCTACTGAGAATCGAACCGACGGAACTTATATGATTATTCTTAGGGGCAAAGTATTTTAAAGTAAATGGTAGATTTTGAGTTTTGACAACACAAGTTTACTGATAATAGAAACAAGACACAGAGGGTGTCCCTATGCTTCAGAAATTTGCTTTTACGGTATAGTGAGACATGAGATAAATTATAATGTTATACGCATTTACGGCAAATACAAGACAAAGGATACAAACATACAAAAACCCTAATATTACATGTACTTAACAATAGCAACAACAGGAAATATATATATATATATATATATATATATATATATATATATATATATATATATATATATATATATATTCAAAATGTCGTTATACTGTTAGACGTATTCTGTTTGACACTTTCTAAATTTTATTAAGCTGAAGACTTTCTATAAAAGGCCAATGCGTCAACCAGTTTGCTTAGTTAAGACAAGGTGGTTGTTTTTTTGAGTGCAGATTGTGAAGCGTCTAAAAGTCAAGTTTGCGCTGTTCATTACAAAAACCTAATGGTTCTATGCGGTTGCTTACTGTGGGTCCATGTCAAGTATTAATAATTTGTTATATTGTATTCTGTTTATTCAAAGTCGGGTTGTTCCTGAGAAAATTGGCCAATAACCGACGCCAGAGAGGAATTTCGCCTCTCCATCTTTCTAATTTTGTGAATTCCTTTTTCTCCTAAGGGTAATGGGGATACCTAATGGACCCAACATTACATGTAACACGGGATCAACGGCTTAGCGTCCCTTCTTAAGTCAGAAAAAACATTTGCTCAAACACAAAGCTACAGCTTCGGTGTATAATAAATTCTACAGTATGTGCTAAACAGCAAACACGATCTAAAGCACCTTAAGCGATTTAAATGCACAAAACATGACCCTTGGCATGAGACGCACACGTTCTTTACATTAAGCCTCAAAGACTGCATAATTTGTGTTTATGCTTAAAGAATTGATATTTTTTATGTTAAATATTTACACATATTACATAGATGTTTCAGCGACCGAAAAAGCCAATTCACTTTTTTATCGAATATGTAGCAACCAATTTTTATTTCTAGTTGTCACAGGTTCGTGTAAATAATGTTCTACCTGACAATAATCCAAAGGTGAAACTTGTTGCAGAAGACATAGGAATCGATTGCGAAGTCACAGAAATAGTCTCTTCATCTATATTTAGCATGAAAAAAATCTGCTACGCTAAGACAGCTACAATCAATAAGTTTAAAATAATGAATAATAGAAATTGAGATTGTTTTAAAAATTATGCAATTTTATTCTGGTTTTACCAATAGTAAGAATACATTGTTGTCAATGCTATAACTAAATACAAATTTACATGTATACAGGCTGGCCATTTGAAAAGGAAAAAGGCGCGTTTTAATGCACTTATGGTGATTTTTGTTGAAATTCGCTTAAAGTACATTTTGCTTTCAAAAGGAAGTAACACCACCCTTTAAGCAGCGGTATGATCTACCCCTAAAATGACAAGGGGGGCGGGTTAAGTGGCACACTATTTTAAAACTGAGGGAAATCGCTTTTCAACGGTGCCTTATTTTTTGAATTTGAAGCACTGCGTTCTGAGAAATTGACTTCAATATAATTTATTAATATAATTAATTAATATAATTAATACGATATAAAAAATGTTACATTTTGTTGCTTGTTTTATCAGATTGTCACGAAAAAGTTAGTTGATAATTTTTCAATTGCTCCTTATAATGAATTGAATTAATGAAATTGTGCTCTTCGGTTTCTTTATTTGGAAACACACCTTAGTGTATCAGTAAGTTTCATTTTACTTGTTCATCAGGTTATTGTTTCAGAGAAGCCACTGCTTGAAATTAAAAAAAAAAAATAAGGCACCTCTGAAAAGAGATTTACATCAGTTCCAAAATGATGTGCTACTTGACCCCACTTGACACATGAGATTTTAGTGATGGATCGCACTGCCGCTCAAGGGCTGGTGTTGCAACGTTGAAGATAAGCCTAAAAGTCTTTTCACTTTAAATCAAAATCTACCCTTTCGAGCGATTTTCAACAAAATGGTAAAAAGTGCCCTAGAACCAGCTGTTTTGTTTTCAGTAACCAGCCTGTATACAATTTCGTAACTATACAGCGCAAGTCTTCAACATATTTTATTAGCGTATAATTTAAAGTAATAAACTACTATTGAAAATAATAGTAATATAACTAAGAAAGTATTTATAATTAAAAACTATTTAATCTTCACTCTGTAAACCCTCATAAAAATGACTGTAAGGTTCATACAAATACTGGCACATGACAAGCAAATTAATCTTTTTAACATTTTTAATAGGAAAAAGTCTGTTATATACATTGGTGAACACTTCAACATTAGCTGGTGGCAAATTAGTGTGAACTTCTTGTCTTCTTTTTGACATACTATGAAAAATTCATGGCTGCATTACATTATGACTTCTCCTTGCTTTTTGTGTTGCTGGGTCGTCATCCGTGATTTGAAACCAGACCTAATCTGTTATCTTAAAATTACACTTATTTAAGGCTTTTTCGATGACAGATAGGTCTTTGAATTATTCTTGCTTCATCTGTACAACATGAAAATCCTGTTCCTTTTTTGCGTTAGCAATAACGGATATATAGTCCTCTGGTACATATATGTCTGCCGATTTCTTAGTTTATTCTATGAGAGCAAAGTCCCGGTTACAGGGTAAAAAGATGTGACCTGACACAAGAAATTTGTTCCACCTTGGTAAAATATTTACGAACAATCAGATCTAGCATAAAAACTATCATTCGCCAGGTATTGTTCTGTCCCACACACCGATGTGACCACAGAACAAGATTTTTAACCTCACCAAGTCTTAAAGGTTTAAACTGGTGGTATAGATTCATGTCAAAAACACAACATTGCAGTATTAATAATATTTCCTGACTAACCAACTTATCCAAGCCACTTGTAAATGAAAGGTACTCGCGAAATTTTATCAAAATCAAAATATTATTTTCTGAGTGATATATATATATATATATATATATATATATATATATATATATATATATATATATATATACGAGACATACTTGGTTTTCTGGTTGTACCACGTCCAGAATTGATTAAAACTCGACGTTTCGGCTCCTGTTTTGGAGCCATTTTTAAGAGGTAAAGGAAATATGTAAGGACACTCTAAGGCCTCAATCTGCCTACTCCTTAGAGCGGTGGACAAAGGTGAGTTGAGTTGTTGTAGCTCGATTACGGGGCCTCAAACTGCCTACTCCCCAAATCTCGCCGGAGATCGTCTGTGAGGTCTCAGTGTGTTCAACCCTTGGCCTCAGAGAGGTCTGGCAGTTCGTTGAAATTCTTGTATTGTATGTATCGTTCCGTCTACCTGCTTCGTTATCAATGAAAGTAGTCGGGTCACGCCCAATTAAGTCGAGGGCTTTGGTCACGGTACCGGCATTTGTTAAGACGGATAATAGAGAAATAAAATTGTCTGTGGAATTTATTTTCTTTTTGTGTGTTTGTAATGAAGATATAATAGGTCTCCAAGTGATTGTAAGGCGAATACCATCATCTCTCTTATTTAAACAATCGTGACGTTTTTCAGTCTTGATTACTCCGCGGATAATTCTGGTTTTGAAGTTGTAAACCGGTGCTATTGTTGCGGCATTGTCGAAGTCTATTTTGTGTTCTGTATGAATATGATGCATGACCAGCAACGATGAGGGGTGGCATTTTGTAACTGCGAGGGTGTAGTTATGTATTCAATTGTGATGCCTCTATTTGTTTGTCCTACATAAGTTCGGGAACAGTCGGAACAAGGAATTGCGTAAACTCCGTACGATTGGTTTGAAATCGTTTCCTTGGGAGTTTTTTTATCAGATTTGAGAGTTTTTGTTCTGTTGTGAATATGGTTTTGATACTATGGGTTCTAAAACTTAGACTGTTTTTGTAGGTGAGACCTTTAATATATGGTAAAAACGCTGTGTGTTGTCGTATGGACTCTGTCTGTTCTTGTTTTTCAAAACAAATTTTACCAACAAGTTCTAGGTGTTCCAATGGGTTTACCAGTCTCTCCTGTATTGGCTAAGATTTTCATAGAAAACTTCGAGACACAAGCCCTCAATTCATCCCAACTTAAACCGAAAATAATGGGCCGATTTTGATAATATTTAGCATGTACCTTCCTTTTGTGAGTGGCTTGGATAACTTCGTTAGCCAAAAAAATCGCACCAGGTTTTCCGGGAAACTTTTGGGTATTTTTTCTGCAAAAAAATTTATCTCCAAAAATAAAAAGCTATGGTAATCAAATTTGGTACGCAAGTTTATGACATTAAACGGACACTATGTGGCAAAATTTAGATTTCTATGTTACAGGAAAAAGAAGTTATAAAATAATATTTGGTACCAGAGCATTTCTATGAAGATTCACTATCATAACGCAATTCCGGCGTCTAGACGATTTTAAATTATTTCATAGAGACATACACATAAACACAGAGCTCAAACATATAAGAGAAAAAATCGTGTTATGGTAAAAAAATAAAAACCATTTACAACGTTGTTCTGCTTACCATGGCAGAAGGTATTTTTCCAGGCACAGGAACCTTTTTTTTCCAAATATATGGATTTCCACTATTCCTCAATGCTTTTATTTTATTATCCTTTCATTCACTTAGGTGATTTTTTCTTTTCCTTCCTTTATTTAAACGTTTGCTTCCCGAGGATGTCAATGTGATGTAACTACTCTCAGCCATTTCACTCTAGTTACAACGTTGTTCCAGCTAAGAGAACTCAATCAGGCAAACATTATTTTGGCAACTGTAAATATAACGTTGAATTTTATCGTTGCTATGTAATTTCGTATGGTCCTACAACGTTGTTACACGTTTAGCCCGCTTTGAACAAAATGTCAGTTACAACGTTGTTCGTGCGAATCATTCAATTGATGAATCTAGTAGAACATGCCAAATACAAATGCTGAAAAGTGTGTTCTTTCTTAATATATTTATTTTCTTGGCAATAAGGACACATTTTTTTATTCGTCGCTGTCAAATGTTACTAGGGGTTTAACCAGTGATTTTATATTGGAATTACAATGGAACATTACTAGAAAATTTTTCCACCATAACTTATTTTCCACCTTATAACGTGTTTTATATACGAGGACATATGGAAAAGTTACCCACCTATAAACGAAATATGTAACATTTCTACCCGAAAATATTTTAACATGTAACAGCAATATCCTCTGAAATTCGTTATTACAAGAAAGCTGTTTTTTATTGCTTTTATTACCATGTCTAAGTAAACTTAAGACATTTCAAGCTTTATTTCAATCGACGGAAGAGATTTTATGGTTGAACGGAGTCAGATCTGGTGAATAAGGTGGACGTGAAAGTCGAACCCTAAAAATTGAACTGTTCTCTTAGCAACCTGATCTGTGTGCATGGGCATTATCTGTTAGAAAACCTCCGGATAGCTTTCGTCACTTGTTTTTCCTAACTCTGCTGTTTGAGTGAGTTTTACTGGCTTCGAGAAAGTGAATGAATAGTCCATGACAATTCCAAAAGGAGCTTTTAAACAAATTTATTAACAAGAAACCAGCCTTGGAGAAACAGCGTATCTCCACTTTATCGATTGCTGCTTTGTTTCTGGGCCATATAAATGTACTCAAGTTTCATCCATAAAAATAACACCGTTTAAGAATTTATAACTTCTTGTTCGAACCTAACACACATTGAGAATTATGCTTTTAGCCCCCAGACAGCCTATGATAGCCACTGGAAATCCATTGTAAGTCTATTAAATCCTTCGTATATCCATGGATATCCTGGACATCAAATAGATTTCTATAGGATATCTACGAAACCAATAAAGCAAATGTAGTAATGGCATCAAACGGATACCCTCTCTATGTCCAATAGAGTTTCGTTTAACTGCGGTCACACCAGTGCCGTCATCTTACAGCCTCCATTGACACGTCGTCATCAGTTGCGTCGTGTGAGACTTTTTTTTTCTTTTTTAATCAAATATATTTCATTGCTTGCAACTTTTTATGGGAGACAACTACCGTACACCGTTTACGTTTTCTTGGGTGAAGCTGCTGCCTTTTTCTTGGCCGTTTTGAAATAACCCTCGTAGGTATGGCAGTGCAACAGGTTGTAGTACGTTTCGTATCATTTGCATTCAAATTTCTGTCAATAAAAAGTAGAGGTGACCTCATACTGTATGCTATCCCACCCCATACCGTCATCCCAGTGTAAGAGCCGTATGCCGTTCCACAGCAAATTCTAAATTTCCGCGTTCCTCTCACCTTACTCATCTTACTCCTCTCCGACCATCATGGACCCAAAGAGGGAATAGTGAGTCGTCAGAGAACACAACATGATTCCTTTCAACTTTGATCAGCCGTTACACCACTCAAGCCTTGCAGCACGATGTCAAGGTGTCAGTGTGCGACATAAAAATGGTCTATGTGAACAAAGGCCAAAGGCACATATTCTGCGATATATCGTTGCCATAGAGACTCTTGGTTGTAAAGCATTTCCAAAAGACCGTGTTACGATAAGTCTGTCTTCTAAAGCCAAAAACCACAAGTGACGATCTTCCTGAGCTAAAGGTGCTCGTGGTCGTCCGGATCCCCGACGACGGTTATGGATTCCTTCTTCAGAACACCTCGACTGGCACCGTAAGACAGCTGACAGACTGCGTCCTATGTGCAGCAAGTTTGAAACGTGCGCGCATGCAGATACGTACGTCACTTGGTCCAAAACAAAAGGACTACCTGTCAAATGGTATGCCAAACGTATAGTGTAAACACAAATTGTTAGCTGTTTTGTTTGTATGTGAAACTGCTTATTTGACGTTTTTATTGACTCTATATCATTAATTTGATAATAGCACCGATTTTCAATAGAAAAACGTGCATATCTAACCTTGCTTCTATGTGACTAGGTGGATCATCTGACGTCACAAAAATATCCGGAACGTTTATTGTCACGTGACAACATTTAAAATCGTAAAGATTTTCAAACACGTATAAAAGCTTGAAAATCAAACATTTTTTATTTATTTTTTATTATTGATGTTTACTATACTGTTACAAAGCACTTCAATAGACGTAGGTGCGGTGTTGCCACATCTCCAGAATTTCCCCAACATCTGGGAATTTTTGCACAGTCTGGCAACACCGCCTCCCCACCCCCCTGGGGGTGCCTGGGGTGACCCCCCTCAGGCGAAGTCTCAACCCTCTAGGACCAGAAATAACGAAGTTACTAACTTGTACCCCGTCGGAACGGATAACTGAGGTCTGCACATTCCGAACACCCTGTATATACACCCTGTATACGCAGAGAACCCTTACACCCTGTATACGCAGAGAGATCTTATAGTTCGAGAAACACCTCTTGTGTAACATAGGAGTGGTGACCACATTTGGATCATCCTGTATATACATCCCCCTGTATACACACGGGACCGATCTGTATTCACAGAACTTTCTAGTGAAAGAAGGTCCTGGAACGTTCTGGAATGGAATGCTCTAGAAAGGAGGGGAAGGTACGGCGAGTATATAAAAGCGAAAGCAAGCCAGCCCGAGTTCAGTTCAGTAAGAGAATGTGGTAGTGACTTGAAGCAGTGTAAAGTGTTAAGAGAGTAGTGACTGTAGTACCAGATTAGTGACTTTTGTTGAGAGTAGTAATTGTAAGGCCAGTAAATGAAGTGTTTTGTGAGAGAGACATTCTAGAAATTTTATTGTATCCATATTTAGAGTGTAAATAAAGTTGTTTTGTTAAAATTAAAAGTCTCACTTATCCAGAACCCGGAGAAAACGTAACAATTTGGTGTCAGAAGTGTGGGATAAGTGAGTGAAGAAGTGAACAAGCAAGCTAGCTGTAAATGGTAAACACCAGATCGACTGACTACGACAAGATGGCTGAAATCAAAGAGTTGATGGACTTACTGAAGAGGCAACGCGAAGAAGACGAACAACGGCGACAAGAAGATGAAAGAAGACGACGCAAAGAAGACGAACAACGGCGACAAGAAGAAGAAAGAAGACGGCGCGAAGAAGACGAGAGAAGACGACAAGAGGAAGAACAACGGCGGCAAGAAGATAAAGATGAAATCAAGAGGCAACGCGAAGAAGACGAACAACGGCGACAAGAAGATGAAAGAAGACGGCGCGAAGAAGACGAGAGAAGACGACAAGAGGAGGAACAGAGGCGTCTTGAAGATAAAGAAGAACTCAAGAAGCAACGCGAAGAAGACAGAGAAGACCTCCGAAGTATGTTCCACAATATGAGAGTTGGTGTAAAAGAAGAAATAGAACAGATCAACGAACAAATAGAAAATGTGGACAAGAAAGTAGAAAATGTGGACAAGAAAGTAGAAGATGTGGAAAATACAATAGGAGTGGTAAACAGGAAAGTAGAAAATGTAACAGAGGATTTGAACAAACGATGGGAAGAAGTGGAGGGGTTGAAAGAACAAATGAAGATGTTGATGAAAGGCACAGAAGTCAGACATAGAGAACTGACAGAGCAGGTGATGGGCCAGACTGACAGAACTCATCCAAGAGGAGTTACTGGAATGTCCCCAGTTCAAAATCGGCCGGAAGAAGATATGCCAATCGTGCAGCAGCCTCATGGAACCTTGAAGCCGCCGACTTTTGACGGAGAAACATCGTGGCCCATGTACAGGAGGCAGTTTGAGGCGGCAGCTCTCAGCAATGGGTGGAGCGAACAACAGGCAGCAACTGCTCTAATTCTCTCGCTTCGAGGTAAAGCCCTAGAAATCCTCCAGAACATCCCGGAGTCGAAACAGCAAAACTACTTAACAGTGATACAGGCCCTAGATTTGAGATATGGTAACAAGTACATGAGCCAGGTCTACCAGACACAACTAAAGTCAAGGGTCCAGAAGCCAAATGAGACGCTGCAAGAATTTAGTGCCGAAGTGGAGAAACTTGTGCGACTGGCATATCCCCAAGCCCCAGAAGAATTTGTCAACCAGATAACCGTCCAGACCTTCATCGATGGGGTACTTGACAACGAGATGCAACAATCTTTGAGGCTCGGAAGGTTTAAAACACTTACAGACTGCGTCATTTATGGTTTGGAATTTGAAGCAGCCAAGAATGCATCTCAACCTCGCCGAAACAGGCTGCGCGAAGTGAAGGAGATAGAGGACCATGCAGACACGACAGAGGACCTAAGGCGAGAAATCAAGTTGATGAAGGAAGCCATAAGCAAGCTCACTGCAACGGTTGGAGCACGTCAGACGAAAGCAGATTGGTCCCACATAGAATGCTACAAGTGTGGTAGGAAAGGGCACATAAGTAGGCAGTGCTCACAAACCCAACAGGTGGCTCGCAGGGGACAGGAATACACCAACAGGGAGCGCCGTCAGGGAAACGACCTGACGCCAGTGTAAGGGGGCGGCAGCTGGCGTGCGAGTCCCAAGGCCCCAAAGTAAAGGTCTCCACTATCCGACGCTACCACGAGAGCCTCGTTATACCTGGCAGCATAGACGGAAGACAATGCAGTTTCACCATCGATACTGGTGCCACTAGATCCGTTGTACGTCCAGACATGTTGCCAAACAAGTCAGCACTCACTACCAACAAACAACCTGTGTTGGAGACGGCAAAAGGAGATAGAATACCCGTGCATGGAGAGGCCACTGTTTACATTAGGCTGGGCAGTACTGAGCTACAGGTAAGGGCTGTCGTCGCAGAAATCGTCGACGAATTTATTTTGGGCCTGGATTTAATGGAAGATTTCGATGTCCTATCAGTAGACTTCCAGAATAAGATCTTGAAAATCGGTAACGAAGAGTTGTATTTATCTCCAACAGCAGGCGAAGCTAATCCCAGGGTGAGACTTGTTGTCGACGAGGATACACGGATTCCTGGTAACAGTGAGAAGATTGTCAGAGCCAGGCTAGAGAAGAAACTTGATGGTATGACTGCTCTCATAGCGGAGCCCCTAAAAGATAGGCATGATGGTGCCCTGGTCGCACGATGCTTAGTAGACCCGAAGAGGACAATACCCATAAGAGTGGCTAACGTACAAACTAACAGGGTCACATTGAAGAGAGGTGAAGTTATCGCCACTTGCGAACCCATTGACCGAGTGACGTTGTCCAAAAACGTGACACCCACTGCATTAGACAGAAGACTGCCAGTAGAAATAGTAGAGCGGTTCAAGAATTCATGGGGCCAATTGAACAATATGGAGATGGAGATGGCCCTGAAGTTCGTATTGGAGGAGGCCGATATTTTCGCTCAAGATAAAATCACAGGTCGTACGAGTCTAGTGCAACACAGGATTAATACTGGCGACGCAAGACCAATTAGACAGCCGCCGAGAAGACTGCCTTTTGCCAAGCAATCAGAAATCAAGGCGATGGTTAACGAAATGCTGGAAGATGGTGTGATCGAGGAGTCTAATAGTCCTTGGTCGTCCCCAGTAGTTTTGGTCACCAAGAAAGACGGCACTATGAGATTTTGCGTGGACTATAGGAAGCTGAATGATGTCACCAAGAAAGACAGTTATCCCCTGCCCCGGATCGACGACACTTTGAACACTTTGGCCGGATCAAAGTGGTTCTCTACATTAGACCTGAAAAGTGGTTACTGGCAAGTAGAACTCCATAAAGAGGATAAGGAGAAGACTGCTTTTTCAACCGGGAATGGGTTGTACCAATTCAAGGTCATGCCATTCGGCCTGTGTAATGCTCCTGCCACCTTCGAACGACTAATGGAGTTAGTGCTGAGAGGACTGACATGGGAAACATGCCTGGTGTATCTTGACGATGTCATGGTGATTGGAAGGACTTTCGATGAACACCTGTCGAATCTGAAGCAAGTCTTCTCCAGGCTGAGAGGTGCCAATCTGCAACTCAATCCCAAGAAATGCGTCCTCTTCCAGAAGAAAGTGAGTTTCCTTGGACATGTCGTTTCTGAGAAAGGGATAGAAACCGATCCAGAGAAAATAAAGGCAGTAAGAGACTGGCCTGTGCCGAAGAACAAACATGAGGTCAGAAGTTTTCTGGGACTTTGCAGCTATTACCGACGCTTTGTGAAGTACTTCAGCAGCATTGCGAAACCTCTGCATAGCCTGACTGAAAATAAGGCCGAGTTCATCTGGTCACCAGATTGCCAAGAGTCTTTTAGAGAGCTCAAACATCGTCTTCTCACTGCTCCTGTGCTGGCTTATCCTCAGGACGAAGGATTGTTTATACTGGACACCGATGCTTCCCAGTATGGCATTGGGGCAGTACTCTCACAGCTCCAAGCCGGAGAAGAAGTTGTGATAGGCTACTTCAGCAAAACGTTCGGAAAAGCAGAAAGAAATTACTGTGTAACCCGGAAAGAACTGCTGGCAGTTGTAAGATCCATCGAACATTTCCACAGCTTCCTGTACGGAAGAACATTCCGCGTGAGGTCAGATCACTCTGCTCTGCAATGGCTTCTGAACTTTAGAAATCCCGAAGGACAGATAGCCCGATGGATAGAGAAACTGCAGAGCTACGACTTCCGGATTGAACATCGAAGAGGAAGAAGTCACGCCAATGCAGACAGCCTGTCAAGAAGACCATGTTCAGTGCATGCATGTAAATTTTGCGAGCGACAAGAGAACAAAGAGATCGATAAAGTAACTCATCAGATCAAACAACTGGTGACGGAAAAGGAGAATAATACCGATCTAGACGTAAATCTTGAATACATCAGAGACGCACAGAAGACAGATCCAGACTTGAAAAATATTAGAGAATGGCTACAAAAAGGGAAAAAACCTGAGTGGCATGATGTGTCCCGGTTTGGGGCGGAGGTTAAAGGCTACTGGCTACAATGGGACTCATTGTGTCTAAAGAATGACATGATCACTCGAAAATGGGAAACTGCCGATGGTAGAGACTGTATATACCAGACCGTTGTGCCAAGTGAGTGCATAGACAGTGTTCTTCAAGAGTTACACAATAGTAGAAGTGGAGGCCACTTTGGTGTCAACAGGACTCTTGCCAGAGTGAGAGACCGCTTCTATTGGATAAACTGCCGAAAGAGCGTGGAAGAATGGTGCAAAAGGTGTGACCAATGTGCTTCAAAGAAAGGACCAAAGACCCGATCCAGAGGAAAAATGATGCAGTACATCTCAGGTACACCGTGGGAGAGAGTTGCCGTAGACATCGCAGGACCTTTTCCCATCACGGAGTCTGGGAACAGATACATAATGGTGGCGATGGACTACTTCTCGAAATGGCCTGAAGTTGCGCCGATCCCCAACCAAGAGGCAACGACCGTAGCAGAAGCCCTGATGGAAAATGTCATATCACGGCATGGCGTACCCTTGGAGATTCACACCGACCAGGGCCGGAATTTCGAATCAGAGGTCTGGAAGAGCCTAATGGACTTGCTAGGCATAAAGAAAACGAGAACAACGCCACTCCACCCTCAATCAGACGGCATGGTAGAACGGCATAACAGGACCATCAATCAGTATCTTGCTATGTTTGTCGACGAGAATCAGAGAACCTGGGACAAGCTGATACCTCTGTTCCTCCTAGCTTACAGAAGCTCTCAGCATGAATCTACCGGCTACACTCCATCCATGATGTTGACCGGCAGAGAGATGCGGTTACCAATCGACATGACGAGACCACCACCGAACGAGGACATAGCGGACCTAGCTACGTTACCTGAGTATGTCGCCGACCTAGAAGGGAAACTGCGCACTATACACAGATGTGTCAGAGATAGGCTCCTCTTAAGCAGTGACCGGATGAAGATGCGCTTGGATCGCAGAGCAACACCCCATACATTCAAGGAAGGTGATGCAGTGTGGCTGTACCAACCAACAAGGAGAAAGGGCCTCAGTCCCAAACTTCAGAAACCATGGGAAGGGCCATACTTGGTGACTAAGAAAATTAACGACCTAGTCTACAGAATCCAGCTGTCTCCAAGAACTAAACCCAAAGTTGTTCACATAGAGAGGTTGAGTCGCTATCGGGGCAATGAACCCCCAAGTTGGCGGCCGGTAAATACTGTTCGGGACGAACAGTCTTAAGGAGGGGGGCAGTGTTACAAAGCACTTCAATAGACGTAGGTGCGGTGTTGCCACATCTCCAGAATTTCCCCAACATCTGGGAATTTTTGCACAGTCTGGCAACACCGCCTCCCCACCCCCCTGGGGGTGCCTGGGGTGACCCCCCTCAGGCGAAGTCTCAACCCTCTAGGACCAGAAATAACGAAGTTACTAACTTGTACCCCGTCGGAACGGATAACTGAGGTCTGCACATTCCGAACACCCTGTATATACACCCTGTATACGCAGAGAACCCTTACACCCTGTATACGCAGAGAGATCTTATAGTTCGAGAAACACCTCTTGTGTAACATAGGAGTGGTGACCACATTTGGATCACCTGTATATACATCCCCCTGTATACACACGGGACCGATCTGTATTCACAGAACTTTCTAGTGAAAGAAGGTCCTGGAACGTTCTGGAATGGAATGCTCTAGAAAGGAGGGGAAGGTACGGCGAGTATATAAAAGCGAAAGCAAGCCAGCCCGAGTTCAGTTCAGTAAGAGAATGTGGTAGTGACTTGAAGCAGTGTAAAGTGTTAAGAGAGTAGTGACTGTAGTACCAGATTAGTGACTTTTGTTGAGAGTAGTAATTGTAAGGCCAGTAAATGAAGTGTTTTGTGAGAGAGACATTCTAGAAATTTTATTGTATCCATATTTAGAGTGTAAATAAAGTTGTTTTGTTAAAATTAAAAGTCTCACTTATCCAGAACCCGGAGAAAACGTAACAATACAATGAAGGTAAGAAAAAAAATATATTAGATGTGGATTAAATTTTATGCAAATTCCCTATTCAGCACAAATCACTACCAAATGTTGCTTTAAACCGAAGTCCCTAAGTGAAGATTGGAACCCGCAATAAGCACTGATAAGTACACTTGGAGAACCCAAATCACCACAACACATATTTTTAAAGACCTGACGATCGTTCCACTAACAAACTTAGCGTCATCAGAGGATGAAAAACTCTTACATCCTCTTATGACCCTAACTTTGTGAGTGAAACGATCGTCAGGTCTTTAAAAAGATGTCTTATGGTGATTTGGGTTCTCCAAGTGTATTTTTCATTACCAGAGGAAACGCAAGTTTAAAGAGACTTTTTTGAGAAAATCAAATAAAAAAACTGTACATGTCTTACAATTTTTTGTTCATATTATCATTTCTTATTTGAGACAAAACAGCGTAGTATATAAAATGTCATTCTAATTGGTCCACCCTTACTGGATAAACTGAAAGTCAGTATATATATATATATATATATATATATATATATATATATATATATATATATATATATATATATATATATATATATATATATTACATTGGTAATACTCCTTTATGGAAGTATAAGTTAGTCACTCGTTACACCGATCCAGTTCATAGAGCATTGGTACCTCTAAGGTCAGAGGCAGGTCGTAGATTCTGTTGGCAGTAGCGTGGGCCAGGATAGGAATTTGCAACCGGGTCTCTTTTAGGTTATATTTGAATGGAGCAAACTATATCAGAGAGAACGAGAATTAACATATAGAAAGATGTGGAAGCATATAGAATCAAATAGGTATAAAAACACCAGCGATATGCTGATAAGTAAACACTGAGTAGCTAACTAGTATGTGATACACACACACACACACACACACACACACACACACACACACACACACATATATATATATATATATATATATATATATATATATATATATATATATATATATATATATATATATATATATATCTGTGTGTGTGTGTGTGCATTATATACACAGGGTCAGCTATATACTTGGAACATAGACAATATTCAAGAAAAATATGTGGAAGAAAAGTTGCTGGACAAATTTTTTTAACTTGAAGTTGCACATTTGGAACGCCAAAAGAACACAGTACTGACCGCCGGTTTCTCAAACGATTTAACCACATTCACTTTAATCCTTGATTAACTACCGTGGCAACAAACAACAGAATACCTAGTCTAACCCTAAATCCTTTTGGCATACATTCACTCCGGCAACATTGTTTGGTTGAACTTTGATTGTCAGATACTGCACAGAATGTCTAATATCTGTATTCTGTGGAAGTGGTCAAATTATGTTTGTTTATTATAACCATATTAAAATAATATTTAAGTTCATATACTCACGAATTGGGAAAAGCGATTTGCGAAATCTATCCCTATTGGTTTATTTTAGACAATATCGTAATATTATTTAAAATGGACCAATAGGAATTAGTTTCGCAATTCGCTTTTCGCAATTCGCCAATGTATGAACCAAGCGTAAATCACGTCAATTTAGAAACTATTAAAATACTAATTGACTTCTTAAACTTAAATAATATAAATAATATGTAATCACTTACCTCCGTTTTATGACCCTTACCGCCTACAGCTTGAGTGTTGCAGACCTAAACCAAAGAAGGCTAAATCCATACATTCAATTGTACATCTGTTTGAAGCCTTAAGCATCCGATCCTTGTTATATTTCCAATTAGAAATTAATGACTATAAACCAAACCAGAAGAGAGAAAAAAAAACTATGGGCGCAGCAAGTGCGTTATGATAGAGAATTTTCATAGAAATGATCTGGCACGAAATATTTTTTTATAACTTTTTTTTTCTTTTAACATAGAAATATAGATTTTGGTATATAGTTTTCTTTTAATGTCGTAAACTTACGTACCAAATTTGGTTACCATAGCTTTCCTATTTTTTGAGATAAAATTTTTTTTCGAAAGAAAACCCAAAATTTTCCTAGAAAACCTGGTCCGATTTTCCTGGCTAACGAACTTATCCAAGCCACTGACAAAAGAAAGGCACATGCTAAATTTTATCAAAATCGGTTCATGATTTTTTGAGTTATCGGTGTGATAACTTTTTCAAAATTCAAAAGTCGAGATCTCCTCATTAGTGAATTTTTTCTAAGAAAATTCACTAAAAAAACAGAAGTAACAACATGGTCAAGAGCCCGACGGATATGATCTTACCCCTAATGAGCTGGACCATTTATAGTAGAAACGGATGCCATAAACAAATAAGAAGAAGATAATTTCAAATACCGGGCTAACAATTGCTTAACCCACTCAGTATTGAGTCTACCTGGATTGTGAAGATTTATGATTGGCTAATTTCGTCGGCATACGTGTAAATTCGATGGGCAAAGAACAGATCTGTTCTGTGACAATGGGTTTCAGATGTTGATATTTGAGTAGGTGGATATTATTTTATATATATACCTATATATATATATATATATATATATATATATATATATATATATATATATATATATATATATATATATATATATATATATATATATATATATATATATATATATATATATATATATATATATATATATATATTTGTTGCAATAAGTGATATGTCCACAAAAGTTATTTGTGAGTTAATTTAACAATGATTCAGAGTAGTGAGCTAGTTATGATTGACGCTTCAGGTGAAATGGAGAAACAGAAATATAGGACATATTTTATGGTAATACCCACTGCTTTTGGATATTTAGGTGTGACAAAATGCACATTAGCTTTCATACATGTCCCTTTACAATGAAAAAAATATTTTCTATTTTCTCTTTAATCCTATCATTTTAGTCAACCATTTTTTTAACAAAACAATACTCCATTCCTGACTTGCGTTTCTCTATATGTTTAAACTTTCTAACCATGGTAATAGGTATAGGAATTTAAAAACGGTTGGTTTTTTTTCATCAGAAAGAGAATAATGTAGTGTCCTTAAGATGGCAAATATGAAATAGTTAAACAAATTTATTGAATTTGATTGCTCTGATGAAACCTCCACATTAGATATATATGTCGATTTCAATTTCTTCTAAGTTCAATACAATGTACCCCAAATGTTTGTTTTGACATCTTAAAATGAGTAGTTATTAATTTATAAGAAATAAGTTACTAACAGTTTAGGTCAATATGACTGCGGAATTATTCAATAATAGAACTCTCACTCAAGAACGGCATACTAGGTAAACATTTGTTGTTTAATTCCTCTAAACGATAAAAAAAAGCGTACAGGTAGTACCTTACATTATAGGAGACTACGCTTGTATACTAGGTTTGGAGAGTTACTCTTAGAAAGCTTGAAACTGTAACGGCATATATTATGTCTAAGCTAAGCTAAGCTTATGCAGCGGCGGCATTCAACTTTCGCGCTGAACTGGGAGCCAATCAAATTTAGTTGTAAAGTTGCCTATGCCTTACTAAGTGGGAAGCGCAAATATGCAAACAAGGGCTTTCTCTACCGCAATACGAGTCAAATATAATACTACTAATTATATTAATGGTGAGTACACCAGACGAAAGCAGCTGAATTGGTCTGTCAAAAAAGGTGAACATTTGTCAAATTGTTTCTGACATAACAATTTAGCTGTTGGCGCCTGGTGAACTAGCTCAATAATTATTTCATGCATAGTTGCAGTGTTGCCAGACTTAAAACTCGACGCTTTCCCATTTATTTGGTTACCATGGTAGATGACCAGAGATTAAAGTTAACGTTGCAATAACTTTGGTCAACGTTTGTGAAACCGGCGGTAAAAGTTTTTGTATAATAATAACAATATATGTAATTTTGTAGACAAAAGGAAAACTATTTTGGGTTAAGGGTCGAAAAACATAAAAGCATTAATTAAAATTAGGTTTCGTACACAAAAAAGGCGATAATCTAAGGGGTAATATAATAATGGATAGACGGACTCCATGGTAGCATTACTTGTCCTTGTCATATATAGGCAAATGGCAAATAATTATTTTGACAAAGGTCAAATCTAACTTCAAAGTTACAGACACAATAATCACAAAATAGAAATTTCAACATGTGAAATGCAAAAATAAATATGCATTTTCTCTCATATTCACATTTTGGGTAGCACAGTTTTACTCACGGAGACAAATGACATTTATTTGTTGTTTACTTATCAGTGTTTGATAGAAAATAAGTTTTTAGTGAATTTTCGTAGAAAAAATTCACTAATGGGGAGATCCCGACTTTGGAATTTTGAAAAAATTTTTGCAAATGAGCGCGAACTAGGACCCCTAGAACCCATATCCGGGGTCAGTTTCAATTTTTATATGTTTATATATATATATATATTATATATATATATATATATATATATATATATATATATATATATATATATATATATATATATATACATATATATATATATATATATATATATATATATATATATATATATATATATATATATATATATATATATATATATATATATATATATATATTTATATATATATATATATATGTATCACACCGATAACTCAAAAAATAATGGGCCGATTTTGATAAAATTTGGCATGTACCTTTCTTTTGTTAATAGCTTGGATAAGTTCGTTAGTCAGGAAAATCGGACGAGGTTTTCCGGGAAAATTTTGAGTTTTCATTCGAAAAAAATTCATATCTCAAAAAGTAATAAGCCGATTTTAATAAAATTTGGCACATACCTTCCTTTTGTAAGTGGCTTTGACATGTTTGTTAGTCAGGAAAATCGGATGAGGTTTTCCGGGAAAATTTTAAGTTTTCATTAGAAAAAAATTCATATCTCAAAAAGTAATAAGCCGATTTTAATAAAATTTGGCACATACCTTACTTTTGTAAATGGCTTTGACATGTTTGTTAGTCAAGAAAATCGGACGAGGTTTTCCGGGAAAATTTTGAGTTTTCATTTGAAAAAAATTCATATCTCAAAAAGTAATAAGCCGATTTTAATAAAATTTGGCATGTACCTTCCTTTTGTAAATGGCTTTGACAAGTTCGTTTTTTAGAAAAATTGGACGAGGTTTTCCGGAAAAATTTTGAGTTTTCATTTGAAAAAATTTTTTATCTTAAAAAATATAAAATCTATGATAACCAAATTTGGTAGGTAGGTTTACGATATAAAAAGTAAACTATACACCAAAATTTAGATTTCTATGTTACAAGAAAAAAAAGTTATAATAAATTAAAATATTTTGTGCCAGATCATTTCTATGAAAATTCACTACCATAACGCACTTGCTGCGTGCCGAGTTTTTGAATATATTAAGACATCTTATAAAGACAGGAACAACACGTGTAGGTACCACACTTATTATTATATATTATGTTATATTAATTAAAACTTTATTACTTTCGAATATACATTTTTTTTTACTTTTTTTGAGAAATTATGGACTTTTATACAAATTTGCTACCATAACATACTTGGTGCGCCATTAACATAAGCATACACTATTTTAAGAGCGACGAAAATAATCAGATACACTCAAGCAAATATATTTTATTATTCGTATAAAAATTTGAACAAAAGTGTTTACAACATTATTATATTGATTATCTGAATATATCTAAAAAAAGTTGTCTTAAATGTAAATAGAGTTCAACAGCAAGATAAGGATCGTCTTCATTATGGAGATGATTTTCAGCCATCAATATATTGCATAGATCATTTACATTCTTGTCGCAGGGATTGTTAGAGAAGGTACAAATAGAAGAGATTTCATTCAGTGCAAATGATGGTACAGGAATTAGGTAACTTCGTGTGTTGTATAACGATGGCATTTCGAACATTATTGCTGGTCTACCTGAAGGCGATATGCTATTTTTGGACTTGCTTATCCTGTGAACATTCCACTCCAACACTATTTGGTCTAGATCTTTCTGCAATGGAGTTAGATAGGTGAACAGTGACCAGTGCCATGTAAATAGAAGAAAAAGTAAAAATTTGAAAGAAAATCCATAGCATTAAAATTAAAAATATGAAAAAAATAATTAATTTGGACTTCATAAGAAATTGTAGGAGCAATGTAGGTATTAAGAATTACATATTTTAGGGATATAACATACTTTTGGCACATCATACTTCTGCCATTATTTTAATTAAGAACCCGCACTGTAAATATTTATTTTGCAACAAAAATTAGCAATCTTCATCGATTTCTTCAAATATTACAGTTACGCAGCTAACAACTAAACTGTTTATGATTACTTAATACGAGATATAATTAAGTTTTATAATTAGTTACTGTTTTTGGTTAAAGCAAATAATAGATATATTCTTTTGATTCTTTTGGTACTTATAATATTTATTATAACCAAATTTACTGTTTCACCTAACAATTTATTAAATTGATTAATTTGTGGGTATAGTAATTTCATATCAGTTGAAAGAAATAAAGAAAACTTTCAGCGCTTCATAGTTATTGGACTGTATGACTTGTTTCTTTTCTTTTTTTCTTCCTTTGTCTTCTTCATTTCCTTCCCTAATTACAATCAAAAAGATGCCTTTAAAAAATTAGACAGTATTGTACAATAATTTTGATTTTAATCACTTAGAATGTATTGTTTTTCCTTTGTTTATTTTCACCTGATATGGCGATCAAATACATACACTAGACAACCCAGTTCCCAGCAACAACGCTTCTATATCAGACGATCGTTTCGCCGACAAAATTACTTTGTCCTTATAGAATGTGAAACATAAAGAAATAACATTATAACTATATGAAGAGGCTCATATAATGTTTCTCACATAGTTGAAAGTGTACCTACCTACCTGTATAATGTTGGAAAAACAAAATTGAATTAATGCTTTGTCAAGGAAGGAGCCATCGAACAGATTATCGTCTTTTAATGTTTCAAATAGATTTATCCAGAACTGGGTATTATGCTTACGAAGAGTCGACCACCAGGCCTCAATCCTTTGATTATGTGTACTTTTTCCATATATAAAAGGTGGTCTAGAAGAGTCTGCTTCACTGAATAATGCATGCAGGGTTTTCTGAATATTCTCGACAGTTTTATTTTCTGTACCCATATCGCATCTCATGGTCTTCGGACAACCACCAATAATTTTCAGAGCGTCAAGAAAATAGCCACCTATTACCTGATAACATAGTAATTGTTATTATATCATCATATTATTATAAAAAGTATAACTAAAATAAGTTATTTAAGCCAACACCTGGTATAATATGCCGTTTGGCGAGATACGTTTTTCAATTGATTAAAATAAAAGTTACATTATTGCTTTAACAACCAGCAATGAGTAAAAAATAAATAAATAAAACTGTCCAAGTCACACACTGCTCAGAGACTCAGGAACACATTGAATACCACTCCAACTACATTTCTGGTTTAAGAAATGCTTAATTAAAATGAAACGTAATTGAATTAAAACTGAAATTCGTAAATAATCATAACTGCAATATGGTATTCTTTCATAGCATGATGCATATATATATATATATATATATATATATATATATATATATATATATATATATATATATATATATGTATATATATATATATATATATATATATATATATATATATATATATATATATATATATATATATATATATATATATATATATATATATATGACTTCCAAAAGTAATGCAAAAGTAATGGTGCACAGAGCAGAAGTCGATTCTTGTCAAGTTCCGCCATCTATCAGCTATAACCCATTGGGACCGAATTATTTTATTATCACTACGACAAATCCATCTCTACCCATCTTCAAGACAACGTGTTAAATACCTTAAATATACTTTTTAGTTCATTTTTATTTTAAAAAATCGCTAATAGAGAGCTATCGATGGTGAGACTTTGCTAAAATTATTAAAATGAGCGCAAATTTGGGCCCCTAGAACCCGAAACCAAAGTCAGCTTGAAGTTTTATATGTATTATATATATATCTATATATATATATATATATATATATATATATATATATATATATATATATATATATATATTTATATATATATATATATATATATAATATATATATATATATATACATATATATATATATATATATATATATATATATATATATATATATATATATGTAAATATGGATGGAGTGTAGTTTTAAGTTAAGTTTAAAATGAAGAAAGGTTGGAGACATGTTAGTGATGGAAAAAATATAATTTGAGCAAGATCTGGGGAAAATTTGTTCAGTTACAGTTAACGTTAATCATTTTTGACAGTTTTATTTTGAATGCATCGTGTATAGAAATTGTGTTATATATATATATATATATATATATATATATATATATATAAATTATGGACGTAGCAAGTGCGTTATTGTATATATATATATATATATATATATATATATATATATATATATATATATATATATATATATATATATATATATATATATACCATAACGCATTTGCTACGTCCCGAATTTTTTTTAATCATGTCACCTGCGTTGGCATGTGTGACAAAAATTACACAATATTTTTACAGTGTCTTTAAATACCTTTGGGTCGCTAGAAGTCGAACCGACTCTTAACCAGATGATATGTCTGGAATACCCATCAATGCAGCCGTTTATACATATTCCATACGGTTTAAGTTTGTCATATGAGTCCATGTGCCACAAATAGTTTGGACCTCTGTTGTAATATTGTCTTCGTCTAAGCCTTTTCCTTTTTCTTATCTGGAAACCTTGAGGATCCATCAGGCGCAGCAGCTCTCTGACAGTATCTTGCGTTACCACCAAGTTGTGTTGTATGCATCTTAAATGCATCCACCTATATCCATGCAACTGGCCAGATCTTGTAATTTCTTGTTCAATGAAACCTACAATATCTTCTATATTTGAATACTTTGTTCTTCTGTATAGTTTTAATCTCGACAGAATTCGTTTTAGTGTTCTACGTGGAATGTGTGTATTGTGCAGTAAGCTTAAAAATGCTAGAATTTCTTTTTGTTGGAATCCATAGGAAAAGTATTTGGCAACCATATCTTCAATGGTGTCATACACAATAAGCTGCAATTGAAAATATAGTAAGAATAAAATGCATAAACATGATATTTCACCTACATTTTTTGGCTATTTTTACACCATATTCTCAACCAAAAAAATCCAAAAAACATTGTTGCCTTTAGGAGATCGCGTATTTTTAATTTTGAAATAATTCCTTGAAATGTGCGCAGACTATGGCCCTTAGAATCTCTATGTGAGGTCACTTATAAAATTTATATATATATATATATATATATATATATATATATATATATATATATATATATATATATATATATATATTCACCGCTGACTCAAAAAATAAAACATCGATTCTTATGAAACGGTACACGTTTTTCTTTTGCTTGGATAAGTTCGGTAGCCAGAAAATACGACCTGGTTTTCCCAGGTTTTTTTTTTTGTCTTTAGAAGTAGGTAATAATAAAGCTATCAAAACAAATTTTGTAGGCAACTTACTGTTACGCACAAAATATTTTACCTATCAAAATTTAGAAACCTACGATAGCAGCAAAGTAGTTTTATAAAAAAGAAACTGGTGGTGAAAGAAGGTTAGAAGACCAAAATAGTGTGTGGTAAGTAAAATCCATTAGATATTGCAAAGATTGAATTCCCTCGGCCCACAAAGGCCACTTTGAAATTGTTTATGGGTTACCTTCTGAAAACGTCAAAGTTGGTGTTTTTAGTGAATTTTCTTTTACAAAATGCTCCAATGCCGAGATATATACAGTGTGGAACAGCCAAATGGAATAAATTGGATAACGGATAAATGAGGGCGTGTTGGGAAAAACGCTTGGACACGTCGATTTGTATTTTTAACTGCGCATCTTTTTCAAGAAAAAAAAATTATATAGGGTGCGTCATGTGACAGTGGCCAATACCAACTTTCTTATTTTAAATACAAGCCCCTGTATATTATTAATTTTTTGGATTCTTCAGAAAATTCTAGACATAATTCATGTACAATGTCCTATACCTATCTTCAACTGTTTCGGAAATATTAAGTATTTTCAGATTTATTACAAAAATTAACATTAAAAATAGAAAATTATTTTATTTCACAAATTCTAATAAGAAATACTGATTATTTCTTAATAATTTAAAAAAACAAAAAAAAAATTAATGTCAATGTAGTAAATGTTCAAAATGCTCTCCACGAACATCTTGGCAACATGCTAATCTGGTATAGAAATGTCTTCTAACATTACTCAACATCTCAGGCGTGACTGATCTAATCGCAAGCGTGATTCGTCTTTTTAAGTCATCTAAGTTGAGGGGCTTAGTTTTGTATACAATACTTTTGACATATCCCCACAAAAAGTAGTCTAATAGCGACAGATCAGGAGATCGTGCTGGCCATTCTATCGATCCGCGCCTCCCTATCCACCGATTTGGAAAAATTTGGTTCAGGTACTGCCGGACATTGATTTGGTAATGGGGTGGTGCTCCATCTTGCTGAAACCATATTTTATTGGCAGGAACTTGTGGGTTTGCTGGATCTGGATATAAGTTTGTCAAAGTTGGCACGACATTATTTTGGAGCAGTTCTAAATATTTATCCCCATTCAAGTTGCCATCAATGAAAAAGGGACCTACGATATGATTTCCAACAATTCCTGCCCAAACATTAACTTTTTCAGGATATTGCGTATGTTCCTCTCTCATCCAATGAGGATTCTCATTAGACCAATAGCGGCAATTTTGACGATTAACATGACCGTGAAGTGTAAATGTGCTCTCATCAGAAAACAAAACATCTTCTAATTGGATCACATTGTTATCTAACATTGCCATCATTTGTTCACAAAAATACGTTCTCCTATCGAAATCGTCCTCCATGAGCTCCTGAGTTGGTATCATTTTATAGGGATGCATTTTACTTTCTTTAATGTTCGAAAAATTGCTGTGTGGCTAACGTTGAATAGTTGGGCTGCTTGTCGACCAGAAGTATGTGGGTTTTCTTGAAACTCAAGCGTAATATCCAATTTCGTATCATCACTTACTGCATTGGCAGCTACTTTTTTTATCTGTCTCACATGACCAAGCTCGCGAAACTGCTTTTCTATTTTGCTAATTGTTCCTTGGGATACAGGCGGCAAATTTGGAAATTTTTCGTGAAATAAGCGAGACACTTCCATCTGTGTCCGTGTGTTATCTCCATAACCAATCATTTGTAGAATGGTTATTTTGTGCATTTCTGTTAAATGAACCATTTTTCTGATATTATTACGTACAGTTAACGAAATTCAAACGACAATAGCACTGACACTAATCACTACTGTCATGCAGGCAGACAACAAGTTGCTAAGGCTACGAGTTTTATACGAACAGAAAGAAAACTGTTTTTGTTTTTGTTTCATTTCATATCAGTAAAAAGAAACGCAGGAATGGTTTTTGTTTACTTTCTCATTATCAAGAGCTGTATGGGAAATAAGTATTGAATGCAATGTAGCGAATTTGTGAAATAAAATAATTTTCTATTTTTAATGTTAATTTTTGTAATAAATCTGAAAATACTTAATATTTCCGAAACAGTTGAAGATAGGTATAGAACATTGTACATGAATTATGTCTAGAATTTTCTGAAGAATCCAAAAAATTAATAATATACAGGGGCTTGTATTTAAAATAAGAAAGTTGGTATTGGCCACTGTCACATGACGCACCCTATATAAATTTTTTTTCTTGAAAAAGATGCGCAGTTAAAAATACAAATCGACGTGTCCAAGCGTTTTTCCCAACACGCTCTCATTTATCCGTTATCCAATTTATTCCATTTGGCTGTTCCACACTGTATATATATATATATATATATATATATATATATATATATATATATATATATATATATATATATATATATATATATATATATATATATATATATCGTACCGATAACTAAAAAAATAATGCACCGATCTTGATCACATTTGGTGAGTACATTCCCTTTGCATGTGGCTAGGATAGGTTCGTTAGCCAGGAAAATTTGGGTCCAGACTTTTTATTTCAAACATATAATGGTATTAGAAAGTTTTAGATTTCGGCTTCAGCAGATGTTCAGTTGAGTAACATATTTCTAGAAAACATTATTTTCAATACACCCTTTCTACGATGTCTTGTCAGTAGTTTAAATTATTTACTCTGCATTTTGAAGGTGTATAATTTTTATATATTAAAATAAAATCGATAAGCAGACAAACCGTTATTTTTAAAGATAAACCATGAAGACATTTTTATAACGTTAAAAGCATTTAACAAAATTTTAAAGCAATTTTAAATAATCTCAGCCAATTTTTGAAGATAAGCCAATAGTGGATAGTCATCACGCTAAAACTAGTTGATAAGAATTTTAAGAAATATAATTTTCCACAGAGATATTGAAAACCCCAAATCACCACAACACGTTTATAGATACTTGCAGATCGTGTAGCTAACAATGTTAAGGATACATATTTGATCCGCAGGCGCTAACGTTCTTAGCGAAACGATCGTCAGGTGTTTAAAAATGTGTTGTGGAAATCGGGTTTTCCAAAGTGTACTTATATGAATCTTCTATATTTTCGTTCAGCCTATTGGTTAATTAAAACGTAAATATCTACCTTTAACTTAAGGGGAGCGTCAGTGTTTCCTGAAGGAAACTTGATTGGGAAATATAATTGGTAATTACTTACTGTTAATTATTATTGGCATCGGGAGCACTGAATCAACACCCGTTTTGAGAGTCTTGTTTTTTATTTAGAATTTTTGACACCCAAAAAACGAAAATTCAGATATTGTACATACACATCTCTCCAAACATAATTTATTTCATTATAGGTTTTTAGCATACAAATTTTGAATGACCTATCTTATTTGTCATTTGTGTATTATTAGATCTTCTCAGCATAATAAAAATCTCGGGACGCAGCAAGTGCGTTATGGTAGCGAATTTTCTTTAAAATATTTTTAATAGCAAATGTATTTCTTTGATGAAAGCAGGCATCAAACTTGGTTGCCTATATAGTAGAAACAATGTACCATATTTCATTGAAATAAATGTATTGTTTGAAAACATATAAACATTTTTCAAAAGTCTAGATGCAGCAAATGTGTTATGGAAGTGATTTTCCATAAAAATGTTTTTAATAGCAAATGCGAGCAGGCATTAATCTGATTACCGGTATAGCCTATGTAGTAGAAACAATGTACTATATTTTATCAAAATTACTTATGATTTGAAAATATACAAAAAATTTTCCGAAAATAAACTTAAATGCTGGTTTTCTATCCAACAAAGCTTACGTTAATAGCAAATTGAGTTATTAAATTTGAAGGATTTAATGAAAATTCGGTAAATTTGCAGATGAGCACCAGAACGCTTTTCAACAAATTGTTTTCAGAAACATTACTAGGACGCCACCTGCAGGTTTCTGAAAACAGTTTTTTGAAAAACGTTCGGGAGCTAAACTGCAAATTTACCGAAAATTTGCTACCAAAACGCACTTACTGCGTCCAGATTTTTTTCTTACAAACGCATCATATTTCGATAAAAAATGCAAAAATGCATTAACGAATTTGTTCTACGAAAATTAGTTCCAAAAATTATACTCCCCTACTCATTCCTGGTCCCGTAACTTTCTTGGGGGATGTGAACAAAAAAAAATTCTTGGGGTTTGTGCATCTAGGGGGGGGGGGGGCAGGAAAGTTTCTGAAAACAGTTTTTTGAAAAGCGTTCGGGAGCTAAACTGCAAATTTATCTAAAATTCGCTACCAAAACGCACTTACTGCGTCCAGATTTTTTTCTTACAAACGCATCATATTTTGACAAAAAATGGAAAAATGCATTCACGAATTTGTTCTACGAAATGTAGCTAAAAAAATATGCACCCCTACTCACTCCTGGTCCCGTAACTTCCTTGGGGAGTGTGAACAAGAAATTTTTCTTGGGGTTTGTGGATCCAGGGGGGGCCCTAGGCAGGTTTCTGAAAACAGTGTTTTTAAAAGCGTTCGGGAGCTAAACTGCAAATTTACCGAAAATTCGCTACCAAAACGCACTTACTGTGTCCAGATTTTTTCTTATAAACGCATCATATTTAGGGAAAAAATGCAAAAATGCATTAACAAATTTGTTCCACGATAATTAGCTAAATATATATATATATATATATATATATATATATATATATATATATATATATATATATATATATATATATATATATAGACCGTTAAACCATAAACTTCACTAAACCTACAAATAAATATCCAAAAAGCCACCAAACTTAACTAAACTGACAGCCAAAGCATTAGACAAAGGGTCTATTTGAAATGGATATTCTGTAAATATTTTAGTAAAATGAAAGGCAATGACGGTTGAATCTGAAACTTAAGGGTTTGCAGAACAGTCTTCTTGCAACATTTTCTTTTCACAAACGGTATTTATTTTACATTCTTTGCCTAAACATTGCCAATTTTGACGTTTAATATTGCGGGTTTGACGTTTTGAGGAAAACTCCATATTTTTTTTGCTTTAACTGCCCATAACTTCTTTGTCTTTAAAGCTAGGGACCTCAATTTATACATATATATATATATATATATATATATATATATATATATATATATATATATATATATATATATATATATATATATATAAACACAGATCTCCCCATAAGCGAATTTTTTTTTTTAAAACCTCGCTAATATAGCAAGCCATTTTCAGGATTTTGACGTCAACAGTTGACGATTATAAATTTGTCTGTGTTGAAAAGCCCCTTTCAGTTGTAAACTTAGGACAGTACATACGTGGAAAGTATTATAAAAATCTATGCATATTATAATAGATTAGATTACTTACCTGGTTTGGTGAATTTGCGTTTTCCTCCATACTTCCTACACAAATGGTACTCTACTGTAAGCACAACTATTTTACACAATACTCTTAAAAACATACACAACACGTATTTCTTCTTAGAATTACGTAACGACTCAAAGACACTACAATCCTTAGTACAATAATTATAATTGCGACATTAAACTGGCATTTAGGTTAATTGTCAGTTAGAAGTCGCAATTATCTATAATTGTCAGTTTAAACTGGCAATTAGCGCTAATTGCGACTTTAAACTGGCAATTATCGATAATTGCCAGTTTAAACTGGCAATTAGGCTAATTGCCAGTTTGAACTGGCAATTATCGATAATTGCCAGTTTAAAGTCGCAATTAGGCTAATTGTCAGTTTAAACTGGCAATTATCGATAATTGCCAGTTTAAAGTCGCAATTATAGCTAATTGCCAGTTTAAAGTCGCAATTAGCGCTAATTGCCAGTTTAAAGTGGCATTTATCTATAATTGCCAGTTTAAAGTCGCAATTAGCACTAATTGCCAGTTTAAAGTGGCAATTATAGAAAAAATTTCGTCGTGGCCCCTCTACGGCTTCGTAGAAATGGATTAGATACTACATGTAACTTCTCCCCCCTCTGTGCAAACCCTGAAACACTGCAATTACTAAAATATCACCCTTTTTTAGTGAATTTTCTTAGAAAAAATTCACTAATGAGGAGATCTCGACTTTTCAATTTTGAAAAAAATTCTTTAAATGAGCGCGATCTAGGACCCCTAGAACCCATATCCGGGGTCAGTTTCAATTTTTATATGTTTATATATATATATATATATATATATATATATATATATATATATATATATATATATATATATATATATATATATATATATATATATATATATGTATCACACCGATAACTCAAAAAATAATGGGCCGATTTTGATAAAATTTGGCATGTACTTTTCTTTTGTAAATAGCTTGGATAAGTTCGTTAGTCAGGAAAATCGGACGAGGTTTTCCGGGAAAATTTTGAGTTTTCATTCGAAAAAAATTCTTATCTCAAAAAGTAATTAGCCGATTTCAATAAAATTTGGCATATACCTTTCTTTTGTAAATAGATTTGACAAGTTTGTTAGTCAGGAAAATCGGACGAGGTTTTCCGGGAAAATTTTGAGTTTTCATTCGAAAAAAATTTTTATCTCAAAGAATAATAGACAGATTTCGATAAAATTTGGCACGTACCTTCCTTTTGTAAATGGCTTTGACAATATTGTTAATAAAAAAAATCGGACGAGGTTTTTCGGAAAAATTTTGAGTTTCCATTTGAAAAAAAAATTTACCTTAAAAAATAAAAAATCTATGATAACCAAATTTGGTAGGTAGGTTTACGATATAAAAGGTAAACTATACACCAAAATTTAGATTTCTATGTTACAAGAAAAAAAGTTATAAAATATTTTGTGCCATATCATTTCTATGAAAATTCACTACCATAACGCACTTGCTGCGTCCAGGCTTTTTGTTTTTCAAGCTAAATAATTATATGCATTTAAAATTAATTAAATAATGTGTGTATCTTTTTAATTTTATATATAATTTAAGTGTCTTAACAACTAATGTCATTGACAGTAACGACACTTTAAATAATTACACAACAAAATTATATATGTATAAAAAGAGGAACTAATAAATAGACCTAAATACTATTATATAAATTAGATTGTCTTAAAAGTCTAAGTAAACAGATTACATTCGTAAAATTTAGACCTAAAATTTCAGATAAGTTTCTTTCACCAAAATTTTCAAATCGTGGACAGGCATATAAGGGACATTCTAATAGAATGTAAAAAATTCAAATCGGTCGGTCACAGAGCTCACAATAAGGGCGTTGCTGTTGATTTAAAAGATAACCATGTGTATGTAGAGAGTGGCCAATTCGCAGTCTTCTGATAATCAATTCTTCCCTGCGAGATAAATCAGTAAGTTTCTTGATTGCAACAGTTGGTTCAATTTTTCGCAGTATATTGCTTAGCGAAGGCCAATGGATTTGTCATGTCTGTCTATAAAAGTTTGTTATCTGTGCAGAAACGTCACAGTAAAGTTGAAGAGGAATTACAGTATCGATTAAGACAGCATTCCTGGCACATTCGTCTGCATTTTCATTTCCAGTAATATCACAGTGTGATTGGACAAATATAAGTCTGATAGATTCGCCAGATTGCAAGGCACAATAAATGCTTGTATTTGGATTACAAGATGGTCCTTTGGGTTAAGGTTTGTGAGTGATATAATCGACGAAAGAGAATCGGTGCATATTAAGGCGTTATTGAAATGAGAGTTGGCGAATGTGTAACTCGCTCTCATTATGGCGTATAGTTCTGCTGTATAGTTACTACGTATTGGCGGTCAATGATATGCTTCTTCCTTTATTGCCGAAGTGATACTACATCCGACACCAATTTCACTTTTTGATCCATCAGTGTAAATAATTATATCATATCGATATCTAGAGATAATCTCTTGAAATAATCTATTGACACATTCAGATGGTAATACATTGGATTTATGCGATAAAAAGTCGTATCAGTAGCTGTAAAAACAATGGTCCATGGAGAAATAGCACTATTGCATATATAATTTGTCAGATATGGATTGAAAATATGATTTAGCTTCTTTATATGTAAAGAAAACGGTAGCTGTGCAGAAGCGTTCGCATCATATAATCTGTTGAAGTTGGTCTGTGACAAGAATTTGTAGACTGGATTATTTGGGTTTGCTGATATCTTAGCCGCATATTTTAAGAGTAACTCTTCTCTTCTTAACTTAATTGGGGGCTCGTTACATTATCGGTAAATACTTTCCACTGGATTTGTTCTAAGAGCACCTATGAGTATTCTAAGTGCATGATTTACAATAACTTCAAGTGGTTTTAAAGTTGATTTGCTTGCGCAAATATAAATAGCTGAGCAATAGTCAATTTTTGATCTTATCAGTGATCTGAAAATACATAGCAAGACTGATTCATGAGCACCCCAGTTATAGGGTTCAAGAGCTTTTAAAATGTTTAGTCTAATAATACAATCAGCTTTGAGTACAGCTATGTGAGCTTTCCAGTTAAGCTTTGAATCAAAGGTTATTCCCAGAAGTTTATGCTTTGTAACCTCTTGTAGAATCATTCCCCGTAGCTTGAGAGTGTGCGTAACTGAATGATCCTTCTTTTTTGAAAAAATAATAAACTTCGCTTTGGAACAGGAAAAGTTCAATCCATTGTTATCAGACCATTTATCGATAGTCTTTTGAATTAGATTACATGTTGATAAGTTATTTTTACCTGTGCAGTATATGACTAGATCGTCAGCATACAAAGCACTCTTTACAGGACTATTTACTAATTGAAGAGTATCGCTTATTGCAACGTTAATGAGGGTTGGACTTAGCACGGATCCCTGGGGAAATCCATTTTTTAGATCATATGAATCAGAAAAGGTGTTGTTAGTTTTCACTTTAAAAGTTCTTTTACTGAGAAAATTCTTTATAAACGTTAATATATTATCTTTAATTCCCCATTTAGTTAATTTTTGTACAACTCCATATCTCCAGAGTGAGTCGATGTTTAATATCAAAGAAAACAGCCACGAGATGCTGATGATTTGAGAAGGCATCAAGAATTTAAGATTTAAGACACATAAGATAATCTAACGTGCTGCGATTACGTAGGAACGTAGATTGATGTTGATCGAGATAATTGTTGTGTTCTATAAACCAAAGTAATCTTCGATTCACCATCTTTTCAAGTAGCCTACAAATTGTACAGGTTAGAGAAATGGGTCTATAACTGTTGGCATCCAGTTTAGATTTGCCTGGTTTGAGAATGGGTAAGGTGATGGACTGTCTCCATATGGTTGGAAAAACTTGTTGTTGCCATATTATGTTATATATATATATATATATATATATATATATATATATATATATATATATATATATATATATATATATATATATATATATATATATATTTAAAAGTACTTCTGGTGCATCATCTGGTAATTGTTTCAAGAAGATTCCTGCGATATCGTCTGGTCCAGCTGTGGAATCATGGGTAGATTTAAGAACTGATTTTAGTTCACGAATAGAAAACGGTGCATTTAATCTGACCTATCATAACGTTGATCGTTAGCTTCAATTTGATTTCGGTAAACTTTAAATTTGTTTGTATACTTGGCGTCACTAGAATTTTGATACATATTTTCTGCTAAGTTATTGACAATGTCTGAAGTGTTGGTGATTATATTTAGGCTGGAATTTTTTAAGGCTGTATCATTGATAGATGTGGGATTCTGTAGGTTTTTTTTAATTTTTTTTATGTGCTTGCATAATTATACTGATTTTATCGAGTCAGTCGATTCAGGCTGGAAGAAAAGTTGTTTAGTTTTTGTTTAGAAAGAATAGTTCAGAAATAGGCTACCTCGGAACCTATTCTCAAGAACAGTTCCGTTCTTTTCTTAAAAACTCAAGCATGTAGGAAATATAGGTTCCAGCCTGTAATAACGCTAACAGAAAAGTAACATTGACCTTTGTTAGCTTTTCCAGTATTCAATCGCAGATGCAAACAATAACATGTTTAAAAAAGTCTGGACGTACCAAGAGCGTTATGGTAGTGAATTTTTAGCAAAATGATTTTAATAGCAAATATGTCATTTTTTAACGAAATGAGACATCCAATTTGGTTGCCACTATAACATATATAGTGTAAATAAAGTACCGTATCGCGTCAAAATAACTTTTTTGTTTGAAAAAGGGCAAAAATTTTTCGAAAACAAACTTTAAATGTTCCAGAAAAAACTGGTCCGATTTTGCTGGCAACAAATTTCCTCAAGCTATTGATCCACCTACTAAGATATAATTATTCACAAAAAGCTTTAAAAAAAAAACTTGTTTCATGAAAATCTGCAAACATTTTTTTCACGAAAATCCGAAAACAGTTAATTATCAAAATTCCACAAGAATTTTACAAGCAATGCATTGTATTGAAACACAATAAAATTGTATACGGTACATTGATTTATTTTACAAATAATATAAATAATATTTTCAGGGAACTCTGTTATACATTGGTAAAAACGCCGTATCATAATTTTTGATATGTGCCCAAAATGTAAAACAATTAAAATAGCTCTAAAACGATTAACGCTATCATATATTTCTTTTGCAAACAGTCATCACAGTTCGATGGAAAATGCAATAATGTAAAAGGTGTGCGATTTTAAAAAAGCAGCAAGTGCGTTATGGTAATGAATTTTCATAAGAATTGTACACTATTAGTAAGATATACTAAATATACTAATCCTATAAATTAAAATCGACCTTGGAGATCGGTATTAGAGTCCCAGTTAGCGATTATTAAAAAATTATATTTAATATGGAGCTAAAAAATTTGAATTTGGTCTTAGAAATGTGTTACAAATTTCATTAGAGTTACAAAAGTTGTTCAGAAAAAAACTAATTATTTACAAAGGGAATGTACCTGTCAAATTATAAATATGGCAGGTATTTTTCCTTATTAATTGCTTGGATGGTTTTGTTCTATTCAACCCATCCAGCTTTTGCAAACAATAGACAACAAAAAAGGTTTTTAAAACCTATTTTTATATTCTATAAAAGGGCTTTTTAAAACAATTATGTAGTTATCGCGGAGCTCGTTATGTTGTTCTTGAATTAAGTACCCACAGTGCGTTTACATAGGTGTTACTATGGTTCAAGCTTGAAGATTCTAGCTTAATGGGAAATTTATTGAGCTATCGGAATTAAAATATTTTTACGAAAGTTTTCTACCATAACATACTTGCTGCACCCAGACCCTTTGCAAAACTTATTAACGGTGGCTATATCCATACTTTTTGAAAAAGATAATACATTGCAGCTTACTATGTTAGACTGACAAACAAGGCAACCTCAAAATCATTTTTTGAAAAAAAAAAATATTAAAAAAATGAAATGAGATAACAATTTTAACATAAACCGAAAATCTTGGTTCGTTGCTTCGTCGCTGCGGTTCTCCTGCCCCTTATGCATGCCTACAGTCACTTTCAATGCATAAACAAGAACAATGTAAATAATAAAAATTCCTCTGGAGCAACCCCTAAGAAAGTTACGGGACCGGCGGTAAATATAGAGGTTCTGCGCGCGGTAAACAGGATTTTAAGGAGGTATAGCTGCAAAATTGGATAAAGGCAGCTTAAAGAGGTCCAGCTAAGCTCTTTCTTTCACACTTTCCACTCACATTTCCTTTTTATATTATTCTCCGCCCAGCGCCCCTATTCCCGTAACTTTCTTGTGGGCTGTTTGCAAGAAATTCTTCTTGCCGTTTGGGCATCCATAAGGGATTCCAAGCATATTTCTGAAAAGTTTTTTCTAAAGACTCCCCATGTGCTAATCTGCAAATTTACCGGGAATTCAATTTTTATTTACAAACGGAATGCATCTATGAAATTATATGTGGCAGGTAAGTATTTTTCCATATTAATTGCTTGAATGATTGGTTTTAATCAACTGAATAGAACCAGTTTATGGAAACAAAATAACAAAAAAAAAAGGTTTTCTAAAACAAATTTGTAATTATCTGTGAAGTTCATTGTGTTATTTTTTAAATTTGGTATCCACGCTGCTTTTATATAGGTTTTACCATGTATCAAAACTGACGATTCTAGTTTAATGGGAAATTCGGTTATAACCATTTGAAATATTTTTATAAAAATTCTATACCATACTTTTTTCAATACTTCTTTTTTATTGCTGTATCCATACTTTTTGAAAATGAAATAAATATAAAAAATACGAAATCTTGAAATTAAAATTTTAATAATGTAACCTAAACATCTGTTTATATAATTTTAACTAGGGACATATGTACTGTGTATTACCTACCTAGATATTATAAGTACTTACTGTGTGAGTTTGAGGTGGGTATATTTCTCCTTAAAATAATTTTGTTTCACTTTGGTAATACCTAGCAGTGAATTCTGTATATAGTTCACTTGGTAATACATACAATATCTACAATCTACATGCAGTTTACCAATCACTGTCATATTTGTTTCATTGGATTACAATCATTATATACCACTACACTCATTTTGTTAAAATGTAGTAAAAATTAAGAGTCGGGTTATTATTTACCTACTATTTGTATTAACCTTAGGATATAGGTACCTAATTGTCTTATATTATAAGATCTTAATAAGGTATTAGCAATTAGCATTAGCAAAGTCGACTTCGAGGTTATGCTATGTGAAAAGCGTACACGCTTCTCTGTGGCAAATAGCTACGTGTAGTCAGATTAAACTAGGAGAGAGCGAGAGAGAGAGATAAAGAGAGAGAGGGAGCTGGCTTTTGATTTTAAATACTGTGAACGTGAAGAATGGGAACCAAATATTAAAACATAATGAAACGTCTTTTTAAATTTCTTTTCAACTAATTGGATCACTTTCATTAAATTTTCTATTTATTAGTATACATTCGTATGCTAAAATTTAGCGCTTTAGGATGCAAACTTTGTCCCTGTATTAGGAAAGGAACGGTCGAAGGCTGACAATTTACAAAAATTTTAGTTGGTTGTACATTCTACCCAGTCTCTATCTATAAAATTTTTTGTAAACTAGAGCTGTCGTGACAACGTACTACCTGGTCCTGCACCGAGATGGCGTCCCTGTCGTATGTCTCACAATGTTCTCCAGTCTAACATCTTGCAATAACTTCCGTTGTTTAGGTTTTTATGTACGATTTATTTAAATAGCATAGCAGTTCAGACAATCTGATGTGATTTCGAGGATTATTTTATTATTAATTTTGAATAACTTTATTTTCCTTTGTTCGAACGCCTCGAAAATCACTACGCTATCACGCTTGTGTATATTTCTTTAAGGTGTAAATTTTCGATTCAATCACTTAGACAACTTAAGAGATATTGCGTTTTAAAAATATTTTTCAAACTTTTTGTTAAGAAAAATTGCAAAATTTGGTTGCCATAGCCTTTTTATTTTCGGAGATATTTTTCCTCAAAAAAACCTAAAATTTTCCAGGAAAAACTGGTCTGATTTTCCTGCCTAACAAACTTATATATATATATATATATATATATATATATATATATATATATATATATATATATATATATATATATATATATATATATAAACTTTTTAACTGGCCTTGGATTTGGGTTCTAGGGGCCCTAATTCGCGCTCATTTTAAAAAATTTTCCAAAAATTTCACCATCGATACCTCTTTATTAGTGAATTTTCTTAATAAACTTTTATATCATCCGTTGTAGCTAGAGATGAGAATCTGTTATAATTTTTTAGAAATAATGGTCTGGATCCGTTTATATATATATATATATATATATATATATATATATATATATATATATATATATATATATATATATATATATAAATATACGTATATATATATATATATATATATATATATATATATATATATATATATATATATATATATATATATATATATATATATATATATATGTATCAGAAAATCAGTACGCTATCACGCCTATGTATATTCTTTTAAGATGTAAATTTTCGTTTCAATCACTTAGACAACTTAAGAGATATTGCGTTTTAAAAATATTTTCAAACTTTTTGTTAAGAAAAATTGCCAAATTTGGTTGCCATAGCCTTCTTATTTTCGGAGATATTTTTCCGAAAGAAAACCTAAAATTTTCCAGGAAAAACTGGTCTGATTTTCCTGCCTAGCAAACTATATACCACGGATCTCGTCATTAGTCATTTTTTTAAAGGAAATTCACTAAAAGGCCATTATTTCTAAAAACTCATAACAAATTCTCATCTCTAGCTACAGCGGATAAAATAAACGTTAATAACTACGACGCTACAGCGACGCTAAAACAGTTCAAACCTCCACCTATTTGTATGCAAGCTGTAACAGATTATAATATGAGCAACTTTCTAGCCTTCATCATAGACGAACAATATTACTTAAAGACACTAACGAACAACACTGTCAAAATAAACGTTCATACATCTAAAACATATAGACGACTTGTGAGATATCTGAGACACGAGAGTAACGTATTCCATACTTACAAGCCCAAAGGAGAAAGAGCCTGTAGAGTAGTAGTAAGATAGTTACATAACACGACTCCAGTTAACGAAATAAAGTTAGATATTGAAAAAGCTAGCCACAGAGTGAAAAATATTGTGAACATTAGGAATCCTATTTCCAAAGATCCATTACCTCTTTTTTAGTGAATTTTCTTTAAAAAATCACTAATGAGGAGATCCCGACTTTTGAATATTGAAAAAATTTCTTCAAATCAGCGCAAACTAGGTCCACTAAAACCCTCTTCTGGGGTCAGTTTTAATTTTTCTATATATATATATATATATATATATATATATATATATATATATATATATATATATATATATATATATATATATATATATATAGTTTTAGTGGACCTAGTTTGCGCTCATTTGAAGAAATTTTTTTAATATTCAAAAGTCGGGATCTCCTCATTAGTGATTTTTTAAAGAAAAAAAAAAAATATATATATATATATATATATATATATATATATATATATATATATATATATATATATATATATATATATATATATGACACCGAAAACTTAAAAATAATGGGCCGATTTTATTAAAATTTGGTGAGTTCCTTCCCTTTGCAAGTGACTTTGGAAAGTTCGTTAGACAGGGAAATCCGCATAGGTTTTCCCGGACTATTTTGCGTTTTCTTTCGTAACAAATTTATATCTCCGGAGATAACAGTAAGTAAGGGCAACCAAATTCGGTAAGCGCGATTGTGTTATATATATATTAACCAACGCACAAAAACTTAGGTCTGTAGGTTGAAAGACAAACACTTAGGGGCATTTAAAGAAAAAACAAGGGGTCGCGATTTGAAACGTCAAAATTCGCAATATTTAGGCAAAGAACCTGAAGCAAATACGGATTATGTAAAGAAAATGTAGCAAGGAGAGTGTTCCGCAAACCCTTCAGTTTCAGCTTCAACCGTCAAAGTTAATGCTTTGGCTGTAGGTTAAGTTAAGTTTACGGTTTAACGGTACGGTCTATAATTTTTAACAAATTTTGGTAGAAAAAATTCGTTAATGAGGAGACTGCGACTTTTGCATTTTAAAAAGATTTCTTCTATCCGGGTTTACTCTTACGTTTTATCTGTTTAGATATAGAGGGTGACTCATTTCTACGGTAAAGCTCAACATAATTCTTATTATACAAGAATCAAGATAATTTTTTATATGTTAGTTATAGGGTGTTTTAAGCTGCATCTTATAAAAATATTTTGACAATCACAGGGTAGTCTATAACTCGTTGGTAATCCCTAAAATTGTGTTTTTCGAACACCCTTATATTATTGCATTTTTGCATTTTTACCGAAATATGATGCATGTTTGTAAGAAAAAAATCGAGGCGCAGTATGTGCATTTTGGTAGCGAATTTTAATTATATGCTTGAAAATTCAATAACTCAATTTGCTACTAACCTAAGGTTTGTTGGCTAGGAAACCAGTTTTCTCGGAAATAATGAGTAATTTTGATAAAATATGTTACATTGTTTCTACTATATAGGCTATACCGGTAACCAGATTAATGCCTGCTTGCATCAGAAAGACATAATATTGGCTTCTAAAAACATTATTATGAAAATTCACTCCCATAATTCACTTGCTGTGTCCAGACTTTTATATTTTGTAGATCTAGAGCCACAACATAATAATAAAACTATATATGATTTGGAGTTCATATGTAATACAAAACTCGGTATAGAACCTCCAACGAAAAGACGCGAAATAGTTTAGTGTGCAAAGTGCCACGAGTACAGGCATTCGAAAACTTACTGTAGCAAACCTTTCATTTGTGTAAAGTGCAGCGAACACCACGACAGCAAAGTGTGCACGAAAAAAAGAGAAACTCCAGCGAAATCTGCTCTATGTGAAGGTAGCCATCCGGCATATTACAAAGGCTGAACCGTATACAGGGACCTCATACAAACCAAAAACCCAAATCTGAATAGAAGATACCTCCAAAAGCACCAGAATCAGAACCATCAAAACATACATGTCGCAGCTAACATAAACACAGAAATACTTGGCAACTACCCAGAACCCGGCTCAATCGGCCCGCTAGTAATCAAGTACTCAAACAAAGGCAACCTGTTTGCAAAGATGACCATCAAAATACTCTTGAAAACTTGCTGACTACTTTGCTGGGCGAATTTAAATCCATATTTACAGAACTGATGAATCAAAACCAGATCATGCTTAATCTGTTATCAAGATTAGTTAATAATTTCGCAAACAAGAACTAATACTATTTGTCAACATTAACAAAATAGATGTAATGCTGTTCTCTGAAACCCACTTCACAAATAAGTCAGTATTCCGCATACCCTTCTTGCAGTTCTTGCAATTCTCATCAGAAGCAACATTAAATAATACCAAGACACCAACTAGGCTTTAGAGAACATTACTGCATACTTCAGCAATTTCATAGAATAGTCAACAGAATATCAACCAGTCCTAAAAACAACGAGTTTTGTAGTGCAGTGTTTTAGATTCTCCTCAAACATTTTAAAGCATGGCACACTAGACTCTTATACAGGACAAAACATATTCTACCACAGCTATATTATTTGCTACTAAAATCTTACTTGTCGGATCGCTACTTTTCTGTGAAACACAATGATGCAGTATCAAGTCCATAGCCCATAGAGTCTTGCATACCACAAAGGAGCGTGCTGTGCCCACTACTGTTCTGAGTCAGCGCATCAGACATACCAGCGTCAGAGGACATAACACTTTCTCCGTTTTCTGATGAAATTGCAATAATATCATAACATCGAAAAGACAAGATAGCTTCACAAAACTTACAACAACGCTTGGACGAGATCAATGAGTGGTTTAAGAAATGACTCTTCAGTGTAAACGAAAGAAAATCAGTTCAAGTAGCATTTACTAGTAAAAACACGATATTCCCAAGAGTAACTCTATTTAACTACCACATGCCCGTAAACAACGAAGCAACTTATCTTGGTATACATGGAATAACGTTTAAGGTGAAAAAGGCATATACAGTCAAAGAAGGCACAAATAAATTTTAAGTTACGTCCGACGCACTGGCTCCTAGGAATAAAGTCAAACCTCACCATCAGCAATAAGATCTTGATCTGCAAGGCCTTTTTAAAACCAACTTGGATCTATGGAATCCAGTTTTTTGGAGGCGCTAAACCAAAAAATATCCGAACCATATAAAGACAGCAATCCAAATTACTTCGCTTAATAGTAAATGCTCCATGGCACGTTTCCAATCTTTCCTTACATCAAGATCTCAACATTCCATTTGCTCATGGAGAAAATCAAATATACGCCCAAAATTTTCACGCAAAGTGACCTGGTCACGAGAATCTCCTCATAGAGCAACTCTCTGAAGATCTTTTCCACGTGATGTCCTTAAGAACCTGCCCAAGAGACCTACTGAATTAACAATTCAGTGTTATTTGAGAGGGAGTGTCGATACTTGTGGGCTTCTCCTCAAACGCTTTGCATTATTTATTATTTTTTTATTATTATTATAATTTTATTTCAACAACACACCACCAGGGGTCACAGCCTAAATACTATCGTACCGTGGGTGTCGAAAAGGAGGAAAGAGGCTGCTCGTTAATTCTGGACTTGAAGTTATGGAGGTTCGGAGGAGAAGGAAATACATGGGCCGGCAAGGAATTCCACAACTTGGAAGTTCTCGGGACAAAAAAGCGGGCATAACAAGACGTTCTGTGTGTCTGGTGACCTGGACAGTAAAATGGTGCATTTGCTCGGTTCCCCTGTTAGATCTGTTGGGAGAAGCAGGTGGAGGAACTATGGAAGAAAGCTCCTCTAAGCAGTGCCCGTGCAGATATCTATAAAAGAGAGAGTGGTCACCAACGGCATGTCGGTGGGCAAGGGCTGGCAGCCTTTGGATGAGGGTGGGGTCACCGATGAGACGTAAAGCTCTCTTCTTAATGGAGTCCAGGATAGCGAGTGTAGAAGCAGCAGCGGCACCCCAGATGTGGGAGCAGTATTCGTGGTTTGGCCTTATTTGTGAAGTATATAAGGTATAGAGATTATCTGATCGAAAGTATTTGCGAGCCCGGAAGAGGAAACCTATAGTTATATATGTATATAATTTTATATGAATATATTTTTTAGTTATTTTTAATGAATTTTATTTTCTTTTTTGGGTGGGGGAGGTACATATTTGTAACATATTTACTTAATACTTCTTGTAGAGTAGATTGTAAATGTTGATAAAGACAAAAAAAAACTTCTGGGAATATTATGTATAGTTAGCTTATTCAGAATCCACAGAAAAAGTACACTCACACTTTGCGTTTGGTTTGCGTTTGTTTGGCAAACAGCAGTATTTTGATTGATTTTTTTACTTGTTTTTAAAGAACTCGGTTTTAATTAAACGTAATATAGAAGTTATTGGATTTCCAATATACCTGTTGCGGTATAATTCAAATGCAAAATCAACTTCTACAGTTTGATACTAGCGAATTTCAATTAAGTGTTGTAACTAAATTTGCTTTTACATTTGAATTGAACCTCCAACAGTTTATAAAAGTTTGATTGCTGATTAATTTATACTTTTAGAAAAACACGAAAGCTTTGATCGGGGATCCGAAAAAAAATCTGCTAAGTCTTTCCTTTATTAGAAAGTCATCGGTTATTGGAAAATGTGTTTACTATTTCTTTCAGTAAACATCAGTAGAAAGAAATCGTTGAAAGATAAGTCAACGGTTTGCGAGCTTCAGATCGTAAGTTAGGGGCGTAGGATTTATTAGTGAATTTTCTTAAAAAAAATTCACTAATGAGGAGATTCCGACTTTTGAATTTTGAAAAAATTTCTTCAAATTAGCGCTAATTAGGCCCCCCAGAACACATATCCGGGGTCGGTTTAAATTTTTATATGTTTATATATATATATATATATATATATATATATATATATATATATATATATATATATATATATATATATATATATATATATATATATATATATATATATATATATTTATATATATATATATATATATATATATATATATATATATGTATCACACCGATAACTCAAAAAAGAATGGGCCGATTTTGATTAAATTTGGTGAATAAATTCCTTTTGCAAATGGCTTGGATAAGTTTGTTAGCCAGGAAAATAGGTCCAGGTTTTCCCGGAAAATTTTGTGTTTTCTTTCGAAAAAAATTTATATCTCCGGAATTAACAAAGTAAGGGCAACCAAATTTCATAGGCGGATTTATATCATTATAGGCAAGTTACCTATTAAAATTTAGCTCCGTAGGTTAAAGGATACAAAAGTTACAGGCATTCAAAAAAAAAATTGGATTTTCCTCAAAACGTCAAAATTGCGATTTTAAACGTCAAAATTGGTGAGTACATTCCTTTCGCAAGTCGCTTGGATAATTTTGTTAGCCAGGAAAATTCGCCGAGGTTTTCCCGGAAAAATTTGTGTTTTCTTTCGCAAAATATTTATATCTCCAAAAATAACAAAGTAAGTGCAACCAAATTTGGTAAGCTGGTTTATATCTTTATAGGTGTGCCACCTACCAAAATTTAGCTCTGTAGGTCAAAAGAGAAAAAAGTTATGGGCATTTAAAGAAAAATAAATTGGGGGTTTCCTCAAAACGTCAAAGTGACAATTGAAAACGTCAAAATTCGCAACATTTAGGCAAATAACTTGAATCTAATACGGGCTATGGAAATAAAATGTCTCAAGAAGAATGTTTTACAAACCCTGAAGTCTTAGTTTCAACCGTCATTGTCCTTCATTTTACTAAAATATTGCCAGAAAATTCATTTCTAATAGACCCTTTCTCTGATGCTTGGCAGTAGCCTTAGCTATTGAGTTTATTGTTTAATGGTATATAATTTTTGTCGAATTTTCGTAAAAAATCAATAAAGGCCAATATATTCGTTATTATACAAGATATGAAAAAATATTGTATACATTAATTATACGGTGTTTTGAGCTACATCTTAAAAAATTATTGCGACAATCACAGGGTGGCCCATAAGTCGTTGGTGATACAAATAAAATTTTTTTGTCGAAAACGCCTTATTTTTTTGCATTTTCCATCGAAATATAATGCATGTTTGTAAGTTAAGAAATTCTGGAGGCAGCAAGTGCGTTGTGGTTGCGAATTTTGATCAAATGCTTCATATTTGAAAAGCTCAATTTGCTATTAACCTATAAGGTTGACCAAGAAACGGATTTTTTCAGTAACACTTTTGGTTTACTTTTGGAAATTTCTGTACGTTTTCAAACAATCAAGTAATTTTGATGAAACATGGCACATTGTTTTTACTATATATGTTATACTGGTAATCAAATTTGATGCCTGGTTTTTCTATATAGGTTATACTGGTAACCACAATTGATGCCTGCTTTCTTAAAAAGAAAACACACATATTTGCAATAAAAACATTTTTATGAAAATTCACTACCATAATGCACTTGCTGCGTCCCGAGATTTTTTAGGATAAGTTAGTTACAAATTGTATTTCTTAAAAGCTTAACTTAAAATGTCAATATGTGTTACCGGGATTAAATTGAAATCATAGCTTGGACTAATATTTCATATGGAAACGAGATGAGGAACATTATTTGACTTGGTATGTCAAAATTGAAACTGATTGGTGTTATGACAGGAAGGTGCCAAAATTTTTTTAAACAGTCTTTGTAAATTTTATCATTAAGTACAGCACAAATTTGAGGACTGTCTTGTAGTAACACAAACAGTACAATTCAGTAAGCAAACAATAAAATATAAATAAATAGATGTGTGTGTTTTGTTTCTTTAACGTCGGCCTATTTCCGCGACTATGGTCAATCACCGACGCCAGGGAGCAGTTTCACCTCACTATCCTGGAAATCTTGCCGAACCCCTGCCTTTCTGTAAAGAGGGTAGGGATCTTTAACGTGCCCAACTAATTTTCTACGAGAATCCACTAAAAATGTAATTTTTACTCTAATTCTAAGAAAATTGGTATTTTCAAATAAAAACTGCAATAATTTATGTTTATAAGATTTACGGTGAAGAATAAAGCAGGCAGCACAAGAAATATTCTGGCAGGCATTTATTACAAAAATCATTTTTGAATCGATGTAGAGCGTCAATTCGAATATTTATTATAATAAAATTATTTTTTTATTTCAATCAAAGTTTTATTTATCATTTAGTCATCATTTCAGAAACAGCTTCCATTTTTACTTCCAAAAAAGACAAATTGACTATCAAAATATTACGAAGCGAAATTAAGTCTCATCAATAATATTATCACTATCAATAATAACATCACGTTTCCATGTCAGATTCACCAACAAAGTTGAACAAGCCATAAAGTTGTTATTTTGTTATTCTAAGAAAATTTGCTCATTTTAAATAATAATAATAAGTTTTTTATGTTGTTTTCCAAGTAAGCACAGTACAATTTTTTCCAACACTGACTTCAAAATTGATTGATTAGCTTTCAGTTTGTTAATTTTTTTTTTAAATTCATTATTCCTGGGAGTTGTTTGAATATTTTGAAAACGTTAAGTGCATTCTATGCGGCAATTAGAGTATTTTCAACAAAAAAAAAAGATTTAAAAATTACCACAAAGTTATAGATTTAACATGAAAACATTAGTGAAAGTTAGAGACTCTAGGTAATTTCAGATAAGTCCGGATTACTTGAAAACCGTAACACTTTCATTAAGAAAAAATCTCTAATAGAGAGGTCACGATGACAAGCTTTTGCAAAAATTTCTTTAGGTGAGTGCGAATTTGGGTCGCTAGAACCCAAAACCAAGGTCCCTTAAAATTGCTATATGTTTATATATATATATATATATATATATATATATATATATATATATATATATATATATATATATATATGCGTCCAAAGAAATTTTTTTTTTAGGAAACGCTAAAAGACGTCAATTTTAATATTGAGGGGGACATGTTTTGATATAAAACTCAACTTTGTCACATCAACCACTTAAGGGTGGTAATAACAACCCTTATATTTTAAAATTTTAAATAGAGAACATGAGTTGAGTGTTACATCATTTGAAAGCTCTTTCTTTTCTGAATTCAGCGCACAAATTTTTTTGAACGTTTTATCAACTCGTTTAAAAATTATTCACAGTTGCAGTTGCAAGAACGTATTTAATTCATTGTGATAAAAAATGCACTAATTAGTCAATTTTTCGTTAAAAAAAAAACTAAAAAACAAAACCAAACGTTAAAAAATGTTTCTTCAGTTAAGTAAGTGTTCAAATTGTTGACCACCAGCTTCCATACAAAAGTACAAATTTTGGTCAAAACGAGCTCTGACATTCTGGAGCATTTGTAGAGTTATAAGACGGCATTTATCAACAATGCGTTGTCGTAATTCTTCCAGCGACTCCGAATCTATTGCGTAAATTCTACTCTTTAAACGGCCCTCTAGAAAGAAGTCTAAAGGAGTTAAATCCGGTGATCTAGGGGTCACTCAATAGCAACTCTACTCCATATCCATTGTCCTGGAAACTGTCTGTTCACAAACTCCCTAACACGTTGTGAAAAATGCGGAGGCGCTCCATCTTGTTGAAACACTAATTGATATTCTTGATAGCGATCATCATTTTCAACAATGTCAATTGGTAGAGGGTAAACTATATCTTCTAGTAACTCCAAATACATTTCGTCACTCAAATTACCATAAAGAAAAATTGGTCCGTTTAAACTGTCTTCAAAAATGCCAGTCCAGACATTCAATTTCTGTGGAGTTTGAGTGTGGACGTCGTGAAAATTTCTTGGATTATTATCTGCCCAATAACGACAATTATGACGATTGACTGTAGAGTTTAGTAAAAACGTACACTGAAAACAGATATTGAACAGAAAGTTACCGTTATCAGCTATTCCTGCAGTCATAACTTCACAAAACTCCAGCCGCCGATCAAAATCATCTTCATTCAGTTGTTGTACAAGATGAATTTTATTTTATACGGGTGAAATTTATGATGGTTCAATACTCGCTGAATAGTTCTTCTTTTGATGTTTTAAACAGTGGCCAATGTTCTCGTGCTCAAAGTTGAGTCTGCAGCAATTTGTCCTAAAATTTCCATCTCAGTAGTCCCATTTCTAATCGGAAATTCACGTTCAGGATCCCGTTTTTTGTTGGCTACTGAACCACTTTGTCGAAAGTTTGCAACTAACTCCAAAATGTATTTTCTGTTAACATGTCTGTTCGGATGTCGATCATTAAACAAATTTGCGGTACGGTTGGCACAGCCATCGTTTTTGAAAAAAAATTGTAATTATTTCAACTCTTTCTTCTACAGAATACACCATTGTGAAACTAATTTTCGGTAGTACTATCAAGTATCAAACCGACCGATAAACTGAAATAATAAACCGCATTTCTATCATTTCGATAAGAAATGTTCTGATAGTCAATTCTTTGTTTACAAACCAACAAAACATTGACTATCAGCACATTTCTTATCGGAATGAGTGAAATGCGTTTTTATATCTTCAACTGTGAATAATTTTTAAACGGGTTGATAAAACTTAAAAAAAAAATATTGTGCTGAATTCAGAAAAGAAGGAGCTTTCAAATGATGTAACGGTCAACCCATGTTCCTTATATAAAATATAAGGGTTGTTATCACCATTATTAAGGGGTTGATATGACAAAGTTGAGTTTTATGTCAAAACATGTCCCCTCAATATTAAAATTGACGTGTTTCAGCGTTTCTTAAAAAAAAATTCTCTGAACGGAAATCGGTCTGTTTCGTTTTCAGTGCGCCACCATATATATATATATATATATATATATATATATATATATATATATATATATATATATATATATATATATATATATATATATGTATGTATGTATCTGAGCGATAATTCAAAAAATACTAAACTGATTTCAATCAACCTTGACAAAAATCTTGTTTGTGCGAAAAGCGAGGTAGAGTTCGTTAATCAGCCTTTATGCTCAAGTTTTTCCGGTGGCAAATGAGAGATAACGTTTTGAAAATGCTATACTTGTGTAAGTAAAAAATAGTGCAAATAACCCTATGTTGTGAATTTTAAGTAATTTGGTACACTGTATTGTGTGTTTTTTCAAATTAAAAATAAAATCCCAAAGACATGCGTTAAAACTACTTAGTGGTAAAAGTCAAATGCCTGACAGACAGAGTAGTTAACTGCTACGCGTCGATTAATTCATACAACAGCTATAAACCATACATCAACGGTAACCAGACTAAATATATACCAGGCAGAAAACATACTACCCGAACCAACAATCTTGAAATCGCAGCCGCAATTATGAAAAATGACAGACGACATGAAATTAAAAGTCTGCGAAGTGCTTGTTATTTAACTGGGGATTCAATCAACTATTAAAATACACTATATTTGTAGCTCTATTAACAAACCCAAACACAGTTTTAGTGCAGCATAGATATATTATGCTGTCACATAGTATAGCATAAATGTAAACAAAATCACGCCAAGTCTCTAAAAAATGCTTCTAAAATAGTTTCTTTTATCTTTAAGCCTAAACTTTGAATATAATATCCCGGGGATGAAGCCGATCTACAGTATCACGCGAATAAAACGTTAATTGATTTGTGTCTAAAGGGTGCAGGGGGCTCCGTGCTTGCTTTCTAAGTAGAAGGTTATGCGTTTGAATCCAGCTCAATGAATGTATGTTTTCTTTAATGTTTTATTTTGACAATTGGAGAAACAATAGTGCACAGATTTCGTGCGTTTTTAACAAGACTCATTTTTATTTAAAACGCCTAAATAAGTTTGCTACCTTTGAGTCTGAAACTATAATTTTGTTGTTGTTGAAGAAAGTCTGAACGCAGCAAATGCGTTATGGCAGCAGCTTTTCGTAAAAATGCTTCTAATGCAAATATATCTTTTTTCTAAAAGAAGGACATTTGGCTGGCAGTATAACCTATATATTAGTAACAATCTACTGTATTTCATTAAGATAGCTTTTTGTTTCATAAAATACAAACATTTTCCGAAAATAAACTATAAAAGTTCCAGAAAAAAACTGGCCCGATTTTCCTGCCCAGCGAACCTCTTTAAGCTGTTTACACAGCTGCCAGTATATAGTTATTCACAAACAGCTTTAGTACCAAAATATTTTTAAAAAAAATATATGAAAATTTGCAAAAATTTCTTTTACAGAAAATCACAATTTTTTTTACAGACATTGCTGTCAATAAAGTTACACTGAATTATATTTTTACAAAAATTCGACAACTTTTTTTTACAATAACTTACTGAACATTTATTATTAATTACCAACATATCACAAAAATATTACAAAAATAAGTTCCACAGAAACACAAAAAACATTTCTGCCAAAACTTTTAAAATTCAGCCACTATTTGAGCGTGAAGTTCGATTTTTTCGACGAGTAATACAAACAAAAAGCTCTCTGAATGCGTCATTTCCATGGGGTTCCGCTATCTATTGATGAAAACGCCGTTTCATAATTTGCGATATGTGTTTGAAAGATGTGTCAAAAACGTGAAAAGTTGTAAAACAATTGAAATAACTCAAAAACGCTGAACGATATCAATTTTTTTCCTTACAAACATACATTATAATTCGTTGGAAAACACAAAATTGCAATAAAATAAGGGGGTGTTCTATTGAAAACACAAGATGTGTATCACCAGCGACTTATGTCGTAAGTCGCGGTCTTCTCAATAACGAATTTTTTCTACGAAAATTTGCTAAAATATAGACTATTAAACCATAAACTCTATAGCTGAAACTACTGCCGAAGAATCAGAAAGAGGGTCTATTTGAAATGCATTTTCTAAAAACATTTTAGTGAATTGAAGGACATTGATGGCTGAAGCTGAATCTTAAGGCTTGTAAAACACACTTCTTACGACATATCGTCTACATAATCTATATCTGTTCCAAATTCGTTGTCTAAAAATTGCAAATTTTAACGTTTCAAATCGCGACTATGGCGTTTGAAGAATAAAAATTATCAAATTTTCAAAATATTTTTTCTGCTACTTCTTGACGTTTTTGCGTCAAGGAAACTTAACCGCTGGATGTAATATTCAATTGGTTTTGTTAATCACACAAAATATTTTGCTCTTGTGCTTTCGTCTGATCACCAGTGGTAACCAAATTTTTTGTTTTAAGATGCCTATAACATTTTTCACTTTCAACTTAAAGACTTGAATTTTGGCACGTACGGTAAGCTAGATAGTGAAAACGCACACGCTAAATTGGGTTGCTATAGCTCTGCTATTTTCGTAGATACGAAAATTTTCCGAAGGGAAACCCAAAATTTTCCCGGAAAAACTGGTCGATTTTCCTGGATAACGAACCTGTCCAAGCCACTTTCAAAAGGACGGCACATGTCAAATTTCATTAAAATCCGCTCATTGTTTTTTGAGTTAGCTATACGATATATATATATATATATATATATATATATATATATATATATATATATATATATATATATATATATATATATATATATATATATATATATATATATATATAAACCCAGATCTCCCCATTAATGAATTTTTCGTTTTACGAAAAATTCGCTAAAACCGGTTTGATTAGGTTGACTAAAATGCAATCATACTGGCGATTAATACGGAAAAATAACTCCTACGTTTATAATTTGGCAGATACTTTACTTTTCTAAATATGAATTTAGTTTCCTTCTGGAAATCTTCTGTAAAACTTTAGTGAAATTTGTAAAACTCTGGACACAGCAAGTGCGTTATGGTAGTGAATTTTCATAAAAATATGTTTTAATAGCAATAATGTGTTTTTTTTTAAAGCAGGCATCAAATTTTATTTTATTTTATTTACCAGTATAACCTATATAGTAAAAACAATGTGCCATGTTTCATCAAAATAACTTTATTATTTGAAAATGTACAAAAATTTCCGAAAGTAAACCTTAAAGTGTTCCCGAAAAAAGTCGTTTCTTGGTCAACCTTATAGGTTAATAGCAATTTGAGCTATTCACATATGAAGCACTTGATCAAAATTCACTACCATAACGCACTTACTGCGTCCAGATTTTTTTTTACAAACATGCATTATATTTCGATGGAAAATGCAAACATAAGGCGTGTTTGATTAAAAAAAAAAGAAAATGTGTATCACCAACGACTTATGGGCCACCTGTAATTGTAGAAATAATTTTTTAAGATGTAGCTCAAGACACCTTATAAATAATATATACAATTTTTTTCATATCTTGTATAATAACAGATATATTGAGCTTTATTGATTTTTTTACAAAAATTATACAAAAATTATATAACATTAAACGATAAACTCTATAGCTAAGGCTACTGCCAAGCATCAGAGAAAGGGTCTATTTGAAATGAATTTCTGGAAATATTTTATTAAAATAAAGGACAATGACGATTGAAAATAAGACTTCAGGGTTTGTAAAACATTCATCTTGAGGCATTTTATTTCCTAGCGCGTATTGCCTAAATGTTGCCAATTTTGACGTTTAAATCGCAACTCTGACGTTTTGTGGAAAACCCCAATTTATTCTTTTTTAAATACCTATAACTTTTTTCTCTTTATATATATAAATGTATTACATGTATATATATATATATATATATATATATATATATATATATATATATATATATATATATATATATATATATATAAACATATAAAAATTGAAACTGACCCCGGATATGTGTTCTGGGGAGCATAATTAGCGCTCATTTGAAGACATTTTTTCAAAATTCAAAAGTCGAGATCTTCTCATTAGTGAATTTTTTTAAAGGAAAATTCACTAATACAAGTTTCTTTTAAAAAGACTTACACTTTCTACAGATATAGCAAAATTTAGTTCTTTAGCTTCATAGAAAATTGAGTTTTGGGCATATTTCTCAGAAGCAGTTAGAACGCAAGATTCATTCGCTAATAGGGATATATCAATGGTAACACTTTCGAAATAATTCTTCAAATGTGCGCGTACTAGGTCCTCTAAAATCGATCTTCAAGGTCTGTGTAAGTTTAAAGTATTAACTTTACTAATATCCGGTATAATTATAGTGTACACTTCTTATGAAAATTTGCTACTATAACGCACTTGCTGCGTCCCGGAATTTTAATTATTCCGATAGGGCATGAACCAAGCTATCAGCGCCTGAACGTTTGCGCACTATTTATAGGACCACTGCATAAATTAAAAAACAAACATAAAAAATGACGCTGACCGCGGAATTGAGTTATAGTGGCCTAGCTCGCGCTCGTTTGAAGAATATTTCAATCTTCTGATTAGGAAATTCATACAAAGATTCACTCAAAAGAACTGCTGGTTGCGACGACAAATGTGACATTAGTTTGACACTGTAATGATGGTAAGCTATTAGTCAATTATTTGTTAGAGTTTGGTTTTGAATACCACCTTGCATATATTACCCACACATGATTATGTAAATTTTATTAGGGGCTCACGTACTTTCTTTATAACAAGTACAAAGTGAGTAATCTTAATGTACAAGAGGCTCTCATGCAGGCGAATACATTAATGATATTGCCTCAGAGGGAGGAGACAAGGACTTAACATTGTTACGTGCTTATCTCGGAACGATGCGGCCCAACCTGAAAGTAACCAGACACGTTACAAGTTTGGTCATAACGTCTTTGACACGCTGCCTGCAACTTTGTAAAAGTGAAGTTTTATGAACTGTGGAATATTAGAGAGGTTCAAGGTGTTCTAAATTGAGGTAATGAACGTTATTGTTGGATAGTTACTGTAAGTTTTACTCTTCTCAAATCACACGAGTTTAAAGTTGCAACAATATGATTTTCCCCAAGGTTTGTATAGTGAAGCTTACAATATGAAAAATGTCATTTTCATCTTATGGTTGCTGTAAAACATCCGGCTTGGTCATAAGCGCTGCCAAGTATTTATTTTAAATGGAAATGGAAACGTTGCCACATAAATGAGAGGTCAATAATGCAGGGGATTGTCTTATTTTTAACCAATTTCAAAACAATAGATTAAACAAAAGGGTCTGGACTCCGCAACTGCGACATGCTGGGGGATTGTTATTCTATAAAAAAATAGTCAAATAATTGATAAAAGCCGTAGCGAAAAAGTTTGTGGTAAAACTCAAGATAATATATGCATTTTACTATTAGTGATTTTTTCTTGAAATGAGCACGAACTAAGCCCTCTAGAAAACGCATTAGGGGTCCGTTTCAATCTGTATATGTTTATACGCTTATATATGTATATATATATATATATATATATATATATATATATATATATATATATATATATATATATATATATATATGTATGTATGTATGTATTCTAACGAAAAAACATGTTTCATATCCTGAAAGAAGACAGCCAAATAAAAGGACTTATAGAAAATTAGTGACAAACCTTGAAGAATATGGTTCTTTAAATAAATCTGTACTTTCTCGGCATAAGTCCAACATGCGACAATGTTCTTTGCAAGTATAAAAACCTGCTTACAAAATGAGAACGGTACTGATAGTTAAGTTACTGGATCCATCATTTTTATTATCGATGATTTCGCAGGTTAGTTGGTTAATATTTGTTTTAATAAAAAGCACTTGTGTGTGTGTGTGTGTGACGTCAGATTGCACTGGCTGCGGTATGGTTACCATTCGCACATTTTAAAAGCCTTTTGTTACAACTAGTATGTGAATTCAACAGTTCATATGCATTCTGTCATGGTGCATTGAAATTTGTCCCAACATGTAGTTTTGGATATTTTTTATAAAACGCACTTTAAAACGTATTTCTGCATTTCTCATATTGTATGTTTCAAACAGGTACAGTCTCCCGCTTAAAATTAGACATACATATGTTTGTTTACCGTCCAAGCCTATCGAGCTTAATTTACAAGCTGCTTGCTTGCGGTCGACGGGATTTTAGTGTAGTCTTGGACAAAAGCTAGGCTCATATACTCGTGAGTTGCGAAATCACCGCTAAGCGTTTTTCTATTGGTTTATTTAAAATAATATTGTAAAACTGTTGTTTTTATTAGATTTTATAAACGTATTTTAGAATTTTTTGCGTACATACAGTTAGACACGACCTAAATTTTTGTCTTCCCTACTTTTAAGTTTGCGTAACCCCAACGTTAATTAAGCACCCCCTTTATTATACTTACTTAGCATGAGCCTATATATGTAATATAAAAACAAACAAAAAAGTGAAGCAGCAAGTGAGTTTATTTACTTTAATGCTGTATTCGATATTGTCTGAGAAAGACATTATAGGCGACGAAGTGGAATGTAATTCGGTAAATTTACAGTTTACTGGACGGAGGGTTTTTAGAAATTTTTTTTCAGAAACATGCTTAGAACCGTCCTTACATGCACAAACCACAAGGCAAATTTGTTGCAAACTACCCCCAAGAAAGCCAAGACACCAAGAATGAATAGGGGTGGTGGTCGGGGACGAAATATGAGCGGAAAATGCTAAAAAACCATTTAGTCGGACATTGAAAAGATTCGTTTTTCACATTTTGCAGCAACGCCTCCTTTAAACCCTGTCTATCACGCACAACACCCATATTCGCCCAGGTCCAGTAACTTTCTTGAGGTTTGCTCCCAATACATTTTTCTTGTGGTTTATGCTTTGAAGGTAGTTTTATGCATGCACAAGGCGAAGGAGAACCCCCGTGTTTTTGAGTAAGGAGGCAGAAACCCTCTTCGTCCTGGGGGTTTCTCTTCCCCTTCTGCCTGCATACAATCACCATCAACGCATGAAACACGGTTTTTTTTAATGTTTAGCTTTCAGGTGTATTTTTTGTTGAGTATATTTCCTATTTATCAATTGTTTTGTTTGAGTTTAGTATCCAAATTACTGTAATAATATTTATTTTAGAGATCAGGATTTTGGTTGCCCTTCTTACCCTATTTTTTACTGTTCCTAATTAAATAAAGTAATATTTTATAACTTTCAATAAATAGAGCCTCGGTGGTTCAGGGGTAAGACCGTGTGCCTCTGAACCCAAGGGTACTGGGTTCGATCCTAGGGTACTCCTTTCACTTTTTCAGTACATACTGTAACATTCACATCAAATGAGGTTCTGGCATTATATTTAAGCAAGTTGAATGTCTGCACGTTCCGCACTTCGGAGGGGGCTTAAAGCCGTCGGTCCCGTGTCCATGCGATGTTGGGCACGTTAAACATCCCTACCCTCCTTACAGAAAGGCAGGGGTTCGGCAAAATTTCCAGGATAGTGAGGTGAAACTGCTCCCTGGCGTCGGTGATTGACCATAGTCGCAGAAATAGGCCGACGTTAAAGAAACAAAACACACACAAACACACTTTTTAATAAAAGGTTAAATCGCTATAATATATTATTTTTATAAAAATTCACTACCATGACGCACTTGCTGCGTTTAGAAATTTTTGTTAATGTTCGACGGAACATTCTAAAATATTTAAATTAACTTTGGTATAAAATAAAGTAAATAAATCATCAATATAATAAGATTATCTATTTAGGTACACCTGAAGAACCCAAATCGATACAATACATTTTATTAAAGACCTGACGCAAACTTTGTTAGTAAAACCATTTGCAGGTCTTTCAAAAGATGTGGCGATTTGGGTTCTCCACGTGTACTTATCACAAGTTCGAATCCTCACTTAGTGGAGATTGTCTATGTTTGCATTTTCATAATATATATATATATATATATATATATATATATATATATATATATATATATATATGTATATATATATATATATATATGTAAGTAGTATATACATTGTTTTTAAAAATGTCAAATGAAACTGGAAACTCACATGAAAATATCAGAATTTTCTGCTTTTATTAGTGAATTTTCTTAAAAAAAATTCACTAATGAGGAGATCCCGACTTTTGAATTTTGAAAAAATTTTTGCAAATGAGCGCGAACTAGGATCCCTAGAACCCATATCCAGGGTCAGTTTCAATTTTTATATGTTTATATATATATATATATATATATATATATATATATATATATATATATATATATATATATATATATATATATATATATATATATATATATATATATGTTTATATATATATATATATATATATATATATATATATATATATATATATATATATATATATATATATATATATATATATATATATATTATATATATATATATATGTATCACACCGATAACTCAAAAAATAATGGGCCGATTTTGATCAAATTTAGCGAAAAAATTCCTTTTGCAAATGGCTTGGATGAGTTCGTTAGTCAGGAAAATCTGCCCAGGTTTTCCCGGAAAATTTTGTGTTTTCTTTCAAAAAAAATTTATATCTCCGGAATTAACAAAGTAAGGGCAACCAAATTTGGGACGCAAGCTTACATCCTTATAGATAAGTTACCTACCAAAATTTAGCTATGTAGGTCAAAAGACAAAAAAGTTATAGGCATTTAAAAATAAATAAATTGGGTTTTTCCTCAAAACGTCAAAGTGGCGATTTAAAATGTCAAAATTGGCAACATTTAGGCAAATAACTTAAATCTAATACGGGCTATAGAAATAAAATGTCTCAAGAAGGATGTTTTACAAACCCTAAAGTCTTAGTTTCAACCGTCATTGTCCTTCATTTTACTAAAATATTTGCAGAAAATTCATTTAAAATAGACCCTTTCTCTGATGCTTGGCAGTAGCCTTAGCTATAGAGTTTATCATTTAATGGTATATAATTTTTGTCGAATTTTCATAAAAAAATAATAAAGCTCAATATATCCGTTATTATATAAGATATGAAGAAAATTTGTATACATTAACTATAGGGTGTTTTGAGCTACATCTTAAAATAATATTTCTGCAATCATAGGTGGCCCATAAGTCGTTGGTGATACAAATTTCCTTTTTTTAATCAAACACGCCTTATGTTATTGCATTTTTGCATTTTCCATCGAAATATAATGCATGTTTGTAAGAAAATAAATTCTGGAAGCAGCAAGTGCGTTATGGTAGCGAATTTTGATCAAATGTTTCATATTTGAACAGTTCGATTTGCTATTAACCTATAAGGTTGACCAAGAAACGTGTTTTTTCTGGAACATTTTAAGTTTACTTTTGGTAATTTTTGTACATTTTCACACAATAAAGTTATTTTAATGGAACATGGCACATTGTTTTTACTATGTAGGTTATACTGGTAACCAAATTTGATGCCTGCTTTCTTAAAAAAACACACATATTTGTTATTAAAAAGATTTTTATGAAAATTCACTACCATAACGCACTTGCTGCGTCCAGAATTTTTTCTCTTGGTTTCACTGGTTCAAATTTACGTAAAAAGTTAAAAAACTTGTACGAGTTTTCTAAAAAATTACGTCCATTGTCTCAATGTTGAATTAAAATACCCTAACTATAACTAAAACATGTGGGTCGAAACGCTTTGCTGGACCAATTATTGACTTCTATCTTACTTTGAGTTTATTCCCCACGTTTGTAATATACACTTAAATTTTACTTGAAAATAACCTGTGGTAACTTGGCGGCCGACCTATTATTAGGGCGATATTACGTCAATTTGACTTTAAATGTTACTTGGGTATGAAACAAAATATATACGTTAATTATAATGTCTTGAACGGCATGTTATAAAATTAGCTTGGAAATTACGGATGACCCATAAGTCGTTATACAAGTTTTCTTTTTTTAATAGAACATCCATTATATTATTGCATTTTTGCACGAGCCATTAAATTATAATGTATGCTTCTACGAAAGCCAATTTGATATTGTTCATCGTTTTTCAGTTATTTCAATTATTTTCACATTTCCGGCACATATCAAAAAAATGTGATGAGGCATTTTCAGGAAAGTCCCGTGAAAATGAGGTGCATTATACACGATGCTCTCAAATAGTGGCTAAATTTTAAAAAAAATTCAAACTGCCGTAAATTAGTTTTTCAAATGGAACAGCGTGTATTTAACGTTTCAGAAGTGACTTCAAATTTTGTAAAAGACTCCCTACTCCCTATACCTAAAGAACCTGAATCTAAAAATATCTACATTTATAATTGCATATCATAATTCATGTAGAGATCAGTTAAAATATTTTTTGTTTCAGTTTTTATTGAAAAACACAGTCTTATCCACGACAGGTAGTATGGATTCCGTCAGCGCAGATCAACTGCCGACCTCCTTTCCTTTGTCACCTATTCTTGGAACAAGCCTATGGAATTACACGGTGAATCCCAGATTGTCGCTTTAGACATGTCTAAAGCATTCGACCAGGTCTGGGACGCAGCGCTGCTTAATAAACTTCCGGCCTATAGCCTACCACCAAAACTGTGTACCTGGACAGCAAATTTCTTCTACAACCGGAGCATTTCTGTTGTCGTGGATGGCAATTCCTCTAAACTGTATCCAATTAATGCAGGAGTTCCTCAATATTCAGCTTTAGCCCCTACTTTGTTTCTTCTCCACAACAATGACCTTCTCTCTAGCACATCCAGCCCAGTTCACAGTTACGCGGACGACAGCACTCTCCACTCCAATATACAATATTCTAAGCCTGTCTCTTTAGCCCAATTAGATGAGGATCAGACTCATGGAGGGTTCTGTCTCCGTGGATCTCCAAAAAATATTAGACTGGGGAAATAGAAATCCTGTACAATTCAACCCTACCAAATCACAGTCTTGTCTTCTTTCTCATAAGAGATACACCAGCCCTAGACCCATCACAATGAACAACCAAGTTATTCAAAGTAATGAGTCCTTTTCACTTGTTGGAATTTCTGTGGATCGAAAACTCAATTGGCATCAACATGTCACATCAATTGCAGAAGCGGCTGCTAAGAAATTCGGTTTCCTCTTCCGGTTTCGCAAATACTTTTCACCAGCTAATCTCTATACCTCATATACTTCAAAAATAAGACCAAACCTCGAATACTGCTCCAACATCTGGGTTGCTGCTGCCGTTTCTACACTCGCTATCCTGGACTCCATTCAGAAGAGAGCTATACATCTCATCGGTGATCCTACCCCCACCCAAAGGCTGCCATCCCTTGCCCACCGACGTGCCGTTGATGACCATTCTCTCTTTTATAGATATATGCACGGGCACTGCTCAGCGGAGCTTTCTTCCATAATTCCTCCCCCTGCTGCCCCCAGCAGATCTACCAGGGAAACAAAGCGAATACGCCCTTTTACTGTCCAGGTCACCAGACATATAACATCTTGTTTTGCCTGCCCTTTTGTCCAGAGGACTTCCGAGTTGTGGAATTCCTTGCCTGCACATGTTTTTCCTTCTCCCCGAACCTCCAAACCTTCAAGTCCAGAATTAACAAGTTGCCTCTTTCCTCCTTGTCGACACCCATGGTACGATAGTATTTAGGCTGTAAGCCCTCGTGGTGTGTTGTTGAAATAAAAAATTCAAATCTAGTAACATATCAGATTATGAGTGTTTTTTTTTTAATTTTTGACGGAACGTTCTAAAATATTTAAATTAATTTCGGTGTAAAATAAAGCAAGAAATGATTAGTTTATTGAGATTATCTATTTAAGTACACTTGAAGAACCCAAATCACTAAAATACATTTTCTTAAATACCTGACGATCACTCCACCAGAAAAGTTAGTGTCATCAGCGGATGAAAAATTTAATTGTTCAATCTAAGCAGTTTTCATTCTCTCCTGACGCTAACTTTGTTAGTGGAACGATTGTCATGTCTTTAAAAAGATGTGGCGATTTGGGTTCTCGAAGTGTACTTATCACAGGTTCGAATCTTCACTTATTGAAGATTGTGTGTGTTTACATTTTCATAAGATATATGTAAGTAGTTGATAAATTGTTTTCACAAATGTCAAATGAAATTTAGAAATGACAGACATAAAGAATATTCTATTTCTGACAGCCTGCGACATGAAAATATGAGCATTTTCCGCTTATAGTTTTCTTTACTTCCACCGGTTCAAATTTCTGTGAAAAGCTAAAAACTTTTCTACATTTCCTTTTTATTTTAATTTCAATTGCAGATTTGGTATATGATTTGAATTTTGTTAACCAGCAAATTTTCGTTTAGAAAATATCTAATCAGTCTTTCACAGAATTTTTTTCAGTGTTTTGGCAATTTTTTGTAAAATTTTTGCGAAATGCTATTACTTAATTCAATAAATTAGGGTAAAAAAATTCACGCCTAAAAATTGTTTTCAAATATCCTGAAAATAATTTGTTTTGCAAATTTTCGTGCAAAAAATGTTTTTTTAATTTTCGTAAAAATTTATATAATTTTCGTTTAAGATTACTTATAAATCTTGGTTAAATTGAGGACTATTTGTTAAACAAGTTCCTTGTAAATTTTCATGTTTTTTTTATTTCTGTCAAAATTTTCTGTGAATAACTATATCTTGGCAGGTGTCGGTTTTGTGTGAATTATTAAATAAGGTTCGTTGATTAAGAAAGTGCGACCAATTTTTTCGGGCAAATTTTAAGTTTATGTTCGGGATATTTTTGTACTCCCGCAAACAATAAAGTTACCTTGATGGAATATGTAACATGGTTTCTACTATAAAGGTTATGATTTCTACTAAATTTTTTATCTTCCCATACAGCACAAAATATTCTGAAAATGTTCTCACAATGTGAGAGCATTCTTTTTTCAGAATATTTCTTTCGGAATGTTCTAATAACATTTATGGAATTTCAAACTGCATCTTGAATATTCCGAGTACATTTATTCAATCACATCCTAAGAAAATTCTTCATCAATATACGGGAGAATAATTTAATAGAGCATTATTCAGAAAATTCGCTTAGCATGTGCTTGAGATATCCTTTTAATACTATATAACTTTAAAATTTAATGAAAAAGATATGTGATGATTACGGTATAGTGGTGAGAATTATAACACTATTTTGCATGTTTGATTCTGTTACCTGTTCAATGTTAATCACCTCCGAAAATTGTATACTTAGATACCTCCCTTCTTTAGACATACAGCGCATGTCCATGCCGTAGGTAGGGTAGAAGGGAAGATGGCCGATAGACGGATAAACACGGAGAACAGTGTATAATTACAACAATACATACAGAGTAAGGAAGAAACTAAAATAAGGTGTCAGGTTATCAAGAACTAAAACGCACCCAGTAAAGAAACCATTTTGAAAGCCTGTTTTCTAGTTGACGTCGATGAAGGGTACGCTAATTTTGCTTGAGACTGAATCACCTTACGAATTAGGTACACACACATTGTATAATATATAATTAAAAATTGTGTTGTTTATAAGTAAGTCATGCAAATAAACCACAATCACTGTTTCATGTAGATGGACTGAAACTTGGGTATAAATGAAAAGAGGAGCTTAATATGTTTCTAAAAGGTTCAGGGAAACAAAATTCAAATGATGATATGGAAATAGCCCTACTTTTACATATTTTAAGTGAAGCGGGGTTAGATATCTTTAAAGCAACCTGCTAGTTATGGATGTAGGTGTATAATTATAAAAATCAATATGGAGATTGAACGATCAAAGATAAATTCATTCTGGGCCTTTACGATAAGCAAGTACAACAAAGGATTATTAGGGAAACTGATATTACGCTATCAAAAGTGTAGAGTGTATATAATTGTCTAAGCAACATCCCAGGCTCTTGAGTCCTGTGAAAAAAGCTAATGCTGTGAGAAGTATCACTATAAAGTGCAGAAAATGTGTACTTGAGCATATGCTAGAAAGATTCCCTGTGTACAATAAAATTTGCAATTTATCAGACACGCAATTACTTTGTCAAAGAATGCTTTGTCAATCAGAATATCCAAGCTGTTGGTGACAAACATGGGGCATCGGGATATGGAAATAGCTTTAGAAGTCAAAATCAAGTCCCTGGGAGCAGAGCAGAGAGCAACCATACAAGGGAAGGGTCAAAAGGTCTGATCGATGACTTTCGGTTGTAATTTTTTTAAGTGCAAGTGAGTGTGATTTTGTGGCATATTCGGTCCAATTTAGTTGCATTTTACAAAGGTACAAGTACTATTATGGTAATGCAATTAGTTTAATGCCACACAGAAAGCCCGTAGGATCAATCAAATTTCAAGTTACTTCAGTGGAGCAACCTCGAATATTCATCTTGGAAACTTTATATTTGGCTATTTAATTTTCTGGCAACTCCAAGAACTGTATCTTTATTTATTTTATTTTTGTGTTATTGAAGTTTTAATTGTTTTATTAACATTTTATTCATAAACATTTCTTTGCATTTGTTATAAGTACATACTTAGTCTGAATAAATGTGCAATACTCGAGTTGTTGACTATGTATCTGAACGTGAGTTTACAGGTGTGTGTAGCCACTGAAATTATGGTAACCTATACAAGGGTGAGTGATTGAAGTTCAGATTCTAACCTATATGGGCTTGCTTATACGAAATTATATACAAGGCCAGTTAAATCCAGGAAAATTTTTGAATTTTTAAGATAAATCAAATATTTCATACTTTGCATTTCTTTAATTTCGGTATCATTCAAAAAATTTACACAGGGTGTTTCGCATAAGAACCGACACAGAGCAAGGGCATGGCGGTAAGCCTAAAATATGGTGATTTAACGCAACTTAGCCTTATAATAAGTTGTATCTCTGAGGAGTTATAGGCCTTCAAAGTGGGGTTTTAATTTTCGAAAAAATCAATATCTCAGTAATACTTTAACTTAGAAAAATCAAATACGGTACACATTCTGAGTATACCAAGAGTATTATTCGATGGTAAGTAGAGTCCAATTGAGGCATTTGAAAGGGGTGAATAGGTTGAATCCCACTGTAAATGCGTATAACTTCTCAAGGGTGCAACTTATAGTATAGGGTAGGTTGCGTTGAATCACCGTATTTTAGGTTCCCCTAATATATGCTCTGTGTTGGTTCTTATGCGAAAGACCCTGTATATCTTTTGAAAAAATCATTTTTCCCATGAGGATATGTATAGACATTTTGAGAAGATTCATTTAATTGTTTTCGGGACATTTTCAGAACATACCTACTGGTAGCTCCGAAGAATATTATAAATAACATTCTAAAAACGTTATTACTATCTGTCCAATTGTCATGTTCATATAATAATAATAATAATAATAATAATATCTTAAACGACTACACAAATTAATCCCTTAAGTATACAAGAGACAAAATTGAAAAACGCACTGATACATAGGGTCAAAGAAACAATGAAACAACAAACAAAAAAACAAGATATAACATTACTCTAAAATTTGAAGATCAAAAGGCTAACCGGTCACACTTTCACCACTTAAAAATTCCTCAACGGTATAACAGGTTCTTGAAAGGAGTAATCTCTTGACCTGCATCTTAAAACCCTTGGTGATATCTATGTATTTGAACTTTTTTGGCAACTTGTTATATAACCACACCAATGTATATCATATTTATCTGTAAGGAAGTAAGCCGAAAATGTTGCAAGCTTAAATAGTCTTTACATCGGGTGTTATAAGCGTAAAAATCTCTGTTCCTCACAAACTGATCTTTGTTGTCATGGACATAAACCACATAGTGAAGAATGTAAGCACTGACAACGGTAAGTATTCCTTCTTGTAAAACAAGTCTTCTACAGCTCTCGCCTGGGGATACACTGCACAGAGCTCTAATTGCTGCCTTCTGTTGCTTTAGAACCAACTCAATATTGGAGGAACCTCCCCACACCAAAAGTCCATAGCACACCAACGAATGAAAGTTCGCAAAGTAAGCAGTTCTAGTTGCAAGGTAAGTACCGTGCTTTCTCAAATAACGAACGTTGTATACTACACTAGACAATTTTTTGCAAAGTTTTTCAATGTGGGTTGTCCATTCCAGGCCACTGTCCACGAAGATTCCCAGAAACTTGACTACGTTTTCAGATGCATGTCTTTTTAATGAAAAATTTAAGACATTGGTCTTCTCTTTATTTAGTTTTAGGTTATTGCTTTAAAACCAGATTTTTGCCTCATCTTTTGAATGGGCTCTATTTATAAAAGTGATATCATCTGCAAACAGACACCCTTTTGTTGAATTAGTATTAAGAATTAGGTCTTTTATATAGATCACAAATAACATTGGACCCAATATGGAGCCTTGTGGGACTCCTTCTCGTACTACTCATTCGGAAGAGTAGGGATCCTTGAAGAAAACCTTTTGGCTTCTGTTGCTAAGGTAGGATTTAAATAGCTGTAACGTAATCCCTCGAACACTATAATGTTCAAGTTTTTCCAGCAAGAATATGTGACTAACTGAATCAAAAGCTTTGCTTAAGCCACAGAAAGTTATTTCTACTTCGTCCTTATACTCTAAACTGTCTATAATTTCTCTTGTCACATCCACCAGTGCTGTAATAGTTGACCTGTTTTGTCTATAACCATGCTGTTCTTTGGTCAATAAACTGTTCCTCTTAATGTATAAGGTTAGCCTACATTTTAGAAGAGCCTCCAAGATTTTGGAAAATACAGGTAGCAACGAGATGGGTCTATGATTTGCACTATTTTCCATGACTCCTTTCTTATAGAGTGGAATTACCTTTGCCAGTTTGAAAAGATCTGGAAATATTCCACTAAAAAAACATTTGTTGATCAATGTTGTCAAAGGTTTATTTATTATATCTATAATTTGCTTTATCATTTGTACTGAAAAGCCATATATGTCCAAAGTTGTTTTATTTTTTAACTTGTTTACAATTTCCAAGAATTCATCTTCGATTGTTGGGTTTAAATAAAAGGAAAATGTCGGCTTATAAATGCATTCAAGCGTTTTCCGCATTCTGTCTAATGTCAGGTCAGTACCAGCAACTTTAGTATAAAATTTATTAAAATCGTCAGCACTCAAGCTGGAACTCCTCGCCAAACCTTTTTGTTTTCCAAGATTTGTGTCATGCCTTATCACCTCCCACACTGCTTTTTGTGGATTTCCTGAATTCAAAAGATAATCCGTAACTTGCTGTCTCCTCACTTCATCTATTTTGCTAGTGTATTCTTTTTTTGAGGTTATAATAAACTTGCTTTGTTTGCTCCTCTTTTCATTATTGTGTGGAGTGCATCTGATTTTTTCTTCATCTCTCTCAGGGCTTCTGTTCCCCAACTAACTATTTTTTTTTGAATTATTAAACACATACCGTTTTTTCAGGGAAACACTCCTCATATAATATGGACAGAAGCTGTGTATGAAAGAGCCCGCCTGCTTTATCATTTGTACTGAAAAGCCATATATGTCCAAAGTTGTTTTATTTTTTAACTTGTTTACAATTTCCAAGAATTCATCTTCGATTGTTGGGTTTAAATAAAAGGAAAATGTCGGCTTATAAATGCATTCAAGCGTTTTCCGCATTCTGTCTAATGTCAGGTCAGTACCAGCAACTTTAGTATAAAATTTATTAAAATCGTCAGCACTCAAGCTGGAACTCCTCGCCAAACCTTTTTGTTTTCCAAGATTTGTGTCATGCCTTATCACCTCCCACACTGCTTTTTGTGGATTTCCTGAATTCAAAAGATAATCCGTAACTTGCTGTCTCCTCACTTCATCTATTTTGCTAGTGTATTCTTTTTTTGAGGTTATAATAAACTTGCTTTGTTTGCTCCTCTTTTCATTATTGTGTGGAGTGCATCTGATTTTTTCTTTATCTCTCTCAGGGCTTCTGTTCCCCAACTAACTATTTTTTTTTGAATTATTAAACACATACCGTTTTTTCAGGGAAACACTCCTCATATAATATGGACAGAAGCTGTTTATGAAAGAGCCCGCCTGCTTTATCATTTGTACTGAAAAGCCATATATGTCCAAAGTTGTTTTATTTTTTAACTTGTTTACAATTTCCAAGAATTCATCTTCGATTGTTGGGTTTAAATAAAAGGAAAATGTCGGCTTATAAATGCATTCAAGCGTTTTCCGCATTCTGTCTAATGTCAGGTCAGTACCAGCAACTTTAGTATAAAATTTATTAAAATCGTCAGCACTCAAGCTGGAACTCCTCGCCAAACTTTTTTGTTTTCCAAGATTTGTGTCATGCCTTATCACCTCCCAGACTGCTTTTTGTGGATTTCCTGAATTTAAAAGATAATCCGTAACTTGCTCTCTCCTCACTTCATCTATTTTGCTAGTGTATTCTTTTTTTGAGGTTATAATAAACTTGCTTTGTTTGCTCCTCTTTTCATTATTGTGTGGAGTGCATCTGATTTTTTCTTCATCTCTCTCAGGGCTTCTGTTCCCCAACTAACTAACTTTTTTTGAATTTTTAAACACATACCGTTTTTTTCAGGGAAACACTCCTCATATATGGACAGAAGCTGTTTATGAAAGAGGCCGAATGCTTTCTGAGGATCCTCCAATCGTGGAACCAATGAGCAGTCAACCTTCTTGAGTCTATGTCGAAAGAGGCAAGTATTAAAATCATTTATCTTCCGCACTTTAATAAAAGTTCAATTTTTTTCATGTTTGGTATTCGAATGGAAATGGAACAACTGAGCAATATGATCCGAACAATGAGGATTAGAAATTTCCGTTTCATATTCTCCACGAGATATGTTTGTAACGATGTTATCTATGCAAGTACCTTCTCCTACTGGACTAATTCTAGATGCTAACTAGAGTGTGCAATGCAAATCAAATTTAGTCAACAAATTTATGAAATCTCGTCTGGTATTAGTCATTTTCAAGGCATCTATATTATAATCCCCACAAAGCATAATCCGCATATCTCTATATTTTCTGTCAATGAAAAATAACACGTCTTCAAATTTTTTCAAAAATACTTGTAGTTCACTTTTTGGTGATCTATACACCGATAAAATAACACACTTCAGTTTTTTCCTTTCAATTCCAGCACACTCAATCAACCCGTCAGTAGAAAACCCTTTAATCTCTTTAATTTCACTCGCTTCCAAACCATCTCTCGTCAGAACGAGGCTACCCCCATGTATCATTGTCCTTCTGCAATACCAACTGCACACTCTAAAACCCTGCACCCGCACACCAGCCAGTTCGGCCTCGGTCAACCAATGTTCGCTAATGCATATAACTTTTATATTGTCTTTGTAATTTAAAAAGTTATTTAGTATACTCACTTTGTTTCTTAGGCACTCAATGTTGAGGTTTAAAACAGAATCCCGAAACTCAGATGTCCGATTCACCGTGTTTAGGCACGTGTCGCCTCAGAAAAAAGCTAAACTTCTTTACCAACAGTCCACTACGCCAAAAACTCGGTTCATACAAAATGGGTAGGAGATCAAAGTCGGCACCGACCTTAAACGCTGGGGTGCTTCCCTTGCTGTCCAACTTTGTCACATCGAATTGTCTGCCCCGAATCTTAGACTGAAGATACAGCCTTACTGTTTCTTCCGTGGTTTTAGGCCTACACCTACCAACACATCTCTCTTAAGTTGCGGCCTTTCTATGCCATTTTTCCACTTATTGTTGCGATTTCTACCTCCAATATTAGGTTTGGATATTTTATTACTTTACGTTATACCTGGCAACCCCGCATCATGTGTCGAAATATCATCACCTTCACTTTCATTTCCATTTAAACTCTGAACCTGGTTTATAAATCTCTTAAAATGTTTTTGTACCTTATTTGGTTCGTTAGCGATAACGGTATCAGTGGTTGAACGAATGTAGATAATTAATACTTGTATTTAATCCTACATCTTTGTCATTTGTGTTTTCATAGAAATTGTCGAAATCAATAGCACCACCGCATACAGAACAATGTCGCCCACTTGCTAACGTATTAATTACCCGAATATTGCTTTCTTTAAGAGTCAATATTTCCTGTTTAAAAATGTCTATTTCATTTCGAAAAAGATTGTCCAATCTTGTTATCGTATCTTCAAATACACTTATAACATCTCTAATGTCAGCACTTTTTTCGGTGTTAACCGTTTTATTACCACTAAGTGTTGTACTTGGCATTTTTTCCTGTATTTATTTCTTATTTTTTTAATGTTATTGACTTGGTTTAACGAGGAAACAAAACTGACGCGACCGCATGACACGACTCCTTATATTAATGTTAGAATGTTCTATGAATATATTTCTATCTTGTGCGAATGTTCCGGGGATGTCTCAATATTCTTTTGAAGCATCCCTGGTATATTCTCAGAATGTGTTTGTGCTATCTGGGTTTCATTTTAAAAAAACGCATTTAGCAGTAAACGCATTTCTATGAAAGTTCGGTACCAAACGCACTTGCTTCGTCGCGACTTATTTCCATTCTGGCACTTCATATATTATGTTTATTTTATTAACAGTTACTATAAGCACAAAATACAGAGTGAGTTACGTTGGTAATTTATAGTACCACCGCCAATGGATGCAAATGTGTGACTTAGCAAAACAGAAAATGTACACCAAACTGTAGAATATTAATAGCAACCAGCGTTTCTGGACAATCCTTACAACACTTCACAGGCAATTTCTGCTGGTATAAATTTTACAAAGCTAATCTTTTATGAAAGGAGACGAAATAAAAGCACCATCCTGATGCTTTAAGTGTTGGGTATTACGCCATTTCCAAGGCGGCAAAGCGTCGTCTGGAGCTGTATGTAAGTAACCGGAAATAGTAGATCCGTGTATTGCAAAACTCTATTCTAAAGTGGAGCTGTTAACAGACTTAGTACGGATTGTTATTACGCTATTTTCCATGCCGGAATATGGAACATATTTTGCATTGCTCCCTAGAAAAGCAATGTGAAAAGTTTAAAAACCATTTCGTTATTGCCTGTGTGAATTGGAGATAAGTCTCTATTCTGCATCTACATTAAATCAGATTTATGGGTATCGATCTGCTCACAAGCTTCAACACAATCGGCTAAAATTAAATTTAGGTTTTTAATGAAACTCGTAAATAGGGGAAAGGAAACACAATATTAGTTCTTTTATTAATTATATATTACACGTAATCGCGATTCTTATTTAAGCTCATATATATATATATATATATATATATATATATATATATATATATATATATATATATATATATATATATATATATATATATATATATATGATCGTTCCAGACGTAGACCAAATAGGAACGATCAGAGTCGGTAACGTGCGGATGATGAACCAGGAAGGTTCGAAACTGCAGTGCACCTAAACAAATGAAAATTCTGGACGTAGCAAGTGCGTTATGGAAGTGAATTTTCATAAAAATGTTTTTAATAGCAAATGCAAGCAGGCATCAATCTGATTACCGGTATAGCCTATGTATTAGAAACAATGTACCATATTTTATCAAAATTACTTATTGTTTGAAAATGTATGAAAATTCGCTACCAAAACGCACTTACTGGGTCTCGATTTTTTTTTTTACAAATATGAATCATATTTCGATAAAAATGCAAAAATGCATTAACCAATTTGTTCTATGAAAATTAGCTAAATATATAGACTCTTAAACCATAAACTTAACTAAACCTACAGCCAAAGCATCTGAGAATGGGTATATTTGAAACGAATTTTCTGTAAAGATTTTAGCAAAGTGAAGGCCAGTGACTGTTGAAGTATAAGGGTTCGCAGAACACTCTTCCTGCAACATTTTCTTTTCATAAGCCGTATTTGTTTTACGCTATTTGCCTAAACATTGCCAATTTTGACGTTTAAAATCGCGACTTTGAAGTTTTGAGGAAAACTGCATTATTTTTTTCTGTAACTGCCCATAACTTTTTTTTTCTTTAAACTTAGAGACCTATGGTATATGGTTTACTTCTTATAATACAAACACGCGTACCAAACGTCGTTGCTCTTACTTTGTGATTTCCGGAGATAAAAATTTTCAAAAATAAATCACCAAATTTTCCAGGAAAACCTGTGCCGATTTTCCTGGATAACGAATTTTATAAGTCACTTGCGAAAGGAAGGTACTCACCAAATTTGATCAAAATCTGCCCATTATTTTTTGAGTTATCGGTGTGATACATACATACATACATACATATATATATATATATATATATATATATATATATATATATATATATATATATATATATATATATATATATATATATATATATATATATATATATATATATATATGTGTGTGTGTGTGTGTGTGTGTGTGTGTGTGTGTGTGTGTGTGTGTGTGTGTGTGTGTGTGTGTGTGTGTGTGTGTGTGTGTGTGTGTGTGTGTGTGTGTGTGTGTGAGTGTGTGTGTATGTATCCAACCGATAACTCGGCAAATGCCTTTTTTTATTAATGGCTTGGATGAGTTCGTTATCCAGGAAAATTTTGAGGTTTCTTTCGAAAAAAATGTTTCTCTCCAAAAATTAAAAAGCTATTTTAATTAGATTTTGTGGATATGTTTCCTTGGATTAGGCGTTACTACGTACCAAAATTCAACTTTATAAGTTAATAGAAATATGAGTTATTAAAATTTGTAACATTTAATAAAAAATCACTACCATAACGCACTTGCTGCGTCCCGAACTTTTGTATTTTCTAATAGTTTTGAACTTAGTGCTATTTGAGATTAAACGACGGCCTGATATTCTGAGAACAATTGTTGATGGAATTTTTCCTTAATTTCACTAATCTGAAACGCATACAGCTATCCGTGCAGTCATAACTTCACAAAATTCTAGCCGCCGATCAAAATCATCTTCTTTCAGTTGTTGCACAAGGTGAATTTTATACGGGTGAAATTTATGATGCTTCAATACTCGCTGAATAGTTCTTCTTTTGATGTTTGAAACAGTGGCTAATTTTCTCGTGCTCAAAGTTTGCTCTGCAGCAATTTGTCCTAAAACTTCAATTTCAGTAGTCTTATTTCTAACCGGAAATTCACGTTCAGGATCCCCTTTTTTGTTGGCTACTGAACCACTTTGTCGAAACTTTGCAACTAACTCCAAAATGTATTTTCTGTTAACATGTCTGTTCGGATGTCGTTCATTAAACAAATTTACGGTACGGTTGGCACAGTCATCGTTTTTGAAAAAAAGAGTAACTATTTCCACTCTTTCTTCTACAGAATACACCATTGTGAAATTAACCTTCGGTAGTACTATCACGTACAAAACCGACCGATAAATTGTAATAATAAACCGCATTTCTCTCATTCCGATAAGATATGTTCTGATAGTCAATTTTTTGTTTACAAACCAACAAAACATTGACCATCAGCACATTTCTTATCGGAATGAGTGAAATGCGACGTTGTAGGTTTAACTGTAAATAATTTTTAAACGAGTTGATAAAACTTCCAAAAAAATTAGTGTGCTGAATTCAGAAAAGAAAGAGCTTTCAAATGATGTAACAATCGACTTATGTTCCCTATTTAAAATATAAAGGTTGTTATCACCACCCTTAAGGGGTTGATGTGACAAAGTTGAGTTTTATGCCAAAACATGTCCCCCTCAATATTAAAATTGACGTGTTTCAGCGTTTCTTAAAAAAAATTCTCTGAACGGAAATCGGTCTGCTTCGTTTTCAGTGCGCCAGCATATATATATATATATATATATATATATATATATATATATATATATATATATATATATATATATATATATATATGCCCAAGCCAATGTATGTAAAATGTTCAGTATGAAAAACATTCAGGTAGAAGCTAAATTATTCAAAAAGTTTTATAACAGACTGAGTATTAAGAAAAATTAAAATCTGATTTCTTATTTTAACACCGTGTCTTTTTTAATTTTTAGTTTGGACTGCAGTAAGTTAAAGCTAAATCGTAATGTTGTGATACCAAGAATCTGTTTCTATTTATAAATAAAACACATTCTAACATTAATACACTTTATTATAGCCTAATACAATTTGGTACAATTCAATGGAAAAAATTCTTAAAAACTTCAAGATTCAACAAGCAAACATATGAGTATTATTTCATATACATTGACTATACAATTTTTGTTAAAACTTGCGACTAGAATAAGATCATTTAACGTATCACATAGTTTAAATTTTACTATTTGAAAGATGTGATCTTTTGCAAGAAAAGGGTTCCCTTAAATTAGCTAAATATAACGAGCTATATCCATAATATGTACAATTTGAGAATTCTTAATCCACTTACATAAAAGCTTGAAGCAATAATTTACACAGGCTCTGCATTAAATAACTTTCTCATTTTACCATAGACGACCGTATACTATTTTTAGGGCTCATAAGATTAGGCGCTTACAAAACTCAAAAAATAATTTGCAAAATTCCTACTTAAAACTGGCGCAGAAAAATAAAATATGGTCTAAAAATTACCAAAGAACACAAATTCGGAAACACAATTAGCCTGATACTGTTTGAAGTAGTAATAATATTGCAATGAAGACAATATGTTAGCTTTCACATTTATCCTTAACTTAAATTCAACCAACTGTAACTGATAAGTATTACAATATATTATAAACAATTCTGATAGTCAAAGAGTATAGCAAGGCAGCGGAATTTTAATTTTTTTTGTGTTGCCTATTATTTCTGCATCCCGTCGTTATGGACCAAACAGCTTAGTAGTCCAGTCAAAACAATGTTTAACCTCCTGAAAAATCCGAAAGTTTTGAAACTTCGCATACTTATTTAAAGGTACGTAAGAATGAATATACCGAAAGTCCTCATGAATATGAGGCGAGCTCTAGCGGTAATTAACGAAAATGGGGCACTTTTTTTGGTTTTTCGTTAATATCACGAGAACCGTTGGTCGGGGAAAAAAGTTGATTATATACATAATTAAGGACTGTGGTTATATACATTTTTCTCGTATTTCCAATGGTTCCCGAGTTATAGGCGCTAAAAGAAAGCGTTTTGTAAAAAACCACGTTAGGGTGGTACAATATGGCATTTCTAATAATATGTGACAATAATAAGTTACTAAATTAAATATAGTACTTACAATGCCTACTAAACCGGCGCGGAGCGGCAGAGCGGCAGAGCGGCAGTTAGTTCCAATCAGGTTTCCCTGCTATATGCGTCGTTGCATGAGTCTGATGTGAGGTCATTCGTTTCTTTATTACATTTTCGTGCGTTCTTACCATTTTCGTTCGGTTAGTGCATTAGTAGTGTTTCGCATAGTAGTTGTGTTTACATAATAGACATATGAAATGAAAGATAACTGTTTGTTGTGCGACAAAATTCTTGGTTCACCTTCTGGTGTAACGAAACTTGGTTTGAAGGAAATCAGATCGTTACTGCTCGCTAGTGAGCAAAGGAATTGGGTTCTAAGCTTCGTGGTATTGAGACAATTAGATTACACACTGAGTGCCGAAAACAGTACACACGGGATGCGTCTATAAAGGCTTTCCTGAAACAGTAGTCTGCTGCAGACCCTTCTTCATCAACACAAGATAGGTTTTTACACCAAACAAGGTCGTCTGTGAAAACATTATTTGAATTCAAAACAAAATGTTTCTTCTGTGCAGATGTTATTGATGAAGAGTATTTTAAAAACAAATAAAGAAACCTATAAAAGCCCGCAGAGATGCATTCTATTGTCGAAGTAAGAAAATGATTACGACTATATTGAATTCTGCAGACAGGAGAAATGATGAAAAGGCAGAAGAAGTTAGGCCGCGTCTGTCTGACATTATCGATCTTGTTGCGGCTGATGCAGTGTACCACCTGAATTTCTACTAACAATTTGTGTCCTACAAGCCTACAGAAGAGGGTAGAAAACGTGGACGCCCCGAGGCAGATTACATTGTAAAGGCTATGGAAGAGATTTACTCCCTCATTGAGAATAGTGAGGAATGCCAACTTTCCTTTGAAAAATTACGTTCTGCAGTATCTGGGAATGTTCCTTCAAATGATACAATTAAAAGCAAACTCAAAGGCAAATATGGAGAGATAATTATAATTGCTGTGGAAGTTGGATGGAGGGATGCATCCATCTGTTTCAATGATGTTGGATTCAAAATTTTGAACTCATGGTATGATGACAGAAAAGCTGATGAAAGTAATGAGCGACTAAGAATCGTACAAGCAGCAAAAAAAATAAGGCAGGATGTTCAGAAAAATGTGTATGATACAAGCGCCTACCCTCGGGGCAACAACTTTTTAAAGGATGCAGCTTCTTGTGTACCCTCAACTCTATAAGTTTTTCTGGAGACATTGATAATGAAAAAAGCAGATAATGCGAATAAAAAAGAAAATTCATTTCTATTGCTCACAGTATTATCTCTGCGAAACGTCCAACCTCTTTAATATCAGCAATAATGAACAATGTTGCTTTGTTTGTGTACAGAAGATTTGCAAGCAAGAAGTTGGTAAACCTTTTATCAAGTTTAGGGTTCGGTGTTTCATATCACAGCGCACAGCAGCTGGAAATGTCAGCAATTCATCACATTCAACCTGATAATGATACTCCTTTTCAACAATTTGTGTGTGACAACGCCGACTTTAATGTTAGAGCACTGGACGGTCTCAACACATTCCATTCCATGGGTGGTATCAAATGTGTGCGCCTTCTGGAAGGACTACTGGAAGCGAACATGAAAAGCCAATACCGAGGCTCACCAAGGTATCACCTGCAATGACAGTAGGGGAACTTGGAGTGATTCCTTTACAAACTTACCAAAAATCACAAGGTAGATTTAGTAATGTGATTATGGAGGATCTGAAAGATATAGTCAAGAAAACTGATCAGCTAACTCCATACGATACTCTTTGGTTGGCAGCAAAATGGCTCAATATTAACCTTCATCTGATGCATATTTACCTATTGTTTCAGGCAGCAAGTGTAGAAGCTGGCCAAGATAATCAAATTGCAGGGCCTTCTACCAATAAGCGATTTAGAGCTGATTGATTTTTCTGTATAAAATTTTCCTTTGAATAACCTCAGTATTTTTTTGGTTATATATTTCATTGTTTAATATATATATATATATATATATATATATATATATATATATATATATATATATATATATATATACCATGTGCCTCATCAATATACATCATAAGTAACATACATCACGTGCTTTTTATACAAAGTCGTGAAGTTTATCTCCTCAATTATCCTTAGTATACAAAAATGTAGGTAAACCATTGTCAAATACTATTAGAAATGCCATATTGTACCGCCCTAGCGTGTTTTTTCACAAAACGCTCTCTTTTAGCATCTATAGCTCGGGAGTCATTGGGAATACGAGAAAAATGTAAATAATCATTTTTGTAGAAAATTTGATAGGCCTTAATTATGTATATTATCAACTTTTGCCTCCGACCAACGGTTCTCGATATACTAACGAAAAACCAAAGAAAGTGCCCTATTATCGCTAATTGCCGCTAGAGCTCGCCTCGTTTTCATTAGGACTCTCGGTATATTCATTCTTAGGTACCTCTAAATAAGTGTGCGAAGTTTCAAAACTTTTGGATTTTTCAGGAGGTTGGGTCATTTTTTGAAGTTTTTTGACTCTAGTATAGTAAGTAAATTCCCAAGGCGACAGCCTGTAAAGCGGGATTAAAATTATCTATGGCATTAGTTTTTCACGAATTCTCTTAGAATAAATTTTCTAATAGAGATGCCAATATGCTTGAGCTTTCAAGTAAATTTTCTTAGAAGAATGAAGAGATCACGATTTTAGGACTTTCGAAAATCTTCTGATAAAAGTGCCAACTACGATCTCTTTGCCCCATATACACAGTAAACTTCAATTTTTATTGTTTATGGGTATATGAAAAATATTTGGTTCCTGAGATTAAGCAGTTCCAGAACTTTTCAAAGCTCGACGACTTGCAACTAGCTCTAGAGACATTTTTAAGATGTTAAGGAATTAAGAAAATATTAAAAAAAACTTTAAGGGCCTAAATCGGCATAGTCCTTAGAGCGGTGAATAAGGGTGGTTGGATCGTTTTAGTTGTAGCGCCCCTCTCTGCCTACTCCTCAGATACCATTAGAAAATGGCCACGGAATTGAAATACAACCATCCACTCCAACCCGGATCCAATATTCGAAGGAGCAGACAGACTAAGCTTTTAGTATCCTTGATTTTCGTATCTCCTTAACCTTTTAAAAAAGAGCCTTGGTGCTTCAGGGAAAAGGACGTGTGCCTCTGAACCGAAGGGTACTGGGTTTGAATTCCAGGGTTTTTCTTTCACTTTTCTGGTACATACTGTAAAATTAACCCAAACCGAGGTTGTGACAATGCATTTGATTAAGTTGAATGTCTGCAGGTTCTGACCTTCGGAGGGGGGTAAAGCTGTCGGTCCCGTGTCCATAGGATGATGGGCACGTTCAATATTTCTATCCTCCTTACAGAAATACTGGGGTATATATATATATATATATATATATATATATATATATATATATATATATATATATATATATATATATATATATATATATATATATATACAGGTGTTCCCATATAGTTTTGTGAGCATATAGCACACTTAATTTTAAGACAAAACACCAAAGTGGTAGTTCAATTTTTTTCCTGCCGAAGTTACAAGCCTAAGAAATTATTGCAAGATTTTAATTCTAAAGCCAAATAAATCTCGACATATTTGACAAATCTTCAATCCGTTGAAAATTCCCTCTTCCTTCCTGAATACAATCTAGTTCTCATGTGACAATGGATCAAGCGACAATTATTATTTCACGCTGGTTTTCTATTGTTTATTGGACAGCTTGCTAAATACCTTTAAATAATTCCAATAATCTTGTTAGAAACTTTTGCGCATACCAAATAATTGATTTCTCCCCAAAGATAATAATTTAAAGGATTTATGATTAGATCTAGGCGGCCGTGCAAATGGTGCCCCTCTACCAATCCATGGTAGATAATTGTTGTTTATAAAGTTCAGGACCTCAATTCCGAAATGTGATGGTGCCTCATCCATTTGAATTCACATGGCTCTTCTTTTTATCAGGAGAACATTATCTAAAAGGGATGGCAACCCTTCCATGAGGAACTGTAGGTAATTGGCGACATTTAATTTAATAGGAGGAATGTAAGGACCAACTAGCGAATGATCGATTAAGCAGCCCAAACGTTCACGAAAAGTTCATGCTGGAAACTAGAAGCACGTATTGCTTTGGGATTTTCTAGTTTCTATCGATGCAGGGTTCTCAAATTAATGATACTGCGCCTGGTAAATTAAGACGTGTACTCCCGCCACTAAAATCACAAATGAAGTACATATCCGCATACTCTTCATCAGAAAATCGGTTACACATTTGAAATAATAAGTTAGAACCTCGAAATCACAAATACAATTGGATATTACATTGAATAATCAGATTTCCTATTTTTCAAAAAAATATACTTTTGTTAGACTTATAACTTCGGAAGGAATAAAAATCGCACTACCAGCTTTGTTTTTTTAGTAAATTTTCTTAAAAAAATTCACTAATGAGGAGATCTCGACTTTTGAATTTTGAAAAAATTTCTTCAAATGAGCGCTAATTAGGCCCCCCAGAACACATATCCGGGGTCAGTTTGAATTTTTATATGTTTATATATATATATATATTTATATATATATATATATATATATATATATATATATATATATATATATATATATATATATTTATATATATATATATGTATCACACCGATAACTCAAAAAATAATGGGTCGATTTTGATTAAATTTGGTGAATAAATTCCTGTTGCAAATGGCTTGGATAAGTTCGTTAGCCAGGAAAATCTGCCCAGGTTTTCCCGGAAAATTTTGTGTTTTCTTTCGAAAAAAATTTATATCTTCCGAATTAACAAAGTAAGGGCAACCAAATTTGGTACGCGGATTTATGTCCTTATATGTAGGTGGTAGGTTGTTTGTGAGTGGTCCATACCGGACCTTCCACCGCGACCATCGGTCTATTGTGGCTCACGCCTAATGTTTATATTTCGCCCAACAAATCCAGCCTCCTGCAGAGGTCGATAACCTTTGTGGGCGAAAGTCGATCCAGATCCTCTGGAGCAAGCTTTACCTTGCCAAAGAGCAGGTGTCTAGTCCTATCCGCTGCCGGACAGGAACACAGCACGTGCTCTGCTGTTTCGTCATCCTCCATACACAGTCGGCACTCGGTCTCCTGACCGATTCCAATACGGTGCATGTGATGCCGCAAGCGGCAGTGTCCTGTATATAGGCCTACTAGAGTTCTCAGTTGTTGTCTGTTCAGCTCTAGTAGTTTCTTAGCCCTTGACTCAGACAGGCCATTTATGAAGGCCTTGGAGTGAGCTAATCCTGGAAGATTTTGCCAATATTGAATTGTCTTTCTGTCTGTCCAGGTTTTTAAGGTGCGTTTTGCTGTGCAAGATGTTATTCCCAGCACCGGTTCTGGTCCGATAAAGCCGCACTCGGCACCACTCCTGGCAAGCGCGTCTGCCGCAACGTTGCCATCATGATCCGAGTGACCCGGTATCCAGACCAGCGACACCTCATTACAGCTGCCCAATTCGTTTAAGGGCAGATTTACAACTCCATACCGTCTTTGAATTGCACCGGTAGGAACCAAGAGCCTTTATTGCAGCTTGGCTATCTGCATATATCTTTATCGATTTGTTTGTGCATAGGTCCTTTAAACTTTCCCTTGCACACATCTCGATGGCATAAACTTCTGCCTGGTGTATGGTTGCGTACTTGCCGAGACTAGTTGATAGTCTAGCATCGGTGCTGCCCCCATAGGCGCCGGCTCCTACTCCCATATTGGTTTTGGAGCCGTCGGAGTACCAGCAGAGGTCCGCTCTCAACAGGGTCGATTGGTTCCGGTCCCAGTCCTCCCTTTCCGGGAGGACGGTCTTGAAAGACAGATCTCTGCTGATTTTTGTAGGCATCAAGTCTGAGACCATTCCCAGTATCCTGTGACAATCACTGTCATCAAGGAGTCCGGACCCTCTCAGATTGACTTCCTTCGGCATGTTATCTGCCGTTTGTATTAGTCTGTACGTTGTCCACCTCGCCACCCTCTCCAACCATATGTGAAGTGGGGGAATATTGAGGAGGACCTCCAGAGCGACTCACGGTGCGGTGCTTATCGCTCCCGTTATCATCAGGCATGCTTGTCTCTGTAGATGAGCCAGTTTGGCCCTCGCGGTACCGCGAAGTACCTTAGGCCACCAAACTATGGCTCCATATGTTATCATAGGTCTGATAACCACTACATAGAGCCAGTACATCTGTTGGGGGTTTGTTCCCCAGTTGTTCCCACAGATTCTCCGGCTGGTCCACAGGGACATCTTAGCCCTGCGGATAACATTTTCTAACTGTCTGTCCCAGTTGAGCTTCTTATCTAGGATAACTCCCAGATATTTTGCTTGGTCCGAGAATGGTATGTTTTCCCCCATAAGATTAGGTGGTTTTAATTTGTCCAACCTTCTTCTTCTGGTGAACGGGACAATGATCGTTTTGCGAGGGTTCACAGACATCTGTTCCCTTCGGCACCAATCATTGACTACATTTAGTGCTTCTTGAAGAGTACTAGACAGTTCCTCCTCAGACTTGCCTCTAACCATTATGACGAGATCATCCGCATACGCCTGGACCTCAACCTCCCAGAGTTCGAGGATAGCCAGCAGGTCGTCCACAAAGAGGGACCACAGCAGGGGGGATAGAACGCCCCCCTGAGGACACCCTCTCGCAGCCCTAACGCTAACCACCTCTCCCCGTAATGAGGTAATAATGGTCCGATTGTGCAGCATGCTTCCAATTCAGCCACAGATGGTAGGTTCCACCCCCCTAGCAATAGTGGCCTCTTAGAGGGAGATCGGTAATGCATTATTAAATGCTCCTTCTATGTCAAGAAATGCCGCCACCGCAACCTCTCCATTTTCCAGAGAGGGTGTGATCTTCTCGACGAGGTTATTGAGCGCTAACTCAGTTGATTTGCCAGTTTGATAGGCATACTGGTGGGTATTTAGGGGGTTCTTGGGTAAGATGTTCCCCCTAATGTGTCCGTCCAGTATTTTTTCCAATCCCTTCAAGAGGAATGATGTGATACTGAGAGGTCTCAGTGAAGTGGGTAGGAGGTCATTACGTCCCAATTTGGGAATGTAAACCCCCCTAACCACCGTCCAGCTGGAAGGAATATAGTTCCAGGCCAGACTGGCTCTGAACAGCCTGATAAGGTAGGGTAGGAGAATTTCCAGTCCCTTTTGTAGTAGGACCGGTACCACCCCATCCTCCCCTGGCGACTTGAATGGCTGGAAGTGATTCACAGCACACTCCACTGCCGAGGCTGTAACTATTCTCCGAGCAACTAGCCAGTCCTCCCTTTGGGGACGTTTAGATCGTCCCTCAGATGGTAGGACCTCACCGTTGCTCAGGATCAGACAATCTGGGAAGTGTGTGTGTGCTATATGTAACTTACCTACCAAAATTTAGCTCTGTATGTCAAAAGACAAAAAAGTTATAGGCATTTAAAGAAAAATAAATTGGGGTTTTCCTCAAAACGTCAAAGTTGCGACTTAAAACGTCAAAATCGGCAACATTTTGGCAAATAACTTGAAACTAATACGGGCTATGGAAATCAAATGTCTCAAGAAGGATGTTTTACAAACACTGAAGTCTTAGTTTCAACCGTCATTGTCCTTCATTTTACTAAAATGTTTCCAGAAAATTCATTTGAAATAGACGCTTTCCCTGATGCTTGGCAGTAGCCTTAGCTATAGAGTTTATTGTTTAATGGTATATAATTTTTGTCGAATTTTCGTAAAAAATCAATAAAGATCAATATATCCGTTATTATACAAGATTTGAAAAAAATTTGTAGATATTAATTATAGGGTGTCTTGAGCTACATCTTAAAAAAATATTTCTACAATCACAGGATGGCCCATAAGTCATTGGTGATACAAATTTTCTTTTTTTTTAATCAAACACGCCTTATGTTATTGCATTTTCCATCGAAATATAATGCATGTTTGTAAGAAAAGAAATTCTGGATGCAGCAAGTGCGTTATGGTAGCGAACTTTGATCAAATGCTTCATATTTGAATAGCCCAATTTGCTATTAACCTATAAGGTTGACCAAGAAACGAGTTTTTCGGGAACACTTTAAGTCTACTTTTGGAAATCTTGGTACATTTTCACACAATAAAGTTATTTTTATGAAACATGGCACATTGCTTTTACTATATAGGTTATACTGGTAACCAAAATTGATGCCTGCTTTCTTAAAAAGAAAACACACATATTTGCAATAAAAACATTTTTATGAAAATTCACTACCATAACGCACTTGCTGCGTCCAGAGTTTTTTTTGTCTTAGAACCTACTCTATGCTCACAAAATTTGAAGATAACGATACGGGACACCTGTATATATATATATATATATATATATATATATATATATATATATATATATATATATATATATATATATATATATATATATATATATATATATATATATATATATATATATATATACGAAACATCCCTTATATTATTGCATCTTTGCATTTACATTTTAATTTTAATGCATGCTTTTTTTTGGGTGCCTTCAAGTGGTTTGCAACTTTGGACGCTTTTGGCACATCTTAGAAAATAAGATACAGCGTTTTTACCAATTTTACCAATAGATGGCGGAGGTCCACGAAAATGACGCATCCAGGGAGGTCTTCGTTTATATTCATCGTCTAAAAAACGAGATATCATATACAGTAGCAGATAGAGGCTGAATTTGAAAAATAAATTTAAATTGTCATAACTTAATTTTTTCAATTGGAGCACCTGTATTTTAGAACTAAAGGGCATCTCGCCTGTTTCAACTGTTGTATAACCTTTTCTATACCTGAAGTCTCTATAGTTTTGGAAATATTAACATTTATTTTTCGTATAAATTTTTCTTAATTAAAATTTTTTAAAATATTAACAATGAATATATATGTTTCAAAACTTATTTTTAAAAGCCTGGACGCAGCAAGTGCGTTATGGTAACGAATTTTCGTAAAAATGTTTTTGATGGCAAATATGTCTTGTTCTTATGAGAAGGAAATTTGCAGAAATTTCTTTAACGAAATAAACGATATATATATATATATATATATATATATATATATATATATATATATATATATATATATATATATATATATATATATATATTTAATCTACATGGTACTAAAAATTTACCATAGTTCATTAAAATAGCTTTATTGTTTCAAAAAGTATAAGCATTTTTCGAAAATAAATTTCAAAAGTTTCAGATTTGGTCCGATTTTCCTGGTCAACGAACCTCTTTAAGGTATTTACGCATTTGGCAAGATATAATTATTCAGACAGCTTTAGGACCAAAACTCAAAGAAAATTTATGAAAATTTGCAGAAATTTCTTTAACAAAAATAACCATTTTTCTTTACAGAAATTTCCATCAGTAATGTATATTATATTTTTCACAAAAATTCGACAACTTTTTTTTACAATAACTTACTAAACATTTCTTATTAATTACCAACATATCACAAAAATCTTACAAAAAATAATTTCTACGTAAACACTCAAAACATTTCTGCGAAAACTTTTTAAATTCAGCCACTATTTGAAAGTGACTGTATACGGCAGCTTGATTTTTGCGACGAGTAATACAAACAAAAAGCTCTCTGAATGCGTCATTTCCATGGGACTCCGCTATCTATTGATAAAAACGCCGTATGACAATTTGTGATGTGTGTTTGAAATATGTGTCAAAAACGTGAAAAGTTGCAAAACAATTGAAATAACACAAAAATGATGAACGATATCAATTTTTTTTCTTGCAAACGTGCATTATAATTCGATGGAAAACACAAAAATGCAATAACACAATGGCGTGTTCTATTAAAAAAGAAATTGTGTATCACCAACGGCTTATGGGCCAACCTGTGATTGACAAAAAAGGTTTAAAAGATGCAGCTCGAGATACCCTATAAATAACGTATATACCTTTTTCTCATATATCGTATAATAACGGATATATTGAGCTTTACCGTAGAAATTCGTCACCCTGTATATGTGTAAACAGACAAAATCTGAAACCGATCCCGTATATGGATTTAAGGGGTTCTAGTTTGCGCTCACTTGAAGAAATCTTTTTAAAATTCATAAGTCGCGGTCTTCTCAATAGCGAATTTTTCCACGAAAATTTACTAAAATATAGACTAGCAAACCATAAACTCTGTAGTTGAAAATACTGCCGAAACATCAGAAATAGGGTCTATTTGAAATTGATTTTTCGAAGACATTTTAGTAAAATGAAGGACAATGATGACTGAAGCTGAAGCTTAAGGCTTTGTAAAACACACTTATTCTACATAGTCCCTATTTGTTTCAAATTCGTTGTAGAAAATTGTAAATTTTGACGTTTCAAATCGCGACTTTGACGTTTTAAGAAGAAAAATGATAAAATTTCAAAAATATTTTTTCTGCTACTTATTAACCTTTTTGCGTCAAGAATACTTAACAGTTGTATGTAATGTTCAATTGGTTTTGTTAATCACATAAGATATTTTGTTCATGTGCTTTCCTCTGATCAGGAGTGGCACCCAAATATATTTTTTTTAAATACCTATCACTTTTTTTTCTCTCAGCTTAGAGATCTCAACTTTGGCCTGTAAAGCAACTTTGATAGTAGAAACATATATTCCAAATTTGACTGTCACAGCTCTGTTATTTTCGGAGATACAAACATTTTTCGAAAGAAAACCCATAATTTTCCCGACAAGACTGGTCCGATTTTCCTGGCTAACGAACCTATTCAAGCCACCTGCAAAAGGAACGTAGGTACCAAATGTCATCGAAATCGGCACATTCTTTTTTGAGTTATCGGTGTGACATATATATATATATATATATATATATATATATATATATATATATATATATATATATATATATATATATATATACATATATATATACATATATATATATATACATATATATATATATACATATATATATATATATATATATATATATATATATATATATATATATATATATATATATATATATATATAAAGATCTCCTCATTAATGAATTTTCCATTTTACGAAAAAATCGCTAAAAATGTTATCGAATTTTCGTAAAAAAAATAATGTTATGTAACATTATTTAAGCCAATTTTTGTAAAGAAAAACTGTGAATTTTCGTGGAAGAAAATTTTTGCATATTTTCATGTAAAAGCTTTTTGGTGATTTTTGTAAAAAAACTTTTTGTGAATAACTCTATCTTGGCAGATGTTTAAAATCAAGCCAGTTCTTTCGGGGATATTTAAGTTTATTTTCGGAAAATTGTTGTATTTTTAAACAATAAAGTGATTTTGATCAAATATCCTACTTTTTTGTTACTATATTGTAGGTTATACTGTTAACCAAAATTAATGCCTTTCATAAAAAAGAAATATTTTGCATTAAAACCATTTTCCATGCGTCCAGACGATTTTCTATTTTCATTTAATGGCATCACAAAGTAATAAGCACACTTAACTTTATGCTAATTTTTTTTCATAATTCAACTTCAAAGTTAAATGTTCGAAACTACATTTTCTCAAAACAATAAGTTATTCTGGAATTGCAAGCAAGATTTAGTTGATTAATCTTTTAAATATTTGTCTTCAACTCACAATATTATTTCTCCTCGTATAAAGACTTTTTTATGTTATCTACGAAACAAGTAGTTTAAATAATAACCCACATTTGATTTTGACCAGTATATTTATACTTCCATGTCTTCTTCTCGGTCTTTAATCTTTTATCTTTTATGTTTTATCTTCTATGTAACACTAAACACTTTTTACGTAGATATATTAACTATAATTTTTAGATTAATTTATAAGATAGTTATTTACAAGTAATATTTGTTGTCGAATTCATTAGGGAAGAGTGGGCTCATACTTTCCAAAACGAATTCGACAGATTTTCTTTTACTGTGGAATACCCTATTATTAACCATTCATATAAACACAAATCTACAATTATTTACAAACTATTAAATTAAATACCTAAACCAAAATCAGTCTTGTCAAAAACACGGGAATTTATCGATTAGTTGACGACGGATATCTCTTTAAAATTTTGCACACCTCACATTTTCTTACAACATTTAATCATTGATTGTTGCCCTTACTTGTGATTGAGTTAAACTATTATTTTATCATAGTTAATATAAACTTTTCTGTTTTTGTTTAACCACTATTTAACTTCCTTTGCTGAGACGCATCTTCTGTTGAAATTTTCTATAGAAAGTTTTATTTCTCAAAGCCTAGTAATGAAAGCTACAAAACAAAAACAACTATTAGCCATAAGCTTGCCAGACAATGCTTCTACTAACTTGACCGAAAACAAAACAAAATCACTTGTGCCTCACTCTCAACCCACGGCGCCTTGATCAGAGAGAGCTCAGATGTGACTCTGCTTAAAAATTTCAAGTTAAAACAATTAACGATTATAATATGCCAGAAAAGGGTTCATTTTTTTAATTACGTGCTGCACCAATTAAAATTTTTCCGGGTTTTAGTAAAAATAATTATAAGAGATCATTTCCTTAGAAGATGTTTTTAGAAATAATTTAAGTAATGTTTGATTGTAGTAGGACAAAAACAGACAACAATCAATGGCATAAAACACGAGCATACTGTTTCTCTTTTAATTTATATTTTTAAACCTAGTAACTTCCTAAACGCTCTTCTAAAGTCTAGGTTGAATATTGTATAAATGACTGGATTAAGTACAGAATTAATATATCCTAGCCAGGTTATAAAATTCACCATTTTTGCAGACACGTAGCACATTTCCGCACAAAACGGCACAATCACATACATTAGAAAAAAAGGCAGCCAGCACACTACAAAGACACCCATGATAATGCCCAGCGTTCGAGCTGCTCTCCTTTCCTTAGACAATGAAATACGTTGTTTCTCTTCGATGAATTGATAGACCACTCCCGGCTTCTTTGTAACTATTGGAGCTTCTTTGATAGCGATTTTAGTATTAGTATTCGCAGATTGTGGCGAATTTGACATTTCATTACTTGTAATTGTCAAAGCCGAGAGATTCTGTTTGTTATCGGAAGTACAAGGATTAGAATTCTTTCTATGTGAAAGAGATGATGATTCTTGGTTATCTGTTAAAGAATCCTCATGAATAAGTATTGGCTTTAAGTGAGTATTATCGCAATTTTGAGACTCACCTCGCTTCTTTTTCTTATTCTTCTTTTGTTTCTTATCCTTCGATTTACCTGACGCTTCGTTAGGGTGTTCGTTGTGATTAGTTTCACTGCTAACTGACTCTCGATCTGGTTGAGAATCTTTATGAGAGACAAATTGGTTCCTTGATATAGCATTTATCTTAGAGGCCTGTGCTCTTTCTCTGAGCCTTCTTCTTGTTGCGATGAATATTTCAATGTAGACAATTGTCATAATAAATAGGGGTATGAAAAACGAACCTAACGAAGAATAGATGACGTAACCCTTTCGTTCTGTGAGCTTACAGACTTGCTGTTTGAGGAACTCGTCAGGCTCCGGCCAGTCATTCCATCCGATGAGGGGTGGGGAGCTGATCAGTAGTGATAACACCCATACACCTCCTATCATGAGAAGTACGCGTTTAAGCGTGCGCTTTTGAGCATAATTAATAGGGTCTGTGATGGCCCAGAAGCGGTCTAAAGCGATTGCGCACAAGTTAAGGATAGAGGCTGTGCAACAAAGTACGTCAGATGTTAACCACATTTTGCAGATGTGTATACCGAAGACCCATCTTCCTAGGATTGAGTAGAGGACGTTGAGTGGCATAACTAGTATGGCAACTGTGAGATCTGCTACTGCTAAGGAGACGATGAAAAAGTTCTGAACTATACGGAGTGGTTTGTAAGTGAACACACTGAGTATCACTAAGACATTGCCTATGATTGTTAGAAGTATAATGAGGGTAAGGGTTATTATTGTTAAGACTGCTTCCCATTCTGGTACGACTGTTTGACCGAAGAATGTGCTGTAGTTGCCGTTTGGCGACTCGTCGGTTACGGTTTCATTCGTCATGGTGTTGTCTGAGGAGATCACATGTTATGGACATCTGAAACAAAGAAAGAACGGAAGGTAAATACTGTAAATAAAATTGCATTTATAAATTACTATAGTACGTGTAAATAAATAAATAAATAAATATATATATATATATATATATATATATATATATATATATATATATATATATATATATATATATATATATATATATATATATATATATATATATATATATATATATATATAAGCTATAAAAAGTACGTTATTGTACTGAATTTTTATTAAAATTCTCGCTGTTTTCGCGACTCCGTTAGCGTGTAATTCAGTTATAATAATAATAACGAACATATTTATCAGCCTGTATAATAGGCCTAGCATAGACCATAAATACCTTACAAACTGACATGCATATAAAAATTAAACCTAAAACCACGATTGTAATTGCACAAGAAGAAACTCAAAATTTCAAGTCAATAAATAGAGATGAAAAAAAAAAGAAAAGACTTAGATATTTTTTTATATTTCTTTATGTACAACATTTTTAGTGAATTTTTATTTAAAAAATTCACTAATAGCGAGGTATCGATGGTGAGACTTTGCAAAAAAATGTTTCAAATGAGAGTGAACTAGGACGCCTAGAACCCATATCCGGGGTCAGTTTCAATTTTATATATATATATATATATATATATATATATATATATATATATATATATATATATATATATATATATATATATATATATAAATACGTCACCATGTACCCAACTTCTATAAGTGACATTAGTACATTTCACAGTGACCCTGTTATAGAGAAAGGCATTGACCAGACATTGCTTAATTTCAATTATTAAGTTTAAAGTACAATAAACTATAAAATGTTTAATAATCATTTTACTTAGTATGCATATTTTACTTGCGACTGCTAAACCATGTTGCGTTAACAGTCGGTATTTGAAACTAATATAGTTCACATCTACTTGCTTTGTTCACTTACATTTTATATTAATATTATTAGAATAGTAACACACTGTATTGTTTCCCTAAAATAAAGTTCTATTTTCATGGAAACTTAAGTTTTGTGTTACCTAATTGGCGCTGCGTGAACATGATGCCAAAACGGCAGTAAATATAATAATCGCCGGTTTATTTCAATAATTTATTTGGCATTAAAGAACCAAAAATTAACAGTGTTTTAAACGCTCCAGTTTCAAACAGTGTATCAACATCAAGTGACCAAAAGTAATCCAAGTTCCAGAAAAACTCCAAAAGAAGGCCTGTTGGGAGATGAACATCCGTACCTTCCTTTATCTTTCACTTTGAATTTATGATTGCATCTCTTGTATTTTCAAGCATTTTTGCTTCGAAATACCTTGTCAATAATTAGTATTAAATATACTGTATTTTCAAGCATTTTTGCTTCGAAATACCTTGTCAATAATTAGTATTAAATCTACTGTATTTTTCAAACATTTTTGCTTCGAAATACCTTGTCAATAATTAGTATTAGCTATCGTATTTTCAAACATTTTGTTTCAAAATATTTCAAAAATTATTTATGTTAAATCCCAAGTATTTCCAAACCATTTTGGTTCGAAATACTTTAAGATATTAAAGAGTTCTTACGTTAATATTTTATTAATAGATTAAAATCAGACAAACCTATCTAGCAATAATACTTTTATATTGTGTATCAGCTTATTTGAAGATTTAAGTAGAAATAACGTTTAAAAAATTAATTATACCTGATATCTGAAAAATATTAACTCGACAAAAAAATAATAAACTATTTTAGTCATCATGTCACATAATAAAGGCGACATCTCCTTGTTATCTCAGGCATCTATGATGATCCCAGAATACAGTGGAGGTTGTAGACATTTAAATTACTTTATTAGACAATGCGAACTGTTTATTATAAATTACAAAAAAGAGAGTACAGAACAAAATGCTGAGCATCACAATAGAATGATACTCGAATTTATTAAATCAAAAATTGTACAAGATGCTCGAGATATTTTATTATCTCTAGAAACTAGTTCATGGGAAAACATTAAAAATGGCCTTATGGCACAATATTCAGACCCACGCTCTGAAAATCTCTTGTTAACAGACCTCACTACCTGTTATATGACAAAAAATCAAACAGTTTTAGAATTTCATAGCAAAATTAAAGAAAAATTGAAAGCACTTTATGAGAATATTGAATTACAGGATTTAGGTACCCAAATTAAAATTTATAAGAAAAATTACTTTACTGAAATGGCTGTAACATCATTTAAAGTCGGAATACTAGAACCGTATTTTAGTCATTTAAGACTAGTAAATGTAACAAGTTTAGAAACGGCTTTACTTGAGTGTCACCGCATAGATAACGAAATAAAACAAGCAGATTTCATAAATAGCTTAAGAAATAAATCACATCCTTCTTCACAAAAACAACCCCTAACATTTTTAGAAAAAATTGCTTTACCAAAAAGACCGTTACCTCAACAAAATATTAATTTCGTAAATAGATTTTAACAACCACCCTTTTTACGACAAAGACCTAATTTCTCCAGTAAACCTATATCCAATTTGAGAGCTCTACCACTAAATAAAATTTCTCCGACAAATAGTCAAGTTTTCCGCCATCAGCGGCCTCAAAATTCATCTGTATTTAACAGAACAAAAAATACTTTTTCGACACCCCCACAAAGACAAAATCGACAATTTGATCGAACTACACCCATGAAAATATGTAATCTAGAATATCCGAATCAAGAAATGACAGCTTATGTATCTGACGAATTACAACCCGAATATTATTTGCAATGTGTCGAAAACGAAAACCTTAATGATTATTCCGGAAATGAGCCAGAAAATCTGGATTTTCAGGAAGAAGCCTCGGAAAATCCTTTGTCACCCTAGATATAAACAATATTATGACACTATCCAAATTACTGTTTTTGGTCCTGCCATCTTTAAATTTGAAAATTCTTCTGGACACGGGAGCTTCAGACAGCATAATAAATCCGGGCCCTGCATATGAATTTTTTTCAGAGTACATTTTCAAAAAGCCCTTTTCCGTAAAATCTGTAGGAAAAATTACAAAAGGAAATGATAATGTCAGATACCCCCTGTTAAAAAATACGGCATAAATTTTCCATTTTCATTTAGAGTAATAAAATGGCATGAGAGGTTTGATGCTCGTATAGGTTCCGAAGACTTTAAAAAATTAAAAACCAAACTAGATTATGAAAAAAGAACAGTAAAATTTAGAGAAATTGAATTACCTTTTTATTTTGAAATAAATCCCCTAAATTTTCAACCCTTTTCACAAACTTGTACTACCCATATTCAAATACCTGTAAATATTGAAGACGGGACAGTTTTAATTCCAGAAATGGAAAATGAATTAGTTCATATACCAGAATCCATAGCTGAAGCTATATCTGGGTTTTGTTCTATACCACGTACAATAAAAAATAAGTCACAAATCCCTGAAATTAACTTTACAGAACAAATTGAAGTAGAACCCATCCAAAATTTTGAAGAAACACCTAAATTTCCCTACTCAGTTCAAGTCGACGTGAGACAACAATTGATAACTGACCATCTCAATTCTGAGGAAAAACAAAAACTATTTAAATTATGTCATCAATATCGAAATATTTTTTATCACGAAAACTCGGATCTTACATTTACAAATGCTATTAAACATCATATTAGAACTCGCGATAATGACCCCATACATGTAAAATCTTACAGGTATCCATATCACCTAAAAATTGAAATACAGAAGGAAATTCAAAAATTATTAGACAATAAAATTATTAGGCCCTCTACCTCTACTTTTTGTTCGCCCGTTTGGATTGTCCCAAAAAAGTTAGATTCCTCGGGAAAGAAAAAATGGCGATTAGTCATTGACTACAGAAAACTCAACGAAAAAACGATACTCGAAAAATATCCCTTACCTAGAATAGAGGAAATCTTAGACAACTTAGGAAAGTGTACATACTTTACTACTCTTGATTTAGCTCAAGGGTTTCATCAGATTGAATTAACCCCTGAAAGCATTGAGAAAACAGCCTTTAGCGTGAACAATGGGCATTACGAGTATGTTAGAATGCCCTTAGGTCTCCGGAGTTCGCCCTTAACCTTCCAACGCGTAATGGATAATGTTTTTAGAGAATTTCTGTACAAAAACTGCTTTGTTTATATGGACGACATTGTAATATTCTCAAAATCCTCCAGGAACACCTTATCCACATTAAACAAGTATTTCAAAAATTGCAAGATGTTAACTTAAAGGTACAGCTAGATAAATCAGAGTTTCTTAGAAAGAAAGATGAGTTTATAGGCCACGTCATCACAATTGACCGCGTAAAACCAAATCCAAGCAAAATTGAATGCATAAAAAATTATCCTATTCCGAAAACACAAAAACAAATAAAAGCTTTCTTAGGACTTGTTGGCTATTACAGGCGTTTTATAAAAAACTTTGCCAAAATTGTTTATCCCCTCACAAAATGTCTAAAGAAAGATTCTACTCTTAACTTTAATGATCCAGAATACGTCAATGCATTTTCGCAGGCTAAAGAACTTATAATAAATTCACCCGTCCTAACATATCCAAATTTTGATAAAGAATTTCATCTGACAACCGACGCAAGTAATATAACGTTAGGAGGCGTATTGTCTCAAGACAATAAACCTATTGCATTTTACTCTAGAACGCTTAATTCAGCTGAACGAAATTATAGCACTATTGAAAAGGAATTACTATCAATAGTGGAAAACACTAAACATTTTAGACCTTATCTTTTCGGACGAAAATTTACTATAGAAACAGACCATAAACCTCTAGTTTGGCTTTTTTCGATAAAATAACCAAATTCCCGTTTAGTTAAATGGAGGCTTAAACTAGAAGAATTCGACTATGAAATAAATTACAAAAAACGAAAGGATAACGTTGTAGCAGACGCCCTTTCAAGAACAGAAATCAATGCGGTAGAAGATGATATAGATCTTGTGTCCCTTTTAGGCAACGCGGACCCTTCAGAACTAAGAGTTCTGGACGACAACGACCTTATAGAATTAGGAATCGACCCTCAACCTGACCAGAATAATAGCGAATCTCAAACCCAACATACTTCTTTGGAAAATCCTGTATTTTGCTTACCTATATCGGAAGGCCCAATCAATCATTTTAAAAATCAAATTTTAATTTATCACGGATCGGAAAAACGTGAAATAACTACAAACCTTTTTAAAAATAAACAAATCAAAATATATTTACAAGAAGGTCATGAACTACAACAACTTAACACCTTTCTTAAAGAAAAAATCAACCCGTCTAATGTATACGGTATCTTATTCGAAACCCAAGAAATCGAGAGATTATTTATGTTAGTAGCCTCAGCTCTTTTTAACAGTTCAGTAAAAATAATAAAATGCAATAAACAAGTCGAAAATATTACATCAACTACCGTACAGAAACAAATTATTCAAAATAACCACCAAAATAACCACAATGGCATTAACGAAACTTACGAACAGCTTAAATTAAATTACTATTGGCCTAACATGAAAAAATCCATAAATGATTTTATAAACAAATGTGACATTTGTCTGCAAGCCAAATATGAGCGACGACCCTATATATACCCTTTTCCGGACCCTTGTTAGCCAAAAGACCTTTTGAAGTAATTCATGCAGATGTGTTCAGTTTTGAGAACCATAAATTTCTTACGATAATAGACTTGTTTAGTAAATATGCACAAGCTTATTACATTAAAGATACAACAGCTCTGACGATTTTAAATAAACTCAGACACTATTTCTCTCATCATAATTACGTTTCAACTCTCGTATGTGACTCTGGCAAAGAATTTGATAATGCAACCCTTAAGGAATACTGCGACCTATTTAACATAAAATTACACATAACTACTCCTCAAAACCCAAACTCAAACTCCACAGTTGAACGACTTCACTCAACTATATTAGAAAAATTAAGAACAATGAAGTTGGAGAATCCGTTAGAAAAACCTATTGATCTTATGATAACCTGTATTTTAATATACAATCAATCAGTTCACTCATTAACAGGTCACAGTCCCTTTTCCCTTCTGTACGGCCCTTATGACAAACTTGAACCTATAGACCCCCATAAAACATTGTATGAAGAATATAACCATAGAAGGCTTGAAGAAATATTACCCTTTTTCGATCAAATATACAAAAAATCTAAAGAAAAGTCAGAAACTATTCTTAGAAAAAGAAATGAAAATCGTAATGAGATACCGCAAATACAAACTGAACAAGTAGCTATTAAAGTACCTTATGTAAAGAAAACTAACCCTTTATATAAAATTTATCATAATACAGTTCAAGTAAATCAAAACAAATTATTTTTACCTGATTCCCAAAAGAAAACAGCCCATTTGAAAAATGTAAAAAGAGTGAAAAAAACATTTTCTTTGCAGAAACATCATCCCCCTGATGATGGCCCTCAGCCAGGTCCATCAACTAGAAGTTAAACCCATAATCACTAACGGATACCTTAAAGATTATATAGGTATAGCTAGAATAATTAATCACTATCATAATTTCTACTTTTATTTTAATGTATCGGTTTTAGAAAATAATTATCGGGTGTTGACAAACAATACTATAAAAATTAACGAAAATTATGGCACTGCTATTAACAAGGAATATGTACAGATGCTTAATGACCAAGTTTCCAAAATTAACCTAGAACTTGAGAAATTATCGCACTCCAGAACGAAACGCGGGTTGATAAACGGAGCAGGGTCGCTGATCAAAACCATAACCGGAAATCTCGATCAAGACGATCTCGATAAAATAAACAAACATTTAAACACCTTATATTTAAATCAAGGTGAAATGATGACTCAACTAGACTCTCTAAATTCATTTGCACATATAATTACAGAAAGATTTGTAGAAGAACAAAAAATAATTAACAAAAATCTTCAGATGATAGCTATCAGATTTCGTGAACTAGCGAACATGGAAAAAAGGAGTTTCATTCAATATCAAATCTCATTAGCCCAAAATTTATTAGAAAGTGTCAAAATTATTCAAAGAACTATATGTCTTAGCTTTAATGAAATTACAAACATTGAAATATTTACCTGGAAGGATTTAACACAAATAAGACAGCATCTTGAATTAATTTATAACAAAAATGAATTAATTAACTTTGACAGAAACCACATATTTAAAATTATTGAATTTACTAAATTAATAGTTGTATCAGCAGGAGATACAATCATTTGTTTACTAAAGGTCCCAATTTTACACCCTACACCAGGCTCCTACTTTCAAATAATTCCCTTACCAGAAAATCATAAAGTCCTTATACCCCCAAGTTCATATTATTTGGAAATAGCCCAACAAAACTTATGGACATCTGAAAGATGCCCATCAATAACAGAAGCCATAGTGTGTTCAAATCCACCACAAGAAGAAATTTGCCAACTAAACCAACCCTCGAGTTGCCCTTCTGCAAAGGTAACCAAAAGCTACACGACGTCCATCAAGATACGAAACAACAACGTGCTCATCTCAACAGATGTATCAGTCGAAGTTATAGAAGAATGTCCAAATAAAATCGACAGAAAAACAATACACCAAAATGATATCGTAAGCACACTGCCTAAGTGTAAAATCACAGTAAATGATGAGATATACACAGACGTATCAGGCAACATAACGTGGATTCCAGACCTGATATTGCCACTCAAGGAAGAAAAATACGAAGTCCGCTTCAGTCCAGTTCACCTGAAAAATGCTGAAAAATTGAAGCAACAACTTTCAGAAGCTCCGCAACATAAGATACTACATCCAATGCTGCATACAAGTCACATAGGTGTTACCACATTTATAATAGTAGTCATCATCATCACTATATTGGTTTGGTCCAGAAAGAGATGGACACCCTTCCTAAAGAAGAAGAAATCACCCCAAGTTGAGCACGAGGACGTGCTCAAGACTAACGGTGGAGGAAATACGTCACCATGTACCCAACTTCTATAAGTGACATTAGTACATTTCACAGTGACCCTGTTATAGAGAAAGGCATTGACCAGACATTGCTTAATTTCAATTATTAAGTTTAAAGTACAATAAACTATAAAATGTTTAATAATCATTTTACTTAGTATGCATATTTTACTTGCGACTGCTAAACCATGTTGCGTTAACAGTCGGTATTTGAAACTAATATAGTTCACATCTACTTGCTTTGTTCACTTCCATTTTATATTAATATTATTAGAATAGTAACACACTGTATTGTTTCCCTAAAATAAAGTTCTATTTTTATGGAAACTTAAGTTTTGTGTTACCTAATTATATATATATATATATATATATATATATATATATATATATATATATATATATATATATATATATATATATATATATATATATATATATATATAAACTCAAAAAATTGTGGGAAAGCCGTCAGTTGCACAATAAAACTCTTTATTAATAAGCCGAGCTTTCGGAAACATTTATTCCATTCTCAAGGCTACAACATGGAAAGAAAAAAGTTTACAATTTACATAGGAAAAATATAAAAGTTTAAAATACTAACATATAACGTGAGTTTTACTTAACTAATTATTCAATAACAAACATGAAAAAAACCTTTCTATAAATTTAAGTGAAGTCGAAAAGTGCCAAACTCACATCTAAAGCTAACTATTGTCTAGTTGAGTTTGATTTTGTTTTTGTCAAGGAAATATAAATAGGGGTAGTAATTTGTAAAATTATTATCTTTCTTCAAATTTATTGTATTCCATGTAATAATTGTAGGTTAATATACATTGGCCAAACAAGCAGAGTCGTTAAAGATAGATTAACACAGAACAGAGTGACATACGTTTACAAAAAAGAACTGCACTCTGTCAGAACATAATCTCGACACTGGCCACAATATAAATTTTAATAATGTTTCTATATTACACTGTGAAACCTTAAGTAATAAAAGAATGTGTTTAGAAGAATTTGAAATTACTTTTAACGGCAATTTAATAAACTTAAAGAAAGATAATTTTAGAAATCACTACCCCTATTTATATTTCCTTGACAAAAACAAAAAACAAATTCAATTAGACAATAGTTAGCTTTATATGTCAGTTTGGCACTTTTCGTCTTCACTCAAATTTATAAAAACGTTTTTTTCATGTTTGTTATTGAATAATTAGTTTAGTAAAACTCACGTTATATGTAAGTATTTTAAACTTTTATATTTTTCCTATGTAAATTGTAAACTTTTTTCTTTCCATGTTGTAGCCTTGGAATAAATTTTTCCGAAAGCTCGGCTTATTAATAAAGAGTTTTATTTTGCAACTGGCGACTTTCCCACAATTTTTTGAGTTAATAACACTATTACCGTCACTAAAACTTAATAATAATAATAATAATAATAATAATAATAATAATAATAATATATATATATATATATATATATATATATATATATATATATATATATATATATATATATATATATATATATATAACTCAAAAAATAGTTAACCGATTTCGATGAAAGTCGGCAGGTACCTTTCTTTTATTAATGACTTGGATGAGTCCGTTAGCCAGGAGAATCAGACAGGGTTTTCCGGGAAATTTTTGACTTTTCTTTCGAATTTTTTTTTCTCCGAATATTACAAAGCTTTCTAATGAAATTTAACGGATATATTGCCTTGAGAGAGGCCTTACTACGTACCAAAATTCAATTTTTTAAGTTTATAGAAAATTGTGTTTTTTAAATGTTGAATTTTCTTTCTAAAAAAATTTTTTTTTCAGAAAATTACAAAGCTATTTTAATTAATTTGGTTGATATTTTGGCTTAATGAAGACCTTACTACATACGGAAACTAAACTTTCTAAGTTTATAGAAAATTTAGTTATTCAACTTTGAAGCATTTAATAAAAATTCACTACCATAACGCACATGCTGCGTTCCGAACTTTTTTAGTATTTTAGAGGAGGGATATCAGTACAATTAGGCTATGAGGTGAGCTCCTACGCGAACACTCTGGGTTAAATTGGCAATGGGGAATCAGTAATATCTTAAATCAACTCCTGCGAATTTTAGGGTTTGCCCATTTGACTTATTAATTGTCATAGCAAAGCATACTTTCAGGGAAACTGCAGTCTCTTGAATTCGAAAGGGGGATTATTTGGAATCAAAGGGATACGCGAAATAAATACAATCTCTCCTTGAGCAGAGCAGGTTATAATAGTTGCCACTACTACATTACCATGCAGAGCTTTTAGCTAGTACTAATACAAAGTTAGAGTGCTTTTAAATTTCTAAGCAACATTACGGATGTGCCTACATGTAACAATGGCCGATGACCGGTGGGTTTAGTGTGTTCAAAAATTCAACTAGGTAATGAACGGCATCGTCTTTATTTACTACAGGGTCTATCGAACTGTAAATCATTTCTTCCCCTTCAAATGATTGCCGTCATTAATATCCGCTGCATGCTCCTTTTAGTAAAGAGGTATCGATAGCGAAACTTTCGGAACATTTCTTCAAATGAGCGCGAATTAGGACCGCTGGAACCCATTCACATGGTCAGTTAAAATGTTTATATATATATATATATATATATATATATATATATATATATATATATATATATATATATATATATATATATATATATATATCCAACCGATAACTGATTTGGACCAAATTTGGAAATTACCCTTATTTTGCTAATGGCTTGGGTAAGTTCGTTTATCATATCTTAACGGCCAATTTTTCTTAACAAAAAAAAAATTAAAAAATATTTTTTAAAACGCAATATCTCTTAATTCTTTAAGTGACTGAAACAAAAATTTACAGCTTAAGAAAAAATAATCCTCCACAGCACTTCAGATTCTGTAATGGAATATATACAATGTTGGACAAAGACAAATGACGTTACCTGCACTGCTGTGATATTTAAATAAATTGTAGATAAAAAGTTCGGGACGCAGCAAGTGCTTTATGGTAGTGAATTTTTATTAAATGCTTCAAACTTGAATAACTAAATTTTCTATAAGTTTAGAAACTGTAATTTCCGTTGTTTGTAAGGCCTTTCCTAATGTAAGATATACACCGAATTTCATAAAAATAACTTTGTAATATTCGGACAAAAAAATGTATTTCGAAAGAAAATTCAAAATTTGAATAACTCAATTTTCTATAAACTTAGAAAGTTTAATTTTGGTACGTAGAAAGGTCTCTTCCAAGGCAACATATGTAGTAAATTTCATTAAAACGGATTTGTAATTTTCGGAGAAAAAAATTTATCCTAAAGAAAACTCAAAATTTTCCTTGAAAACCCTATCCGATTTTCCTGGATAACGAACTCATCCAAGCCATTAATAAATGAAAGGTACTTTCCGAGTTTCATCGAAACCGGTTAATTATTTTTTTGAGTTATCGCATGGATACACACACATATATATATATATATATATATATATATATATATATATATATATATATATATATATATATATATATATATATATATATATATATAACATATAAAAATTTAAACTGACCCCGGATATGGGTTCTAGGGGTCCTAGTTCGTGCTCATTTGAAAAAAATTTCAAATCGATACCTCTCTATTAGTGAATTTTTTAAAATAAAAATTCACTAAATATATAAACAATGGAAGTTACATCATGATCGTTGCAAGATGTCAGAGCGTATAACATTTTGAAATGTACGACAGGGACGCCATCTCGGTGCGGAACCAGGTAGTATGTCGTCACGACTGCTTTAGTTACCACAAAATATTATAGATGGAGAGTGGTTGAGGTAAGATGACACCGCTGATTTTTAAAAGCCACAAGTTGCTTGCAAGCTTGACAAGCGCATTATTTCAACGCTTCGTGGCTTGCGCTTGTTACGTAGCGTTTACAACAGACTTTTAACTAACTTAACATATTTAAAATATGGATATAAATATTAAGTATTGAAATTAAATATTGAACGAGGGTTATAAATGAAAATCGTGAGTTAAAGACTTTTAACTAACCCAATATATTTAAAATATGGATATAAGTATTAAGTATTGAAAATAAATATTGGACGATGGCTATAAATGAAAATTGTGAGGTAATGACGTTTAACTAAGCTAACACATTTAAAATATCGATATAAATATTGAGAATAAATATTGAACGCCAGGGAGCAGTTTCACCTCACTATCCTGGAAAGTTTGCCGAACCCCTGGCTTTCTGTAACGAGGATAGGGATCCTTAACGTGCCCAATATAGCATCGACATGGGACCGACGGCTTTACGCCCCCTCCGAAGGGCGGAACGTACAGACATTCAACTTGCTCAAATACAATTCCAGAACCTCGGTTGATGTTAATGTTACAGTTTGCACTGAAAAAGTGAAAGGAGAACCCTGTGATCGAACCCAGTACCCTTCGGTTCAGAGGCACTCGTTCCTACCCCTGAACCACCGAGGTTCCTCGATATTATCTGAAAAAGACATTATAGGCGACAATGTGGAATGTAATTTCGGAAAATTTACAGTTTACTGCAAAGAGGGTTTTTAGATAATTTTTTTTGAAACATGCTGAGAACACTCCTTGGATGCACCACAAGGCTAATTTGTTGCAAACAACCCCTAAGAAAGTAAAGCGACCAAGAATTAATAGGGTTTCTGGGCGGGGAGGAAATCTAAGCGAAAAATGCTAAAAAAATATTTTGTCGGACCCTGTCTGCCCCGCGCAATACCCATATTGGCCCAGGTCCAGTAACTTTCTTGGGGTTTGCTCGCAAGGAATTTTTCTTGTACTTTATGCTGTGAAAGTAGTTTTATGCATGCACAAGAGGAAGGAGAACCCCGTGTTTTTGGATGAGGGGACAGCAACCATCCTCGTCCTAGGGGTTCTTCTTCCCCTTCTGCATGGATACAATCCCCCTCAATGCATGAGCCACAGGAACTTTTATGCTCCGCTTTCTATTGTATTTTTTGTTAAGTATATTTTTTGTTTATCAACAATTTTGTTTGAGTTTTGTATCCAAATTACTGTATAAATATTTACGTTAGAGATCATGTTTTCGCTTGCCCTTCCTTAGCCTCTTTTTTACCGTTTCTAATTAAAAAAAGTAATGTTTTATAACTTTTAATATAAGGCTAAATAACTATAATATATAATTAATTAAAAATTCGCTACAATAACGCACTTGCTGCGTCACGAACATTGTATTTGACCCAGAAGTTTATAGTGCGTCATTTATGCATAATATTTTTTTATTTCTAAACCTTTAACTTTATTTCTATAAATTGGTACATTTATATATATATATATATATATATATATATATATATATATATATATATATATATATATATATATATATATATATATATATATATATATATATATATATATATATAGTCATAATGGCAATAGACCTATTTGTAATTAGATGAGTAATGTGTGTCTCTAAATCCGACCAAAACGCTACTAAAATTAATCTGGTTGTGGCTTTCCTGGCGTCTGACAAATCGATGTAAAATGCCAATTTTTTTTAATCAAAAGCAGAGCTGACATTGAAAAGAATAAATTTGGGTATACAAATTGACATGTTTGAAGCTAGATGTAAATTAGTTGTCCAATATTCATTATATACTCACACTCACATGCGTTTGGGGTATAGAATAGCCTGGAATAATGAAGTCGTTTGTGGTGAAAGTTGGAAACATCCGCAACGATGTATATCCTGGAATTGGCCATGCAATTTAACCGAAATGGCGAAAGTTTACAAGGGCACACACATGTTAGCTTTAGTTAACTAAACCAATCTTTAAATCTCAATATTTCTGTTGTAGCACTAGGATTTACTTCTGATTATATTTAGATGTTAGCATCTTGCAATCGTCCGAATAATTCGTTAATGTTTCATGGTATATTTAATTTGTACACAAAATATAGCTCCTTAAAGAAAAAGAAAAAAAATGTGTGCAGCCAAATCGTGACAAATTTTTGTAAAAAAATTCGCCAAATTTCTTTTCTTGGTCATTTAATAGAAGTTAAAAATGAGAAATTATAACTAAAGTTTTGAAAGGGGTACGTATTTCAAAGACAAAGTGCGTTTGAAATAAGTAATATGGTTAACAAGAAACTAAGTAACACCTAAATCACAAATAATATCTGCAGGTATAAGCTTGATTATTTCAAGGACGTAAACAAAATGATTTTTTGCTCATTAAAGTCATAAACAATGAGACTTATTAAAATTAGAAAGGATGACTTCATTAAGAGGCAAGAAAGGGCCTGTAGCAGGCAGTTGTCCCTAGCGATACCAATTCTACTTTTGACTTCGGGTTTCCGCATGCGCAGTGAGTTACCGGGAAAGTTAACACAACTCGCAATCTTGCCGTTTTAACGAAATAAAAGACCACCCTGACGTGCTGTTTACACACAATCCTCCCAACTAACCTTCCTGGCCTGCCCTGACATCCACGTTGCCTAACTAAAACACTGGGGGAAGGAAAAACCAACCCTGCCATACGTCAAGGTCATGTAAGTATAATATAACATATACATTTCCTTCTTTTAGGTTCCTTCACCTCGTTCTTACATTACATCGTGGTTTTCCTGCCCCCCGTCGTTTTAATTAGGAAAAGTTATGTCAGGGCAGGTCAGGAATGTCAGTTGGGAGGATTGTATGTAAACAGCACGTCAGGGGGGGGGGTCTTTTATTTCGTTAAGACGGCAAAATTGCGAGCCATAAGTAAAGCTTACAGTAACACTACCATTGGTATGAAATACCGCTATATATCTATACCGATAAATGTCATGTATTATATATTTATTTATTTTTAATGATAGAGCTTTGCAGTTTAAAACATTGTTTATTGGTTTTTCACATAAATAAAAAATATTTAACTAAAAAGACCTCCTAAGCTTAATATTAACTGATATTATTTTTCTCTGTTCCTTACACAAGTAATGCAATTTTTGTTGTATGTTCTAATCAAATAGGTTCTTCGCCTTCCCTACAAACATAAAAAAGTATTTCTATTTAACTGATAGAAACACCAGAAGCATGTTTTCTTACTTTCAAGTCGCCCATTATTTGGATATTTTTCCTCGCCGGCTTCGGTTATTGGCAACAAACATTCCATACGACTTCACAGCTTTCTGGATAACCTTGGGTTTTCGGTGTATCTACGTTGCATATATGGAGTGGTCAAACTTTTTGCCAGTATTCTCAAAAAATCACAACGATCTATAGGTTTAGAATCCTTGCAACTCTGATGGAGAATATATGCTTTGACTGAACACATATTCATCATTTGTAGAAATACCGCCATTGGCCACCTACGAGTCCTCCTACAAGCAGAATAATTTTCGCATTTTTTATCCAAAGTATCCATACCTCCCTTGGTTAAATTGTAGTCAGCAATAATTTCCGGTTTAGTCGTAACAGGATCATCGTTTGGAGACTGGTACATGGATGAAATAAGCAATACCGCTTTGTTTTTTTTAGGTACAAAAGAAAGCAGAGTAAAATTTTCCATGTACCCATATAATTTACTGCCAATTTCTCTTTTTTTTCTGGTAAAAAAGCAACAGGGATCATAGGCTTGTTCTTATTTGGCGTACGGAAAAACGTTAGTCCCCTCTTTTTAAGTTCCGTCATTAGTTCGAAACTGCTAAACCCGTTGTCTGCTGTTACGTTTCGATTGGTTTTTTCTATGGGCTTTACTAATTTCAACACAGACTGAGCAGGAACTTTCAGGTTTCTTTCTTCCATCGATAATCGCCGACCATCTGCACCTTTTCCTGAATAGATGTAGGCGTTGTACAACTAACTGTTCGGGACATCTGTGAGGCACATGACTTTTATGCCGTATTTTGTAGGCTTCTTCGGTATGTACATAACAAATCCACATCGGCATCTAAAAGGCACTAGGCTTTCGTCAGCACAAACATACGCCCCTACAGAGAAACCTCTGCGACTTATCAATGAAGGTTCTGAAAAACCCTGAAATAGCAGTTGCTCTATCTTCCCTTATTCTCTATGCTCAATCTATTGCATTATCAAATCTCAATACCACCAGAAAGGTTTCAAATCGTCTTTTTGGCATTGTGCATCTGAAAACATCTCTGCAAGTGCCATCTGTAGCAAACAAACCCTCTAGACTCTCTCTTCCTGCTTTGTAAACTTCTGTGTAGGTAAGTAATCTTAAAAAAGCTCTCATATGTATAACATTTACATCTCTCAAAGTTGGATGATCTGGTCTTTTATATTTTGCCCCACAGTGTGAAATTTTTTGGTTTGTATGTCGGATAAGCGTATTTATCATTTCTTCAGTGAATAGTACGTTCCATAAATCAATGGGGTTTATGGTATTACCTAGTGTTTTAGTAGAGCCTCGTAGTCCGGTTAAAGATACTACTAAGTTATGACGCCATGTTCTAGAGTTGGCTGGTGGTGGTTGCTTTGACCTAAAATAGAGAAAAAAAATTAACGCTATATTTTAAAAATTCCGTTAATTAAATCGTTACGATCTACCCTAAAAATACTCTATGACTAAAAATGTCCACAAAGAAGATAAATGTCAAGTATTATTACCATATGGTAGGATTTGTCTTTTCGAGTGCGTAAAAAAATCTGATCTTTTCAAAATTTTTGGCTCATTATTTTGTTCTTCACCCTCTGCTGAGTGATCGCTTTCAGATCTCCAGGATTCTGTATCGTGCTCACTTTCAGAAACATGACTTGTAACCTCATCGCTATTCAAATCATTATTTTCTTCTAACTGACGTAAGCATCACTCCTCAAATCGTGGGTCATCTGGATGCATTCTAGACGGCAAAGTATCTGATATGATTCTACACTAAAAAATATATAAAAAGTGTTAAATAAATGAAAATAGGCAATATCAGTTTTCAAACACTTACCCTATACGCCGCGGTACGTGATACGGCCATCGGTAAAAATCGTTCAAACCTCACACGTGTGCAAGCTTAACAATCTGTAGCGTTACTGACGTAAGTATGGAGATCAACTGGAGAGGTACTGAGACGCGCAAGGCCAACGGGCGTTTACTTTCAAACTTCGGTGGGAAGATTTAACAGTACCGGTATGAGATACCGCTTCGCCTTGAGGTGACTGATGTAGTTGCTGATATCGAGCGTATTGCATTGGCGTTTATAAAAATTTCTCTCGACTTTGTCAGTAATTTAAGTAAATTAATTGTGTTTGTGTTAAGTGCCTTGCCGGTTGTTAGCGATTGACAAAAATGCCCTTACATTCAAGAAGGGTGGGTAATCTAAAGCTAGTTTTTATCTCGGACACATTTGCAAAATAAGTGTTTTCATTCAAATGGCGCTTTGAGTGCCGAATATTATTTTGAGCACCAGATATTGGTTTTGGCTTTCATTTTGGATATCGGTTTTTCTTGGATGTTGTAAATTGGGTCATGATTAGAATCATATCCTGATTTCGCTGAGTTATCGCTGTCTACCAAAGGACTGTTGTCAATTGCTCCTGGGGCTTTCGTGAAGAAGTTTACCAGTCCGAGGTAAACGAGACTAGTTTCAATTAAGTACCTTTGTCTCAAAAGTGGCCAAGGTGTTCACCTCAAATCAGCTAATCAGACGTGAGTAATAGACGTAAGATTTGTAAGTTTTCTGTTAAATTCATCAGTGAACTAAAAACCAAATGTTATATATCTTTTTTTAAATTGTATATCAGACATATTTTGAGTTTTGTATTTAAAAGGAGTGTGCACACCTTGTCTCTTTAACATCGCTTTGTCCCCTAAGTTAGACACCTCTGCCTATAAAAATATAGTAAGACGTAACAGACGTAATTATATATCTAGGTTTAGAGATTAACAAATTCAGCAAATATAAATAACTTCGAATGTCGAGAAATTATTTTGCTATTATTTAATTAGATTCAAAAACAAATTATTTTGCTGTAGAAAAAAAATCATTAATATCAAAGGAAAGGATAAGTAAAATTGTTATTTTGATGCCTAAATTGTGCTTTGTTATCTGATTTAATTCATTCCCAAAACTGGTTTAGGTAAAGAACTTAAAAATTAACACCATGATTAATTAAAAAGAGACTACGTGCTGCACTTAGTAAAACAATAAATAATAAACCTTTAAAGATAATGCCATATCTGATACCATTATCGAGATACCTTTGCCGAGATATCTTAGATAACGTATTGTCTTATTTCTTGTAGTGTGCATGCTATACAAAGAACTGTAACAATCTGATGGGTATTCTGTCTAGTAGGATTTTAAAGTGAGTATAACGCACTTGACCTTTAAATACTGCCTGTAGAAAAAACAAAAAAATACAATTTATTTAATTGATTTTCATCAATTTAACACAGCGAAACTGGTTGTTTTAGAACAGCAAATAAAACAATACAACTAATTACATGTATGTATATTATCCGTGTCAACATTGTCTACCAAATCGTTAGTATACAAGATGAACAGAAGCGGCCCCAATACTGAACCTTGTGGTACCCCCAACCAATATTCATTACACTCAATTTTACACCCTTTCTTTCTAGAACCTGTGTTATGTTTAAATAATCTTTAATAAGGTTATGACTGCATCCCCTTACTCCATAGATGCCCAGCTTCTCAAGCAAAGTCACACAGACAACTCAAAAAATAATATGCCGATTTTTATTAAATTTAGCAAGTACCTTCCTTTTGCAAGTGTCTTGGATGAGTTTGTTAGCCAGAAAAATGGGCCCAAGCTTTTCCTGAAAATATTGCATTATCTTTCGGAAAATGTTTATATCTCCGGAAATAATAAAGTAAGAGCAACCACATTGGGCGCGCGTGTTTGTACTATAAAAAGTTAACTATGTCCTAAATTTAGGTCTGCAGGTTAAAATTCAAAAAAGTTTATATATATATATATATATATATATATATATATATATATATATATATATATATATATATATATATATATGATATGATATAAAATAAAAAAATAATATATAAAAGGCATTCAAAGAAAAACAAATGTTGGGGTCTTTCTCAAAACGTCAAAGTCGCGACTTGAAACGTCAAAATTGGCAACATTTAGGCAAAGAACCTAAAACAAATCCGGGTTCAACCGTAATTAACCTTTATTCTACTAAAATATATCCAGAAAATTAAGTTCAAATAGACCATTTCTCTGATGCTTTGGCAGTAGGTTTAGCTAAGTATGGTTTAACGGTCTATAATTTTTTGCTAAGTTTCGTAGAGCAAATTCGTTACTCAGAGAGACCGAAACTTTTGATTTTAAAAAGATTTATCAAAGTCAGTGCAAACTAGGCCTCCTTAAATACATATCCGGATTTAGTTTTAGTTTTTATCTGTTTACGTATATACAGGGTGACACATTTCTACGGTAAAGGTCAATATAATTGTTATTATGCAAGATACGAGAAAAAATTAGGATTTCTTGAGCTGCATCTTATAAAATTATTTTGACAATCACTGGTCGCCCATAAGTCGTTGCACATACTTACAATTTTTTTTCGAACATTCCTTATATTAGTGCAATTTTGCATTTTTCATCGAAATATGATGCATGTTTATAAAAAAATCGAGGCGCAGTAAGTGCGCTTGGGGAGCGAATTTTCATTAAATGCTTTAACCTTCAATAATCCAATTTGCTATTAACTTAAGGTTGGTTGGCTAGGAAACCAGTTTTTTCGGAAACACTGTAAGTCTATTTTCGGAAAATTTTTGTACATCTTCAAAAAATAGGTTATTTTGATAAAATATGGTGCAATGTTTCTACTATATAGGGTATACCGGTAACCAAAATTATGTCTGCTTGCATTAAAAACTTATTTGCTGATAAAAACTTTTTTATGAAAATTCATAACTTGCTGCGTCCAGACTTTTTTAAGATGCTTTACAAATCCGGTCTTAATTACTTTCTCAAATAGTTTTGATATAACTGGCAGAAGAAACCATTGCCTGTGGTTCACTGTCACATCAATATCGCCGCTCTTGTATGCTGAAAGTGTTTTAGCTGCTTTTAACTCTCGTGGGAACACACCTTCCTGCAAACACTTATTGATCAACATAACAGCAGGTGCATTTATGACACTCATGATTAATTTCAAAAGTATTACTGACTACCCGTAAATATCCTCTAAATATGTATTTTTCATATCTTGGAAAATTCTGATAAATTCTTCCTCATTTACATCTTAAAAAAAGCGAGAGCTCACACAGATTGCACTTCCACCAGTTCTAATGAGGCGAACTGGATCAGCAAGACTAAGCGTTGTCATTTGTCTAGCCCCCGTCAAACCAAAATAATTTCGGGACGCAGTAATTGCGTTACGGTAGCGAATTTTCATTAAATGCTTCAAATTTGTATAACTTGTATATAATTTTCTATAAACCTAGATAGTTGAGTTTTCGTGGAGTAAGGTATTTACGATGGCAGCATATCAACCAAATTTAATCAAAATAACTTGGTTATTTTTTAAGAAACATTTTTTTTTCGGAAAAATTAATTCTTTTTAGAAAAACTTGTCCGATAGGGCTAGCGTACCCTGCATGCTTTTATGGGGATAATATTCAGTCCAAGGTATCCATGTAAACAAGGTAGGGTCGTGTTACACATTATTGTTCAAAAATTATAAACATTTTCCGAAAATAAAAATGATTGTCCCGAAACAACTGATCCGATTTTCTAGAAAATCAACCAATTCAAGCGATTTACACAAAAACGACACTAGCCAAGATATAATTATTCACAAAAAGCTTTTTGACAAAAATTTTAAAAAAAATTACACAAAAATTTGCAAACAGTCCCTTTCACCGAAAATCGGCTTAAATGTTCACAAAATTTATAGAAAATTCTTTTTACGAAAATTAGCATTAGGCAAAAATATATTGCACAAGTTGCTAAACAAATTGATTTTAAAGGAAATTCGAAAACAGGTTTTCCATGTTAATTTGTAAACACCTATTTTTGCAATACTCTATTAAACAGGATAATCACTAACATCTCACAATAGTTCGACAAAAAATGATTTATGCGAAAACTGACGTATATTTTACACGAAAATTTGCTTCCAAAATACATAAAACTTAAATTACATAATCTATAATTAAATTTGAAATAACATACCGGCTGCTATTGACATAGTTATGTGGTTTTTGCTGAGGCTTTTAGGTCCCACGATAGGGTTGCAATTGTTAAAATAGGAAAAATTATTTTTGGGTTTTATATAATGATTATTAAATATCTTAGTTTTTGATAAGGTCTTATCTGTAAAATACTCTCTGAAATTTTATTGTGAAAATGTGTAATTTAAATATATGTGTATTAGAATGTATTTTAAATATATGTGTATTAGATATATATATATATATATATATATATATATATATATATATATATATATATATATATATATATATATATATATATATATATATGTGTGTGTGTGTGTGTATGTATGTATGTATATGACTTACACCTTGGTGATGAACTTACTCTCAAATCAGGGAGCTTCTTAAGCTGGTGGGTTCAAGTCCTATCAAAATTTTTATTATTATTTCCAAAAGTATGATTAAATTTTAAATTTTGAAATGTATTCCCCCTCTGATCTTTACTCAAAATGCTTATAAATATATGTTAAAGAAAACAAAGCAAAGGTCCTTATACGCTCACAGAACTTAAATATTTATTAAATTAACATATATGACAAAAACCTAAACCTTATGTATTACTTATATCTATTTGAATTTTACACTATAAAAGGGAAAGAAAAAAATAAAATAAATTTTAATGGTACCGACACCTATTGGTGTTTATATTAATTCCACCGTATTGTGGCACTTAGTCAATAGACACAGAGTTCCACGCTGACTATCAGTTACAGCCAAAAGATGGACCCCCTGCCTCTGTAAGTATCTTGAATATGTCGTATAAAAACCAAAGCACAGTTTATGTACTTATTTTTTTAGCGAGTTTTATTACTCCTTTTATTTTTACACTACCCACTCAGACTGCTGCTGCCTCTGCTGCCTCTCCTGTATTTGCTGAGTCAGACTATCGGATCAGCGACCCTCTAGATTTTTGTATCCTGTAGACTAAACTTTCTCCTCTTGCTACTATCCCTTTTTAAACCCCTTCTATCTAAATTCTCAAACTATGTCCTTATTACCAAAAATTCCCATCTAATAATTCAATGACAATTTCAATCTTTTTTCATCTCAAAAAATTTCAATCTGATGATTTTATCCAAACTTTTTCTCTCTGTTTATTCTTTTTTCTTCGTAACCAGCGTAACTAATCAAAAAACTGCTTTATGCCTGCTTTCAAATAAAATATCCTAACAAATTTTAACACAATAATTCTTTTCCATCATCTCCTCGGATACATACTTCTCATTGTTGTTAGTCAATGACAGAATAATTAACCTAACTATAATTTTAGTGTCAGTTTGACGTCTGTCCTAAACAAAAACAGGTGACTTACATCTAGGTTATGACATGACATTCCTAAATCTATCACTCAAATTTTGACATCTTACTATTCTTAAAGCTAACAACAATAACACCATAAATTTCCTAATTCTACTCAACACAACGCCGTATTATACGTCATTGACTCAACATGAACAGCTTAACCTACCTAAAAACTACTTATACAGTTTGTATTGTCCATTATTTACATTCTATTGCTTTATAGTCTTTGTATCTTGCACACACCAGAAGTAAGTTTTTGTTTGTTTTTAGTATAATTTGTGGTAAAATGTGTTTATGTATTAGTTAGCTCTCGGATACATACATACATACATACATACACACACACGTATATATATATATATATATATATATATATATATATATATATATATATATATATATATATATATATATATATATATATATATATATATATATATATACATATATATATATATATATATATATATATATATATATATATATATATATATACATATACATATAAAAATTTTAACGCACCTTGGTTTTTGGCTTCTAGGGACCCAAATTCGCGCTCATCTGAAGAAACTTTTCCAAAAGCTTTTCATCGGAACCACTCTATTAGCGATTTTTTCTTAATGAAAATTCGCTAAAAATAGCATGAATATAATATAATGCTCCAGACTGTTTTCTGCTTATTGCTTGATCTATTTATTGCATTCACATTTGTTCTGCTTTTTTTCTATCTTTTGCACATGCATTCCTTTAAATATCTTACAAGCTGTGAAACTGACATTGTCTTTTTTTACTCTAGCAACAGTATATATAGCATCAAGTGTGCGTGTTATTTCTTGAAGTTCATTAGAAATATTTATACATCTTTATTTATTTCATTTTCGTTTATGGGAAATAGTGGCTTATACTTACTTAGTAAGCAGGTATGAAACAAGGAATATGCTGCTGCTGCTGATTTACCCTGCAACATTAGATGGCGGTCAGCTTTTTCAAGGTATGTGATGTATCTTTCTTTTTTAATTCTGTCCTCTGTCTATATTAAATTCACAAATGAGGAGATCGACATTTGAATTTTGAAAAAAAAAATATTCAAATGAGTGCAAACTATGACCTCTAGAACGCATATTTGAATTTTTCCATGTTTATGTTATGGATATATATATATATATATATATATATATATATATATATATATATATATATATATATATATATATATATATATATATATATATATATATATGTATGTGTGTGTATGTATCACACCGATAATTTGGTAGGTACCTTCCCTTTACAAATGACTTGGATAAGTTCATTAGCCACCCTAGTTTTTCCCGGAAGATTTAGTGTTTTCTTTCGGAAAACTTTTAAATTTCCAAAAATAATAAAGGTAGCGCAACAAAATTTGGAACCCGGGTTATCTTACAAAAGCTAGGTCGATAGGTTAAAAGAGAAAAAGGCATATAGGCATTCAAAAACAAAATTTGGTGCCACTGATGACTAGACAAACGCACAAAAGAAAAACATTTTGTGTGGATAATATTGTATGTTACAAATAAAGACTAAGTTTTTGGTGCGAGGAAAAGAAGAAAATTCGGAAAAATTACTTTGAAAATTTAATAACTTTTCCCCTTAAAATGTCAAAGTCGCAATTTGAAACGTCAGAATTGGCAGCTTTTAGGCAAAGAACCTAAAGTGAATACGAGCTATGTAGAGAAAATATCGCAAGAAGTGTGTTTTACAAGTCCTTAAGTTTCAGCTTCGACCGTCACTGTCCTTCAGTTACTAAAATATTTCCCGAAAATTCATTTCAAATAGACCCTCTCTCTGAAGCTTTAGCACTAGTTTTAGTTATATAGTTTATGGTTTAATTGACTAAAATTTTTATCAAATTTCCGTATAAGAAATTCGCTAATGAGGAGACCGCGACTTTTAATTTTTAAAAGGATTATTTTAAATGAGCCCAAACTAGGTCGTCTAGGTCACATATCCTGGTAAGGTTTCTCTCGCTAACAAACTTATTCAAGCTACTTACAAAAGCAAGATACCTGGCATTTTTCATCAAAATTAGGGTATTATTTTTTGATCAATATGGCATTTGTATATATATATATATATATATATATATATATATATATATATATATATATATATATATATATATATATATATATATAGGGTTTTAAACTTACCTCCGATATGTGATTTAGGGATTCTAGTTCGCGCTCATTTGTATAATTTTTTTCTACGAAAATTGACTAAAAGGCAACGAACATTTGTAACGCCAGAGAAACAGTTTCTAAATCCTATATTTAATTTAATTATATTTTATAACATAAAATTTTTATTTTCATATATTATATTTCATACACAGCGACAAAGGGAGCAACTTAAACATCACTCTAAATATAATATGCCAACCTCATACAAAAAGTTACATAGAAGTCGTAAAGTTAAGTTACAAATGGAGTACATTATGAATATTCTCATTTTTCCTCTTATTCCCTTAATGAAAATATCTGCGACTTTATTTTCTGTAAGAACTTGTTCGCTCAGAAGTTCCAGTCATAAAAAACAACTTAAAAGTGACCCGAAAAACCAATTTACTTGTATAAAAGTTCATCTCGCTTTTTCATATTGTCATAATTATAAAGTAATTGCGACTGTTGCGTCACGATCTGTATTTCCTTACAAACATACTTTAAAAAGTTTTAATCTCAGACTTCTGATAACTGGTTTTATTAGAAATTTTAGCGTCATCTGCTTAGTTAGAGACACCAATCAAACTTTTAATTATTTTTTAAATTAACACCTGTTTCTTATACTAGACACTGTAAAAGTTATACACCAAAACTTTCTATAAATAATGAAAGATTTAAATTCCTTGTTTACGTCAAATATGAAGAGTACAGCTGTGGTGGTTTATAAATAAAACAATTTGGATGCGGCAAGCGCGTTAGGGTAGCAAATTTCTATAGAAATGATCAATACTTTTTACGAGAATGATATGTATATATTATGTTGTAATAGTAGTGGTATATTGCATAACGTTACTGAGGCATTTAATGTCTTTTGTTTATCTGTTAAATAGAATAATTAAGTCAGGTTGTTGTACTCTTTTTCTCCCAGCATTGCTTGTATTCACACTTAGATTGAAATTATATTCAACACGGGTATTGTAGCTATGTATGTTATAGTTTTAGTGAATTTTCGTAGAAAACATTCACTAATAGGGAGATCCCGACATTTGAATTTTGAAATTTTAAAAAATAATAGGCCGATTTTGATAAAATTTGGCACGTACCTTCCTTTTGTAAATGGCTTGGACAAGTTCGTTAGTCAGGAAAATCGGAAGAGGTTTTCCGGGAAAATTTTGAGTTTCCATTCGAAAAAATATTTTATCTCAAAATATTAAAAAACTATGATAACCAAATTTGATATGTAGGTTTACAATATAAAAACTAAGCTATACACCAAAATTTAGATTTCTATGTTACAAGAAAAAAAAGTTATAATAAAATATTTTGTTCCAGATCATTTCTATTTTCCTTGCAACTCGCATCGTTTTTAGTCTATTGTTATTATTAAAAGTCAATAGTTTCTTCCTAAAATTTTCTCTTACCGAACACACGTGATTTCCATTGACTTCTGCTTCTGCCGCTGTTACAGTCTTTACTCTTAACATGACGCTTTGCTTACTATTACTGCTATACTATTTTACATACGTATCACTCTACAAAAACCTACTTATATTCCAGTTTGTTTTCCTCTATTTCTTCTTTATGATTCATTTGCAAAGCTTACTAGTCTGTTCTATCGAGAATGAAAATCACTACCATAACGCATTTGCTGCGTTCAGGCTTTTTCTTCCATTTTGAAATCTGTGACATAAATTTTGTTTACTATTTTATGTACAAATTTAATTGCTTCATGTTCAATCAGCTCGTTTATATTTATGATATTGGTTATTTTATATAACTCCGTTGTTGGTGTTGATATATGTAAGTTGGACATATATTTTATTGTTTTGTTCTAGGTTCTTTGTAATCTTTGAATGTGAGTATTATTGCCTTTACCCCAGACATTAGTAACATAGGTTAAATACAGTTATTACAGTTATACATGTGTCATTCTTATCTTATTATCTATAATTTTATCTATCCTATAATATTGAGCGCCCAGACTGGAAATGTATTTATAATCGTAGTAATGTGATCACTGAAATTCACTTTCTTATCTAATATTGATCCTAAATATTTAACACTGACTACTTCCTTGATGGCTATATTGTTAATTTTTATGTCCAAGGTTACCTCATAATTTCTTCGTTTAAATTTGCTGTAGGTTACATACATATATTTCTCTTCATTAATCATGAATTTGTTATTGCATGTCCATTCTTGTATTATTAGTGAATTTTCGTAGAAAAAATTCACTGTTGGGGAGATCCCGACTTTAGAATTTTGAAAAAAAATTTGCAAATGAGCGCGATCCGGGGTCAGTTTCAATTTTTTATATACATATATATACATACATATATATATATATATATATATATATATATATATATATATATATATATATATATATATATATATATATATATATATATATATATATATATATATATATATATATATATATATATATATGTATGTATGTATCACACCGATAACTAAAAAAATAATGGGCTGATTTTGATAAAATTTGGCATGTACCTTCCTTTTGTAAATAGCTTGGACAAGTTCGTTGGTCAGGAAAATCGGACAAGGTTTTCCGGAAAAATTTTGGGTTTTCATTCGAAAAAAATTTTTATCTCCAAAAATAAAAAAGCTATGATAACCAAATTTGGTAGTTAGGTTTATGATATAAAAAGTAAACTATACACGACAATTTAGATTTCTATGTTACAATAAAAAAAAAGTTTTAATAAAATATTTTGTGCCAGATCATTTTTATGTCCTCTTGCATGTCTTGTTGAATTGTTTGTGTTGATCCACTATAAAAAAATGCTGCATCGTCCGCATATAGGATTATTTTGCCCCTGAGTTCACATTTAACTCTATCATTTATGTAAACACAAAACAGCACTGGTCCCAAAAGAGATCCTTGTGGTACTCTATCCTTCACACACTTCACGTCACGTTTTGATCTATCCTGATATGTATATTGTTGCCTTTCTGACAGGTAGTCTTCAAATAACTTCAGTTGATTTCCAGTTATTCCATATTTTTATAATTTTTGTAAAAGGAGTTTATGATTTACTATGTCGAAAGCTTTTCGCAAATCTATAAATAATCCAGCAACTTTCTTATGTTCATTTGGTTCCTCATTTATATATTCTAAAATTTCTGTAACACAGTTTGGGTATTCTTACCTTTCTGAAAACCATGTTGCTCTCTTTCTATTATTTCATTCTGAGTTAAGTAGTGTGTCAACCTAATATTCAATATTTTTCGTATATATTGGAAAAAACTGACAACACTAATACTGGTCTGTAGTTTTCTGGTTTAACTTTAAAAACGCTCTTATGTATTCCTACTACTTTAGCCTTTTTTAGTTCCTTTGAAAATGATCCTTGTTTTATATTTGAATTTATTATATCAGCCAAATAGGCCATATATATATATATATATATATATATATATATATATATATATATATATATATATATATATATATATATATATATATATATATATATATATATATATATATAAGTTAAAGTTTTAATTATAGGATATATATTATTGTTATTATTGTTTTCAAATATTTTTTTTAATTAAATTTTATCTGTAAAATACTCTCTGAACTGTATTGTAAATGTGTGTGTATTAGATATATATGTATTTGACTTACACTCTGCTGTATCTACTGCCTTTTTTTACTGCTGCCCGAGACCTAAATAAATTTATAGCATGGACGAAATTAACTTACTATTAAAACAGGGAGCTTATTTAGCTAGTGGGTTCAAGTCTTATCAAAATTTTTATTTTTATTATTTCAAATGTACAATTAAATCTTTAAAACCCTGACTCCTTTTTTTTTCTCCCTAATACTTATATACGTATAAAATAAAATGAAGCAAGGATGTTAAATTCATACAGAACTTGAATATTTATTAACTAACCCAACTGACAGAAAACCCAATACTTATTTGCTATTTATCATGTACTTCTTACTTTTGAATTTAGAGCTCTTTGTTTATTTTTTTAACAATGCCAATAAAAAAAAACCAAAAAGACTGATCAGTATTATCTGTTTTAAATTTTTAAGACCACTTCTATTTATGACTCTTACGCACTTCCTAAAACCAAACGGTAACGGCACCTATTGATGTTTGTATGATTTATACAATGCCTTAGTACTACGTACAGTCAATGGACGAGTCCCTTCACTGGCTGGGTATGGTTACTGGTTTTTCAAGCCCCTTTGTGTGTGAAGTGCAAACCAAGATGGTTGTTTTTTTTTACGATGAGACCTCTCTACTTCCGTTTGATGTATGATAATTTTGCGAGTTATTTACTATTCTTTTTGAAGCTGGGGATATGTCGCACAATAAATGTAAATTTTTATTTACTCTACTCACAGTTTATCTGGTCTGTTTCTGAGCTTCCGTGTTGTGACTCCTTTTGATTATTTACTTCTCCTCTTCAAATGTACCTCCTTCTCGTTTTAAATTTTACAAAAATATTTCAATCCCTTTTTAATATCAAAAAAATTTCAATCTGCTAATTTTATCAAAATTTTCCCCTCTGTTTATTATTTTTCTTCGTAACTAGCGTAACTTATCAAAAAACTGCTTTATGCCTGCTTTCAAATAAAATATCCTAACAAATTTTAACACAATAATCCTTTTCCATCATCTCCTCGGATACATACTTCTCATTGTTGTTAGTCAGTAACAGAATAGTTAACCTGCACTAAAGTTTCAAAGTCAATTTGACATGTGGTTCATCTGTTAACCTAACTATAATTTTGTTGTCGGTTTGACGTTTGTCCTAAATAAAAACAGCTGACTTACATCTAGATTGACATGACATTCCTAAATTTATCACTCAAATTTTGACATATTACTATTCTTAAAGCTAACAACAATAACACCATAAATTCCCTAATTCTACTCAACATGAACATCTTAACCTACCTAAAAACTACTTATACAGTTTGTATTGTCCATTATTTACATTCTCTTGCTTTATAGTCTTTGTATCTTCTATCTAGATTACATGACATTCTTACTTTTAGCAAACAATATCCTTAATTCTAACAAACAATAACATCTTAAATTACATAACAGCTAGCAAACAATAATACCTTACACTATCTAATTAAACTTCTCATACATTCCTAATGTTCAACACATTTACACTTGCCTTGCCTCCTTTTAACACATATATATGTCGTAATCAATTTTGATTGAATTTTTTATATCAGGTCTTACGTTATGCCTGTAAAAATGGTTATTATTTTCGCTGGCAAGACATTGCACACACCAGAAATAAGTTTTTGTTTGTGTTTAGTATAATTTGTGGTAAAATGTGTTTATGTGTGTATATATATATATGTATATGTGGCCCCCTTTAGTAACCATATCAATATATATACATACATACATACATACATACATATATATATATATATATATATATATATATATATATATATATATATATATATATATATATATATATATATAATAATAATAATAATAAAACAGCTTCTATGCTACAATTACCATACATCTCTTGAAAAACTTACATTATATATAGTCATCATAATAGTTTCAAAATTTGGATGCCCAGTACGATGTCGTTTACTTGAAATTAAAATGGCTTTATGTAAACTCAATTAGTAGTTAACTACTACTTCTAGCTTAAAGATACACATTTCGTAGTTACTAAGATTGATATTATAAATTATTTGTAAAAATTCATAGCCAGTTGAAATTGTACGAAACCCTTTGCACCTCTATACGACAAGGGTAGGTAAATACGCAAACAGAATACAGCCTACAATAAAGCAAACTGGGGACCTAATTAACTTTCATTGTTTATTCCTTGATTTGTGTACACTTTAAACGTTTTCGTATTTCAAATCAGACTACTCTGCGTCTTTGTATTTACCGATGAAACGGAAAAATTATTGTTTAATGAGTAAACAAATAATTTTAGATGTCTTTTAATCACGTGACATTGGCTTCTAACGACCTTTCTTTCTCTACTGAATCAGAAAATTATAAATCGGGAGGACACAAAATTTGTGTGATTTAAGCATTATCACCTAGAGTTAGCAGAGGATGTATTAAACAACAGTAGAATGAAATATAGGGAGCTTCGAAGGTACCTACGTTTTGTAAATAGCCAGAAAAAATTTCCCGGAAGTAATTTTTAATTTTGTTTAGGAAACCAGCGTATTTTATTTACTAGATGGGGATGACACAGACAAACTGTAATCAATGTTTTTATATTATTCCCTTTGCAGATGAATCAAAACTAATGGATAATGGGTTAAGGCTAGATGCATTCTCACCACAATTAGAACCGCAGACCGGTTTCGCTCTAATTAGAGCTCGTCAGTACGGCATACTAATTGTAGCGAAAATACACCTATAAAATAATACGGCTATGGTAGCCAGACTTCCAACACTAATTATAGCGAAACCGGTCTGCGGTTCTAATTGTGGTGAGAATGCATCTAGCCTTACATACTTTGTCCCTATATTAGGGTAGAAATGGGCCAGGGCTGACAATTTATTCAATTGTTAGTTGATTGTATACAGCTTCTAATATTTACCACTTTGTGTTATTTGGAGCTGTCGTGAAAACATACTACTTGGTTCCGCAACGAGGTGGCGGCACGTGCTTCGTGTCTTATATCTCACTTAGTGTTGGAAGGATGGCTACCATAGCCGTATTACTTTATAGGTCTATTTTCGGTGCGATTAGTATGCCGTACTGATGAGCTCTAATTAGAGCGAAACCGGTCTACGGTTCTAATTGTGGTGATAATGCATCTAGCGTTACATACTTTGTCCCTATATTAGGGTAGAAATGGACCAGGGCTGACAATTTATTATATTGTCAGTTGGTTGTATAGAGTCTCTAATATTGAACACTTTGTGTTATTTGGAGCTGCCGTGACAACATATTACGTGGTTCCGGAACGAGGTGGCGGCACGTGCTTCGTGTCTTATATCTCACTTAGTGTAAGACAAACTCACTAATATATTATATATAATTCTTATGAAAATTCACAACCCTAACTCACTTGCTGCGTCCCGAGTTTTGTATATTTTAAATAGCTCTCACACAATAAAAGTTAATAACCTATTGTAGGCAGTTTTATTAAAAGAATGGTTTTGTTTTAATTTTTTGTTTTAACGTTCGCGTTACCAAATCCTCAAGGAGACAAATTTATGATTCAATGTGCCTGTTAGAAAGTTTCTTGAACTAGAGGGTAAAGATTTGTAATAATTAATTTCTTATTCTTCTTTTCAGCCTAAGCTATTTTACCATGAATGGAACACTATCAGAGTAAAGGAAACAGCAATCAACAAACTCTAGAAAGCAGATGCAAATTGCGAAAGGTCTTGAACAAGTTGTACAAAGAAGTCGCAGACAATGTAGGGCCACAACCGTTTCACAATGAATGGAAAACCAATTTGGTCTTGTTGTGCCGGGCTGTTCACAAGCATTGTCAAATTTTCTTGTTTCTACACTTCCAAGAAGTTGTTTTGCTAGAATAAAACAGGTTCTTCAAGAAAAAAAATAGTCCTAATAATAGAGAAACTACAAAGAGTCTTGAAAGGACTCCGTTTTCAGGATAAATTGGACAACTGCGTCACAAGCTTATATCTGCGTTATTTTAGAGAAGAGGGTTATTGACCGAGTTATATAGAATATGTCCAGGTGTCCCAGATAGAAAGCTCGTAGAATGCCTTGGCTTATGGGGTTTACTGTAAAACTTGACTGAAAAATAGATGACGTTCATGACGTCAACTTTTCATGCTCTCGATATTGTATCGACTTTATTGTATAATCGGCTTACAGAAGTTGTGTGATGTTTAAACTATGTGAAAAGTTTTAAACATTTTTGTTAAATAAACCAAAATAAGTCTATTTCGTTTCTAAATTTGAGAAATTTTCTTACAAAATGCACCTAAAAAGTGATCATTTACGACCGTAAGGCGATGAAGGTTATTGAATGAACGCAAGCTAGAACCAAAATAAATTTCAGTATTATTTTAAAATGTTTTTTATACAAAAAGGGCGTTTGCTGTAGGATAGTGTATATTTTAATAGTGAATTTTCATCACGAAAATTCACTAATAGAGAGGTATCGATGGTGAGACTTTCGGTAAATGTCTTCAAATAAGCGCGAATTAGGGCCTTTGAAACCTACTTCCATGGATACTTAAAAAGTTTATATATATATATATATATATATATATATATATATATATATATATATATATATATATATATATATATATATATATATAACAAACCGATATCTCAAAAAATACTTCTTACTTACTTCACTGATTTGGACCAAATTGGGAATTACCCTTATTTTGCTAATGGCTTGGATGAGTTTGTTCACCAAACCTTAATGACCAATTTTTCTTAGTAAAAAATATTTTTTAAAACGCAATATCTCTCAAAATGTCTAAGTGATTGAAACGAATATTCATAACTCAAAAGAACATACACAAACGTGGTTGCGTACCAATTTTCAAGTCGTTTAATCAAAGAAAAATAAAGTTATGCGAAATTAATAATAAAATAATCTCCGACATCGCTTCAGATTCTGTAATGCAATATCTACAATGTTGGATAAAGACAGATGACGTTATCTGTACTGGGATGCTATTTAAATAGATCGTAGATAATAATCTAAACAATGGAAGTTGTCGCAAGATGTCAGCCTGGAGAACGTTGTGCAGGACCAGGTAGTATGTTGTCACGATAGCTCTAGTTTACACAAAATTTTATAGATAGAGCTGTGTACAATCTACAATCAACTAAGAATTGTGCAAATTGTCAGCCTTGCACCATTTCTTGCCTAATACCAGGACAAAGTTTATGTTAAAAAGCGCTTAATTTTAGCATGCGAATGTATATCATAAATAACAAATTTCGGGACGCAGCAAGTGCGCTATGGTAGTGAATTTGCATAAGAATTGTAGACTATTAGTAAGATATATTATTAAAACTAATTATTCAAATTTAAAAGGACCTTGGAGATCGGTTTTAGAGTCCCATTTAGCAATTATTTGAAAAAATTTATATTTTATATGGAGCTAATAAATTAAAATTTGGTCTTAGATATGATATGTAAGTAAGCAAGTGCCTTTAAAAAATGGTGTTACAAATTTCATTAAAGTTACAAAAGGTTTTCAGAAAAAAAAATATTTACAAAGGGAATGTACCTGTGGAATTATAAATATGGCAGGTATTTTTCCTCATTAGTTGCTTGGATGGTTTTATTTCAGTCAACCCATCAAGTTTTTGCAAACAATATAGAACAAAAGTGTAGACGCATCATGGTAATGAATTTTCATTAAAATGTTTTTAATTGCAGTGTATTTTTTTAAGAAAGCAGGCATCAAATTTCGTTACCAATATAACCAATATAGTAGAAACAAGGTGCCATGTTTCACCAAAATAACTTTATTGTTTGAAAATGTACAAAAATTTCCGAAAATAAACTTAAAGTGTTCCCGAAAAAACTGGTTCTTTGGTCAACATTATAGGTTAATAGCAAATTGAGCTATCCAAATTTAAAGCATTTAAAGAAAATTCACTTTCATAACGCACTTTCTGCTTTACGAATTTCGTTTCTTACAAACATTTCGATGGAGAATGCAAAAATTGAATAAAATAAGGCGTATTCGATTAAAAAAAAAAAGAAAATTTGTATCGACTTATGGGCTACCCTGTGATTGTAGAAATATTTTCTAAGATGTAGCTGAAGACACCCTATAATTAATCTATATTTTTTTTTATTGACTTTTTACGAAAATTCGATAAAATTATATACCATTAAACGATAAACTCTATAGCTAAGACTACTGCCAAAACATCAGAGAAAGGGTCTATTTAAAATGAATTTTCTGGAAACATTTGATATCGCATATTTTATCGTCTTTTACTCGTCAACCCCTTTATTTTTTAGTACCCATGTAAAGGGGGATGCGAATAAAAAGGTAATCCGCCATATTTAATTTAGAACAATACTATATCAACTATATCTTATTGTCACCGGACTTATTCACGCATACCAGATTTCAAAATTTTAGTCTAATTAGAGCTAGTCAAAGCTTTAACAAACACAAAATTATATAATAAGATTGGACGCAGCAAGTGCGTTATGGTAGTGTATTTTCATAAAAATGTTTTTAATAGCAACCATGTCTTTTTTAATGAAAGTAGGCATTAAATTTGGTTACCAGTATAACCTATGCAGCAAAAATGCACCAAAAATAACACGTAAGTGAGTAGCGACACGTTCGCTACTCACTTAGTGTTTTAAGACTGGCTATACGATAGCCGTGTTATTTTTGGTGCATTTTTGCTGCAATTAGTATGCCGTACTGAAGAGCTCTAATGAGAGCGAAACCGGTCTACGGTTCTAATTGTTGCGAGAATGCATCTAGTCTTACATACTTTGTCCCTATATTGGGGTAGAAATGGGCCAGGGCTAACAATTTTTTAAATTGTTAGTTAGTTGTATACCGTCTCTATTTTTAATACTCTGTATTATTTGGAGCGGGCGTGACAACAAGTACTTGGTTCCGAACTAGGTGGCGACACGTTCGCTACTCACTTAGTGTTTTAAGACTGGCTATACGATAGCCGTGTTATTTTTGGTGCATTTTTGCTGCAATTAGTATGCCGTACTGAAGAGCTCTAATGAGAGCGAAACCGGTCTACGGTTCTAATTGTTGCGAGAATGCATCTAGTCTTACATACTTTGTCCCTATATTGGGGTAGAAATGGGCCAGGGCTAACAATTTTTTAAATTGTTAGTTAGTTGTATACCGTCTCTATTTTTAATACTCTGTATTATTTGGAGCGGGCGTGACAAGTACTTGGTTCCGAACTAGGTGGCGACACGTTCGCTACTTACTTAGCGCTTTCAACTTACTGATCTAAATTTTGGTACGCAGTTTACCCTTTAGTGAATTTTCTTTAAAAAATTTACCAATGCGGAGATCTCGACTTTTGGATCTTGGAAAAATATCTTGAAATGAGCGGGAAATATACCCCTTGGAACCCATATTCTGGGTCAGTTTTAATTTATATATATATACGTATATATATATATATATATATATATATATATATATATATATATATATATATATATATATATATATATATATTATTATTATTATTAGTTTATTGATATAAATTTTACAGTGCATCATATAACAAATTTGTTTTCAACTTGCGCTTGCCCAGGATGCAATTTTCATAGGTTGCGTCCGAATGGTATTAGCAAAACTTTCAGAGCATTGACAAATTAAATTTTGACATGATAAAAACCTTGATCTTTATTCCGCTATTTACTCACTCCATCTTCAATTCTAACCATTACTATTACTTCCAGACAAACACACACCATTAACAACCATTATTCGCTTAAACTTTTTTATTTTTTGGAATATTTGTTAAAAAAAAAACCAAAAAATACAAACTGATAAAACCTTATATATATATATATATATATATATATATATATATATATATATATATATATATATATATATATATATATACATATATATATATATATATATATATATATATATATATATATATATATATATATATATATATATATATATATATATATATATATATAGATAACTAAGTAAGTAAATAACTAAATAAATATATAAATAGGAATAAGTAAATATTTTAATGAAATATGTCTTATTAAAAATAGTTATTAATCTTTTAAACCTGTCAGGATGTGTTTTTTTGTACTTTCAAGGTAGGTCTATTTCAGTAACTATGACCAATCATCGACGCTAGTGAGCAGTTTTATCTCACTATCTTGGAAACTTAGCCGAACCCCAGCCTTTTTGTAAGAAAGGTAATAATCTTTAACATGACCAACATCGAATAGACACAAAAACGACGGCTTTACGCCCCATCCGAAGGGAGTCACTTTCAGTCATTTAACTTGCTCAAATACAATGCGACAGCCTCAGTTGATGTTACTTTTACAGTATGTACTAATAAAGTGTAAGGGGTTTTCTAGGAATATGACCCAGAACCCCTAGGTTGAGAGACAGACGTTCTTACCCTCGGAGCACCGAGGCTCTGCCAAGATATCTTATAGTAAATAATACGATTCGTTTATCAGAAAACTAACTGGGTACCTTTATCCAAGTGTGCTAACGCACTACTGGAATGACATGAGTGAAAAGTTATTCATACTTTCATCTTAAAAAATCCATGAAAATCAATTTATTGAAACCAGCTTGTCGTATAATTTAAAACCGACCAGAATGACAGCTAAATCCTGTTTCCTTATTTTGCATAGAATCAATCTACTAGTCCATCAAATTGCCATCCAGATGCAACCACCATCAATCGATATCATGTAGGCAACTGAAGCGGAGATTCCAATACACTCAAGTAAAAACAACGACGTTACTTTCCGTTCGTGAGCAAATTATTTCACCACGTGTTTATAAGGCAGGGCAATATTCATGATTCAAAATTCGAGCATTACCACGCTTTCGAGCAAACGTTTAGCTTAGACATGCTATAAAGCAAATTATTATTAAACATGTAATGTTCGTTTATTTACGCTCTTGTTCCAAAACATCTGGCTTTCAATACGATATCGACCCCGCTTGAACTTTGCTTCGTAGATTTTCTTACTGAGAAATGTTGGTAAATAAATTGATTTTCACAAAACGTATTCAGGATATTATAAAGACACGTCACTTTAACATTCAAGTTCTTGTTTCAAATAGAACGCACAAAAAGTAATGTATGTGTGCAGGTAACTCATCAGTGTGCCAAAGTTCAATACTGGAAGAAAAACCTGGACTTGCTAGTCAATGTTCATCAAAATATTTTTAATGGGAATTGGGTCTTTTTTTAATGGAAGGCATCAAGTTTGGTCAACACTATAATATTTAAGCAGGAAAAATACAACATATTTCATTAAAATAACTGTATTTTTAGTGAATTTTCATTAAGAAAATTCACTAATAGAGGGGTATCGATGGTAAGACTTTTGGAAATTTTCTTCAAATGAGCGCGAATTTGGGCTGTTAGAACCCATATCCAAGGTCGGTTTTGCTTGCCTAGGCATCACAGGGGCCATGTCTTCAACCCGAACAGCCGCCATTGAGGTGTTGGTGGATCTGCCCCCCCCCTACACTTAGTTATCATGGGAGAGGCCAGGCTAGGACTATACAGACTAGCTTTAAATGGTAGACGGAAGATCAACCCAGGCTTCAGGGTCCACTGCAAAATTCAGGAGATCGTGAAGGAGCCCATGCTTGAAATGAGGTCAGACTTCGCGAGCCCGAGAATGTGCAGGGAAAACAACTTTACAGTGGAAATCCCCAACCGCGAAGCATCGCGGGAGGAGACGCCGGGCATACCACGGGACGCGCTCGTCTGGTTCACGGACGGATCCGGGGGGGAGCGTGAGACGGGGGCAGGTGTTTACTCGGAAGGACCGAGGGTAAGTCATAGTATTTCCCTCCGAGACCATGCAACGGTGTTTAAAGCCGAGGTGTACGCCATCCTCCACTGCGTGCGGGAGAACAAGAGGAGGGGCTACACCAACAAGTGGATCCTCATAGCCACAGACAGCCAGGCAGCCCTTAAGGCACTAAGTAGCCCACGGGTAAATTCCTGGCTGGTGAGTGAGTGCTGAGACGAGATGAGCAACCTGGCTGGGCAGAATGAGGTGACCCTCATCTGAGTGCAGGGTCACTCGGGGGTCAAAGGCAATGAAGAAGGTGACAGTCTCGCGAAGAGAGGGTCAGCAGAACCTTTTGTGGGACCAGAACCGGCTCTGGGCGTGTCAAAGAACACTGTCAGGGGAGCCATTAGGTCCTGGGTCAGAAACCAACACAAGGTGTACTTGGCGGACTGTCCAGGGCTCAGACATGGGAAGTCAATAATTGACGGACCCAGTTCAAAGAGAGTTGTGGAGCTGCTAAATCTTAGCAGAGGACAGCTCAGAAACACAACAGGTCTCTTGACGGGACACATGGCCGTCAAGAAACACCTGCATAAAATGGGGCGGTTCGAAGGGGACCTCGCATGCAGACTCTGCGGCGAGGGGGAGGAATCAGTCCAACACATCTTGTGCGAGTGTAAAGCTCTGGACCGCAAAAGACAACTGATCTACGGTCAGTCTAGACCGGAGACAGCAATATAAAACTTCACCCTACCAATCGCTGTGCAGACTAGTTTTAGGCACATTGATTTTGGAATGGGTGAAGTAAGACTAAGGGTATGCACAATCAACCAAAGGTTGCAGTGCTATCGGGGCGGCATATATATAAATTTATATATATATATATATATATATATATATATATATATATATATATATATATATATATATATATATATAGTGTTACCCACCTGATAACTCAAAAAATACTTGACCGATTTGGACTAAATTTGGGAATTACCTTGATTGTGTTAATAGCTCGGACAAGTTCGTAGATGGGCACCGTGCGTCTAATTTTTCTTTGAAAAAAATGTAAAGAAAATTTTGAAAACACAATATTTTTATGAAATATTGGAGTGATTCGAACTAAAATTTGCACATATATAGGAGACGTGATAATATACCAGCTAACCAAAATTCAAATTAAATGGCTTACGAGAAAAGGAGTTTTTCGAAAATAAAGATGTTACAGTAATAAACAGTCTAAGATATCACTTCGAATTACATGAGGCATTTCACACGGTAAATGTTTTCAAGCATAATTAGACTGTGAATGTGCTATTCTAAGTAGATAATTCAAAATCGACCAAGTCACCTGACAATGAAATATAGAAGAGCCGGGTTGCCAGATATAATAAAATTTCATTTGAATCTTAAAATGTAAAACATATTATGGCCATAACGCATATTTGTACTACTTATTGATGACAAATAAAAGTTGACAATAAATTAATCCATCCATTAAATGTCGTTTAATATTCATAAATGTTGAGTGACCAATTCCTCCTCTTATTTTCAAAAAATAATTACAATCTAATTTGTACAATATGACGTCGTCGCATGCGATGACAGCATAGCTGCGAGCTGCGTCGAGACACTCGAAACCTAACGTCAATGTTAATAATCAACATCAACGTCTTATTTATATTCTTATTAAAACAGAAATCTTATTTTACATTTTTATTATTATTTAAATAGATAATGTGGGACGCTAAAATAATTATATGTTATAAATGGTAAGTAAAATATTACTTAAATAACTTTCGTGTATATAGTATATAGACTAATAACTAACCAAGGTATTTGTTTTTGTTATTTGCTTATAGGTTATGTTATAAACTTAAAGTTGAAACTGTATATTGTATAGTGATAATCTTCCTATCTATATGTTAGTGCTGTTTTGAAAAAACGCAATGCACCCGTTTTATAACAGCGATAAAAGTATAAAGAAGAAAGATGCTTGCTCAAACAATAAATTCGAATTCCTAAACATTATTTCATTATTATTATAAAGAACACCATTTTCTTTAACACACTTACAGTACTTACATATTTTTATAATTCTACAGGTACATACCCTTTCTAAATCATTTATTTTTTCTGAAAAACGTTTGTAACTTTAATGAAATGTGTAACAAAATTTTTTTAAAGGCACTTGCAGTACTTACATATTATATCTAAGACCAAATTTTAACTTAGTATCTCCATATAAAATATAAATTTTTTCAAATAATCGCTAACTGGGGCTCTAAAAGCGATCTCCAAGGTGCATTTAAATTTAAAGAATTAGTTTTAATAACATATCTTACTAAAAGCGTACAATTCTTATGAAAATTCACTACCATAACGTACTTGCTGCGTCTAGAATTTTTTTAAACAGGAGACATTTTCTGAAAATACACTTAAATGTACAAATTCTTTCAAAAAGATTCGCCGTTTTTTTTCCAAAACTTTTTTCACAATAGCTTATTAAACATTTATTATTAATTACCAACATGTCACAAAAGTTTCACAAAAAATTGAACACTAACAAAATTTCTACGAAAACTGACTAAGTAATAAACCGCATTTCTCTCATTCCAATAAGAAATGTTCTCATAGTTAATTTTTTGTTTACAAACCAACAAAACATTGATTATCAGCACATTTCTTATCGGAATGAGTGGAATGCGTTTTTGCATCGTCAACAGTGAATAATTTTTAAACGGGTTAATAAAACTTCCAAAAAAATTAGTTTGCTGAATTCAGAAATGAAAGAGCTTTCAAATGATGTAACATTCGACCCATCTTCCTTATTTAAAATATAAGGGTTGTTATCACCACCCTTAAGGGGTTGATGTGACAAAGTTGAGTTTTATGTCAAAACATGTCCCCCTCAATATTAAAACTGACGTGTTTCAGCGTTTCTTAAAAAAAATTATCTGGACGCAAATCGGTCTGTTTCGTTTTCAATGCGCTATATATATCTATATATATATATATATATATATATATATATATATATATATATATATATATATATATATATATATATATATATATATATATATATATATATATATATATATGCATATGCACAAATTGAAACTAGCAAACTCTGCGCCGATTTAAAAAAATGCTTTGAAAGTCGTTAAATTGTGACCCCATGAAAGCTAATTTTTTTTTTACAAAAGCCTGCTACTAAGATAAAAGTTTACTTTATTTATATCTTTTTAATGAATTGTTTGAATCACAATGTGCCTTTTAATTTGGAGCACAATATGTGTAAGGCTCATTTTATAACACGTTTTTTAAGAACCTCGGTGGTTCAGAGGTAAGAACGTGTGCCTCTGAACCGAAGGGTACTGGGTTCGATCCCAGGGTACTCCTTTCACTTTTTCAGTACAAATTGTAACATTAACAGCAACCGAGGTTCTGGCATTGTATTTGAGCAAGTCGAATGCCTGCACGTTCTGCCCTTCGGAAAGCAGTCGGTCCCGTGACCATGAGATGTTGGCCACGTTAAAGATCCCTACCCTCCTTACAGAAAGGCAGGAGTTCGGCAAAATTTCCAGGATAGTGAGGTGAAACTGCTCCCTGGCGTCGGTGATTGGCCATAGGCGCGGAAATAGGACGACGTTAAAAAGAAACACGTTTTTCAAGATAAAAGGGACCTCAATTGGTCAAGGCTTGTACAAAAACATTAACTAACATTCATAGAATGTAATACAATTTACGCAGTCTCACAAAAACATTTACTAAGAAAAGGTATATCATTTGTGTAAATAGGTTGCAGAGAAAAATTAAAAAAATATTTTTTAAATGAAGGTCTCCAATTAAGATCAGGCACTGTAGAAATCTTTAGATTATTAGCATTAGATAGTTCATAGAATACGAGATAAACATCATGGTTGCCTTTATTGACAGTCAAAATTCGGGTACTACAGGTAAAAGTAAAAGTAATTACATAAAAATATATTTGGTTCTTCAAAGGCTATTTTAAGCACAATTGTAAAGTTTTCTCAGTAATCCAATGCAAATAAACTGAACTAGTCATCTTCAAAAACAACATATTACCAGGTATAATAGTAGCCGTTAGAAATCGATGATTACCAAGAACTTCCAAGGGAGCAGTCATTAAGATAAAGAAAGGGTACTTATGGTGGTGGCACATTACCTGGCCATCAACACCCCAAATTATAATTTGCTCTTCAGTAGTGTTTCAGTCATACTTGATGTCGTTTACTTTAGTAGTGTGGGTTTACCCCTAATAATTATCGAAATTAACCGCAGGTTTTGACTATAAGCTTTTCTTGGTTCTAAAATTTTCGAGATGAGTAAAAATCAAGAGCCTACCTCAGAAAACGTCAAACTAGTGTATCTTCACAGCTTAGTGGATTTGGTATTTAATTGTGAACCACTTATCAATATATTGACTACAGAGGCCAAAGAATATGTAAAATACGCCAAAGAAGTTGTAGAGACAATTGAAGAACGATTGTATAAGGTAGATCTATTTTTTTCATTTTAATTCTCTAATTGCTTGAAATGAACACTAATTTGGCATAGCTAAAGTTAAAAATTATACTTACATTGTAATTAGCTTTACCCTTACTATTTTTCGTGTTAGTAAAATTCCAGGATTTCTAAATGATCCAACAAAAAGACGGGTCGCAGCAGGTGCGTTATGGTAGCGAGTTTTTGTAAAAATGCTTTTATTGGCAAATATGAGTTTTTAAAAGAAAGACATTTGGTTGGCAGTATATCCTATATATTAGTAACTACCTACGGTATTTCATTAAAATAGCTTTGTTGTTTCAAAAAGTACAAACATTTTCCGAAAATAAACCTTAAAAGTTCCAGAAAAAAACTGGTCCCATTTTCCTGGCCAACGATCCTCTTTAAGCTGTTTACACACCTGCCAGGATATAATTATTCACAAGTAGCTTTAGGACCAAAGCAAAAAAAATATGAAAATTTGCAAAAATTCATTTTACAGAAAAACACCATATTTTTTTTACAGAAATTGCCTTCAGTAATGTTACACTAAATTACATTTTTCACAAAAATTCGACAACTTTTCTTTTACAATAACTTACTAAATATTTATTATTAATTACCAACGTATCACAAAAGTCCTACAAAAATAAATTCCACAGAAACACTAAAAACATTTCTGCGAAAACTTTTAAAATTCAGCCACTATTTGAGCGTGCCCATATACAGCAGCCCGATTTTTTTGACGAGTAATACAAACAAAAAGCTCTCTGAATGCGTCATTTCCATGGGCCTCCGCTATCTATTGCTAAAAATGCCGTTTCACAATTTGTAATATGTGTTTGAAATATATGCAAAAAACGTGAAAGTTTGCAAAACAATTGAAATAACTCACAAACGATGAACGATGTCAATTTTTTTTTACAAACATGCATTATAATTCGCTGAAAAACACAAAAATGCAATAAAATAAGGAAATGTTCTATTAAGAAAAGAAAGTGTGTATCACCAACGACTTATGGGCCACCCTGTGATTGTCAAAATAAGTAAAAAGATGCAGCTCAAGATACCCTATAATTAACGTATATATTTTTTTTGTCATATCTGGTATAATAACGAATATATTGAGTAGAAAGCCGTAGAATAGCGTCACCCTGTATATGTGTAAACAGACAAAAACTCAAACTGAACCCGTATATGGGTTTTTGGGGTTCTAGTTGGCGCTCATTTGAAGAAATCTTTTTAAAATTCAAAAGTCGCGGTCTTCTCAATAACAAAGGTTTTCGACGAAAATTTGCTAAAATATAGACCGTTAAACCATAAACTCTATAGCTGTAATCGCCACACTTTTTTTCCACGCGACCCGATCCAACATTTTATATATATATATATATATATATATATATATATATATATATATATATATATATATATATATATATTTCTCAAACTAAACGAAATTGAGCACTGAAAATTGGCACATTTCGGTTTTCGAAGATACTCCGTCAGATGTGATAGTTTCCAAGACAACCGACTTGCGGTTATACTGGAAAATGGTTCTTACTTTGTTATTTCAAATCAAGATCCTCTATATTCTTGCATTTTTCAATTTGTCGTTAACTTTTAAGTTAACCTTGATCAATATTTGCTATACCTAAATTCAAAAGTTTTCGAGATATTTAAATTTATTTGAAAATTTTCGAAATAAATCCTTACTATTTTGAAGGTAATAAGTCGTCGCGTAGATGACTTGAAAAAAGTCTGGACGCAGCAAGTACGTTATTGAAGTGAATTTCCCGTAAAATATTTTTAATGGCAAATGCGAGCAGGCACCAATCCGATTACCGGTATAGCCTATGTAGCAGAAACAATGTACCATATTTTATCGAAATTACTTATTGTTTGAAAATGTACAAATGTTTTCGAAAAAAAAAACTTAAATGTTGGTTTCCTAGCCAACAAACCTTACGTTAATAGCAAATTGAGCTATTGAAATTTGAAGAATTTAATGAAAATTCGCTACCAAAACGCACTTACTGCATTCAAATTTTTTTCTTACAAACATGCATCATATTCCGATAAAAAATTCAAAGGTGCATTAACGAATTTATTCTACGAAAATAACCTAAAAATTATAGACCCTTAAACCATAAACTTAACTATACCTACAGCGATAGCATCAACTAAGCCGACAGCCAAAGCATCAGAGAAAGGCTCTATTTGAAATGAATTTTCTGTAAACATTTTAGCAAAATGAAGGGTAATGACGATTGAAGCTTAAACTTAAGGATTCGCAGAACACTCTTCTTGCAACATTTCCTTTTCACAATCCGTATTTGTTTCACGTTCTTTGCCTAAACATTACCAATTTTCACGTTTCAAATCGCGACTTTGACGTCTTGGAGGAAAACTCCAAAATTTTTGTCTTTAACTGCCCATAATTTTTTGTCTTTAAACCTAGGGACCTAAATTTTGGTACCCTTTAGAATACAAACACGCGTACCAATTTTGGTTGCCCTTACTTTGTTATCTCCCGAGATATAATTTTTTTTAGAAAGAAAACACAAAGTGTTCCTGGAAAACCTGGTCCGATCTTCCTGGCTAACAAACTTATCCAAGCCACTTGCGAAAGGAAGGTACTCACCAAATTTGATTAAGATTGGCCCATTATTTTTTGAGTTATCGGTACTATATATATATATATATATATATATATATATATATATATATATATATATATATATATATATATATATATATATATATATATATATATATATGTATATAATTATATATAAACACGGATCTTCCCGTCAGTGAATTTTTTTAAGAAAATTCACTAAAATTAACACTGTACATCATGGAATCATCAAGTTTGTATAGCATGTATGCAAAAGTAAGTTTCATATACAGAGTGTTCTGAAAATTGATTCCCTATCTAGAGAAGTTAGTAATGTGATCACTCTCTTATTTTCTATATATTTCTCTTCAAACTACGTTAGCATTCCCTATACCTAAAATTGATCATTTTCGAGCTAATGGTGATTCTTACACAAAACACATAATTATGACATATTTAAATAACAGACGGTATATTTGTTAGACATATCTGATATATTTACCCATTTCGCTTGTTTGTGAGAAATTCTGTATGACTGAAAACTTCTGGTTTTTTGTTACTCAATATTTTTCTAGACATTTAATGAACTTTCATATGCGTACTGTGCTATTATAATAATAAAACTATCCGTATCAGTATCAGCCCTGGCAACTTATATGTTAGAATTGCTGCCCATTAACTTAAAGTCATCTCAAGATTCTGTTGATTACACCACCAATAGTTGCCGTTTGAATTCCTGCTGCATCTAACTTTTCAGTTCCTGTTTTGTCGCTACGCTTACTTTATAGACTCTACTCTTAATCGTTCCCCATAGATAGAAATACAATGGAGATAAATCCGGTGACCTAGGTGGCCAGATTGAGCCGCCTAGCCCTGTCTAGATGGACAGACAGATGGATATATGCGAACATATTTTCAGGTATTCTGCTCACATCTTCACTGCTATGACGTGGAGCACCATCGCGTTGGTGCCAACAGCTCATCATTTCTTGCAGGGGAAATTGTTTAGAAAATAGCTAACTATTGTCCTGAGTATTCAAGTAAACCACGGAATTGTTGAAGCTACATCACAGATGTGATAGCATAACTAGTCATCGTACAAGATACAGAACACATTGAAGTAAAACTGATTTTGGAAGTGTCTTTCTCTTTTAATGTGAGGATTCGTATTTGCCCAAATATGTACGTTTTGTCTGCTGAATAGGTATGTCCTCTAGCGGGAACTTTAAGTCATCTACTAAATAATTAATTTGAAGAAACTGGGATCATCTTTTTTGCGAATAGCAATTTTTTCGCAAAACTGTATAGTTGCCTCGTTGTTCGCCGGCAATTCTACTCTCAACCTACCTCAAAATGTTCAACCACCGACAGTCCCCAATGTCGCGCATAAAATGACAGATATCATTTTCAAAACTAAAAATGTACGAAAGATGCTCTCTTCTCTTAATACCAGGAAAGCCTCTGGCCTTGACGAGATCCCAGCAATTGTTCTCAAAAAATACGCAAAAGAAATTGCTCCTGTCCTGACTCGTCTGTTTCAGACATCTTACAATACCGGTTTATTCCCTAGTACCTGGAAAACTGCTCGAGTGCAATCCGTCCGCAAAAAAGGATCCAAAGCGCTTCCTAGCAACTACAGGCCTATCTCTCTCCTTTCAGTCATCTCTAAAGTGATGGAAAAGTATATAACACCGAATTACTAAAATTTCTTGAAAAACACAGTCTAATCCACGACAGGCAGTATGGATTCCGTCAGCGTAGATCAACTGCCGACCTCCTTTCCTTTGTCACCCATTCTTGGAACAAGTATATGGAACTTCACGGTGAATCACAGATTGTCGCTCTAGACATATCCAAAGTATTCGCCCACGTCTGGCACGCAGCGCTGCTTAATAAACTTCTGGCCTATGGCCTACCACCAAAACTCTGTACCTGGACAGCAAATTTCCTCTCCAACCGGAGTATTTCTGTTGTTGTGAATGGCCATTCCTCTAAACTATATCCAATTAATGCAGGAGTCCCTCAAAGTTCAGCTTTAGCTCCTACTTTATATCTTCTCCACATCAATGACCTCCTCTCTGGCACATCGAACTCAGTTCACAGTTACGCGGACGACAGCACCCTCCACTCAAATATACAGTATTCTAAGCCTGTTTCTTTAGCCCAATTAGATGAGGATCGCAGACTCATGGAGGGTTCTGTCTCTGTGGATCTCCAAAAAATATTAGACTGCGGAAGTAAAAATCTTGTACAATTCAACTCCACCACATCTCAGTATTGCTTTCTATCTGATAAGACATACACCACCGCTCGACTTATCACAATGAACAACCAAGTTATTCAAAGTAATGAGTCCTTTTCACTTGTTGGCATTTCTGTGGATCGAAATCTCAATTGGCACCAACATGTCACATCAATTGCGGAAGCGGCTGCTAATAAATTAGGATTCCTCTTCCGGGCTCGCAAATATTTTTCACCAGCTAATTTCTATACCTTATATATTACACAAATAAGGTCAAACCTCGAATACTGCTCCCACATCTGGAGTGCCACTGCCGCTTCTACACTCGCTATCCTGGACTTCATTTAGAAGAGAGCTGTACGTCTCATCGGTGACCCTACCCTCACCCAAATGCTGCCATCCCTTGCCCACCGACGTGCGGTTGGTGACCTCTTTCTCTTTTATAGATATCTGCACGGGCACTGTGTAAAGGAGCTTTCTTCCATAGTTCCTCCAACTGCTGTCCCCAACAAATCTACCAGGGTGACAGAGCGAATGCACCATTTTACTGTCCAGGTCACCAGATATAGAACCTTTTGTTATGCGCTCTCTTTTGTCCCGAGGACTTCCAAGTTGTTACTTATACTTAAAGGAAAATTAATTAACTTGTTTACTAAAAAAATCAGATTGGCCATTTTTTGTGCGCTCGTATGATATGAGTAATTCGGAATGTAGCTTAGAGTGGTGGTTTCACATTGAATTCTAAAGTGCATTTATTCTTGATAACTAGTACATCTATAAAGGGTAATTTATTATTATTTTCAAATTCGTGGGTAATTTTTATAGAATCAAATGTATTGTTTAATTTGACAATACAATCTCTTGTTCTGCAAACGTTTGTGATAAACACTGCGAAAATATCATCCACAACGAAGCCATGATATTTTCGTTGTGTTGAACACAAACATTTGCAAAATAGAAGATTTTATTACCAAATTGAATAACAAATTTGATTCTATAAAATTTACCCACGCATTAGAAAATAATAATAAACCACCCTTTCTAGATGTACTAGTTATCAAGAATAAAGACACTTTAGAAGACTGTAGTCGGTTATCTATTAACCAACATATTTATTGAAGACTTAGAAATGCAAATTTTAACATCCAAAGTTCGATATGATATTGTCTTTTGGTACAGATGTGTAGATGTTTTTTAACATGTTTTCAAGGTAACGTACACAAATTAATTAATTTTTGATTTGTATTAATAACCTTCATGCAACTATCAAGTTCACTTCAGAAGAAGAAGCCTACTATTGTATAGGTGGTTTAGATTTAGCCATAAAAATGTTAGAAAATAACTCATTTGACTTTTTAATATACAGGAAATCTACTTACATAGACATAACTGCACGATACAATTTATATGACCCTTTTTCACCAGAGCTGCCAGCCTATCATTAAATGATACATCGTGCATTTTCAATACCGTCAATTCAGTAAATAAACAAATAGCATGTAATAATGGCTACCCCCTTAAATTAATAGATAAAATGAGAGAGAGAAAACAATACAAATTAGGGCTTAGTTTAATTTATCCGAATATTAAAGACCCAAAAGATAACACATATGTTTTGATAAATTATATTGGAAATATTGCAGAAAACATTTCAAACATTAAATGTTTGTATAAATACAAAGGCTGCTTTTAAATTTTACAACACAACGCGTAATTTGTTATTTAATACGAAACAAATATCCTGTTTCTTGACAAAAGCTGGAATTTATAAATTAGCTTGTACACATTGTCACGCAATCTACACATGTCAAACTTCTAGAAATTTTAACACCTGTTACATACAAGAACATAATTCTGCATTCAGAAATAACCAGGATAAGAAATCTACATTTGCAAAACATATCATTGAGACTCAGCATAGACATTATATAACCGCATATAACCACTATATTTTTCTAATGGCAATCGCAAACTTTACTCTTCTGAAGCTGTAGAAGTAGAAAAGCATATACACGACAATAGCTAACTGGTTTTAATTGGGCAAACTGCTGTAATGGATTCCCCTTCCTTGGAAGTTCTTCTTTCTAATTAAATGCTTGAAATAAAATAAGTGTGTCGATATTTTCCTTGCATAGAGTCGGATTTATTGCTGTTATTGTTTAGTTATTTTATTGCTGTAATTGTTGTAATAGTCATTTTTGTTATAGTTCTAGTTTGATGTTATTGACACACATAACGTCGACATTTTGAAGACGTTATCGGTCGTTTTCTTTCAAATTCTTATCCTTTGTAAGAATTTGTGGATCAAAACATAAAATTTTGCTACCATATCGTCGCGTCAAATTTTTTTTAGCTTAAACGTCGTAAAAAGCACCAAACCATATAGAAAACAGGATTTGGGAACGAATTTTTTTGTCTGTCGGTCTGTATGTCTGTCAGTTTCTAGCCGCGATAACGAATTGAGATATCGTCTTCAAATTTGGTATGCAATTAGCACTCGACAAACGAACGGTTCGGATTGTTTTTGGGTAAAGTCGCTTGAGGCGGTAGGGAGTGAATGGGGCGTGATTTGGTGAAAATTGACATTTTTTCTTTAAAACTCGAGTAATATTACGTTTTAGTGTTTATGTATTAGAAAACTTTTAAATTGATCAGAAATCTGGTATTGTGTGCCGAAATTAAATAAGGGGTTGAATCTGTGGGGTTGACAAAAATTTCGAATTTTGTTTCTCCTAAAACGGCGTAAAAAGTCTCAAAATATATAGAAAACTTGAGCCTGGAACGAAGATTTTGTTGTCTTCCGGTCTGTCGGTCGGTCCGTCGGTTCGTCTGTCGGTTTGTCGGCATGTACGTCTAGTTGTTAACCGGCGCAATAACTTTATAACTAATTGACATATCATCTCCAAATTTGGTATCCAGTTAGCATTTGACAAAGGAACGCTTCGAACAGTTTTTAGGTAAGATCACTTTCAGTTGTAGGGGATAAGTAAGGGGTGATTTGGTGGAAATTTACATTTTTTCAATAAAACTCGAGTAATATAACGTTTAAAAAGGTTATGGGTACAGGAATACGAATATTTTCTTTGTGGTCAAGTCATGGACCGTAAACTCATTCCACAAGAATGTTTTTCTGAAGATAACAAATTACCCCAGACATGTGGAAGTTATTGTTCAACTTGTAGTTGTCAGGAATATGTATAAATTAATTACATTTTCTCCTTTTGATGATGCGACCAAGCAGCGAAACCGGTCACCCAGAACAAAATAAACATTTATGAAGCCAGAAAAAGTATCTACGTCAGTATTTATTAAAGATGTTTGTTACTCCACGACATTTTAATTTAATTAATATATTTTCAGGTGGATGTAGAAGTGAAGCCTCCGATTTTATTTTTAATCGACTCAATCTGCAAAAAGATTGGCCATCCTTATACTAGCCTCTTTAAGAAAAACATTGTGTCGATATTTACACATGTCTTCAATTCGGTAAGTAAAAACATAAAGTTACTTAACGCAATTTACTAAAATATATATTTTATTAATTATAGGCCGATAATGAAATCAGGAAAGAGCTAATCAAACTGCGTTACACCTGGGATGGCGTCTTCAAAGATGAAACATATGCAGTCGATTTTCAAATCACCAGAATTACAAGAGGAGTTCTAATTGAACAAGTCAACAGTCAAAATCCACTGAATTATGAAATGCATATTCAGGAACTATTAGCAAATAATAAATGTTCTGTTTATGCAGAACATACTAGAGATCCACGAATCGTTAAGAGGATGCTAAAGGAGTCTCAAAAATAGTCTAAAAAAGCATTTAAAAGCAAAATCTAGGTAGAGGTCACGTGCCAGTTTTTTTTAGGCAAGAAAAAGAAATTTTCCTACCGTCAAATAGGAATAAAGAAGCAAACTTTGAAGTGAGGTTTAATTTATTTTTAAATTATTTAAATAAGGATTTTTCTATTATAAGAGTCACAATTATGATTTTTTTTTTTGATTTATGTTTATAGATTTAAGTATTTTTCAAATTGTTCACATAATTTATATTAATAAACGAACTTAAAGTATATTTTGGGTGTTTTCTTGTAAGTTGAATTAATGTAAAATATTAAATATAAAAGCCTGGACGCAGCAAGTGCGTTATTGTAGTGAATTTTCATAGGAATGATCGAGCGCAAAATATTTTATTATAACTTTTTTTCTTGTAACATAGAAATCCAAATTTTGTGTATAGTTTACTTTCTATATCGTTAATCTACCTACCAAATTTGGTTATCATAGCTTTTATATTTTTTGTGATTAAAATTTGTTTTCGAATGAAAACTCAAAATTTTCCCGGAAAACCTCGTTAGATATTCCTGATTAACAAACTTATCCAAGTCATTTACAAAAGGAAGGTACGTGCTTAATTTTATCAAAATCGGCTCATTATTTTTTGAGATAATTTTTTTTTCTAATGAAAACTGAAAATTTTTCCGGAAAACCTTGTCCGATTTTCTTGACTAACGAACTTGTCCAAGCCATTTACAAAAGGAAGGTACATGCCAAATTTTATCAAAATCGGCCCATTATTTTTTGAGTTATCGGTGTGAAACATATATATATATATATATATATATATATATATATATATATATATATATATATATATATATATATATATATATATATATATATATATATATATATAAATATATATGTAACAGCCCTTTGAGATAAACTCATCTAGGAATTGGCTCGACTTGAAGCCAATATTATGCTATCATCATTACTTCTTAGATTTCTAACAGCCGAGGTATTGTTCACCACACTTTCCATTTGAGAAAATCGTGCATTCAGAGCCGCTGCAGTTTTGCGCCTAATTGGATTTCTCTGTGGATGTCTCTGATTGCATTCATCAACAACTTCGCTGCTATTTCGAACACCATCACCAAACAATCCTATTGATTTAATTTTTTTCTCTGATACTGTGACGTTCAACAGGCACCTTGCTGGCAGACTCACAGCTAATGTCAATCTGACATTTATCGCAATATTTTACAAGGTGCTAATTTGTTTCCATGGCAATCTACCTGCTAAAATCTGATGGAACATTTGGACTCTGCCTGAAAATTTACAAAAAAGTAAAAATTCGAATTTTGACTTGAAGCTCGGTATCTGCAGTTAGAATTGAACGCTGAATAACTTTTTTTGACATCTCTAACTCATCGGGAAATATAGAGAACCGGCCCTATTCATGAAATCGTAGTAGGCTGGATTGACATCAGATATTTGATGTGGGCAGGCCATTCAAACAGCCTAATGGAGTTTTACACCTGTACAAAAATTGAAATCGCTATATCTAAAAATAAAGAAAATACAGGCGTGTCTTCATCTTAAGAGTGTCACACTGTATAATTGCCTGCCCGTATGATGGGAGGTTATATGACTATTTATGGCCCCACGTATACCCAGCACGTCCAGCTTATCAGAAGCAAATTTTATATCTATTGTGTGGAATGAAATATATGAAAACCCAGTGTTACGACGCTTTCGCTTTGATCCAGTTTATTATTTATTTCTTGTAAATAGTTAGTCACTGCTGTTTCAGTCCAGAAATCTTGTCTGATTCCATTCCAAAAAGAAGAAATTTCTTATTGAAATCGGTCAATCCAAAAGTCACGTCTCAAAATACTGTATTTTCCACCGCTTTTTACAGGCGTAATACGACGATTAAAAAATACGCGTGTGGATTGTGATGCAATACTTAAAAGTAATCTTATAAACTTTTAGAGACTACAAGTAAAATTTGGTTTGTGAGAACGAACTGTTACATGGTAAAGTTGGTAAAGTAGAGGTTAACTATTTTCTTAGGAAGGTATAAAGAAACTTTATAAACTGTATAAAAGTCGTGTATAATATCATGTTCTAGTGCGAGTCATTACCAACCGAGAGAAATTTAAATTCATACAAGACGCAAATTATATATATATGTAAATGAATAACCTACGTAAAGCTTAACTTACTAACATACCTATATGGTTCAGTACGTTGTGAATTTATTAGCAGTAAAGTTTTAACTTCAAACTTCGTATTCCAGCCAGATTTTATTTAAATAGTCCGTAGTTTGCTGGTAATGTAATTTTACCTTTGCCTAAAGGGCAAACTAAAAATTTCAGACATTCCTGGCGCCACGAGGGTAACAAGCAAAAAGAGCACTAAACTTTATACTTTGCTTATATTATATTCGGTTAATGCAATATTTAATTTCTCCTTGGGAAATGACTGGCAAATAAAATCGTCAACATTAACACAATTTAAAGGGCGATAGAGAGTCTTAAACCCTATAAATCCCCTGGCGAAGACGGCATATTTCCAGCCTTGCTACAGCGGCATTTTGACATATTCAAACCCCACCTGCAGCGAATACCCAGTGTCAGCGTCCTATGGATGAAGCAATGTCCTACAGCGTCGTTACACTAGTTTTTGATCTATCATGTGCATTCCACACGGTAGATATAAAATTTGTGTCTGATAAGCTGGACGTGCTGGGTAAACGTGGGGCCATAAATAACCTTATAACCTCCTATCTTACAGACAGGCAATTATATGTCAAAGATGGAGAGTCAGAGTCAGATGCGTATAACTTGCCTCTTGGTACCCTGCAGGAAAGTATCGGTGGCCCACTTGTTTCTCTTTTATATGTGATCGATCTTCCAAACCGCATAACTGCTGGTAGGTATTTATGTATGCTGACGAGATACCACTACCACTACAACTCTCAAATCGATCGTTGTTAGCGGTAGGACTGCGGGGGACGTCGAGCTAAATGCAAATTCGTTATTGCTTTCAATAATTGTGTTATAAAAACCAATTAATCGTCAATTAGCAAAAAACGGTATATATGGAAACATATTACGTACACTCGAATGAGAAACTCACAAGTTTTAACTGCAGATAAATAATGATGTCATAAGCAACGAAAGCTGCGTAAAGTTTTTGGGCATAAATGTTGACAGTAGGATAACATTCAGTAACCATATAGATATTCTCATGTGCTATTTGACCTCAAAACAGAACTGCCCAACCATGATAAATAAACTAAACATGTTAGTATCCTTCAGTTTCCAATTCTAAAAGCATAGTATAGGTACAACTTGTTTTATATATATATATATATATATATATATATATATATATATATATATATATATATATATATATATATATATATATATATATATATATATATATATATATATATATATAAGTAGGTCTAGTAGTGGGCTTCTGGAAACTCCACCCTCCACCCAGCCACTGCGGTCAGTGACGTCACAGTGACGAAACAAGATGGCGGTTGGATAGAGGACCACTAGGGGTCTAACTTGAGATGACGTATTCCAAGATGACGTCCAATATGGCGATCTAAAATTCAAAAATTTTAATTTTGAATCGATATTTCATCTTAGCTGTCTAAATAAGAAGAGCTGTCATTTAGATTTTTGTAAAAATGACGTAAGTGAATATGGCGGTTTGCGCATGCGCAAACCAACTTTATTAGGTGGTGTAGAGGTACGATGTTTGGTGTCATGTTACTTACCCTGATGAGTAGAATTCAAATAAAGCATCGACCACGGCCGGAAGTGGCGGTAGGGGACGGCGAGGCTGCACCCCCGGCCAGAATCGGATTTTAGAATCAAAAACATGTTGGTTAGAGATGTGTAGCAAGACCGGCACTTCCATGGTGTTCAGCAAGTCAAACTCTATAAATATACACAATAAAAATGTTACTTCCGGGAGACACTTTCGGTACAGCTATTCTTAGAGCTACAGGCATGTGTAATACCTCAAAATAATCGTCTTGTCGAGCAGAGGAAAGAAATATAGTTTTTAAGTAAATTAGAGCTAGTTGTGTTAACACCTGAAGACAGCTCTCTCTCTCTCTCTCTCTCTTTCTCTCCCTCTCTCTCTTTCTCTTAGACTAATTGAAGTTAGTTTCAGAGAAATTTCAAGCTTACCATGATTACCAAACGGTGCAATAGCGTCACGGCAGCCATGGGTGGCTGTCCGACCCGACGACGCCGCCACCTAGCTGACCCAAGGTTAACCCGGAAAGCTTAGAGGTCTAACCTGAGCACCTCCACCACCGTTTCTTGAGACGTCACTCGCCTCCACTACCGTTTTTTTTGTAACGTCAGCGGTGGCTGACCTGGATGGTTGTTGATCAGCTAACCTGGCAGCATAGATTTTTAAATTGTTTAATGTCCATGTCAGTTGTCTCATGGTCGTCGTAGATGTGTTTTACATTGGTTTGGTCTTGTTTGAAGCGAATAAAAAACATTCAGCTTGTGCTCCGCAAAAGAGTAGCTGTTAGACATCTGTTCAATAGCTGTTGGACAGCTGTCTATCCTGTTAGACAGTTTGTGGGCCCTGCTGAGCAAGATTTACCAGAGCAAAGGACCCGGTTTTCGTTCTGATACTTTTAGAACGACGATGACACAAGTGAAAACCGCTTAGCCTTCAATACATGTCAATTCAATATCTTAACCCATCATCACCATCATAGATTCAGAGGAGTCATTTGTACGTAGCGTGCAAGCCTTCAATACAAACACATGTCAATTCAATCTTTCAAGCCATCATTAACATAATAGATTCAGAGGGGCCACTTGTAGGTAGCTTGCTATCTCTACACCCCTAAACGTTGGTTGATTGGTTGGTTGGTTGGTTGGTTGGTTTGGTTGGTTGGTTGGTTGGATGGTTGGTTGGTTGCTTGCTTGTTTGGATGGTTGGTTGGTTGGTTGGTTGGTTGGTTGATTGGTTGGTTGTAGAAATGATTGGATATCCAACAAGCCAAATTTAATATCAAATCTTTACATATATATCTCCAGATATCGAGTCGTTTACAGGCTTAGCTCCACCAAAGTTCAACAAGTGTGTCGCAGTTGTTGGTGTTAATTGAGATGTGACTCTAAGTTGTTGTTGTAATAATCAATCAGCCTTAACTTTTCTTATTTTTCCATCTATCACACTTTTTAAATTATATTTGTACACAAATTTAAATGGCATACATACATACATAATAAAAGCTACACCTCAAGGCAGTTGGTTGGTTGGTTGGTTGGTTGGTTGGTTGGTTGGTTGGTTGGTTGGTTGGTTGGTTGGTTGGTTGGTTGGTTGGTTGGTTGGTTGGTTGGTTGGTTGGTTGGTTGGTTGGTTGGTTGGTTGGTTGGTTGGTTGGTTGGTTGGTTGGTTGGTTGGTTGGTTGGTTGGTTGGTTGGTTGGTTGGTTGGTTGGTTGGTTGGTTGGTTGGTTGGTTGGTTGGTTGGTTGGTTGGTTGGTTGGTTGGTTGGTTGGTTGGTTGGTTGGTTGGTTGGTTGGTTGGTTGGTTGGTTGGTTGGTTGGTTGGTTGGTTGGTTGGTTGGTTGGTTGGTTGGTTGGTTGGTTGGTTGGTTGGTTGGTTGGTTGGTTGGTTGGTTGGTTGGTTGGTTGGTTGGTTGGTTGGTTGGTTGGTTGGTTGGTTGGTTGGTTGGTTGGTTGGTTGGTTGGTTGGTTGGTTGGTTGGTTGGTTGGTTGGTTGGTTGGTTGGTTGGTTGGTTGGTTGGTTGGTTGGTTGGTTGGTTGGTTGGTTGGTTGGTTGGTTGGTTGGTTGGTTGGTTGGTTGGTTGGTTGGTAGGTCGGTCGGTCGGTCCGTCGGTCGGTCGGTCGGTCGGTTGGTTGGTTGGTTGGTTAGTTGGTTGGTGGGTCGGTCGGTCGGTCGGTCGGTCGGTCGGTCGGTTGGTTGGTTGGTTGGTTGCTTGGTTGGTTGGTTGGTTGGTTGGTTGTGTTGCCCTGGTTGCTCGGAAGTTTAGATTTCTTGAATGAGTGTCTTTCCATATATATATTTTCCATATACTAACACTTATTAAATACGTTCAGATGTTGTTATATGTGAAGAGAAACAAGAGTATTTGTTAAAATTAATACGCCTTTTTGTTAGTTTTTCCATATTATTACATACTGTTATAGTAGTATAATTAAAACTAAGTAAATCAATAACGTTCGGAATACCCTTCTGCTTAGGCACACCTGCTATGTATGTCCTTTCTGTTTGCCTTAAGGTATTTGACTTTTGTCTTTATTCTCTTAAAGTGATTACATAAATTTACATAATTTGCATCCTAAAACGTGTTTAGGAATAATTGTTCTTAATGTTCTTATAATTTTACTTTGGTTTCTTGGAGATTGACCCTATATTTCTGATTAAATTCTCCTTAGAGATGACTTCTACACTCAGCTTCTCACGATTTGCGGCGTAGTTTCCAATGATGCCATTTGCATCTGCTGACTCTGTTGTCTGCATATTTGATTTGCCACATTGTTGTAATAATAGACCGTTGTTATGGGTCCATCTATTTCGCGAGAATTGAACCGGACCGAGCAACCCGGCTGCGCGCGACTTTACTTTACGGTTAAGAGGTTTGAATTTTTTAAACAATTTATTTAATGATTTACACAATTAATATTTAAGTGAGTGGTGGACGTGCCGCCACCTAGTTGCGGAACCAAGTAGTATGTAGTCATGCCAGCGAAACCGGTCTACGGTTCTAATTCTTGCGAGAATGCATCTAGCCTTACATACTTTGTACCTAATATTAGGGTAGAAATGGGCCAGTGCTAACAAATAGAAAATGAATATATGTTTTAATTAAGGAATCACAAGCCCCTATTTTCTATTTAAAATTTAGAGGTTGCACCTGTCACTTGAAGGTGGTTGAACGTGGGGTCGAGGTTCTCGCGTGAGAGGATGTCACTGTTCAGTCTAAAATAGACGTTTTTTGTATTTTTTAAAATAAAAATGCAGGATGATTGATTTACTGAATTTATTTCTTATAGCTGTTTCACCTTGTATATGTCTATATGTATCATACTGATAACTCGAAAATACTGGGCCGATTTTAATAAAAGTTGGCAGGTACCTTTACTCTATGGCTTCCATAAGTGGGTTGGCCAGGTAAATTCGACTCGGTTTAATGGAAAAATTTGGGTTTTTAAACTCTTTATATCTCTGATAATAACAGAGCAATCAAATTTGGTACGCATGTTTTTACTATAACACGTAACCCATGTGCCCAAATTCTGATCACTTACTTTAAAGAAATAAAAAATTATAGCATTTGATAAAAACATTTTCGGTGGTACTTGGCGCATTAGTGATTTCCGTAAAAAGTTCGTGGGTTAATTTCTATGAAAATTCATTATCATACCGCACTTGATGCATCTAGCCTTTTTTTATTTTCCAGTATGTTTCTTTTCTTTTAAAAAGGTTAGCTATATTAAACCTATTGCTACATAACTCGAGATATTACAAGAGTGGTAAAAAGGGAAAATTTGCGTAGGCAATTCCTATGAAAATTCACTACCATAACGTACTTGCTGCATCCAGACTTTTTCTGTATTTCAAAATGTTCTTCTCCATTAAAAATAAGGAATACTATAAACCTATTTCTATAGATCCCAGAGTATTACAAGGGGTTTAAAGAAGGAATTAATTACCACATGAATTATAATCCAATATTGTCTACGATGTCAGGGATGAAGTATCAAAATTAAAATAATTAAAATAAAACTTTGGCTACACAGAAACGCAACTTTCTTATCTCATGTCTCGGGATAACTACTTTAAAGAAGTAAAAGTTCTTCTCCTTTAAAATTCTCTAGGATGTCTAATTTAATTAGCTAAGTAACTTTCATTGCAGTTTGTCTTTCTTTTGGAAAGTTTGTATTTAATTTAAAGTTCATACATTAAATTTTTTTGGTCTTTTGATGCAGCATTTTATAACACTGAATTTATTCTGTGTATAAAATTATGACATCTTATGAGAAAGAACGGATTCTTGTTTATGCTAGAAACTTTTAATGACTTTATTAAGTTTATCTTTTACCTTCCGCGATCTACAGTCGACGCAATAGTCAGACTTGAGTTTGGAGCATTTCACAACTTCTACACTGCTGCTGGTCCGGATTTTGCTGGAAGTCAACGCTCTGTGCGATGGATGATAGTAATTTACCTTATATTTGACTGAAACGTTATGTGTTATGTTATCTCTTAGAGATGCTCCGGCTTAATACAGGGTGTAACAAAAAGTGCGGAATATTGCCCATATTTCTAAAACTACTATACATATTTCTTTGACACTTGGGCATATTGATGTATTTCAGTTCAGTACACTTTTAACAAGTAAAATTATGTGTAGCTAAACAGGGTGGCTCAGAAATAATATCAACATTTTTATTTCAAATGGAACAGCCTGTATCTTTTCACGTTTTCTGAATATTTATAAAATTTAAGGGCTAATTGCATTTAACGTTTTTTTTCTATCTTCATGTACTACTAAAAAAAAAATGGTTGTTAAAAACCATTTTCAAAAATTGTTAATATTTCTAAAACTACGGAACATATTTTCTGACACTTGGTATATTGATGTATTTAAGTTCAATACACTTTTCACAAGTAAAACAGTATGTATAACTCTACAGAGTGGCTGATAAATATTACGAACTTTATTATTTTGCAGATTCTAATAAGCATTTAAGAGATAAATTCAATGATGTAGGTTTTAAGTTGTTTATTCGTCTACATAAACGTAATTATGGTATTTATATTACAATTTCAAAGTGTGTTTAGGCTGGCTCAAATTCGAGCCTCATCATTGGTATCTCGGAAACTGTAAGAGATACAACGTCCGTTAAATTATGGCAAAGTTGCGTAATTTGATGCTCAGCAAAATGCAGTTTAGAAAATTTCGAATACTCCCGGTGATAACCGGAAAAAACCGAAAACCCATAAAATTTGTTTTATTTTTTTTGGCGTTATTTGAAAATGATATAACAAAATGAATCACACTTCATCAAGGTCACTTTTCCTCTCCTACGAGATGGCATTTTCAAATTTAAAATCCGATGTTTCGTCTTTCAGAAACCATCATCAACTCGCAAGACGTAATCAAAAGTATTCCAATGAATTTCATGAAGTTAATTTTTAATTATAATCTTAAAATGTTCAATAACATTCGGCTAACATATTTTCTGACACTTGGTATATTGATGTATTTAAGTTCAATACACTTTTCGCAAGTAAAACACTATGTATAACTCTACAGGGTGGCTGATAAATGTTACGAACTTTATTATTTTGCAGATTCTAATAAGCATTTAAGAGATAAATTCAATGATGTAAGTTTTAAGTTGTTTATTCGTCTACATAAACGTAATTATAGTATTCATATTACAATTTCAAAGTGTGTACATCATATCATATAACACAAAAAATAAATTCACGATAATAAACAAGTAATAATTAGATATAGTTACTTTATGAGAGGTTTAAAATCTTGACCATTAGTTGCTAAACAATAGCCAAGTTTGTGTCTCAATTCCCGCAAGACGTAGTCAAAAGTATTCCAATAAATTTCATGAAGTTAATTCTTAATTATAGTCTTATTTGTTCAGTATCATTCGGCCTACGTTTGTAAACTTTACTCTTTAGATCACTCCACAAATAAAAGTCCAGAGGTGTGAGGTCTGGGGATCTTCCGGGCCACTTAGTTGCACCTCTTCTTCCTATCCTTCGATTTGAAAATGTCTGATTCAAGAATTGAGTAACTTGTAAACCTAAGTGTGCAGGAGCACCGTCCTGCTGAAACCAAATATCTCTTCGGTTTTGGTACACTGCAAATAAAGTTCTGACGTAAGGTTTTTGTTAATAAAACCAAAATGCGCAGGAGAACCGTCCTGCTAAAACCAAATGTCTCTTCGGTTTGGGTACAGGGTTTCTGCTTGTGGCAAAATCTGTTCACGTAACAACTGCAAATAATGTTCTGGAATAAGGTTTTCGTTAATAAAACATAGTCCAAGGATATTATGGCCTATGATACCTATCCAAACATTGACTTTTTGTGGTCTTTGCGTGTGTGCTTCAGCCACCCACCGCGGATTGTCTGCTGACCAATATCTACAATTGTGCCTATTCACGGTGCCATTAAATGTAGCCTCATCGGAAAAGAGAATGTTATTTACAAAATTGAGCTCAGCATTGCGCATCTCCATCGAAAATTTCACAAAACTCCGTCCCTTTATCAAAATCATCCTCTATAAGTTACTAACCTAGATTTATCTTGAAGGGACGTATCTTTTCGCTTTTGAATAAGCTTTTAACTGTAATGTGAGACATATGTTGTTGGCCCATGTGTCGAAGCGATTGATTGGGATTGTCCTGTAAATCAACTGAAAGATTTATAGCCACATCACCACTTTACTTTACTTTTCGGTCTACCTGTTTTTGGTCTGTCTTGTAAACGACCTGTTTCATGGACTTTCTTTAAAAATTTGTTTACACAAGATTATGAAATCGAAGACCGATTAGGGCAAGATTGACCAAATTAATCGACAACTTCCGCTTGTGTTCTCCTGTGGTCATCACATCCAACCATCATTAACACTTAATTTTTTTCTTTTTCAGTTAGAGCTACCATGTTAAATGCTGATAACTTAGGCGTACGCTTATCGGAATGCTTAAGAACATTTGTCAAAAACTGTTAAATTTATCATTGCAGATAAGGCACCTAGCAACATTACAAATGAGACAACTTATCTTCATAGTTTCAGTGTATTCATGTGACTACATTCAGTTTGAGTACATGAACGTCTCATTGTGATAAACAACTTGAAGCTTACATCAATATATCTATCACTTAAATATTTATTAGAATGTAAAATGTACAGGTGTTCCATTTAAAAGACCAAAGTTGGTACTATTTATCAGCCATCCTGTACAGTTACACATACTTTCTTACTTGTCAAAAGTGTATTGAGCTTAAATACGTCATAATGCCAAGTGCCAAAAAAATATGTTGTGTAATTTTTTAAATTCGATTTAAACAGCCCATTTTTGAGTATTGAATGAAGATAGGCAAAAACTTCAAAGACAGTTAGACCTTAAATTAGATGTAGATGTAAAAATGCAGATATTATTTCTGAGTCACCCTGTATAGTTACACAGACTTTTTTACTTGTCAACAGAGCATTAAATTTGAGTACATCAATATCCCAAGTGTCAAAACATATGTCCAGTAGTTTTAGAAATACTAGCAATATTCCAAACTTTTTTACACCCTGTATAACTCATGTGCTCAGCTTATCGATATGCTCAAAAGTCTGGACATATCATAGCCTCCACTTGGTAAAATGTATCTATTTAATCGTTTATATACCTGACGGGACTCCAAAGTCCGCTGACTTTATATCTTAGAGTAGATTACAATAATTTAGCCACGTCGCTTTTCTATTAGCGCGTATTCACAGTAAACCTTTTTTATAGCAAAATATTATTTACATAAATAGCGTGCAACTTGTAACTAAACGATTAGTGTGTCAGCAGTTGACAGGTGCATGTTTAGTGCTTATTTATTAGCGAATTTTCATGAAGAAAAATTTGCTACTAGAGAGTTCACGATGAAAAGCTTTTGAAATCTTTTTTTCAGATGAGCGCGAATTTGGGTCCCTAGAACCCAAAGCCAAGGTCCGTTAAAATTTTTATATGTTTATATATATATATATATATATATATATATATATATATATGTATGTATGTATATATATATATATATATATATATATATATATATATATATATATACATATATACATATATATATATATATATATATATATATATATATATATATATATATATATATATATATACACACAATGTGTCACGGATTGAGTGTGAGTAAGGTATAAGTGACAAATAAATTTCGAATTAGTTTATGATATTCTGGGAATCGCTCCTGCTTTGTCTTAAACTGAGATGTTGAGAAAATGAACAAAATTAATTAATATACAGGGTGGTTTGTAACCGATGTAATGAAATGTATTAAGAGTAAACTACCTTCGTGTATGAAGATACCGCAAAATGTTATTAACAAAACTTGTTTATGAAAGGCTCGCAATTTTCAAACAGATCAGCCTACTATGATTTTTTTTTAGCTGCGACTTTATTTAAATGACGTTTGACGGCTTCTGTGATTAGGTGTACTTTAAAAGGTACTTGAAACTGTATTAAAAAAAGTCTTTACCATAATTAAACTTGGGGTAGGTTTGTTTTCATCTTAACCAATAAAAAAAGTGAAGTAAACGCACAATTGGACATTCGAAGCAATAATTGGCGAGTTGCATGGCTACTTGAGCTCTGCCTTGTGCGTTTCCGGGGATACTACTTATTTGGAAAATTGAAACGTCAATTTTATTTGTCACGAACGGCAAGCGTCTGTATTTAAAAATGTTAACAACAGAACAAAAAGTGTTTATTGTGCAGTGCTATGGTTTGGGTGAAGAACATTCTTATCAGGGAGTGATCAGAAAATTCCTTGAACGCTGGCCAAATTATTCGGTTTCCGCTACTGGTGTAAAAAAAGTTGTTACAAAATGTATGCGTACTGGGAGTGTTTTAAATGTTAAGAAGACAAAATCTGACTTAAATGAAGAAGATAAGCATTAGCTATGAATTATGTTAGGCGTTTTCCGAAATTATCATTAAGAAGAAGGGCATTAGAAATTGGCAATATTACCAAATCGCATTTGCAACAAATTTATCGTACCAACAAGGTGAAACCTTTCAAATCAAAACTTATACACACTTTGGAAGAAAATGACGAGTCAAAACGATTAGATTTTTGTTTATGGTACGGCGAGCAATATCTACAAAATGACAATTTTGGCAGTATTATTTTTTAGGACGAATCCACTTTCACCACTAATCGGGTGGTAAATTCCCAAAATGCACGGCATTGGTCTATGGAGAATCCAAATTATAGAGTTAATTGCAGTAGAAAATGCCATAAAAAAGTAAATGTGTGGTGTGCTGTTTCTTACACTGGGATAATTGGGCCATATTTTTTTGAGCGGAATATGAACCAGTACAGTTATCTAAAAATGCTGGAAAATATTCCTCAAGACCATTTGCATAACATGTCACTAGAAGATAGACAAACAGCTTACTTTCAGCATGACGGCCACCCAGCACATGCAACCGGCATCGTTCGAGAATGGTTAGATCGCGAATTCCCTGGGCGGTGGATTGGTCGACATGGGCCAATACCTTGGCCTCCCAGAAGTCCCGATCTTACCTAAATGGACTTTTATTTATGGGGCTATCTCAAACAGAAAGTCTACGTAGCTCCATTAAATAACGATCTTGATTTGTTGAAACTGGGGTTGAGAGAGGCAATTGACGGTATTCCAATTCAACATATTCAAAATGCCTACAAAGCATTTACTAAACGGGCTGAGTTATGTGGATCGGTTGGTGGCAGCACATTTTAATAATTTCTTTATTTTTCGCTGTTCGTTTTGATTTTTGTTAGCAATAAGCGTTTTGTATTTTACTAATAAATTATTATTTAACATTGTATGGTTACTTATTTTGTGCACCTTCGTTCAGAAAACCACAGGTAAAAAGCTCCATGTTGATAGGAAAAAAAATGTTAATAATTTACTTGAAAATTCAAAGTAGGCTGATCTGGCTGAAAATTGAGAGCCTGTCATAAATTCTAATTCTAAACAAGTCTTGTTAATGACATTGTGCGGTATCTTTATAAACGAAGGATGTTTAATCTTAACACATTCAATTAAATCAGTTCTAAACCACCCTGTATATATATATATATATATATATATATATATATATATATATATATATGTATATATATATATATATATATGTATATATATATATATATATATATATATATATATATACATATATATATATATATATATATATATATATATTTATATATATATATATATATATATATATATATATATATATATATATATATATATATATATATATATGTATATACAAGGTGATTCATAAGTGGTGACCAAAAATGAAACCCCATGTCCTATAAAAAAAATTCCTATGATGCTTCATTAAAAAGATACAGGGTGTTAAATTTGAATTTCAAAAAATAAAATTTTCCAATTTTTTAAAAAGTAGCACATATATTTTGCTGAAACTTCGCATGTGTAGGCTGCTATATAAGGCGCGTATTCTACCATAACAATTGAATCAGCTAATTCAGCAGTGGCGCGCGTACCTACATGTCATTGGTTATCCCTCAAGAAAAAAAAAACGGGTAAGCCAATGATATGTTTTTTGATTTTTAATTTTTTGAATCTTACTTTAATTCGTGAACAAAATGACTCTCTTGATAATTTTCTGTACGACGCTTATTTTACGAGTAAGCAATGAATCAGGTAAGTGTTTTAGAGCACAGTTCATGATTTTTAACCAGTCGTTGTTTGGTAGAAAATCGCAATGATACACTTTTAGCAGGCTTATAGTAATTTATTTGTCACAACAAATGTTTAAAAATGCCTCCATTGACCTGAATACAAGCACGACATCTTTTTAATATGGAAAATTTAATGTCTTGTGGATTCATTGTTGCTTGAATATGACGAAAAGCATTACTTATTAGTTGTTGTAGCTGCTCTGGTGTATTTGTTTGTTCACTGTAGACCAGTCGCTTTAAATCACCCCAAAGATAGAAGTCAAGTGGGTTTAATTCCGGTGATCTTGCAGGCCAATGTATTGGTTCAGTTCTGCCAAACCATCTTTCATTATAATGTTCATGTAGCCATGTAACAATGTTTCGACTATGATGCGCTGGTGCACCGTCATGCTGGTACCACATTATACCTCTTGTTTCTAGTGGAATGTCATCTAGAATGTTTTCTACGCGGTTTTCTAGGAGCGCTAAGTACGAAGATCCATTTAAACGTTGTGCCAGGACTTCCATGAACAGTGAGCCGTTAAAAATACCACACCATAAATTAATGGAAAATCTATGTTGAAATGTGAGCGTCCTTGTTGCATGTGGATTTTCCAATGACCAGACATGCTCATTATGAGAGTTATAAATACCATTTCTTGTAAATGTTGATTCGTCAGACCAGAAGATTAAATTAGGGAATAAGATATTTTGATTTTTCATTTCCAACATCCATTCACAAAAGACTCGTCGATGCACATTATCTCCAGGTAGAAGGCAATGAACATTCTGTCGATGATATGGATGTAAGGCTTCTCAATGTACAGTTCTCCAAAGAAAGCTTTGAGAATATTGTAACTGCGTGGCAATCCTCCGAGTACTTGTAGAAGGTTGATCCAACACTGCATCCACTACTCTCTCTTCGTCTTCAAGTTGATGTTGACTTCTATCATTAGCTCTAGCGTCAAGACGTTGTCCAATACCGCACTGCCGAAGTCCTGAAAACGATCGAGAAAAAACCCTTGGTGTAGGTTGACTGCGAGTGGGAAACCTACGTTGATATTCCCGACAAGCAGCTAGAGCATTTCCATCACCATATCCGTAGATAAAAATTATATCTGCATACTCTTGTGAGGTATACTCCATTATAAGAAGTAAAAGAGTAGAAAATTATGCAATTTTATAAAGTTTACCACTTACACCTATTCAAAATAATAACTTGTTAACCTAAACGTCAAGTGACACTTAATGACAACTTTGGCAAACCAGACTACTACTTACTAAAATACAACAAAGATAATCGTCGTACAAAAAATTTTCAAAACATTAAATTTTCCATATTAAAAAGATGTCGTGCGTATTCAGGCCAATGGAGGCATAAAAGTGTATCATTGCGATTTTCTACCAAACAACGACTGGTTAAAAATCATGAACTGTGCTCTAAAACACTTATCTTATTCATTGTTTACTCGTAAAATAAGCGTCGTACAGAAAATTATCAAGACAGTCATTTTGTTCACGAATAATAGTAAGATTCAAAAAAATAAATAAATAAAAAAAAATCATTGGCTTACCCGTTTTTTTCTTGAGGGAAAACCAATGACATGTAGGTACGCGCGACACTGCTGGATTAGCCGATCCAATTGTTATGGTAGAATACGCGCCTTACATAGCAGCCTACACATGCGAAGTTTCAGCAAAATATTTGTGCTACTTTTAAAAAAATTGGGAAATTTTATTTTTTGAAATTCAACTTCAACACCATGTATCTTTTTAATGAAGCATTATAGGAAAATTTTTTATAGGACATACCCACTCTAAAATTGTTCAAAGAATATGGGGTTTCATTTTTGGTCACCACTTATGAATCACCCTCTATATATATATATATATATATATATATATATATATATATATATATATATATATATATATATATTTATATATTTATATATATATATATATATATATATATATATATATATATATATATATATATATATATATATATATATATATATATATATACAGGGTCGCTGATAAGTCTGGAAACGGTCGATTATCCGGGAAAATATACAAGGTGTCGAAAAAAGTTTTATACAAAAGTTTTTGGGTTCTTCAATGTCTACTAGGCGGTGATAATTTCATTTATACAGGGTTGGTCATACAGGCGTGGCACACCAATATTAATTTTTTTTTATGGAACACCCTATATATTATTCGATATTTCAATCCTTCTCTTAATTTTGAGCAACATTTATCAGAAGCATGATGTACATAAACTCAATCGTCTCCGGGTAAAAAAATAAATAAAAATAAACGCTACTGTTTTTAAAATCTATTGGATGAAGAACAAAAATAAATGAAAAGTAGAATATCTCTTGAAAACCATCTGTGAGTGTGAAAAGAACCGGTTGCGATGTTTTTAACATTGTTTGAAATCCTATTTTATAAGATGTTCAAAGTGTTCTCCATTGACCTCCTGACAAGAATGAATTCGCTTAACAAAACATTGCACTGCATTTACAAGAGCGTTTTGAGGAATGTTATTAATTTCATGCACAATCCTTGCTTGCAACTCTTCAATATTCTGCGGTCTATTTTGGTAAATTAAATTTTTTACATGACCCCACAAAAAAAAGTCAAGCGGCGTCATGTCGGGAGACCTAGCTGGCCATTCAATAGTTCCCCTGCGCCCTATCCATCTGCCAGGAAAGGTTTGATTCAGATATTCCCGTACCTCAATTCCAAAATGAGGGGGTGCCCCATCCTGCTGAAACCATATTTCTTCCGCTGGTAGATTTGGGTCGTTATTGTTCGGAAATAATCGACTAACGTCTGGAACAATTGATTCTTGCAAAAGTGTCAAATATCGAGCAGAGTTCAAATTACCGTGTATAAAATAAGGTCCTATGATATGTCCACCAATAATAGCACACCAAACATTTACTTTTTGCGGTCTTTGGGTGTGAATTTGTTCCATCCAATGTGGGTTTTCGTCTGACCAGTACCTACAGTTGTGTCGGTTGACTTGTCCATTCAAACAAAATGTAGATTCGTCGGAAAACAAAATGTGGTTGGCAAAGTTAAAATTTTGGCGTAACTTCTCCATAATAAGTTCACAGAACTCGATTCTGCGATCAAAATCGTCTTCACTCAGTTCTTGCAATAAATGAATTTTATATGGACGGAACTTTTCCCGCTTCGTAATCTTTTGAATTGAATATCGACTCATATTGTGATTTAAAGCCAATTGCTGTGCCGAAGTTTTCGGATTTTCCACCACATCCAATATTACATTCAAAGAATTTTCTTCATTTGTAACGGTTACTGGCCTTCCAGTTCTAGGTTTATCCTTGATACCGCCAGTTTCGTGAAAACGATGCAAAGTTTTCGAAACTGTGGATTTGGAGATCGATTCCCGCTCAGGATGCAACTCATTGAACATAATCACCACTTGAGCAAAACTTCGTGTTCTATCACCGTACCCTATCATCATTAAAATTTCGATACGTTCGGTTTCACTTAAACTTGCCATTTTGCACAAAAACTGTTGACACTAAATTACTAATGTTTCAAAACTGTTGACACTGAATGAATGTTTGACATTCGTTGTCCTGGAAACATTTTAAAACAAAAGAATAATACTGCGTTTCTTATGGGCATCTTATCTTATCTTGGGATTCCAAACAATGTTAAAAACATCGCAACCGGTTCTTTTCACACTCACAGATTGTTTTCAAGAGATATTCTACTTTTCATTTATTTTTGTTCTTCATCCAATAGATTTTAAAAACAGTAGCGTTTATTTTTATTTATTTTTTTACCCGGAAACGATTGAGTTTAGGTACATTATGCTTCTCATAAATGTTGCTCAAAATTAAGAGAAGGATTGAAATATCGAATAATATATAGGGTGTTCCATTAAAAAAAATTTAATATTGGTGTGTCACGCCTGTATGACCAACCCTGTATAAATAAAATTATCACCGCCTAGTAGACATTGAAGAACCCAAAAACTTTTGTATAAAACTTTTTTCGACACCTTGTATATTTTCTCGTATAATCGACCGTTTCCAGACTTATCAGCGACCCTGTATATATATGTAAGCATATAAAAACTAAAACTGACCCTGGATGTGGGTTCTAGGGGCCTAGTTCGCGGTCACTTGAAGAATTTTTTTCAAAATTCAATAGTCGGGATCTCCTCGTTACTGATTTTTTTTAAAGAAAATTCACTCAAGATGTTCGAAAGTTCATCTTTACTTCTGGAAAAGAGAATCTGTATTTATGAAAATTTACCAAAAGTCATGGGTAATTTTTTGTTTAAACAATCACTTTGATGATCAAGGTTATTTACATAACCAATTTAGTAACAATTTGTAAGTAATCGATCGACCTGGGAGTAAATGATCTGTGCTGTATACGAACGATTCTTAAGTTTTCCTCCAGTGCCATGAGACACACTCTAGGTATGTATATATTCACATTTTACACTGTGAAATTTCCAGGATAAATTTTAATGCGACTAAACCTTAATTTGCGGTATATAGTAGTTGAGAAATTTTCAATTCATTTTCCTAGACAAATTTACATTTAGACAGACGGTTTGATTTCCCTGGTGAGAACGGAAACACAGGCTGTAGCATACTAAGATGACATATTATGAATATAACCTAATTAGATTTGATTTCCATGGAATATGTTGGAATATTTTGGAATGCCAAACAGTAATTGAAACTCTAGATGGTATCCGTGCAGCCCTTGTACCGCTCGCAAATCAGCGACCTACCCTAATAAAGTGGTTTCATGCAAATCTGACATAATTAACGCTGATTATAGACGGGAAACTACGTCACGAGAGAGTAAGCACTTTATGTTATACTTGCATTACTCAGAACCACGTCTCCGGTTGTTCCGTCCTCTCGTTTAAAGACGGTGTTCACGGAATCTAAATTAGATGGTGCCAAATGCTGCTGAAATGTGTGCTGCTTATTGTCTTGTCCCCTGACAGTTACAGTATTCGGTACTGCAGTAGTAAATGGCTGTTTAAATGTAGGAATCCATCAAGTGGGTTATGGTTGTCAATTATGAGAAAAGTGTGGATGCAACCAGTACTGCAGTGCCGGCTTTAGGGGTGGGGGACCCGGGCGGTCGCCCAGGGCGCCGGAGCACAGGGGCGCCGCGAAATTTTTAATGCTCTTTTGGACACTGTGCTTATATCTATAAAACTCTGGACGCAGCAAGTGCGTTATGGTAGTGAATTTTCATAAAAATGTTTTTATTGCAATTATGTGTGTTTTCGTTTTAAGAAAGCAGGCATCAATTTTGGTTACCAGTATAACCTATACAGTAAAAACAATGTGCCATGTTTCATAAAAATAACTTTATTGTGTAAAAATGTACAAAAATTTCCAAAAGTAAACTTTAAGTGGTCCCGGAAAAACTCGTTTTTTGGTCAACCTTATAGGTTAATAGCAAATTAGGCTAATCAAATATGAAGCATTTGATCAAAATTCGCTACGATAACGCAATTGCTGCATCCAGAATTTCTTTTCTTACAAACATGCATTATATTTCGATGGAAAATGCAAAAATGCAATAACATAAGGCGTGTTTGATTTAAAAAAAAAGGAAATTTTTATCACCAACAATTTATGGGCCAGCCTGTGATTGTAGAAATATTTTTTAAGATGTGGCTCAAGACACCCTATAATTAATATATAGAATTTTTTTCATATCTTGTATAATAACGGATATATTGAGCTTTATTGATTTTTTACCAAAATTCTATAAAAATTATATACCATTAAACGATAAACTCTATAGCTAAGACTACTGCCAAGCATCAGAGAAAGGGTCTATTTGAAATGAATTTTCTGGAAACATTTTAGTAAAATGAAGGACGATGACGGTTGAAACTAAGACTTCAGGGTTTGTAAAACATCCTTCTTGAGACATTTGATTTCCATAGCCCGTATTAGATTCAAGTTATTTGCCTTAATGTTGCCGATTTATTTTTCTTTAAATGCCTATAACTTTTTTGTCTTTCGACCTACATAGCTAAATTTTGGTAGCTAACTTACTTGTAAGGATATAAATTCGAGTACTAAATGTGGTTGCCCTTACTTTGTTAATTCCGGAGATATAATTTTTTTTTGAAAGAAAACACAAAATTTTCCGGCAAAACCTAGGCAGATTTTCCTGGCTAACAAACTTATCCAAGGCATATGCAAAACAAATTTATTCGTTCAATATAATCAAAATCGGCCCATTATTTTTTGAGTTATCAGTGTCATATATATATATATATATATATATATATATATATATATATATATATATATATATATATATATATATATATATATATATATATATATATATATATATATACATATATATATATATATATATATATATATATATATATATATATATATATATATATATATATATATAAACATATAAAAATTGAAACTGACCCTGGATATGTGTTCTAGGGGGCCTAATTAGCGCTCATTTGAAGAAATTTTTTAAAAATTCAAAAGTCGGGATCTCCTCATTAGTGAATTTTTTCTACGAAAATTCACTAAAAGAAAGATTTGAACAGATGCTAGATTTTTCTACGACGTGGAGTTTCTTTTTTAACATAAAAAAGAATCAAAATAAATAACGATTATTAAAACATTGTGCTAAATTACAGGAACAGTTAACTGTCAACTTTAAATCAGATATCGATGGCAATTTGTTGTGCGATGAAATTTTACGCCTGCAACATTATTTTGAAAACAGTCAAGCAACGCCTATTGAAGCCTTAAACTTTATCAAGAAGCATAACCTTCAAGAATTGTCTCCCAACACCTGGATATCGTTGCGTATTCTGTTAGCAATACCAGTGACTGTTCCAAGTGGTGAACGCAGTTTTTCCAAACTGAAATTGATAAAAACCTACCTGCGGTCTACAATGTCTCAAACCAGATTGACCAGTTTGGAAAATCAAGTTGCAGGAAACCTAGATTTAGCTTGTCTTATTAGATAATTTGCTGACAAAAAAGCTAGAAAATTAATAGTACAGGCAATAGAGAATTTTGGTCTGCATTAAACTACAGGAGTTATTTTTTTTTTGATAGATAGGTTCAGAATTACGTACTGAATGTAAAAACACAAAATCCTTACAAATTAGGAGGGCGGAAGTGCCACCATTTTGAGAAAAACCGTTTCGACCTATATCTCCGTAAGCGTGCACTTTAGACCAAAAATGGTAATGACCTTTATTGTAGATAATTATATTTTTCATCTTTTTTGTAAAAAATTTTTTTGTATCACTCACCGTTTACAACTTATATGACTATTAGCATTCATTTATTGATTTTTTACCTATATCTTTGTTAATAATTGTTTAAAAAATGAAATGCTTATAACTTAACTTTTCAATCGACAAATTTTCTAGAACTTTTACTTAAAACTTTTTTTTCTAAAATTATTATTAGTGCATTTTCTTTTAAAAAATTCACTAATGAGGAGACCCCGACTTTTGAATTTTGAAAAAAAAATTGAAATAGGCGCTAACTATGCCCCCTAGAACACATATCCAGGGTTAGTTTCAGGTTTTTATATATATATATATATATATATATATATATATATATATATATATATATATATATATATATATATATATATATATATATATATAAATATATATATATATATATATATATACATATATACATATATATATATATATAAATATATATATATATATATATATATATATATATATATATATATATATATATATATATATATATATATATATATATATATATATATATATATATATATATATATATATCACACCGATAACTCAAAAACTAATGAGCCGATTTTAATTAAATTTAGTGAATGCCTTCCTCTTATAAGTATATTGGATAAGTTCGTTAGCCAAGAAAATCAGCCCAGGTTTTCCCGGAAAATTTTGTGTTTTCTTTCGAAAAAAAGTTATATCTCCGGAAATAACAAAGCAAGGGCAACTAAATTTGGTACACTGTTTTATGTCATTATAGGTAAATTACCTACCAAAATTTAGGTTTTTAAATTCAAAGACAAAAAAGTTATAGGCATTAAAAGAAAAATTAATTGGGGTTTTCCTCAAAACGTCAAATTCGCGAATTAAAACGTCAAATTTGGCAACATTTACGCAAAGAACCTGAAACTAATATAAGCTATGGAAAGAAAATGTTTCAAGAATAATGTTTTACAAAGCCTGAAGTCTTAGCTTCAACCGTCATTGTCCTTCATTTTACTAAAATATTTCCAGAAAAATTTGTCGATTGAAAAGTGTAACATTTAACGCGTTATAACTTTGAAAATATTGTTTTTAGAAAAAAAGTTTTTTGTAAAAATTATAGGAAATCTGTCGATTGAAAAGATAAATTATAAGCATTTTATTTTTTAAACTATTATTAACAAAGATATAGGTAAAAAAGTCAATAAATGAATGCTAATAGTCGTATAAGTTGTAAACGGTGAGTGATATAAAAAAAATATTAACAAAAAAGATGAGAAATGTAATTATCTACAATAAAGATTATTACCATTTGAGGCCTATAATGCACGGTTATGGAGATATAGGCCGAAACGTTTTTTCTCAAAATGGCGGCACTTCCGCCCATCTAATTTGTAAGGATTTTGTGTCTTTACATTCAGTACATAATTCTGAACCTATCTATCAAAAAAAAAATCACTCCTGTAGTTTAGTGCATTATGGACAAGAGTAACGGGCTCCTCTATTGCCTGTACTAGTTTTGACACGTTTCGAATTCAACCAACTGACAGACAAGCTTAGAGTTCTCTTATATTTAAAACAAATGTACTACCCAATTAACTTCTTTTATTATTTTGATATATAATTATGTATCATTATCATATAATAAAGAGCGCCAAATGATTGACTCGCCCGGGGCGCCTGGGTGGTTAAGGCCGGCACTGCAGTACTGGATGGTAGTGAATTTCCACAAAAACGTTTTTAATAGCAAATATGTCGTTTTTCAATGAAAGCATGCATCAAACTTGGTGACCAGTATAACCTATGTAGTAGAAACAATGTACCATACTTTATCAAAATAACTTTATTGTTTGAAAGAGTAAAAATATTTTTCGATAATAAACTTATTCCCAAAAAAACTGGTAAATGTTTTCTTAGTCAACGAACCTCTTCAAGCTATTTACCCGTCTGCAAATATATAATTATTTACAAAGAGCTTTTCAACGAAACAAAAAAAAAATAATACATAAAGATTTGCAAATAGTCTTTTTACGAAAATCCTAAAAAAAATCTTTTTCACAATAACCTCTTAAGCACACTTGGAGAACCCAAATCACCAAAATACATTAAAAAAACAGACAATCGTTTTACTAACCAAACAAATAATATATGTATATATATATATATATATATATATATATATATATATATATATATATATATATATATATATATATATATATATATATATATATATATATATATATATATATATATATATATATATATATATATATATATATTAGATTGCAGATCTACATATTCATAACTTGGTTCTAAAGATTTAATATTTCTAATTTCATTTTGTGGAAGCTACTTTAAATTTTGTACATATATTTAGTTATCCTTCTGTCTAACAAGTCTAACAATGTGTGTTCCTCATTTGTCCGCATATCTGTGTGTGTTATATAAGGTCGTGTAGATAGACCTCTAAGACGCAGAAGATTTGTGTCCCTGTTTTAGCGAATTGTCATTAAGTTCACCAGTGGTACCAGTTTTTAGCGAATAAGCAAGATTCGCTAATAGAGAGGTTACGATGAAAAGCTTTTGGAAAAATTCCTTTACATGAGCGCGAATTTGGGTCCCTAGAACCCAAAACCAACGCCCGTTAAAATTTTTATATGCTTATACCTACATACACACACACAAATATATATATATATATATATATATATATATATATATATATATATATATATATATATATATATATATATATATATATATATATATCAGAGCGATAACTCAAAAAATACTAAACTGATTTCAATCAAACTTGGCAAAAAATCTTGGTTGGGCGAAAACTGAGGTCTAGTTCGTTAATCAGACTTTATGCTCAAGTTTTTCCGGTGGAAAATCGGGGAAAACTTTTTGAAAACTTTATATTTTTGTAAGTATCAGAGCAACTAGAATAAAACTTTACATGTTGCTATAAATAGTGTAGGTAAACCTACGTTGTGAATGTTAAGTAATTTGGTGTACAATATTTACGGTTTTTTCCAAAACAAAAATAAAATCTGAAAAACATACGTTAATGGTTAAAGTCCAATGCCTGACAGATAGAGTAGTTTACTGCCACGCGCAGATTGATTTACATAACAGGTATAAACCATACATCAACAGGAACCAAACTAAATGAATAACAGGCATAAAACATACTACGTGAATCAAGAGTTGTGAAATCTCGGCCACAAACATGGAAAATGACAGACGGCATGAAATTAAAAATTTGCCAACTGATTGTTGGGCGATTCGATCAACTTTTATAATGTACTATATTTGTAGCGTGCTGAATGGTTCCAAATATAGCTTTAGCACAGCATATATATAATATTCTGTGCTTTTAGACTAAAAGGGTACCATAATACAGTATAAATCAAGTCAACTCTCTATAGAAATGATTCAAAAATAGTTTCCCTTATCTTTAAACTTAAACTTAAACACAAGACGTCATATAAGACCGAAACAGTCGTGGAATATGTTTCAGTGGCAATTCTACTAATTCTGTAAGAAATTGTTACGTATACTTTTAATATGTTACATTATTTGAGCAGGAGCTTTATATTTAAGTCTAGTATATATATATATATATATATATATATATATATATATATATATATATATATATATATATATATATATATATCCACACGATTACTCAAAAAGTTATTAACCGATTTTGATGAAACTCGGCCACAGTCTCTATTGCATTAATATCTTGGACGAGTTTGTTTTCATCTCGGGCAGCCCGTATGTTATTTCAAATTTAATTACAGATTATGTAATTTGAGTTTTATGTATTTTATCAGCAAATTTTCGTGTAAAATATACGTCAGTTTTCGCACAAATCATTTTTTGTTGAATTAATGTGAAATGTTAGTGATTATAAAGTACTGTTAAATAGATTATTGTAAAAAAAGTGTTTGCAAATTCACGTGGAAAATCCGTTCTCGAATTTTCCTGAAAAGTAATTTGTTTAGCAAATTGTGTAAAATATTTTTACACAATTTCGGGACACTTATATTTATTTTTGGAAAATATTTATATTTTTTGAACAATAACGTGAAACGGGGCCTTACCTTTTCTACATGGATACCTTGGCCTGATTGTTATATTTCATCCCCATAGAAGCATGCAGGGTACGCCAGCCCTGTCGGGCCAGTTTTTATAAAAAAGTGAATTTTTCTAAAAAATATGTTTCTCAAACAGATAACCAAGTTATTTTGATCAAATCTCGTTGGTATGGTGCCCTCGTAAACGAAGACTCAAGTTTCTAGGTTTATAGAAAATTGAGTTTGAAGCATTTAATGAAAATTCGCTACCATAACTCAATTGCTGCGTCCAGAAATGTCATCTTGTGACAAGCCGTCAAGGATTTGCCCCTCATTCTTCAGACTCTCTTTTTGGTTTATCTTGACACTTTAAGAAACAATAGTGCACAGATTTCATACGTTTTGAACAAGATCTCATTTTTAGTGAATTTTCTTAAAAAAAATTCACTAATGAGGAGATCCCGACTTTTGAATTTTGAAAAAATTTCTTCAAATGACCGCGAACTAGGCCCCCTAGAACACATATCCGGGGTCAGTTTCAATTTTTATATGTTTATATATATATATATATATATATATATTTATATATATATATATATATATTTATATATATATATATATATATATATATATATATATATATATATATATATATATATATATATATATATATATATATATATATATATATATATATATATATATATATATATATATATATATATATATATATATATATATATATATATATATATATATATATATATATATATATATATATATATATATATGTATCACACCGATAACTCAAAAAATAATAGGCCGATTTTGACTAAATTTGGTGGAAAAATTCCTTTTGCAAATGGCTTGGACAAGTTCGTTAGCCAGGAAAAACTGCCCAGGTTTTCCCGGAAAATTTTGTGTTTTCTTTCGAAAAAAATTTATATCTCCGGAATTAACAAAGTAAGGGCAACCAAATTTAATACGCTAGTTAATATTCTTATAGGTAAGCTACCTACCAAAATTTAGCTATGTAGGTCAAAAGACAAAAAAGTTATAGGCATTTAAAGAAAAATAAATTGGGGTTTTCCTCTAAACGTCAAAGTTGCGATTTAAAACGTCAAAATCGGCAACATTTAGGCAAAGAACTTGAATCTAATACGGGATATGGAAATCAAATGTCTCAAGAAGGATGTTTTACAAACTCTGAAGTCTTAGTTTCAACCGTCATTGTCCTTCATTTTACTAAAATGTTTCCAGAAAATTCATTTCAAATAGACCCTTTTTCTGATGCTTGGCAGTAGCCTTAGCTTTAGAGTTTATCGTTTAATGGTATATAATTTTTGTCGAATTTTCGTAAAAAATCAATTAAGCTCAATATATCCGTTATTATACAAGATATGAAGAAAATTTGTATATATTAATTATAGGGTGTCTTGAGCTACATCTTAAAAAAATATTTCTACAATCCCAGGATGGCCCATAAGTCGTTGGTGATACAAATTTTCTTCTTTTTTTTTTAATCAAACACGCCTTATGTTATTACATTTTCGAATATTTCAGCGATGCATGTTTGTAAGAAAAGAAATTCGGGACGCAGCAAGTGCGTTATGGTAGCGAATTTTCATTAAATGCTTCAAATTTGAATAGCTTAATTTGCTATTAACCTATAAGGTTGACCAAGAAACGAGTTTTTCCGAGAACACTTTAAGTTTACTTTTGGAAATTTTTGTACATTTTCACACAATAAAGTTATTTTTATGAAACATGGCACATTGTTTTTACTATATAGGTTATACTGGTAACCAAAATTGATGCCTGCTTTCTTAAAAAGGAAACACACATATTTGCAATTAAAAACATTTTTATGAAAATTCACTACCATAACGCACTTGCTGCGTCCAGAGTTTTATTTAAAACGCCTGAATAGCTTTGTCACCTTCGAGTCTGAAATTATAATTTTCAGCAGATATTTTGTTATTATTGATATTACGAAAACCGGTTTGTTTCAGTTGACTAATACGAAATGATTCAGACGATTAATAAGGAATAATAACTGCTACGTTTATAATTTGGCAGATATTTTACTTTCCTAAATATGAATTAAGTTTACTTCTGGAAATCCTTTGTATAACTTTAATGAAATTTGTAATACAAGTTTCTTTTAAAGAGACTTACACTATCTACAGATATAGTAAAATCTAATTCTTTAGCTTCACATAAAATTGAGTTTTGGACATTTTTCTCAAAAGGAGTTAGAACACAAGATTTTTTTGATAAAAGAGAGATCGATGGCAACACCATTGAAATAATTTTTCAAATGTGCGCGTACTAGGACCCCTAAAATCGATCTTCAAGGGATGTGTAAGTTTAAAGCATTAACTTTAATAATATGCCGTATATTAGGACTGTACAATTCTTATGAAAATTCGCTACTATAACGCACTTGCTGCGTTCCGACTTTTTTTAATGCTTACAACTTTTTTATTTCAATGTATGGATTTAAATTCTGGAATGTGACTTGTATTTTATAATTTAAAGCTGCATACCAAATTTGGTTACCAACATAAGTACACTTGGAGAACCAAAATCACCACAATACATTTTAAAAGACCTGACTATCGTTTCACTAACCAAGTTAGCGTCATCAGAGGATGAAACATTCTAATTCTAGAATGTTTCATCCTCTGATGACGCTAACTTGGTCTATGAAACGATCGTCAGGTCTTTTAAAATGTGTTGTGGTGATTTAGGTTCTCCAAGTGTACTTATCAGTGCTTATCACAGGTTCCAATCTTTACTTAGTTGGTTACCAACGGTTTGTTACTTTCTGAGATATAAAAATTTTCCGAAAAAAAAAAAGTAAAATATTTCCGAAGAAACTAGTGACATTTTCCTGGCTAACGAACTTATCCAAGCCACTTTCGAAAACCAGGGGCTCACAAAATTTCGGTCCAATATTTTTTTAAGTTATTGGTGTGCTGCAAAGAAAAACCTGAATATGTGCATTACACCATATCTTTTTAATCAAGTTATAACATATAACGTTCGTCTTAGATCACAGACGTGCAAGCGTTTAGTGGATCTATGTAGATGCTTTTTAGTCATGTTATAAGATATTCCGTTCGTCTTAGATCACACGCGTGCAAACGCTTAGTAGATCTATGTAGATACGTACAACAGTGCTAACAAGATTAAATGCAAAAGCTAACAAAAAACGTTATCATCGTAGAGAAATAACCCAATTTATTTTAATTACGGGGCATGTCTCCTGACGTAGTCTGATTAATTGGGCACAATTATTCTAGTGCGAAAAAGTCATAAATTACGAAAAGAAAGTCTCTGAAATAGAAATAGCTTCAAGCTTACTTCCATTAGCAAGGCATAGTCTAGCGTAAAGCTTTTTATTTGTTGAATATGGAACAGAGTGCAATAAATTCCAATATTTATATGCTTCGGCTTTGCAGCAATGGGAATCTGAATACGGAAATGGACAAATCGGTAGTAATTTACATAGGCAAATGGTAGGTAAATCGAATCCTGTTTTAACTTAAAAAAATTCTGTGGAGCTAAAGTTATTTAAAATTTAGTACGGCTAGATGCATTTTCACCACAATTAAAACCGTAGGCCGGTTTCGTTCTAATTATAGTTCGTCAGTATGGCTGTAATTTTTTATCTGTAAATATAAGGCTAAATGTAAGGCTAGATGCCTTCTCACCACAATTAGAACCGTAGACCGGTTTCGCTCTAATTAGAGCTAGTCAGTACGGCATACTAATTGCAGCGAAAATATACCTGCAAAGCAACACGGCTATGTTAGCCAGCCTTCCAACACTAATTGAGATAAAAAACACGAAGTGCCGCCACCTCGTTGCGGAACCAAGTAGTATGTTGCCACGGCAGCTCAAAATAACACAAAGTGTTAAAAATAGAGACTGTATCCAACCAATTATTAATTTAGTAAATTGTCAGCCCTGGTCCATTTCTACCCTAATATAGGGACAAATTATGTAAGGCTAGATGTATTCTCACCACAATTAGAACCGTAAATTGGTTTCGCTCTAATTAGAGCTCGTCAGTATAGTATACTAATTGCAGAGAAAATACACCTATAAAGTAATACGGCTATGGTAGCCCGCCATCCAACACTAAGTGAGATATAAGACACGAAGTACGTGCCGCCACCTCGTTACGGAACTAAGTAGTATGTTGTCACGGAAGCTCCAAATAACACAAAGTGCTAAAAATAGAGACTGTATACAACCAACTAACAATTTAGTAAATTGTCAGCCCGGCCCATTTCTACCCTAATATAGGGACAAAGTATGTAAGGCTAGATGTATTCTCACCACAATTAGAACCGTATACCGGTTTCACTATAATTAGAATTCCTCAATACGGCATACTAATTACAGCGAAAATACACCTATAAAGTAAAAGTTCGGGACGTAGCAAGTGCGTTATAGTGGTTAATTTTTATTAAATGTTTCAAATTTGAATAACTGAATTTCCTATAAACTTAGAAAGTTAAATTTTGGTACGTAGTAAGGTCTTTCCTAAGGCAACGTATTTACGAAATTTCATTATAAAGCTTTGTAACTTTCGGAGAAAAAGTTTTTTCTCTAAAGAAAACTAAAAATTTGAATAACTCCATTTTTTATACACTTAGAAAATTGAATTTTGGTACGTGGGAAGGTCTTTCGAAAAGCAAAATACTCTTTAAATTTTATTAAAATAACTTTGTAATTTTTGGATAAAAAAATTTTTTCGAAAGAAAACTCAAAATTTTCCCAGAAAACCTTGTCTGATTTTCCTGGCTAACGAACTCATCCAAGCAATTAATAAAATAAAGGTACTTGCCGAGTTTCATCAAAATAGGTTAATTATTTTTTGAGTTATCGGTTGGATACATATATATATATATATATATATATATATATATATATATATATATATATATATATATATATATATATATATATATATATATATATATATATATATATATATATATATATATATATATACAGGGTGTTACTTAATGATAGGGCGTAATTTTAAGGGCGCGTTCCTAAACCAAAGTCAAGTAGAAAAGTTCATATAAACATGTGTCTTGAAGAGTCTGGTTTTCAAGATACAGGGTGTCAAAGTTAAAAAAAAAAAACGGTTTTTAATTAATATCTTAATGACCCTTTTGCCCACTTTGTTGAAATCTGGCAGAGTTATTCACTGTAATAAGACGCTAAGTTGGCACTTACTAAAAGATAATTATAAGTTCCAGTGGCGTCTCGAGGGGCACTCTTACGAATAATATTGACTAAAAAAATGTATGCTACTGTGTTTTTTTTCAATTTTAATTTTTTTCAGATTAAGCACATAAAAATACAACTTTTTTACCCTTTAACATCTTTTCGTATATTACTACCTTTTCGAGGAAAAAAATAAAAACGACTTCATTGCATGTCGAAAAATTGTTAAAATAAAATCAACTTAATTGTGATCGTTGCTAGAAAACGTTGTTTTATCATTGTGAACATAATGTTTTTGACATTCTGTGACAGTTTGTTATTATTTTCCCTCTGGTCAAAACGTTAATTGGCTTATAAAAAATGGTAAATAACAATTCTAATTTGGAGATGCATTTTCTTTAAGGTCCTGTCAATGGTAATTCGGCGGGGACCCGGCGGCTCTATCAAGAAAGGTATCTTGATCGTGCCCTTCCAGGTAGACAAAAATTCATAAACATTCATCGTCGTCTGACTGAATCTGGCAGTTTTAAACGTAATACCTCTGACGGAAGACCTCGTACAAGTCGAACTCCAGTAGTGACGGACAATCTTACAGCCATTTTCTACAAAATGATTTGCCTCTGCTTCTTGAAGATGTTCCCGTATATTTACGTTAACCTCATTGGTTCATGCATGATGATGCTCCTGCCCACTTTAGCATATTGGCTCGTAAGTATTTAAATGGAGCTTACCAAAATCGTTGGATAGGTCCTGACCACAATTCTGGCCACCTAGATCGCCTGATTTAAACAGCCTAGATTTTTATTTGTGGGAGCACCTCAAAGCATTAGTTTATGTTACACCAATTGAGACAAAAGAACAACTAAGGAATATAATTATTGACGGATGTGAAACCATATGCAACACTAATGGAATTTTCGAAACAGTTCGTCGCTCAATGAGAAGGAGAGCACAAGCGTGCATAGAAGCGGGAGGTAGTCATTTCCAACATTTTTTGTAAATATTTATGACTTTTCATTTGTTAAATTTTAAAAATGGCTTAGAAATAAATATTCTGAACGATCACAATTAACTTGATTTTATTTTAACAATTTTTCCACATGTAATGAAGTCGTTTTTATTTTTTTCCTCAAAAAGGATGTAATATACGAAGACATACTAAGAGGCAAAAAAGTTGTATTTTTAGGTCTTAACCTGAAAAAAATTTAAAAAAAAAACTCAGTAGCGTGCATTTTTTTAGTCAATACTATTCGTGAGACTGAACCCCGAGACGCCACTGGAACTTATAATTATCTTTTAGTTAGCTCTAACTTAGCGTCTTATTACAATGAATAACCCTTCCAGATTTCAACAATATGGGAAAAAGAATCATTAAGATATTAATAAAAACCCAATTTTTTTTTATACTTTGACACCCTGTATCTTGAAAACCAGACTCTTCAAGACACATCTTTATATGAACTTTTCTACTTGAATTTGGTTCAGGAATGCGCCCTTGAAATTACGCCCTATCATTAAGTAACATCCTGTGTATATATATATATATATATATATATATATATATATATATATATATATATATATATATATATATATATATATATACATATATATATATATATATATATATATATATATATATATATATATATATATATATAAACATATAAAAGTTGAAACTGACCCCGGATATGGGTTCCAGGGGTCCTAGTTCGCGCTCATTTGAAAATTTTTTTGCAAAATCACACCATCGATACTTTTCTATTAGTGAATTGTTTTCAATAAAAATTCACTAATACGGCTATGGTAGCCAGCCTTCCAACACTAAGTGAGATATGAGACACGAAGCACGTGCCGCCATCTCGTTGATGAATCAAGTAGTATGTTGTCACGGCAGCTCCAAATAACACAAAGTGTTAACTCACTTAATGTTGGAAGTCTGGCTACCATAGCCGTATTACTTTATAAGTGTATTTTCGCTGCAATTAGTATGCCGTACTGACGTGCGCCAATTAGAACAAAAGCGGTCTACGGTACTGACTGTGGTGAGCATGCATCTAGCCTTACATCTGTTGTCCCTATATTAGGGTAGAAATGGGCCAGGGCTGACCATTGACTAAATTGTTGGGTGGCTGTTGACAGTCTCTATTTTGAACACTTTGTGTTATTTGGAGCTGCCGGTTCCGCAACGAGGTGGCGACACTTGCTTCGTGTCTATATCTCACTTAGTGTTGGAAGGCTGGCTACCATAGCCGTATTGTATTTGTAGGTGTATTTTCGCTGCAATTAGTATGCCGTACTAACGAGCTCTAATTTGAGCGAAACCGGTATACGGTTCTAATTGTGGTGAGAATGCATCTAGTCTTACATACTTTGTCCCTATATTAGGGTAGAAACAGGCCAGGGCTGACAATTTACTAAATTGTTAGTTGGTTCCACACAGTTTCTATTTTTAACACTTTATGTTATTTGGAGCTGCCGTGACAACATACTACTTGGTTCCGCAACTAGGTGGCGGCACGTTGCCTCGTGTCTTATATCTCACTTAGTGTTAAAATTTAGTATGTAACTATTTAAGGCAACCAAAAAGATTAATATAATTCTTGAAATATTTATAACCACCAGACCAACATGGATTATCTCACAAAGAAAAATTAAAAATATTACCAACACAAATCACAACTGTTGCAAAATTTCTGCTGGTTGCGATACAGTTTGAATTTATTTTCACAGAAAGACATAATCTAGTACATGTCAGGACCCCGTGTCACTTCGTTGTCGTGTTTATATGATGTCGCACACTCCTGATGTTCTGTCCGCCGTTGTCACATTTTGTGTGCTCTCTACACACATCTCGGTTATGGACTGTGGCATGTCGTTTTTGCCCTTCAAGCTATGAAGTCGCATGCATGGTGAGATATAGTAGTATTTAGTCGCTATTTTTAACGCATTTTCCCGCTGGTAGGTAAGCAGATATAACAAACTTCTGCCAAAAAAAAAAATTTTCCCTGTTGGTGTACGTGAAAGAATGTAACATCATTTATATTGCTAACCTTATCCCGTTTTTTTTTAATCTTTTTTATTTCAACAACACACCACGAGCGCTTACAGCCTAAATATTATCGTACCGTGGGTGTCGACAAGGAGGAAAGAGGCAACTTGTTAATTCCGGACTTGAAGGTTCGGGGGAGAAGGAAAAACATGTGCTGGCAAGGAGTTCCACAACTTGGAAGTCCTCGAGACAAAAGAGCGGACATAACAAGATTTTCTATGTCCGGTGACCTGGACAGTAAAAGGGTGCATTCGCTCTGTTCCCCTGGTAGATCTATTGGGGGCAGCAGGTGGAGGAACTATGGAAGAAACCTCCCCTGAGCAGTGTCCGTGCAGATCTATAAAAGAGAGAGAGGTCACCAACGGCACGTCGGTGGGCAAGGGATGGCAGCCTTTGAGTGAGGGAAGGGTCACTGATGAAACGTATAGTTCTCTTCTGAATAGAGTCAAGGATAGCGAGTTTAGAAGCGGCAGCAGCACCCCAGATGTGGGAGCAGTATTCGAGGTTTGGTCTTATTTGTGAAGTATATAAAGTATAGAGATTAGCTGGTGAAAAGTATTTGCGAGCCCGGAAAAGGAAACCTAATTTCCTAGCAGCCGCTTCTGCAATTGATGTGACATGTTGGTGCCAGTTGAGATTTCGATCCACAGAGATGCCAACAAGTGAAAAGGACTCATTACTTTAAATAACTTGGTTGTTTATTGTGATGGGTCTAGGGCTGGTGTATCTCTTATGAGAAAGAAAGCAAGACTGTGATTGGGTGGGGTTGAATTGTACAAGATTTCCACTTCCCCTGTCTAATATTTTTTGGAGATCCACGGAGATAGAACCCTCCATGAGTCTGCGATCCTCATCTAGTTGGGCTAAAGAGACAGGCTTAGATTATTGTATATTGGAGTGGAGGGTGCTGTCGTCCGCGTAACTGTGAACTGGGTTGGATGTGCTAGAGAGGAGGTTATTGATGTGGAGAAGAAACAAAGTAGGGGCTTAAGCTGAACCTTAAGGAACTCCTGCATTAATGGGATACACTTTAGAGGAATGGCCATCCACGACAACAGAAATGCTCCGGTTGGAGAGGAAATTTGCTGTCCACGTACAGAGTTTTGGTGGTAGGCCATACGCCGGTAGTTTATTAAGCAGCGCTGCGTGCCAGACCTGGTCGAATGCTTTGGATATGTCTAGAGCGACAATCTGGGATTGACCGTGTAGTTCCATAGACTTGTTCCAAGAATGGGTGACAAAGGAAAGGAGGTCGGCAGTTGATCTGCGCTGACGGAATCCATACTGCCTGTCGTGGATTAGACTGTGTGCATCTTTCTGTGTTGCCTTTTCCATTTCACGTGTCTCTGCCCACTGTGTCATGTTTCAGTTTCCTCGTCGTCTTATCTCATTTTGGCAGCATGTGCTATTTTATCTTACGCCCCTCAGGCTGTCAGGTCACGTGGCCATGGAACATGAAATAGTATTTGGGTACTGTCTTTAAAGCATGTCCACTGGCCGATAGGTAGATATAACAAATAATATGCTAAGAACCAGCTTTTCCCTGAAACATGGGAATTACTTTCTTGCTGTTTTTCCAGCCAATGCTTGGTGTATGCGTTTTAGTTATTGGTTCCATAACCTTTGTCATCCTGAAATGTGGCGTTTATGCTGTGACCACATATACTTGGTTGGTCCTGGTTCTCTTTTCATCTATCGTCGTTCAGTTGTCATTTCTGAGTTTCTATGATATATATTAAGACACAAACGTGAAATGTCAATCACTGAATTAGTATATATTTTGTTATGCCGAGAACGCCTAGGGCTGGGTTCACACAGTCGTGAATTTTGAAATGAGAATTCCTAAACTAGTTCCTATTGGTTCTAAAACAAAGTTACAATTTCATTTAAAATGAATCAATAGGAATACCTACGTTTCTCAATTCAAATTTCAAACTTATTTTCTGTATAAACTTAGCTCAATGCCCAGAGATCATCACATGGTGCCGCCTACTGGTGTATTTTGAAACCACATAAATATACAATTCGTTTGCGCTAAACCATAAAAAATTGTCAAATGAGGGCGTGTAAGTCTTAAAAGTGCTGTTGTATTCTTTGAGTTTTTTGAAGTTATTCCAATCTTTTAGGCAGGAGAGTTCAACAAACCTTAAAACTTATTTTATTTAAAAACAAATTATCAACACTCTTAACAAAAACAAAAAATTAATATCAATTGAATTTTATTAGAGATCTCTTTCTTTGGATGTTATTAAATTAATTATCACAATTTGAATCACATAAATTTTAAATACTTGATGTTTCTAATAAACTGTTTATTATTGCAATGTTTAGGTACCTGAGTTCACTATAATTGTCATTTATGATGACCTGTGTTGATTTTCATTTATCATTCTTGACTATGATAAAAATGGTGCAATGTCTTTTTATGGGTTTCTTGTGGTTATTAAATACTCTCGTGCAAATTAGATAGCTGGCAACTTCATTCGCTTGTTTCTATGCAAATATGGTTGTCATAGTAACGATGAGGTATGTTCTTTCCATTTAATTCTTATTCATATTTTTACATTTAAATTTACGTCGAAGTAATTAACACATTTCTAAGAACGGTCAGTTACCATCAGCACACATTTGCTGTTGATTTATATTTAATCTACCTAAAATTTTAAATCTTTTTGGAGGAGGACGCCGTATAAACGCCCGCGCTTTATAGATGCCAAAATTGAAGAGAGCTATCAATTATTTTTTGTCGTAAAATGTCAAATAATTGATACCAAAGCTTTTTGTTTGTTAAATATCTGTTTTTTTTTAATGTCAGCGACCGCTTCGAATTCATGCTCAGGCATCTAAGCTGGTCCGATCTGTTATATTATAACTCTTATGTCAACTTTTATAAATATTTAGAAATTTTAATATTTGCGTGCAAATCTAAAGCTTTTAGCATATGACACGTTCATGATACAACCGTTGTTTCAAACTACAACTCTTTATGAGCTGTTTGATACTAAATTATATGTTTTAGAGTTGAATTAGATTTTGTCTGACTGTTTTAAAACTTCACTGCACTTAAATGCTTTGAATACTTATTACAATTTATAAATTTAAAAAATATATCCATGTTATTTGGTTGAAATTCCCCATAGAAAATTAATTCAGCTTGCTATTAGTAGTTAATTCATAGCTATTACTGCTTTTACAAACTGTTGTGTGATAGATTTATATCACATTGAAATTTAGTTTAGATTTGACATCCCAAAAACTATGAACAGAAAACTTAAATCAGAATTTTGCTAGATAAATATTCTAATTACTTTTGCAGTTCAAAACACTATCTATATTATCAATGTTTTATTTGTGATAAAAATTGTGCGAGGTCTGTACCGTTGGACTTTGAAAGTTTATATATATATATATATATATATATATATATATATATATATATATATATATATATATATATATATATATATATATATATATAAAGTGAAAATGCAAAAGAACTAGATCAAGGTCACACATATATATATATATATATATATATATATATATATATATATATATATATATATATATATATATGACCTTGATCTAGTTCTTTTGCATTTTCACTTTCCTGTTTAAAAGTTTATAACTTGCTTATATTTATGATTACAAACAATGTTGATTATCATCATGTATTTGAGAAACGTTTTTTCATATTTAAATGACAGTTAAACCTTAAATTGTTCTTGTATCAAGCTGCGCTCAGCATTTTTACTTGATTTTTTTTAGGATGTATTTCTAGAATACTCTGTTTTTAAATTATCTTTTTCTTTTGTATTCACAGATCTACATCTATTTGGATCAAGGAAAATTGGAACGTTAATGGTAATGATACAAAAACCCAGAGATTCTTCGTGATAGCAGGTCGCCTCAATGTTAGGTAAGAACTTTTATATTATTTTTACTTTTACATTTCTTTTCAATTTGAATGTTGGCTTGTATATTTTAGATGGATGTATGGATATTGGTAGTGTATATTTATCTTTTTACTCATTTTAACCTTGCCCAATATGAATAACATCATCTGGCCCTTGATTCAAACATGGTATTTCTTGTTACTACCGTTGCCTTAATTTTTATTTCCACTTTTCAGATTTTTCAGGACTCCATTGGCAATGCTCATACTCAAACTGTTCTGTGAAGCTCATCTTTCCATTTGAGTCAGTATTACGCAAGCTACTACCTACCTATTTACGGTGTTTGTACTTTGGTGGTACAGTGCCTTGTTGAATTCAAAATATGTTGCCAATTTCTTCTTAGATTGGACTTTGGATACCAATGCTGTATGGCATTTCACTCACTCAGTTTATAGTTCTTAAGTTTTTCTTTTTAGGCTTAATATTTTTAAATAATAATACTATATATATATATATATATATATATATATATATATATATATATATATATATATATATATATATGATAAAATTACGTAGATACATTCCTTATGTGTATATTTTTGAAAATAGAAGCTAACACCTGACCGAAACATTTGTTTGTCAAAATATAGCTTTATCATAGACATTTCGTTTTAAAATATCCGCAGTCCTGTCGCTGTTCCAGTTCAGGATGTCACACTTTGACAGCTTATTTATAACACCTCATAATTATTATCAGATAAACTTAATTCAACTTTGCTTACTGCCTCACCAGGCTCTCTGTATATACTCGTATACTATTAAAAATAAACACCTAACATAATTAACAGTTACTTTTCCTACTTCCTTTTGTTCTTGTTTTTAGCAAAACATATGGTTCTTCTGAATAACTGTACAAAGTAGGTGTGCAAAAAATTTGCTGGTAATTAGCCAGTATTTGCTAGGGCTTAAAAGCAACCGCATTCTATTTACTTCAGTTTAAAGCTCTTATTTTAATTACTGTTTTTACTATGTGCCGGAAGCATTCACGGTTTCATTCTTGGTAAATTTGCTAGCGGAATTATTCACTTAAAACATCTTAATTGAGAGAGAAGAGATGCACGTTTGTAATCTACTTCTTGTCACAGTTGCACTGAAGGTAGAATAACTCAACTGGATTATATGCATTGTTGCAGTTGAATTTAGGTTGATTAATAATATCTTGAATATGTTTCTGTGTTGTATGACAAACAACAAGATTATTATGGACAAGATGAATTATTTCTGCAGGAAATTTGCATATAAACAAAACGTCCGTGTGAAATATAGATTGTCCGCTAGTAATTTATCTTGGTACAGAAACTGCAATGCACAATACAAATACTCCTGTAAACTTTAGACCAAGTGTATTTATTCAGATGAACTCTGAACAATTGTTTAAAACGTCGCATGTTCTAGAACTACTGTTGTAATACAAACTGACGTCATTCTACATAACATGCAAGAAATCTGGACACAGCGAGTGCAATATGGAAGAAAATATATAGTAACAGCCGCTTATTTTCTAGATGCAGGTTACATTTATTGCACAATTTAACAATACCAAAAATAATGCATTAACACGTGTTTAACCCACGAAGGTATACAACGTGATTCATTTCCCCGATAAAGTCCAATAGCTTCTTTAATCTACACTTTTTGGAAAAAACTTTCAGACAAAAGTGTTCTACGATGTTACGGTTCATAACCTAAAATTATTTTCAGCTACACAGCGTAGTCCATATGTCACTGGCACTAGATAACTTTGTTTTTTTAAATTAAATACCCTATATATTATAGTATGTTTTGATTTTAAATGAAATTTTAATTAAAAATTATAGGAAGTACTATGCCATAAAAGTCAAAACTTTTCAAGTTATTCAAGTTTTTTCAAAAAATTTGACAGATGTAGAGTTTTTTTCAGTTACTGGAATAATTCGTACACCACATCCGCGAAACTTGCAATTCTGCGCAAGTACCTGACAGGTGTTCGTCTATCTAGTGATGGTGTGAAAAATGATAATTTATATACAGGCTAGTTTCTAGAGAGGCGCCAATTTGCTGAAATTCCAATATAAATAACTCTAAAATTTCAAATGGAATACCCTGTATATGAGCACCTGAGTCAATGCAAAAATTGATTCTCTTTCGGATGGATATGGGTTCTTTACAAGTAGAGTTGATAATTTCTGAGTTATTCAAATCAATTTGATTGCAACTACATGATAACATAATAATTGGATTGTTTCTGTTTTATCTAGTGTGCACTGGTCATGACAGAATTCTCCAAAATGTCAAATTTAACAAGTATTTGCAACATTGTCTGTTCTTTGTTGTGTAATTGTGTAGTTGTTTTATAATTAGTATAAATAATTAAAAATGAACTTCAATAACGAAGCTTTGAGATAGATGGTGTACATAATTGGTGAATGTTCTGGAAATTGTCTTTTGGCTTCTAGTATTTATAAGCAGCGTTATGCTCTGCGAAGACAGTTTTGTCATTGAAAAGGCTCAAACATAGATTTGACCAGAATTCGTCTGTATTTTACCGAGCACCAAGGAAAAAAAATTGCCTCAAAGAAGATGTAGCCCTTGGTGTAATTTTATCAGTGATTCAGGAGCCAAAACGGAGTCAAAGAGCTATTGCGAAAACATTAGATCCGGGTACTGTCAGTGGACAGTGCATAAAATTGAGCTGGACAGGAGTTTTTTCGCAAAGTGCTTTTTGTGGATAAGTCCTCTTTCCATAAGAAGGGACTCCCAAACATGCACAATTTACATCATTATGCAGAAAACAACCTGCACGTAACAAGATTTGGTAACTTCCAGAATAGGTGGACGCTTAATGTTTGGGGTGAAATCATTGCCAATACCGTTCTTGGACCACATTTTTTTGATGAGCCTCTGAATGGACCAAGGTATCACCCGTTTTTGTTTAATGATTTACCAGTCTTGATAGAACATGTCCAGTTACAAGTTAGGCAAGATATGTGGATACAGCAAGATGGTGCTCCACCACATTATGCTGCCGTAGTTTGACGACATCTTGACCAAGAGTACGAAGGAAGGTGGATTGGCAGGGCTTGACCAGGCCTGGCCTCCAAAGTCTCCCGACCTTACTTACTGTGACTCCTTTTTATGGGGATTTGTGAAAAACTATGTGTATTGCACTCTACCAACAACACGAGAAGATATGCGAGGGCGAGTACAGGATGCATTTCGGCTTTCCAATGTCCAGCGATCATATGGAAGAAGGCTACAATTTTGCCCTGAACAAAATCTTAGTCAGTTCGAGAACCTTTTATAATCCATTCCAAAAGTAATAATTATTCGTTATTCGTTGACTATTCATTTATTTATTCATTCATTTATTTATTTTATTCATTAGATATTATCAGTTTATTATCTGTAATTTATTTCTTGTTGACTCCATCGTTATTTCTCCTCTGATATCTATTAAACTAGTACCAAGTAAATAGTCTTGTGTGATTCGAATCTTTACCGGAGAACTTTAACAAAATAGAGAATGTATCGCTTTTACATAAAAGCAAGTGGATATAAATTTGAGAGTAAATTAATTTTTGCATTGTTTCAGGTGCTTTCATACAAGATGTTATATTCGAGAATTTCTAGTAGTAGTAGTTTAACCACTACAAATCATTAATGCTAATGTCCATTCTGTACTAGAATTCTATCTGCTGACACCACTCAGATGAATTTAAGTGGTTAGTTCGAGAATGTATTATTTGAGAATAGTTAGCATTTGTCAAGTTTATCGAACAAAAAAAAAACAATCAGACAAAAGTGATAGATTTTTGACAGAACAATGTCAGCCTCTCAATCATTGATAAGAGCATTTTCTTTGGCAGCAAAGTTTTTCTATTTTGATGCCCTCAAAAGCATCGAATAATCCAGCTGGAATCTCTTTTCAAGTCTTTTTAACGGCAAAATTGTCGATTGTTTCCATTGAGAGAAACACTGTTTGAGAATGCTAGAAGCCAAGGGGCAAACGGAAGTAACTCAATCATCAAATCATGTAGTTGCAATCAAATTGATAACTTGTGAATAACTTAGAAATTATCAGCTCTACATGTAGAAAACCCATATCCATCCCAAAGAGAATCAATTTTTGCATTGATTCAGGTGCTCATATACAGGGTGCTCCATTTGAAAATTTGGAGTTATTTACATTGCAATTTCATCAAATAGGCGCCTTTCTAGCAACCACCCTGTATATAAAATAAGGTTTTTCACACCATCACTAGATATACGAACACCTGTCATATACTTGCGCTGAATTGCAAGTTTCGCGGATGTGGCCTACGAATGATACCGGTACCTGAAAAAAAATCTACATCTGTCAAATTTTTGAAGAAACTTGAATAACTTAAAAAACATTGACTTTTATGGCATAGTACTTTCTATAATTTTTAATCAGAATTTTATTTAAAATAATAAAATATAATAATATACAGGGTGTTTAATTTAAAAAAACAAAGTTACCTACTGCCAGTGACATATGGACCTAGCTGTGTAGCTGAAAATAATTTGGGGTTATGTACCTTAATATATTGTAGAACACTTTTGTCTACAAGTTTTTTTCCAAAAGTGTAGATTAAAAAAGCCATTGGACTTTATCGGGGAAATGAATCACGTTGTATACTTGTTTGCGGGCACCTGAACAAAATACCTTCTCTCTTAAAATTAGCTTTGTGACGAGGTCTTTGCTTGCAGACCGTTTTTTCGGTGACACGGATTGACGGTTACCATCGCAGGATCTTGGGCGCCAGATTTTAAAGGTTTTACTGCCTGTTGAGGATCTCTGCGACGTCTTCAGAAAACTCTGACCGACGTAATGATCAAAGTACCTGGGTAACACTGTGGAGAAAGGTTTGGTAGCCTTTATGTGATGTGGGCTAAATTTGTGGCCCCCGAGTAAGCGGTCTTTAATTGCTGACTCGGTGTGATCCGACGACTTCTGTCTTATTAAAAGATGTAGCAGATTTTGTAGTTTTAGGTTGCTGGGTTAGATACGAAGTCTTTTATTCGCTAGTTGCAGTTCAGGATACATTTCATTGAATTTCCTAACTTGTTCTAGTTACAATGTTGTCACATTGTCCATGAAGAATAAATAGTGTCATCAAAACTTAATTTGAGTAATTATTTCGCCACATCTTGACTTGTTTTCAAATAAATATTAAGTGGAAAATCGCGAATAAATCTTAAAACACTTAGGCGTCTGTCAAACACAGAAAACAAGCAATTGCCAAATCACATGACGTTCCATGACCAACTAATACAAATTATGTGAAAATAATGTGTTTTTAAAAATTATTGCGATTATTTCGAAAACTTGACGAGTTAGGTATACCACTATGGTACATCTCTTGGAGAAAATTAAATTGCCTTTCAGAATTTTAAATAATATACAGAGTGTCCTATTTGAAAAAAAGAGTTTTGGACTTTTGTGCGTGTCATGTTAAAATCTTCAATTTTAAACCGCCCTCTATAAGATGAAATGAATTTGTGTATGTAACTAATAAATACAATGCTTTATCAAACTGCGCCCCAAATCTCAGTCTTCTTTGGGATCAAATGGCAGCTAAATTAAAATTTTAGTGGTACCATTTTTCCGAGAAAAAAAAGATTATATATTATACCGGTGTAGATATGTATAGCAAGCTATTAAGAAAAAAAATGATCATAAAGAAATTTCAATTCAAAAATACTACTTTTGAGTAGAAGCGGCAACACCGCCAACATGAAAATATATTAGACAGACAGGTCCTGCCTATTTATGGCACTATCCAGATTTTCAGATTTATCCTATGTCTCGTTTCCCATAAACGTCTAACCTACCGTCGACCATCAATGAGCCTATATATATATATATATATATATATATATATATATATATATATATATATATATATATATATATATATATATATATATATATATATATATATATATATATTGTGAGGGGTCAAATCGGGATAAGGTTATCTTTCCCTAATATGGGGAGGTTCCCACGGGATACCCTTATCAGTACGGCTTTTTACGGGATTTGCTCAGGCGCCAGCAGCGTGGGTTTAAAGGAAGACGCTGCGCTCCCTCAGGACTATATATCTGTCCTCGGTTGCTATTTACAGCTACACGGATCCGGGGTAAACTTCAGTGGAGCCAGGGTTCACCTAAGTCCTCAGGAAGAGTCCCTCAGGACTCCGTAATTATGGCCTGTATATTAGAGATCAGAATGTTGCGTTATGTTGGGGTGGATTGGTTGGGAAGCTTTAAATGAAATACCGTATAAAACAAATAGTCTATTTACAAAAGTATTGGTGGGGAAATATTTACAAAATATATACAAAGAAATATTTACACAAGGGATTCTCCCGGTATACCCCACGTTTAAACTAACTTAATTGACAACAAATCAATTTATTAGAGACCAGAGGCAGAAACTGAAATATTCGCGAGTTATACGGACGGTATCACGAATAGGGGTGGTAAACTAGCGGGTTGTAAGCGGGCAGAAGCGTCCCAGGATCGCCAAAGCAAGGCACCGGACAGGTGGTCGGTTTAAGCGGGCATGCAATATTAATTACGGACCCTCAAGCATGCGTTGCAGTCATACAGACTCTCTACGACCGGAGGAAGTGTCTCCCTAGGGAGATGGAAATTTCCCCTCGACAAAATAAAGGAAGTCCTCACTATCAAGTTAAAAGAAAACACAGCCTCCAGACGGTGCCTTCAGGACGGTCGGGATACCGGGTATCGCCAGACTGTTTCGATCGCCAGGAATGGTGGAGACCTACTGCAGCCCGAAATATCCCCGCTGGCGTCCAGATCCAGGAGTACGAGAGCTGCGCCACGGGAGACCGCTTTGGGATGATTTGGTCGTGGCTAGACCGCCCCCCGGTTCAAATCAACGTGCAGTCGGCCGCTTTGCTAGTGCTCTCGCGTTCTCGGGAAGACTCCAGCCCAGGAACGCGACCCCTTTGCGTCTCCCGACGGAAACATATAAAGCTTTTCCCCCGAAGACTGAAAACGACAAGGTTTTCCCAATATTGTCAGCCAGACGGTCGGGGCACCGGGTATCGCCAGACTGTTTCGATCGCCAGGAGTGGTGGAGACCTACTGCAGCCCGAAATATCCCCGCTGGCGTCCAGATCCAGGAGCACGAGAGCTGCGCCACGGGAGACCGCTTTGGGATGATTTGGTCGTGGCTAGACCGCCCCCGGTTCAAATCAACGTGCGGTCGGCCGCTTTGCCAGTGCTCTCGCGCTCTCGGGAAGACTCCAGCCAAGGAACGCGAGCCCCGGCTCCCCCAGGTCGCCCCGCGGATACAGACGGAAACGAACGATGGACCTATTTATCCGAAGCTCCCTTGCTGCCGTCTCTCTGAAATAAAACCACTGACAAACACAACAACATTCAATATCTTTTCCACACCTGGACTTTTAACGTCACCTCTGGCGAAGGCCACCAAGCGCGCCTAGGTGTCCGTCGCCAGAGAGAGTCGTCGATCCGTGGAAAACCCCTTTCATACAGGCCCTTCCCCGTACAGCTATAGAGACAGCGACCTACCCAAACGAAGCGAAAATGAGCGGCCTGCTGAAGACGGCGCTCTCCACTTGCCACAGCTGCTAACTCTACTAAGCTGGTGCACCTAACGAATCGCGGCGTACTCTTCCACGGCCGGCCTGAAATACACAATAAAACCCAACACCAAGAATCAAGACGCGGACGGTGGCTGCTTCCTCTCTGTGACCTGGCTCCGTTGGATTCGCTACTGAAATACACAATACAACCAAACACCAAGGATCAAGACGCGGACGGTGGCTGGTTACTCTCCGTGACGGCCCCTGCGACTGCTGAAAAAGAACTGACTTGTCGAGCGCGTTACAGTCGATATATCCAGACCTCGATGCGGCCTCAGTCATCCGAAGCTTATGCGCCGCACGCGGTGCGCGTAGGTTGATGCAGTGGACCAGCCCATCCGTCCCTGCTCTCCTCGCTTCGCATACCGCAGGACCCGCCTGGGCGACCTCCACCCGCTATACTCCTTACCCTTCCACCGATCCTGCGACGTTTTCTTGAAACTATATTTTATTGAATGTTTTAATAACAAAATAAATTAAATTTAATACGGATGGTACGGATCTATTCCCCTGTTAACTAATTAGATTTCTAATGGCCATTACGTCACTTCGTGACATCCCCCTCTCTTCTCCTGAAAGAAAAAACGAAGTTTTTTCTTCCACATCCCGACCTCACCGGTCCTCTGGTCCCCAATATAACAATAATAATACAAGAAAATAACAGGCCTACCAATATGTCGAGAAAGAATGCATATAATGTACCCTCAAAGAAAAGTTTGTCTTTCCTATTCCATATAAGCAAGCGGTCCTACCCAATACACTTTTAAACTAAATCAAACATCTTTCAAAGCAAGAATAAATAATTAGTATGTGTAACGGAGAAATGATATCAAATTTCCAACCATATACCCTGGGTATGCGCAAAATTGCTTAATTAAAAAAAATGTATTCTTAAACTAAGTGAAACGTTTTTCAAAGGAAAATTAGATAATTAGAAGGCGCACCAGGGAAATGATATTGTCAAATTTTCCATCATATCCCCTGGGTATGCGCAACATCTCATAATTAAAAAAACGAAATATTCTTAAACTAAATCAAACATCTTTGAACGGAAAATTAAATAATTAAAGTTCGTAAGTAATCAGAAAATAAAATATATCCTTAAGCTAAATTTAAACAATGCTCCAAACACAAATACGGAACAGCTATCTCCGTAGAGGCACTGCGACGCGTCTATATGCAATATCGCTTAATTTAAGAAAATAATCAAAAAGGAAAATGCAAGTTAAAACTAAATTAACCAGGGTTCCTAAGCGTAAATAAACAAATCGTTCAGATTTACCACACCCGAAATTGATAGCTTCTCGCCTCAAATGAATTGGGAGCTATTTGAACGGAACTTAGCACAAAATGTCTGAGGATTAGGTTGAATACACTATGCTTAAGCTAAATAATAGTCAATGATAGTCTCACCCACAGTCTCCTCGTTTGTGCACCGTCGAGTGGCACTCCTAGAAGTGTCCCACACTCCCGTGTCACACACTGCACCTAGTACCTGTCGCCTGTCCATCCAGTCGTGCAGCTGCACGTGGCCCTCTGCGTCGGGTCCATGGAGCGCCGGCTGGCACCAGGCGATACGGCCTGCCCTGGTAGCGGCACCCATCCCTTGAGGTGGCCTCCAACTGTTCGGGATTGCTGGTTGGCAACTCCTGCAGTTCCCATGGCTTCGGTCGTTCAGCACCAGGTTACACAGGGTAGCTACACGTGCAACCTGGGGCGTACGCTGCATGGCTCTTGTCGCTACTTCTCTTCTCCATGACCACATTTGGTTTTCCTGGGTCCTGACAGAAACATTTTCGGGGCCTACTGCCCACTTTTCCACCTTGGGAGCATTTAACGGCTACTCACACTGGTAACGGGTGTGTCCAGACTGACCACACCTACCACATAAACTCTTCTTCGCCATCGGTAAATACTCTGGTTTTACGGGAACAATTTCGTCAATTCTGCATGCATCTGCTGCTGCATATGCACGGATAAAGTGTAGTTCTGGCGGCGGCGACGTATTTACGGCATCTGGCTGCTGTGGTGCATGAAACTTTTTCAAATCTTTCACATGTATGTGCTTCAGCAGCTTGCCCTTAGTATCCCGGAGGTCATATACCACCGGTGACACTACTTTGACCACCGTATACGGCCCAGAATATTTCGCAGCGAGCTTTGCGGCAAAACCACTGGTTCCTTGGGATAACGGATGTTCCCGGCGTAGCACCTGTTCACCAACTTTGCATTGCCATTCCCTGCGACGCAAATTGTAGTGGCGACTTTGTTGGGTGAACGCCCTTGCCAGATTCATTCTTACTAACTCGAATGTTTCTCGGAGCTTCTTCAGACGGTTATGACGGTCTTCTATTTCTTCCGGCGTCGTCTCCGGCTCCTCTGGCTGACCCTCCGGCTGTATTTCGCGTTCAGCGTGCACCGCGCCAGGGACGGTCAGCTCTCGGCCGAAGTTCAGGAAGGCTGGGGTGAATCCGGTGGATTCCTGTTTGGCCGTGTTGATTGCAAACCCCAGTTCAGGTAGCCTTTCATCCCACTGTCGCTGATCATGCTCGCAAAACTGGGAGATCATGGTTTTCAGCGTGCGATTCGCCCTTTCCACAGCATTGGCCTGGGGAGTGTATATTGGGGTCAGCCTCTGGGCTATCCCCAACTCCTTCAGCCAGGCCTTGTGTTCATGGGACACTAGTTGTTTCCCGTTGTCCGAGATCAGTGTCCTGGGGCAGCCGAACTTCGTGATGACCATCTCAAACAACGCTTTGTTGACGGCGGGGGCGGTGGCTTTCCTCAACGGTCGGCATTCTACCCATTTCGTAAAACGATCTTGGGCGACAATAATAAAATTGTGCCCCTTTTTGGACCGAGGCAGGGGTCCCACTAAATCGACACAGACGGTTTCCCATGGTGTCTTGTTCGAGGAAGGCTGCATCTTCCCGGGGGTCTGCTGTTGGGAGACTTTAAACCTCTGACAGCGATTACATTGCCTCACATAACTCGCAACTTCCCGAAACATCCCTGGCCAATAGTAATGACAAGCTATACAGGCAATGGTTTTTGAAATGCCCATGTGCCCGGCGGTCGGTTCGTCGTGGTTCTCTCGTAGAATTCGGCCACGCACGTCCTTAGGGATGCACAATTTCCAGGGATCGCTCAGCTCGGGCTTGCTTAAGTTGTATGCGTCCCAAAAATGTCGGTACAGTCTTCCGCCCCTGATGGAATAGTCGGGAAATGCCTCCGGGTTCCTTTCCACCTGGTCTAACTTACGTCTGTACCAGGAACAGCTTGCTTCCTCCTCTGTGAAGCAAATATTCTCTTCCATGGACTCTTCACAGCTCTCTAACGGTGAACGGGATAGGGCGTCCGCTACACGGTTTAGTGCCCCTCGTCGATATTTTATCGTGAAGTCGTATTGTTGTAGAAATACGCTCCACCTGGCCACGCGCCCAATCGGGGTTTTAATCGTTTGCAACCACCTAAGAGATTGGTGGTCTGTCAGTACTGTAAAATGGTACCCCTCCAGGTATGGGCGCATTTTTTCAATGCCCCATACTACCGCTAGGCACTCTTTTTCCGTTATGGAATAATTTTTCTCGGCAGGGCAGAGCGTCCGACTGGCATACGCGATGACTTTCTCTGACCCGTCGATGTTCTGAGTCAGAGCTATGCCTAAGCCATTATCACTGGCATCAGTTTGCAGGACGAATTCTCTAGAAAAGTCCGGACAGGTCAATATCGGCGTCTGAGTGAGTAATTTCTTCAGGTCTTTAAACGCCCCCTCTTGCTCTTCACCCCAGTGCCATCGGTTCTCTTCTTCAATAGCTTGGTCAGGGGGGTCACTACCTGTGAGAACTGCGGAATGAAGCGGCGGTACCATGAGGCGACGCCCAAAAATCGACGGACGTCCCTTACGGTTCGTGGGGTCGGCATGGCCTCGATAGCTTCTACTTTATCCGGATCGGTGCTGATGCCATCCGACGTCACAACATGCCCAAGATATTTCAGCGACTTCCTGCAGAAGTGACATTTCTCCGGGTTCAGCTGCAAGTTACTCTGCCTCAGCCTTCGGAACACTTACCTCAAGTTCTCCAGGTGCTCCTCGAAGGTCTCTCCCATTACGATAACGTCGTCCAGGTAGGCGAAAGCGTGCGGTTCCATATCGGGGCCTATTATAGTATCCAACAGCTGCTGGAACGTCGCTGGAGCCGAGTGAATTCCGAAAGGCATAACCTTGAACTGATACAACCCCCTCCCCGGGACGGTAAAGGCGGTGATGGACTTACTTGTCGGCGTCAGAGGGATTTGCCAGTAGCCCTGCTTCAAATCCAGACTGCTGATGTACTTGGCCCGGCGAAGCTTGTCGAGTATGCCCGATATATATGGCAGCGGGTAGGCGTCCTTGACGGAAACCTTGTTAACTTCCCGGAAGTCCACACAGAATCGGTATTTTCCGTCCTTTTTCTTAACCATCACCACAGGTGAGCTCCATGGGCTGTTAGAAGGTTCTATAATTCCTTCTTCCAACATCCTGTCGACCTCGTCGTTAATGACCTGCTGCATTTTCGGGTTTTGTGGGCGGTATCGCTGTTTAATAGGTTCTCTCCTCGACAGGCGGATATGATGTTGTACTCGGTCGGTAGGGCCAGTTATTCGTTTGAAATACCCAAGTTCTTTCTCCAAGAACAGATCAAGTTGACGTCGCTCTCGGGGGGGTCAATTCCCCCAAGGTGTTCGTTTCCATAGTATGTATTGGAACTACGGGCGGGGGTGGAGTTGCTGACGCCAGCAGTTCTCCATCGAGGTAGGTTTTAGCGGTCAGTAAATCTATACGGAAGTCGTACTTCCCCAAAATATCCATCCCCAACACTAGGTCTACCGGAAGGTGAGGCAGATACAACAGCTCCCCTTGTATCTTCTTACTACCCAACATCAATTCAGTCACGTACATTTGTTGTACGGAGACCAGTCTTCCATCGGCGATGCGGGTGTTTACGTCTGGCAAGGAGACGGCTTGTAAATAATCTGCGTCTATTTCCTCAAGTGCGGTACTGCTCAGAAAGGACCGGGTCGCCCCTGTGTCCAGCAAAGCACTGAAACACTTCTGGCCTATCCTTGTCCTGACTATGGGTCTGTTGTCAGTTCGAGATCGTCTGTCAATGGCCGAGGTGTCGTTGGGGTGGAACTGCTGGAGTCTCGGCCCTCCACAATTCCCATCTAGTTTCCCGGACATTTGCAATCCCGGGATAACACCCCTGTCTTGCCACAGCGTGAACAAAACAGTCGTGGTGCTTTCTGACACTGGCTTCTCATGTGTCCTGTCTCACCACAATTCCAGCAAGTCGTACGCTCCATCGCGAAACGAACCTGCTTACGGGTTTCCGGACGGTCAGTCGTAGGCGAAGTCGGGGGTGTGAAACGGTTCTTAGCGGGGGAACTAGTATTCCCACTTTCTTGCTCATCCGAAGGAGGCCGGCTGGGCTTTGGTGGGCCCTCCTTGGTATCCTTCAGTTCCTTCAACATCGCCTCAATTGCCTTTGTTTTTTCTATGAACGTACGTATATCTGGCACGTCGCATTTCCAGAGCATCTGTCGGAATTCTGGGCGCAGGTTTCTTCGTAACCAATTCAATTCCTGTTGCCTGTTGATGTTTCCGTGCCGGCGTATGAGTGTCTGTAGCTCCGTTATGTAGGTAAACACGGACTCACCGGCTTTGTGTAAACGTCGACTGATTTCAGCTTCTAAATCTACGAAGTAGTTTGCCGGGAAATAGAAACGCTTGAAATCCTCGATAAAGTATTTCCACGATGTCCAGTACGCCCTATTATTTCGATACCACAGCAAGGCTTGACCTTCCAAGACCTGTGGCAACACTGGCAGAAGGCGGTCCGAAGATATGTTAAAGTGCAAGCGGATTTCTTCTAGCCGTTCTAAAAATGCTACGGGGTCAGACCTGCCCTGGAAATGCAGGTTCCACGCAAACAGATTGAGTGGTTCTGGTTGCCGAAATGTCGCAGTCTCGGTCACAGGTGATATTGGCGGCGGGAATGGCTTTTGCGTAGGCGGTGTTAGGTGCCCGATTAAGTTTCCCGTTCGTGGTGACGACGGCGGCGATGCGGTAACGTTAGGCAGTGAGGCTGCCTCGGTGTGCGGCGGTCTTCCTTCACGCAAAAATTTAATCAATTGCCTTCTCATTTCTTCAACCGTTGTCTGGGGTCGTAGGCAAAACCTCGCTAACTCTATTTCCAGTTCAGGCTTCTTCAGCCTGTATATCCATCCTACCCGGCCGTCAAATAGGTCCGGGTCGGACTTCTCTTGAGGTTCAGGCTCGACGGCCTTGTCCGTTTTCGGGTCTGACATTGTTCAGTACAGACAGCAAGGCGGCAAGACGGCGCTGCGAAGCTGTCGAAGAGGTTAACGTGGTGTTAGGATGAAACGAGTCGGATCTGTCACAGTAGTTTCCCTCGATCAGCAGTGTTAAAAAAAAAATTATAAACACAAAACAACAAAACAAAAGACAAAAATCAGTATAACAAAATTCTCTACAAGTTAACCAAAAAAAAACTATATATTAACGCTAAACTTAAGATGTTGATTAAAAGGAAATGTTACACTCAAAGCAAACAATCGTATTACGTAATGCAATAAACAAACATTCAAAGCTAGCGTGAAAACAAAAGTTAATTATTACTACCACAAAAATATTGCAAGATCAACAGCTGATTACAAAGAATTCTACTAAAAGCAAAATAAATTAATGTTCACGGTTTCACAAAGTATTGATGATACGGCGATTGCTATCGTAGATAACAATATTGTAATTCCTTTTTAAATTCTGCCTCTGTTTCAAACTAAAAATATACCGAATTCCTAAGATACGTGTAACATATCTTATCTACACTTTTCCAACAAACTCTTATCACACTTAACGATAAACTATCTACATTAAAATTTAAAAATTTCAAAATATTCACGGCTACTTCCCTACATCCACCTTTCTCTAATTTAATTTACTAACTTAGGTCCCTGCTCGCAGGTGCCATTTGTGTGGGGTCAAATCGGGATAAGGTTATCTTTCCCTAATATGGGGAGGTTCCCACGGGATAACCTTATCAGTACGGCTTTTTACGGGATTTGCTTAGGCGCCAGCAGCGTGGGTTTAAAGGAAGACGCTGCGCTCCCTCAGGACTATATATCTGTCCTCGGTTGCTATTTACAGCTACACGGATCCGGGGTAAACTTCAGTGGAGACAGGGTTCGCCTAAGTCCTCAGGCAGAGTCCCTCAGGACTCCCTAATTATGGCCTGTATATTAGAGATCAGAATGTTGCGTTATGTTGGGGTGGATTGGTTGGGAAGCTTTAAATGAAATACCGTATAAAACAAATAGTCTATTTACAAAAGTATTGGTGGGGAAATATTTACAAAATATATACAAAGAAATATTTACACAAGGGATTCTCCCGGTATACCCCACGTTTAAACTAACTTAATTGACAACAAATCAATTTATTAGAGACCAGAGGCAGAAACTGAAATATTCGCGAGTTACACGGACGGTATCACGAATAGGGGTGGTAAACTAGCGGGTTGTAAGCGGGCAGAAGCGTCCCAGGATCGCCAAAGCAAGGCACCGGACAGGTGGTCGGTTTAAGCGGGCATGCAATATTAATTACGGACCCTCAAGCATGCGTTGCAGTCATACAGACTCTCTACGACCGGAGGAAGTGTCTCCCTAGGGAGATGGAAATTTCCCCTCGACAAAATAAAGGAAGTCCTCACTATCAAGTTAAAAGAAAACACTGCCTCCAGACGGTGGCTTCAGGACGGTCGGGATACCGGGTATCGCCAGACTGTTTCGATCGCCAGGAATGGTGGAGACCTACTGCAGCCCGAAATATCCCCGCTGGCGTCCAGATCCAGGAGCACGAGACCTGCGCCACGGGAGACCGCTTTTGGATGATTTGGTCGTGGCTAGACCGCGCCCCGGTTCAAATCAACGTGCAGTCGGCCGCTTTGCTAGTGCTCTCGCGTTCTCGGGAAGACTCCAGCCCAGGAACGCGACCCCTTTGCGTCTCCCGGCGGAAACATATAAAGCTTTTCCCCCGAAGACTGAAAACGACAAGGTTTTCCCAATAATGTCAGCCGGACGGTCGGGGCACCGGGTATCGCCAGACTGTTTCGATCGCCAGGAGTGGTGGAGACCTACTGCAGCCCGAAATATCCCCGCTGGCGTCCAGATCCAGAAGCACGAGAGCTGCGCCACGGGAGACCGCTTTGGGATGATTTGGTCGTGGCTAGACCGCCCCCCGGTTCAAATCAACGTGCGGTCGGCCGCTTTGCCAGTGCTCTCGCGCTCTCGGGAAGACTCCAGCCAAGGAACGCGAGCCCCGGCTCCCCCAGGTCGCCCCGCGGATACAGACGGAAACGAACGATGGACCTATTTATCCGAAGCTCCCTTGCTGCCGTCTCTCTGAAATAAAACCACTGACAAACACAACAACATTCAATATCTTTTCCACACCTGGACTTTTAACGTCACCTCTGGCGAAGGCCACCAAGCGCGCCTAGGTGTCCGTCGCCAGAGAGAGTCGTCGATCCGTGGAAAACCCCTTTCATACAGGCCCTTCCCCGTACAGCTATAGAGACAGCGACCTACCCAAACGAAGCGAAAATGAGCGGCCTGCTGAAGACGGCGCTCTCCACTTGCCACAGCTGCTAACTCTACTAAGCTGGTGCACCTAACGAATCGCGGCGTACTCTTCCACGGCCGGCCTGAAATACACAATAAAACCCAACACCAAGAATCAAGACGCGGACGGTGGCTGCTTCCTCTCTGTGACCTGGCTCCGTTGGATTCGCTACTGAAATACACAATACAACCAAACACCAAGGATCAAGACGCGGACGGTGGCTGGTTACTCTCCGTGACGGCCCCTGCGACTGCTGAAAAAGAACTGACTTGTCGAGCGCGTTACAGTCGATATATCCAGACCTCGATGCGGCCTCAGTCATCCGAAGCTTATGCGCCGCACGCGGTGCGCGTAGGTTGATGCAGTGGACCAGCCCATCCGTCCCTGCTCTCCTCGCTTCGCATACCGCAGGACCCGCCTGGGCGACCTCCACCCGCTATACTCCTTACCCTTCCACCGATCCTGCGACGTTTTCTTGAAACTATATTTTATTGAATGTTTTAATAACAAAATAAATTAAATTTAATACGGATGGTACGGATCTATTCCCCTGTTAACTAATTAGATTTCTAATGGCCATTACGTCACTTCGTGACAATATATATATATATATATATATATATATATATATATATATATATATATATATATATATATATATATATATATATATATATATATATATATATATATATATATATATATATATATATATATATATAGCTGTCTGTTGTCGGAGATAAATGACGTCAGTTATATTTAGAATAGTAGAAGGTAGAATGACGTTAATTTTTAGATTTTAGAATTCCTATATTAAACCACAGAGTATTCAGACATTCGATGGACAAGAGTGCTGACGTCATAGATGACAGTTATGTCTATGATTGGTAATATAACGCTGTAGAATAAAAAGAAACGTGTAAGGCGTTCCAACATGCAGAATAATTAAGAAGTTGAATTTACTCCATTTGGCTGTTGCGGTATGTACTTATGTATGTTTAACATAGGCATTTAAATTTACGACTCAAACCAATCATCACGGCCTCCAAGGTTGTTACTTTTTGAGTGTACATTTAATTGGCTAATCATTAAACGTTTTAAAAACAGTGGCGAGACTCTGCGTAAAGCAGATCAGAAGGGAATTTGAGATTTTTGCATAGAAATTTAAAGCTACAAGCCGCGTTCAATAAATTGAACTAGTGAAACTTCTGCTTTAGTGTCTTTGCTGGAATTTGATATGTGTATACCATTATTTGTATTAGTATCACTATCTGGCAAGGCAAATGAAATAAAATAAATTTACCAGTACATCCCTATTATTGTTGTTGCCAGAAAATTATTAACGTTGATAAGAGAGGGAGTCAGCGTCGTCGTAAAATCCATTATTGTCATCCGTTATAGAAGATTATATGTAAACTACGCTGGAAGCACTGAAATATTTTAGGCGTAATCTGGCAGACATCGTAAAAATGTGGCATCAAGAGAGGCTGTCAAATAAAGAGGTTTTCTAACTTAGTATATGTATAAAAGTAAAAGGTTTGATATGCATACTGGGATTTTTTTGGTTAAATGAAACAATGGAGCAGTTGAATTTATGTTTAGATTAAAATTATGTATTGCAAATTTTTTTCGTTAATGTGGCAAACAAATTCTTGAATCAAAATTTTCTTTTGTATTAAAAATATCTCACAAAAATATATGTTACATACCTACTTCTTCTAACTACCTTTTCTAACTTAGTATGTGTATAAAAGTAAAAGACTTGATATGCATACTTGGAATTCTTTGCTTGAACGAAACAATGGAGCAGTTGAATTTATGTTTAGATTAAAATTATTTATTGCAATTTTTCTTCGTTAATGCGGTTAACAAGCTCTTTAATTAAGATTTTCTTTTGTATTAAAAGTATCTCACAAAAATATATATTACATACCTACTTTTAGTAAGTAATAAGTACACTTGGAGAACACAAGTCACCACAATACATATTTCAGAGACCTTACGATCGTTTCGTTGATCATGTCAACGTCTTCAGAGGAAGAAAAATTCTTAAATTAAACTTAAAAGCTACAGTGTATTCATATCGCGTCTAGATAAACTAACTAGTCCGAAGTAAAATTGTCATCGACGACCCATCGTTTGTCTATTGTGTAGTGAACCTACGAGGGCGAAGACCTGCTTTAATCTTCTGGTTGAAAAATTTATGAGCTTTTATCTAATTTAATTAAAAAGGAAGGTACCGAGTTATTTAAGGAAGCTGCACGTTCCTATTGATCTAGAAATTTACTGTGAATATTGGAATATATAAGCCCACAAGCATATCTGACGAAAAAGACACCATAATATCCGCTCATCTTTTTTGTAAAAAATAAACCGAGTGTTTGGCTCACAATGTTAACTTTAACAAAGGATAAATAATTTTACTAAAATTCTACATAAAAACAATATTTATATTGATTTCTAATCTACGTAAAAACAGGTATTTATGTTGACTTCTTAGATACAAAGAAAACGAAAGGGGGTCTTTGAGTCGAGACAAACGTAGAGATTAGAATATGTATAGACCGGCCAAGTTATTGACAATAATTTATTATTCTGTCAGACAAATTAGGAGTGCTTAAGTGGTCAAATGCAAAGTGAAAATAAAGGGCTTGAAATTAAAGGTCCCGCACCATTCAATGAAGTTTTGTTCTTAATCTACCTCGATATATAAATACTTTCAAGCATAGTTTGAAGTCTAACATTTTTGACAAGTTTCAAATTTACTTTGTCAATGTGGTGATTATTATCCCATATATGTAGTGCCACACACGATTTGTCCACCGTACCATATCGTAAATGTGCGAGATGTTCACGAAATCTGGTGGCTATGTTTCTCCTGGTTTGACCCACGTATTTAAGATTGCAATCTTTGCAACCTATCTCATGAATACTGGACATTTCAGTGACTTTGTCTTTGTCTTTCGTATTACCCAACAAATTTTCTGAATTATTTTTCGTCGAAAAAGTCAAATGTAAATCTGCTTTCTTAAAAATACTTTCCGTACCCTTTGTGATTCGTGGTTCATAAGGTAGACACACAAATTCTTTCTCTATTTTATCTTTCTTAAATGTCGTACATTCAAATATAATTTTCTTTGTTCTGTGTTTGTTAACCAATTTGTCTACTAAACCATCCGAATAACCGTTATATCTTGCCACGTTTTTTATGTACTTTAATTCTGTATTAAATCTATTTTTACTTAACGGAAATTTTATCAATCTGTTTAGTAGGAAATTTAAACTAGCCGTTTTTTGTGCAAACGTATAATGTGAGTCGTTAGGAATAGAACTAATAGTGGCCGTTTCCTTCCTATAAACATCGAATTCAAGGGAGCCATTATTTTTATTTTTAATAACTAGTACATATAGAAACGAAAGTTTATTGTTGATTTCTATTTCGTGGGTAAATTTTATTGACTCAAATTGACTATTAAGTTTTTCAGTAAATTCTTCAACCTTACATATATTTGTGTCAAACACTGCAAAAATATCATCGACATAACGAAACCAAAATCTAGGGAAATACCCATTTTTATTTTCTAAATGCGTCTCAAATCTACTCATAAACAGGCCTGCAATAAAAGGAGATAGACGTCTAGAACATGATTTTTTGCCTTTGACCCCCGAGTGACCCGGCACCCAGACGAGGGTGACCACATTCTGCCCAGCCAGGTCGCTCGTCTCGTCTCGGTATTCAGTAACCAGCCTGAAATTTACCTGTGGGCTACTTAAGGCCTTAGGGGCTGCCTGGCTGTCATCATTATTTTATCAACGACATTTAAATAAGCATGTTAATCGAAGGTGTGTTTTGGAGCTAGTGGAAAAGTTTCAAGAGACCAAGACTCTTTGTAACAATTAGCGGAGCGCTGAAAAAATAAAGCGGTAGATGTGGCGGTTTCTGGCCATTTTGTTTTAACTTCCAGGACGAGAACGAGGCAACTGGTAAGTGAATCTGGTTCTCGACGAACTACCATTCAAAACATTTTAAAGGGTCATAAATTCTACCCATACAAATTCCGTCGTGCTCAAGAACTAAATGAAGATGACTTTGACCGCCATCTGGACTTTTGTAAAGTGATAAGTGAACGAGTGGTGAATGATACAAATTATCGTTTCCATGCTTGCTTTACGGATGAATGTTCGTTTTTCCTAAACGGTACCCTGAATCGTCATAAGTGTCGCTCTTGGGCCGATTCTAATCCCAACCCATTTCACTGCCTTCATACACAACACCCGGAAAAACTCATTGTGCGGGCTGTTATATAGATCGTTACCATATTGTTGGTCTTTTTTATTACCTGGTAATATGACTGGAGATGTGTACTCAGAGTTGTTAGAGAACTCTATTGATTCAATGCTGACTGACTTTCTGAGAATGATGACATTATCTTGAAGACCAGCACGACGGAGCTTCTTTACATTACGCTTTGCCTATTCGACAATATCTTGACTACAGATTTCCAAAGCAGTAGGCTGGGAGAAAAAGCTACATAGAATGGCCCGTACGTTCGCCAGATTTATAACCAATAATCTTTTTGCGGGGTCACATAAAAAGTAAGATTTATTGTACTCAACGAGATTTGTTACAAGCTCTACGCCAGCGTATCGTAAACGAACGCCGCCAAATCACTTCCGAAATATTACAGAATGTGCGCCGACGTTTTTAAAAAACTCGTACCATTGTATGGACGCAGGTGGTCAAAACATTAAACATTTGATGATATGTAAGTTCTTGATAAATAAGTTACCCGGCTTTAGTTGTCAATTTCTTAGAGCTCACTGCTTCAAAAAAAAATGTACACTGTTAAAAAGGGACTTACAGAACCTCTAAAACAATGTGCTACTTGACACCCCTTGTAATTTAGGATTTTAGTGGTGGATCGCATTACCGATTAAGGGTTAATGTTGCGATGTTGGAAATAAGCGTAAAAGTAAGCAAAACAATTTTTTTTTGAGGAATTTTCAACAAAATCATTAGAAGTGACCTAAAACGCATTTGATTCGTTTTTAAGTGGCCACCCTGTCCATCAAATCGACAAGGTTAAATTTTTCACAACATAAATTATTAAAAACAAATGATAATGATCTCGACCTCTGCCTAGTCAGTTAGCTGTATCGTTACTCGACCTTGCTTATTCAGCGCCACATTCTATCATGTTTTCACTATGTCTAGGCTAACTATTTCTTAATATCCTATCAGTTAGCATCCTGTACTAAATAATATTTATAAAGCGTATTATATTGGCCCTTCTGTTCCTGTATGCTTTTCTTCCTCCTGAACACATACGTTTTTTATCACTGTGGGAAACATAGGTAGACTATTAAAATTATTTTTTAGGAATACACAGGGTTACAACTTTTTTTTTGTCCACTACAGCAATTTTTCTTTTTGCCAGATGTAGAGATGCACTTAGATCAGCAAATATTTGCGGGATATTTCGGCTATTTGAGACTTGCTTTCAAATACGGAATATTCCGAGTTATAGGTAAAAGACAAAAAATCGCCATTTGCTTACAAAAAAAAGTTTTTCTCCTGAAAATGGCACGAGAAATCTAATGGTGAGATTTATTTTACAGTGTCATTATCGGTTATGCCCAGGCGATTCTCAAATATTTTCTCAACTTTTCGTATACATTCCTCATAATTCATTGATAAATGGCGTTGTTAGCTCAACTTATAAAAATGGTAAATTTCACTGTAGAGGAAAAAACGGATTTGTACGAAATATACATTCGCTCATAAAGAAATTCACGCATTGCGTCAGAAAACTATGGACAAATACCTAGAACGAAGACAACCAAACCGGAAAATTTTTGCAAGGATTGCTCTGGTGATGAGAAGTTCCGATTGTGTTCAGGAAGCCAAGACCCATTAATATAAGGAACCAAATATTAATACTGTGAATGGTATGGCTCAAGTTTACATCGATCTTATAAGTTCAACCAGTAAAATATTCAGACAATGTTAAATATCACAAGCTGCGTCGAATATATTAAGCAAGCAAAAATATCGCTCGTATAGATATCATATTATTCATCATTGCACTGATTCAGAATTTCAGAGAAGAATTGATTTCTGACGGTGGTTCATTGGCCAGTCTCTAATCCAGGAGGACATAGCGCCTAAGATTTTATGGATGGATGAAAGTTGTTTCGCGAACAACGGTCTATTTAACAGACGCGATCATCATTACTGGAGCACTGAAAATCCGAACATATCCAGAGTTTCAAGACAGCAGTAAAAGTTAAGTGTAAACGTTTGGGGCTAAATCTTGGACAACAAAATCATTGAACCATATGTCATAAATCAAACTACGAACTTCTCTTAGTTTTTGAAGAAATCTATAGTACCAACAGGATGGAGCACCTCCTCATACTTGTCGTACTGTTAACTAATTATTGAAACTATATATTTAGAGAAGAGTGGATCGGTAACCGTGGTCCAGTAGATTGGCCTGTAAAAAGCCCAGACTTGGGCTATTTATTCCTCCGGATATGTGAAAGACAAAGTGTAGTAGTAGCAGTAGCAGTGGTGGGGAGGCCAACGCCAAGCAAGTAGGCCACAATGGCCCTTTTTGCCAACCCAAGCAACCATGCTCTACTTTTCCTCGGTTCCGCCGCCAAACCGCCTCGATCTCGAGATGAAGGCCGTAACGGTCTTCAATCGGACGGTACTTACCTGATTCCTCTAAAAAACAATTCTGCTCGAAGACTCCCAAAAGCCTCTCCTTCACACAGATAGTGGTTGGACGTTTCTTCATCCTCCCGCATTCCTGGAAAATGGGATCCCTCTCTACGCCTATCAATGTGAGGTGTTTTCTAAGGGCGTAGTGGTCTGTCAGCACCCCAAGGATGCGTCGAAGCGTAGGTCGACTCCTTCCGAGTACCCAGGCAGCTCTATCTCTGTCCGGCCCCTACACGAAGTCCCTTGCCTGCCTGCAGCCACCAACCGACCCCCAGTGCCTCTCCATTGCTTCCTCGGTCCACCTGTCTAAGGCGGCCGAGACTGTCTTCCTACTTAAGCCTATCGCAGGCTCCGGGCCACAGAACGGCCGCCGGGAACCGAGTCTTGCGAAATTATTCGCCACCTCATTCCCCGCTACGCCGCATTGTCCCGGAACCCACACCAGTTGCACCTTCTTCGTCCTGGCTAGTCCTCTGAGGGCGTCAGCGCACTCCCGAACCACTGTTGACCTGATTCTGGCCGCGCAGACTGCCCGAAGGACCGCCTGGCTATCCGAGCAGATGTACACACATTTCTCTGGACTCCTCTTCACATCCTGTCTATTGGCCACAGACAGGATAGCATACACCTCTGTTTCAAATGCCGTGGTATATGCGCCTAGAGCATAGCGTTTGTGCACCCCAGGCCCTCGGTGGATATTCCTGCCCCGGAGGATTGTTGGTCCTTCAGCCGCGATCCGTCGGTGAAACAGACCAGGCTTGCGGGCTGGAATGCAACCTAATTTTCCCTCCACTGATCTCTACTGGGAATCCTGAGGGTGTATGGCCTAGTCAACCTAATATCGTCCTAGGCATCCCGCACCTTTGTGGCGGAAATCGGAATTTCCTTTTCCACCTCCTTGGCGACTCTTGCATGCTCTATTACTGCTCCCTCTCCGCACCAGTTTCCTGAGTCTCGCATTCTAAGACGCGACGCCATAGCCTCCATTCTGATACAGATAAAAAGCGGTGGAGGCTAAGGGTGTCGTCCTCAAAGCGTCTGTGATACCCAGGATCGCCAGCCTTTAGAGTTTGAGCAGCTTCCTTCTGGTAGTTTGGTTCACACCACACCACCAGACCAACGCCCCATAGAGGATTCTCGGTCTGACGATCGCAGTGTAGATCCAATGAAGGATCCGAGGAGTAAGTCCCCAGGTCCTCCCTATCACACGACGGAGCTGCCCGAGGGTCGCTACTCCCTTCCTCACTACTTGTTCTATTTGCGACCCCCATGCTAGTTTGTGGTCCAGGATCACCCCCAGATATTTGACTTCCCGCACTAAAGCTAAAGGTTTTCCAAACATCACGGGCGCCCTGAACCCCTCTACCTTCCTCTTCTTGGTAAATAGAATCATCTCCGTCTTAGCCGGGTTTACGGTGAGTCCCTGATCACCACATCACCTTTCGATTATGCTACAGGCAGCTTGCTTGCACTCACAGACGACGCCGAGGAATTTGCCGTGACTAAGACCAGCCTATCATCAGCGTGCGCCTGGGCGTAGAAGCCATTCTCAGATAGTCGCTCCAAGAGGCCGTCCATGACCAGACACCATAGACAAAGTGTAGTCGAGTAGTTTCAAAAACCAGGGTGATTTGGGAGACCGCATTTTACGAGTAATTGACTCGATAGATTCAGTTATGATACGGGCTGCTACACAGTGTGTAAGATAGAGTACAAACTTGCATACAAAAGAACGGCATGCAATTTGACTATCGGCCTTAAATAAACACAATCTAATTATCGATATGGGAGAATTGTTATTAGTATTGCGTTTTGTTTATTTTGCTTTAGAGTTAGGGTCGTTATAATTATAACTAGCCTTCTGTCTTCCATAAGAAATATGTTTTACTTGTTGATGTTAACAAATATACAAATACTTTTCCCACCGTAAAACGTGTAATTTCTCAAACTGAAAAACGAACTTTTAAGAAAACATCAATTAAGCATGCTCTTATGCATTATAACTGACGTTCACAATATATCAAAACAGTATTTCAAACAATCTTAACCATGATAACCAAAGACTACTTCATAAAATCAGATAATATTAGAAATTCAGATAAGTAAGCTATTTATGAATGACTGTTGAAGAATGCTATATCATCATGTGCAGAATTTTCTCCTCTTTTTAAGATAATAAAAATTCCATCTGTAACATTGGCGTCTCCTGACCAAAAAGTCCGGGTGTGCGGTAACGAGTTGCTGTTAATGGTGGTTTTCAAAATTATTAACACTAAATGTATATATACAGAGTGGTCCTCCGGGAGGTCCCACGATCGATTGCGGGAAAACTATCAATAGGAAAAACCTGAAAATTGGATATTACACTAAAGTCGTTGGGGGCCACAAGTTAAAAATATTTGCAAGATGGCGGAACTTCCGGTTATACCGGAAGTAGATGTCGATTCGCTTATTTTAAATAGAACACCTATATTTTATTGCAGTTTCGGATGATACAATAAATTCTGAACACTTTTTACAAATAACATTCTATACCTATCATCAACCGCCCAGAAGATATTTAGACTTTAAGATAGAATTTTTTTTGAACACTCTGTATACTCTATCATTAGTCTCGATGTGGAAATAGATGAAGTGAAATATCTTTCAAGATAATTCTAAAAATCGTAACGAAATATGTTCTTATTATAAAAATATCGGTATCTTTATGACTGGCCGTAAATGTCAAATTTTATCTTAAAGTCTAAATATCTTCGGGACGGTTGATGATAGGTATAGAACATGATTTACAAAAAGTGTTCATAATTTATTGTAGAATCTGAAACTGTAATAAAATCCAGGGTGTTCCATTTAAAATAAGCGAATCGACATCTACTTCCGGTATAACCGGAGGACCACCCGGTATATATATATATATATATATATATATATATATATATATATATATATATATATATATATATATATATATATATATATATATATATATTGTACCTATATGGGAATAATAGGTAGATAAATAAATTAATCTCCCACCGCAACACTAACAAATTAAAAAGTCACTTAAAACTGTAAAACACGAAAAGAACATGCAATTATTATACAACCTCTTCTCTTCACATAAATTTGTGTTAGCGTTAGCACTGTCTGGAACGGGGTGAAAACATTAAAAGTAGTTCAATGTCAATATGGTACTAAATAATAAAATGTGTAAAAAGGCTGGATGCAGCAAGTGCGTTATGGTAGTGAATTTTCATAGAAATGATCTGGCACAAAATATTTTATTATAACTTTTTTTTCTTGCAACATAGAAATCTAAATTTTGGTGTATAGTTTACCTTTTATATCGTAAACCTACCTACCAAATTTGGTTATCATATCTTTTTTATTTTTTGAGATACAAATTTTTTTCGAATGAAAACCCAAAATTTTCCCGGAAAACCTCGTCCGATTTTCCTGACGAACTTATCCAAGCCATTTACAAAAGAAAGGTACATGCCAAATTTTACCAAAATCGGCCGATTATATTTTGAGTTATCGGTGTGATACCTATATATATATATATATATATATATATATATATATATATATATATATATATATATATATATATATATATATATATATATATATATATATATGGTGGTGGTGGTGGTCGTAAGTTAGCCTCGAAAGTTTCCTTTCATTAGCCACAGATTTTTGTTACTAGAAGGTCCTTAAACAGTCACAATACTTGCCTCGCCCCCCTTTACAATGTTTTTTTTTGTTTTAGTTTTGTTACATAATAATAGATCGCCACGCATAGCAATAGAACCCATTCATTAATATATATATATATATATATATATATATATATATATATATATATATATATATATATATATATATATATATATAACATATAAAAATTGAAACTGACCCCGGATATGGGTTCTAGGGGTCCTAGTTCGCGCTCATTTGCAAAAAATTTTTTAAAATTCAAAAGTCGATATCTCCCCATTAGTGAATTTTTTCTGCGAAAATTCACGAAAATGTGTTATAGTCTTTGATTCTAGAATACTGTGGTCTCTGCAAGCGTAGTCGTAATGTTTGTAAATAATGCTATCACAACGTTGGTTAGACCGGGGTTCCTTTCATTTTGTTTGAGCTATATTTTTACAGCACACTCCAGTGTTAAAATCAATGGTATTTTCCTCACTATTTTAAATAACGTGGGTGGGGGACTGCATTGTATATCAATACTACTCCATCGACTAAAGTTGTTCGGAAATACTAACGCACACCTAACTCGAATTCATTCCCCGTTGGTATTGACCTACTCATATTCTCTGAATATGTTAGAAGACGTGGTACCTACTTCATTCCAAGTCACTATTAACCGACTATTTATGAAATCAAATAAGTAAATTAAATCGATTGTCATAAAATATGTAGTGTATTAAGACTAAGGGAAAAAGAAATAAAACATATTTAACTGTGCACATTTTGATTGTATTTTAGGGTGTGCGGCGCACACCTAGCTCACTAGGAGAAATCGTCACTGATCTGTAATCAAAAAAAAAAAGTTAAAAATCGTCTGGACGTAACAAACAGATTCGTAAGGTAGCGAATTTTGAAAACGATTTTGTTTACTTTTTTTATAACAGTATTTCGACTAAATTTATGAGAGCAATAATAATAATAATAATAATAATAATAATAATAATAATAATAATAATAATAATAATAATAATAATAATAATAATAATAATAATAATAATAATAATAATAATAATAATAATAATAATAATAATAATAATAATAATAAATAACTGTTTATGAGACTAATTGGGTGGAATTCAAATTTATGTCATAGATTTTCTAATTTTCAACAAAATTTTCTAGTTTTCAGGACGTGCGTTATGGTAGCGATTTTGCGTGTCTTTTAAGGGGAAAACCTTTTTGTTGAAAGAAAATGGAAGGAAAGTCACCGAAACATGAGGGATTCAAGAAAATGGCAACTTTTGGTAGTTGACGTATAACTCCGAAACCATTCGGAGTTTTCCGTAGTTGAAAGCATTTCTCAAACGACCTGAATTAACTGCATATATTTGCTTATTTAAGCGTTCCTCTAGCTCTCATAATAAGGCAGATAGCTGTAGTGGACAACGTAAAAGTTGTAACCCTGTATAACGACTCCCAATTTCATGTAATTACAGCACAACTCCCTATATCAAGTGCACTACGTGTGGTTGTACGTAGCTTCAACAAAAGTTACTAAATACAGGTATAGAACTTATAGCTGAAACAATTTGCCAACTTTAAATAAGCACTGGTTCTTTAGCATTTCCTCGGAAGTTATGCCATTTAATTATTGTAGCAAGTAGTACACAAATGCTGGTTCAAATTGCAGGTACAATAAAAAATAATGCAGGAATGAAAAGTCGTAATTTTCCAAACAACTGAACTTGCACAAGTATGCACTTCTGGAAAGTAGCGGAAACTATTATGGTTTTAGAATTATATTCATGTTTTCTATTCGCCACTGTTTGAAAGAACTACACTTTGCTGATGTATAAAATATGTAAAACCTGCACCATACTCACAGTGGTTTTAAATTTCTGTTTATTCTTTTTTTGTTATAAATGCTGACGTTATCAGTTCAGACCACGGATATACAGATAGGTCAGCCCATAAGTATCTAAAATACAGACACTTTTAGCCCAAACAAGCAGGGTAAATATTATATCACTTGATGGTTGACTGTGTAAACAACATTATATATTTTTATACTTCTTACTTTCTTTGAAAATTTTCGGGATTAAATTTTCCACTAGTTCTAATTAAGCTGGAGCAGTGGAATTTGGCGGCCGTGTACAAGTCCGGTGACAATTCATTGTTGTATATTCAATATGGCAGATTACCTGTTTCTTCACAACCCCCTTGACATGGGTATCAAATGAACGAGTTCGACGAGTAAAATACAATAACTATGTGATGTTATTCTAAGCCGAATATGGCGGACGCTCCAAGATAGTGGATTACCTTTTTCTTCACAACCCCCTCAACACGGGCATCAATTAAAAGACTTTGACGGGTATATATATATATATATATATATATATATATATATATATATATATATATATATATATATATATATATATATATATATATATATAATAATAATAATAATAATAATATAATGTTTATTCACCAAAATTACATTCAATATGATAAACCAAATAATACAAAATGACCCAAACAATAATCTACTGTAACTTTAGAAGGTAAATAAACATGATAACACCCATAAAGGAAAACCTGTATATGGGTTACATTATCATATATTTATTTACCCGGTTTATAATAATGTTGTTCTGCGTCACACCGACGTATCTTTACATGCAAAGGATTCAAACAGCATTTTAGGAAACTAAAAATTTAGAGATTATAAACATTTTACTCGTATGAACTAATATGAAGCAACTACAAGATCTCCATAAGTATGGTCAAATATTGATGGACATGCAAAGGTTCATATACACTCACTAACACACACACACGCACGTACGCACGCATGCACCCACCCACACACACACACACACGCACACACTTCCATGCACTCCCATAGACACCTAAAAACACGTAAGTTCGCACAATCAACGGGCAAAGTAACTCCCGGGATCAATCCACCGATGCGCTTTCTCTCTGGGTAACTGATTTATCCAAGACTTAATTTTGGTCTTAAAAAGAAGTTGGGAGTTCAGTTTCCTTATGGATTCTGGTATAATGTTATACATCTTGGAAGCTAGATAAATGTGCGACCGTTGACCAATGGTCTTCCTCATTTGTGGGACATGCAAATATTTCGCATTACCTCTTGTTCCGTAAATATGTTCCACGCGCCTGCTCGCAAAAACACCTTTACGAGAATGCAGTAAAAGCGCGACAACGTATTTCTGTCTGGAATCCATAACCCCAGTCTCAGTGAATAACGCATTACTTGGATAGGTATAACATTTATCATAAATTACTTTTAATATCCATTTTTGGACAATTTCTAATCTTGTGTAGAAGCAATGTGCCACAACTCCCCAAGCAATAATCCCGTAATTAATATGGGTGTGAACCAATGCGTAATACATGATTCTCAGATGGTACAGGTCAAAGAATTTTTAAAGTATTTAAATCTATATATTAAATATCTTATTTTGGCAACCAATTCATTTATATGGGAATCCCACTTGAGGTCACTATCCATGGTAATACCGAGGTATTTGACAGTTGAGCTGGAAGACAGCGTCATATCACGGCCATTATATCTGAATGTTATTTGTGAAAATTCAGGTAGACTAGATCGGTAGCTAACATATGGTGAGTATACTGTCTTTTTCAGGTTAATCGTTATAAGTCTTTCACTAAAATAGTCCAGTAAAATGGGGATTTCATGCTGTATTGTCTGTTTCAAAGCGGACCATTGAACACCTTTATAAAAGACAACCGTGTCGTCGGCAAAGCTGGTAATTTCACCTAAGATAGGTAGGTCAAACAGTGAATTCATATATAAAATGAACAACACTGGTCCCAATACTGTCCCCTGCGGTACCCCAAAACGCACCCTTTTTGTGGTACTTATGTTACCATCTAAGGTAACACACTGCTCCCTATCTGATAGGTAGCTCTCCAATAACCTGTGAGCTGTTCCCCTAATCCCCATGTTTTCCAAGGTCTCCAACAAATTTTGGTGGCTGACCGTATCAAATGCTTTGGCAAGGTCAATGTAAATGCAAATTGCCGGTCGTGCCTCATCCATGGCTTTATAAATTTTAGCTGTTAAATCCCGCTATAGCATCCTGTGTGGAGCGGCCTTCCTGAAAGCCATATTGGTGCTGTGATATTAGATTGTATTTTTGAATAAAACTGTTCAATCTTTTTTTAATAATTTTTTCCACTATTTTAGAAATATTCGAAATCAACGATATAGGTATGTAATTAGAGGTTTCCAACCTATCTCCAGCTTTAAACACCGGCTTTATGACTGCTTTTTTAAGGATTCTGGGAAAAACCCCAGTCTGTAAGATTATATAAATTATGTACGTCATGGGCTCCAATAGGTACTGTGAACAAGTTTTTAGCACACCTGCGCTAATACCGTCTATGCCTGGCGATTTATTCCTTTTCAGTTCATCAATCACCTTTTTTATCTCCTCTTTCTCCGGTTTATTTAAAAATATGCTATTCCTTGTTGTCCTGTATCTTGATCTTATTCCGGATCTATTAATCCGTTGCGCCAGTTTTACTCCTACATCTGCAAAATAATTATTAAATTCTTCCGCCATGGTAAGTCTATCTCTAATGACTCTGCCACCCATCCTAATCTCCTTGATATTAGTGACGCTCCCCTTTGACTCAATATTGTTTACACAATTCCACATGTGTTTAGGACAGTTTTTATTTTTAGTGATTTCACGTTTACAGAAATCCGACTTAGCATCCTTGATCAGGTCGGCAAGAAAATTTCTGTATGATTTAAACTGTGTTTGTAGGGAGAGATAGAACGGTCTTTTCTGTAAACGTTTATACATCTCATTTTTTTTATTTACCGATTTTATCAAGCCTTTCATAATCCAAGGGTTCCTTTTTTGTCTCTTTTCCTGATTCTAACCCTAACACTGCAATTTTCGACCTTCTGTTTTAATTTGTTGATGAAACATTCTGTTGCGAAATTGGGCTCCTGACTGGAATAAATGGCGAGCCAATTTTCGGTCTCCAGGCTACTTTTAAGCTTGTCATAATCAACATATGACTTAAATGAGTTACCACATTGAACACGCTCCTCCTTAGTATCAAGATCACATGCAAGCAGAGTGGAGTAATGAGCAGTTAAAGTTGTTTTAAAAATAATAGGCAAGAAGCACTCAAGCGGTTCCTTGTTTTGACGAATATGTGGTCCAGACAAGTCTCACTCTTATTCTGTACATGGGTTGGTCTGTTTATCAGCCAATCATATCCAAACTCATGTAATACATTAAGATACTCCTGGCAACAATCTTTATTGTCAAGAATATTTATCTTGATATCCCCCAGCACAACACTGACATCACCACTCCGTGATCCCCTAGACAAATAGTCATAAAACTCAAGAATAAACGTAGAAGGGCACGTCGATGGCGGTCTATACAGTGCTAGTGTGTTTATAATTTTTTGTTGGTAATTCACACTAAGGTTTACTGCTTTGATATCATATATATATATATATATATATATATATATATATATATATATATATATATATATATATATATATATATATATATATATATATATATATATATATTTATAATCATTTCATACCCATATTCATCATATTGGGTTTAGAATTATATCACATTGTTATTATATTTTACACAAACATATAACAATAGAATGAACAACATAAAAACCGATTAAACACACAAATTACTGAAAATAAACAAAAAGCTACACAACCTTAAAAAGAACAAACTATATAACATAAACAAAACAGCCACAACACACCACATAGTTCAGGATAGATTCATGAACATAACAGACACAAAATTTACAAAAGGAGAAAATGAATTAAACAACATAAAAACCAATTTTCAAGATACAAAAAAATCTACAATAGAGAACATATAATAGTGGACACACAACACGCAATAAACTCAATAGATACTCCAAACTTAAAACCACTGAAAAACCAACTGGCAAAATAAATTAACGGAATTATTGACAAAACTAAATAAAAAAGTCTGGACGCAGCAAGTGCGTTATTTTAGTGGCAAATATGTGTGTTTTTTTAAGAAAGCAGGCATCAAATTTTGTTACTAGTATAATCTATATAGTAGAAACAATGTGCCATGTTTCATCAAAATACCATAATTGTTTAAAAACGTATAAAAATTTACGAAAGGAAACTTAAAGTGTTCCCGATAAAAACCGTTTCTTGGTCTACCTTATAGGTTAATAGCAAATTGAGCTTTTCAAATATGAAGCATTTGAACAAAATTCACTACCGTAACGCACTTGCTGCCTGCGGAATTTCTTTTCTTACAAACATGCATTATATTTCGATGGAAAATGCAAAAATGCAATAATTCGTGTTCGTCTAAAAAAAAAAAAGAAAAAATGTATCACGAACGAGTTATGGGCCAGCGTGTGATTGTAGAAATAATGTTTTAAGATCTACATCAAGACACCCTATAATTAATGTATACAGTTTTTTTCATATCTTGTATAATAAGGGATGTATTGGACTTTATTGATTTTTTATGAAAATTCGACAAAAATTATATACCATTAAACGATATACTCTATAGATAAGACTACTGCCAAGCATCAGAAAAGGTGTCTATTTGGAACATTTTAGTAAAATGAAGGACAATGGCGGTTGAAACTAAGACTTTAGGCTTTGTAAAACATCCTTCTTGAGACATTTTCTTTCCATAGTCCGTATTGGATTTAAGTCTTTGCCTAAATGTTGCCAATTTTGACGTTTTAAATCGCGACTTTGACGTTTTGAGGAAAACCCCAATTTATTTTTCTTTAATGCCTGTAACTTTTTTGTCTTTTGACCTACATAGCTAAATTTTAGTAGGTAATTTACCTATAGCGATATGAAACCGCGTACCAAATTTGGTTGCCCTCAGTTTGTTATTTTATGAGATATAACTTTTTTTTCGAAAGAAAACAAAATCTTCCGGGAAAACCTCGGCCGGTTTTCCTGGCTAACGAACTTATCCAAGCGACTTGCAAAATGAAGGTATTCGCCAAGTTTAGTCAAAATCGGCCTATTATTTTTTAGTTAAAGGTGTGATATATATATATATATATATATATATATATATATATATATATATATATATATATATATATATATATATATATATATATATATAATATAAACATATAAAAATCGAAAGTGGCCCCGGATATGTGTTCTAGGGGGTCTAATTAGGGCTCATCTGAAGTCGAGATCTCCTCATTAGTGAATTTTTTAAAGAAAATTCACTAAAAAATTATCAAAGAAATAAGAAACAAAGTCACATATAGCAACATAGAAATAGAAAAAACAGACAAAGCGCCGCATTAATAGCAATTAAAACATTAATAGCAATAAAAGCAAGACTATGTAGAAAAAACAAACGAAATTATCCAAATCGAATATTGACCATCATAAAAAAACACAGGACAATATTTAACCAAAAAAGAACACACTATTATAACAACAGCCCAAAAGCACCACCAATGACAGGAATAATAAAAATATACAAAACGGGATAACCAATAAGATCACCTTCATACAGAATAGCAAAAGAAATAGACGAAGTACTAAAACACAAGGAACAGAACTAGGAAACAAATTTTACATTAAAAAAACTCCATAGAACTAGCGCATAAATTAGAAAAGATAAGCATACATATGATAAATATATAAACATATAAAAGTTGAAACTGACTGATTTTTCAAAATTGAAAAGTTGGGATCTCCTCATTAGTGAATTTTCCTTTAAGAATTTTGTTTAGGAAAATTCACTAAAAACTACTGTGACCTTCCGAGCGGGAAGGTCCAATCGTGTGACCGCATCACTTGTTTCGACACATTTTCAACTTGGTGTGAATAAAACTTGATCACGCTGGCCATTTATAATTGTGGCCACATTGTGGTCCACCGGCCTGGAGTTGGGCAGCCGTGCACTATAGGATATAGTTAGGCTTATTTAATCGTCATATTTTCGCCTCGCTCTCCCATTTTAATGAAAATTATTATGAGGTCAAAACAACCTGCATTCATTAGAATCCCCTAAAAGGACCAATATCAATTATCGCGAACCTGTCAACCTTACGCTATTGAAAATTGATTTTAATGCGTCTAGTAACATAAGCATTTAAAGCAATTAGCACAGTTTGTGAATGAGCTCATTTACATGAACTTTTAATCAAAACACATGTAATGCCAATTAGCTTGATATGAATGTACGCCACCAGGACTTTCCTGGAATTAGTCCTGAGTAATATCGACGGCTAAGAAGCAATAGAACGTAACTACAAAAATACGATTTTACAGGAGGGGGAAAAAACATTATTTTACAGAAACATTCATTTTTTTTGACATAAGGATTTTATCACACGTTTTTTAGACATAATTACATCATCTGAAAGTAACCAGAATACAAAGTAACGTTTTGTTTGTTTTTTTGTCGCACATAGGTTTTATTGCTTTTGATTTAAGTGAGGTAATTTACGATGCGTTTTATTCTCACAAAACTTATTGATTGTTGGAAATTATAAGAATTATTGAATTTCCAACAATAACATTATTATAGCTGAGATTTTAGAAGCGGAAAGCAACATAAAACAATGTGCATGCTTTTAGCAATAACGGCACTACCTATATTTTACGAAAAAATGTGTCACAAAGAAATGAGACATAGATAAGAACAGTCGTGCTTATTGACAAATAGAAGCGTGCATATTTTATTTTAGTTTCATTTCATTGTCGCTCTCTGCATTTTTTATATCTCAACTACAAAAAAAAAATTAAACATAAAGAAAACATAGATTTATTTTCTCATAATAAAGAAATATCAACTGGCTCTAAACGCAGTTAAATAACACATGTAAACTCAAAGTTCAAGTTAAGAAAAAAATAAACTTAAACTAGGTATCTACTAGTTTATAAAAAAATAATGAGTAAAATATGTTGGCCTATTAGACTAGACAAATAAATCAAAGAAGGCTATTCGTGTGGCAAGTGATCATAAAAGTAATGTGTATCAATGGGTAGCTCTTTTTTCAAAATTTGAAGGTTTTTCCACTTTTTCTCAGGAATTTTCAATTTGTCTGCATGTAGTTTTTTAAGCACAAATGGTTGATTAGTAGACAATTTTTTTTTCTTCCTACTAGGCAATTCTGTAAACTCATCATCAAAAGACAATTTATAACTTATACTTCCGTTTTCGTACTTCAAAACATGGATATCGGTTACTGTAGGGTCGTGGGCTTTTCTTCCTGGGCGAATTGATTCATACACCTTACACGAGTCATCGGCATAGTTTGAAAAAAAATCATGTGTTACGTATATAGCATCAAGAGGACATGGTTTTCTTCTTGCTTCTTCTGTTATGCGAATATAATCGCTAGGAAGATTAATCTTTCGGTTCTTCAGCTTCCTTTCAATTATACTATGGGTACTGTCGCATTCCATTTCTGTGTGACCTTTTTCCAGATACTTTTGAGTAATAACAACATTATTGGTCGTTGAATAGTGCAACAAAGCGTTTGCTAACACTAGGTTTCTATTTTGATAGCAGCAGCCATCTGAATACAATATAATTGGTAGACTCTTATTTAGGCAATGTTGGTTTAAGTGATTGATAATTAGCGATGCGAAACTTGAAGCTGATAGATCACCTTCTCCTTCATGCCACCAGTAGTTGGAACACTGATGAGTGGCCAAATTATAAATAGTGAAGTTGTGGACGGTTAATTTGGTTTTAAAATATAGTGCACTAGCAGGTAACACCGGGCATTGCTTCACAGCCTGCAGATCCATTGTGAAAATATAACAATTTTCATGAGTTATTGCACTTTGTTTGTCCGTTTCTTTTTCTGCTCGGGCTCTATCTTTTCTTGCAACATGTAGCTGATATTCAGCATCCGTTACTTGACCAACTTCATATGAGCAGCACAAATCGCATTGATCTTTTCTGGGTCGGTATAAAGCAAGATTTAGTTCGTGAAATGTTTCGTAAAATGTCCAATTGCTAAGTGGGGTATCACCAGATTCTTCGCGATTTTTGCAATATGCCCTATACACTTCAGCCTTTGATTGAAATTGCTGCTCGACATACTTTTTTGAGGTCTCCTTGCGGCAATAATGGGATTCCATAGTTGGAATGCTTCCTAGCCAGTCTTTTAAAATTTGTTTCCGGTTTGTTTCAGTTTTTTGATATCGCTTTTTGACCCATTTATCACTGCTGGCAATCATTTTACCGTTGTCTGTTTTATTCATCCATTTCCGAACCATTGTTTCTTTGATGCCCAGGGTATGAAGAAACATTTTTTTGCACACTACCTTTTTGTCATTTTTATGATACAAGTAATACTCGCAAGAAAAATTTCTTCTCGAAGGTTCGTTAGAATTTGTAGAACTCCTCTTTTTTTCGCTTTGTTTTATCAAAGACATGGCGTAAATCCTTTTCTGGTCCCAGTTCATGGATTCCCAAAACGGCTTAAACAAACTATTTCTATCCTCCTCAGAGAATTCTTGGCAGTGCCTTTTTTTGGATTTGTAACACATCTTTGACTCACAAGTCGGTCCAATTTTCCTCGCCTGCCGTGGGATTCCTGATTTTATAACGCCTAGTCGGCTACGTGTGTAACCGGTATAGTTTTTCCCTTCCATTCTGTTCTTCTTCGTTTCATTTCTTTTCCACTGGCCAGGCTTCGCTTTTCTGTTCCTTCGCTTGTTTTCTTTAATTTCTTCTCTATCTTCATTATTGATTATTATCCCTTCATCTTCTGCACTATCACTCTCTTCACTGGAAGATTCTGGCAAATAATTATCATCATCTTCCTCACTATTATAAGGCTTACTAATACTGTCAGACTTTTCGTTATTACTTTTCTCAGGTACATTAATTACACTAGTAGATTTTTCTTGTGGTGCTGACGTTTCGAGGGTATCCTCATTTTCATTACTGCAAGGAACATTTTTTGCTTCGTTTTCAACTATGACGTTGAGTCGTTTTAGAACTGTATCACACTGAATCAAGATATTATTATCATCGAGAATAAGGTCTCTTGATTCCGGATCGGTGCACATTAGGGGTACTTCTAAATGACTTTCTAGATCAGAATAATCAATATTCAGTAGACTTTCTTCGTTGATTTCAGTCAATGGTAGAGGAAAACGAGAACTATTGTAGGAAGTACAACTTGATGGAAAGTTGTTCTCGATATCTGGCTCTGCCAAGGCCAAGGGTCTAGAATTATGCACTTCGTTTTCCTGCTGTCTAGAAGCTTTATGGTTAGCAGACACTGCCAAATCTAGTATCCTCTGTGTTCTACTCAACCGACTTATTGGATTCATCCTGAAATAAAAATCAACTTATCAGATAATATTGCTACGCAATAGAACCTATGTGCAAATTCACTACAGAATTCTTCAGTGCGAATACGACGTATCGTTAAAATAATGAACTCAGCGGGTCTAATTGTTAATTATTCACTAAAATACAAAATCGACAAATACTAAAACAAATTAATAACAACTTAGACAGCTTGTACTTACGTGAAGTAATGATTTAATGCTGTTATATAAATAAAAACAGTCAAACATGCATTACTACTGTTGTTCACACCACCTTGTTATGGCGGCATACTGAAGATACGTTCTATTACCTCTCAAAATATTCCATTCTTGATGTGTTCTATTGCGCACTCTGCAGATAAGCTTTATTACCTCATAAAGCATCTATTTTTAGATACGCTGTATTGCGCCTACTCGATTTAAACAGTTTTTATTGGCTAAAACGATACGTTCTATATGCTCAAACTGTGTGCCTATTGATAAAGAAGGCAATACAACGTAAAACGCAAAATCACAAAAATTGTAGTTACGTTCTATTGCTTCTTGGCCGTCGATATATAGAACGCAGACAGTTTACTAACTACATTAACTGATGCAACTAAGAGCATAAAACTTTACATTTGAGCGTTAAACTTCGAAGTCATTACAGAGTGGAAAGGGTCTTGATGGAGACATACATTCTAGATCAAATAATTAACTTTTCTAACACTCCTGATTTCGATAGGAATTACTTGGTAGAGGTAAGATGAAGGTAAATTCTACCCTATTATGACACACACTCCCCGACACTACAATTGTTTACTTAAAATTTGCTTAAATACACTAAGTGAAGATGTGAACCTGCGATGAGCACTGATAAGTACACTTAGGGAACCAAGATCACTACAACAAATTTTTAAAGACTTGACGATTGCTTAACTACATAACAAAGTTAGCGTCATCAGAGGATAACACATGCTATAATTTACTAAGTGAAGATTGAAACGTGTGATAAGCACTGATAAGCACACTTGGAGGACCCAATCACCAAAACATATATAAAGAAAGACCTGACGATCGTATCACTTACAAAGTTAGCGTCATTAGATGATGAAAAGTTCTAACAACTTCAAAACTAACATTATCTTATATACTAAATCTTAGGTAAAGAACGCAACAAAGAGGAGGCTAAATCGCAGGCAAATTCTGCAGTGTATTGCATTTTATTGCCAGACGAGGTTTTTGAACTTTATTTATTATTTTATCTGAAAGGTTTCGGTCTCTGATAATTTCAACGACTCCTAAATTAAGATAGTTTCGTTTGGCGGAAATATCTGTATTCTTTAGTTATCTTTCGGGCATGTCGAACTGTCGGAATTTATTTTACAAAGCAATCTATCGGGTGACCGCTGATCGGAGCTGGCGCAAGGTTCATTTATTTTCTATTGTTAATATATTTATCAATATATGCTCTCGAAGGCGTTCAGTTGTCCTGGTTGTCTAACATTCTTTATTAATTTTAGATTCTCTTAATTAACGTGGTGAATATTATCCCAAATATGTCGGGCCACGGAAGATCTATCTATAGTACCGTATCGTAAGTGTTCTCTGAATCGAATTCCAATAGATCTTTTGTTTGTCAGATGTACTTAAGATCACAACCTTTAGAGCTTATTTCATATATTCCCGATATTTCGGCCGTGCTATCCTTCCCTTTTGGGTTACCTAGTAATTTTTTAAGGTATCTATTGACGTAAATGTAAGCTGCAAGTTGGATTTTCAAAAAAATGTTAGCTAAACCCCTCGCGATTCAAGGTTCAAATAGTAAGCAAACATTTTTTTGGGTTTCTCTCTTCTAAACGTTATATTCCGTTAACATTTTCTTCGTTTTCTGTTTGTTTACTAACTTCTCCACTAGGCAAGCAGTGTATCCGTTATATTCGGCCACGTTCTTAATATTATATTTTTACTAAAAAATTTAGGCTGACCGTCTTCTGTGCGTACGTATGATGTGAGTTATTCAGAATGTATCTGAGAGCGGTGGTTTCCATGGACATCGAGTTCTAAAGTGTCTTTATTCTTAATAACTAGTACAACTAGAAAGGGTAATTTGTTAATAATTTCTAATTTGTGGGTAAATTTTATAGAAACAAATTTATTGTTTAATTTGGCAATAAAATCGTCTATTCTGAAAATGTTTGCGTTAAACACTGCGAAAATATTATCCACGTAACGAAACTATACTCTAGGAAAATACTGACTTTCACTTTCAAGATCTGTTTCAAATCTACACGCGAAAAGGTCTGCAATAAATGGCGATGCAATAAATGGCTAGTTGAGAAATTAATCAACAAACATAAAGAAAGAAGATGTTAACGGAATCAACGACGTGTAGAAGAGAGACAACCGAAATAAACTTTGTTTGCTTACCATTTGAACCCCGGATTACGAGGGGTCTAAATGGCAATTTTAAAAAAGCAACTTGCATCTAAAATTTTCGACAAACAAGGATGGCACGGCCAAAATGTCGAAAACCTATGAAATAATCTTAATATTGTAATCATAAGTACGTCGGAGAAAACAAAAGATCTGTTGGAATTTGATTCAAGGAACACCTTGAGCACAGCTAAGATACGGTACTATCGATAGATTTTCCGTAGCCCGACATATTTGGGATAACAATCACCACGTTAATGAAGAGAATCGAAAATTAATAAAAAATATTAGACAACGAGGACAGCTGAACACCTTCGAGAGCATATACATTGCAATCAATCCACTAGATAAGTGTTTTATACATATGTACCAGACAAAATAAAAACAAGATAAACTTACATACTGTAAATATTTTCATATACATCTGTTGTCAATTTCTTTAAACATATATTATCATCGATCGAAAAAAATGCGTTTTAGTGAATTTTCTTAAAATAATTTATTAACGAGAAGATCCTGGCTTTTGAATTTTGAAAAAAATTCTTCAAATGAGCGCGAACTAGGCCTCCTAGAACCCATATCCAGGTTCAGTTTAAATTTTTATATGTTTTTATTAAATTTCCGGAAATAACTAAGCTGGTCAACCACATTTGGTACGTAGATCTACAGGTCGAGAGACAGAAAATGACCGAAAGTTTAAAAAATAGGAGAAGATACATAAAATGATAAAACAAATATTGAAGGAAAGCGACAGTTCCAGGGGACAACGGGTGAAGCGAGTGAGTTTTTGTTGCTAAGAGTCTGACACTATCTGGGATTCTTTCCCAGGTGCCCATTGATGGGTTTTCTCCTTCTAAAGAGTAGTAGTACTAGTAGTAAGTAAAATAGTATTTTCCTACTTTGCTGCAAGCTTATCAGCACTCCCCGCTGGCCAAAACATACTAAATGGAATCAACTGCCAATTACTTGATATTCTTTTACCATTTATTTTTATAGAATTGAATCTATTCGCATTCTGCTGCGAATGTGTAAACCTTCCTTTTTTCTTCCAAACAGCAACCAGGCATACGACAATATATGGATAATTTGTAAGACTAATATACTAATATAAACATCACTAAACTGTTATAATTTGAGCACATTCTTGCGAAAACTTGTATTCACTGCATAACCACTTAAATTGCTTAGAAGTTTTATCTGCTTTTGTTGGAGCTTTTGGAAAGGCGGCGGTCGGATGCAATTTGAGAGAGGAAAATAAAACTTAAAATAAATCTTCGAATTCCCTTATGGAATTGGGATCTGCTTAAGAGCATTTGCTCTCTACCAGAGAAAAGATTAAAGAAATAAGTTATTTCAATATTTTATACATTGTGCTCCCGCAAGTTGAATTTGGCATTTAGAAAAATTGTCGTGAAACTATAGTCAAATACAATAAACACAAAATTTTATTTGTTCTTCTTATAACGTCGTCTGTAAGACAGGTAGGCAACTATCATGCCTCTTTGTATTACTGAATTCTCGTAGAAAAAATTGCGCAAATAGAGGTTAAAATTATTTAATTAAAAAAAACATTAAACAATCGCAAATTATATACGTATATATATATATATATATATATATATATATATATATATATATATATATATATATATATATATATATATATATATATATATATATATATATATATATATATACAGGCTATCCCAAAAGTCGTAAATTAAACGTCACAAGAAGATAGGCTAGCTCAAGCCCTGTTTCAAGATATTGACAATTTGATGAAAAAAATGAAAATTGTCAAATTTTAACGTATTTTGCCCCCAAATGCAGAAAAAACATTACTGAAATGTGATGTTTGTACCTAATAATCCTCGATAGTAGCGTTATCGAACCAGTTTGAAATTTTGAATTATTATTCAGAAAATCTGAAGAAAAAAAATCGGACTTTTCTTTCCCATTTTTTTAAATGGAATAAACCTCCGTACTGAAAAAAAAATCTAAGTAAAATTTACTGGCTCATAATTTCAAAAACTTCCCTGTTTTTTGGAGATTCTAAAATAGTATAAAACATTATAAATATCTCTTAAAAGTAATTCACTGTCGACGATTGAAAGTTGAAAGTAATTTGGAAGTGAAATCAGGTAAGCAATAAATAAAAATAAACAGATTGTGACATTTACATAAATTATTCTATTCATAACAGATGCTATATTTGATCGGCATTCTGTCTTATGTATAAACGATATCTTCTTAGGAACGATCCTCTTAGCCTTTTTAGACTGCTTCGTGAAACTTCTTGAGCTGCTGTTCTGCTTTTTTGACGTCCACCTGCCCGGGTATGTCTGATTCAAGTATTGCGTTACTGCTCACGTAGAATAGGCTGGGAATCCATAATTTTGAAGCCACATTGTTCTCCGAAGTTCTGATGGGGTGTCTTCCAGCAGTTCTCGCAAATTGTTTTGTAAAAACGCCAGATATCTCTGGCCGTTTAACGCAGGGCGCAGTTCCACTGGTCCCAAAAGTGCTCCGTTAAAAATACTGGCCCAGAGATTTATCTTAAACTGATCCTGGGACCGATCCTCTCTGAACTCATGTGTATCTTCAATTTTCCAACTACGAAAGTTATGGAGGTTCATATAACAAATCATTTGTACATTCCGACTTGCCACTCCATACAACTTTATCGAAGAAATTGGGATCTTGTATGATTTTTCTTAAGATTATTTCGCAAAATCGCTTGCGCCTTGCGTATTCCCGCAGTTCCAAAATTTGGACCGTCTGAATATGTTACCCCACACCTTTTTAAATTTCTGTGAGTAGTAGACGTTGAGACACCAGTTACTCTCTGTACTTTCCGCGTCGAGGTACCAGGTTCTTCGATAACAGCATCCAGGGCAGCATCCTCGTCTGCAGTTCCCGGTTATCCAGTTCGATCAACACGATCTATGCCAGGCGTTCTAACGGCGCTGTTATCAAATAACGTGGTACCTCGACGCAGAAAGTACAGAGACTAACTGGTGTCTCAACGTCTACTACTCATAGAATTTAAAGAAAATTATGGGTACCATATTCAGACGGTCCAAATTTTGGAACTGCGTAAATACGCAAAGCGCAGGCGATTTTGCGAAATTATGTTAAGAAAAATAATACAAGATCCCAATTTCTTCGATAAAGTTTTATGATGTGGCGAGCCAGCATGTACAAATGATTTATTACATGAACCTCCATAACTTTCATAGTTAGAAAATTGAAGATCCACATGAGTTCAGAGAGGATCGGTCTCAGCATCAAATTACGATAAATCTCTGGGCCGCTATTTTTAACGGAACACTTTTGGGACCAGTGGAACTGCGCCCTACGTTAAATGGCCAAAGATATTTGGCGTTTTTACAAAACAATTAGCCAGAACTGCTAGAAGACACCCCCTTAGAACTTTGGAGAACAAGGTGGCTTCATAATGATGGATGCCCAGCCCACTCTGCCTTATCAGTAAGGCAATACTTGAATCAGACATACCTGGGCAAGTGGACGTCAAAGAATCAGAATAGCAGCTCAAGAAATTTCACGAAGCAGTCTAAGAAAACCAAGAGGATCGTTCCCAAGGCGATATCGTTTATGTATAAGACAGAATGGCTGTCAAATAGAGCATCTGTTATGAATAGAATAATTTTTGTAAATGTCACAATCTGTTTATTTTTATTTATTAGCTACCTGATTTCACTTCCAAATTTACTTTCAATCGTCGGCAGTGAATTACTTTTAAGAGATATTGATAATGTTTTACATCATTTTAGAATTTCCATAAAACAGAGAAGTTTTTGAAATTATGAGCCAGTAAATTTTACAAACATTTTTTTTTCAGTACGGAGGTTTATTCCACATTTTTAAAAAATTGGGAAGTAAAAATCTGATTCTTATTTTTTTCTTCAGATTTTTGAATAAGAATAAAAAATATTTCAGATTGGTTCGATAACGCTATTATCGAGGATTAACAGGCACAAAAATCACATTCCGGAAATGTTTTTTCTGCATGTGAGGGGGCAAAATACCTCAAAATTTAACAATTTTTATTTTATTCTTTCATGAAATTTTCAATACCTTGAAAACCGTAAACTTTTTGATAAGATCATATAGGGTTTTTCTAAAACGTCTTGAGCTAGCCTATCTTCATGAGACGTTTGATTTACGACTTTTATATATATATATATATATATATATATATATATATATATATATATATATATATATATATATATATATATATATATATATATATATACATTTAATTAACGAAAAAGTTCATGCACAGTAGGCCAAGGTCTGCAGTGCTATCGGGGCGGCAAAGCCTTGGACGAGCCCTGAGGAAGAAAAAACAGGAAAAAATTTTGGACGCAGTAAGTGCGTTTGGTAGCGAATTTTCATTAAATGCTTCAAATTTAAACAACTTAGCTATTAGGTTTCTTTCCGGAGTTTTTTTATATTTTTTAACAATACAGTTATTTTGATGAAGTATGTTACATTATTGTTTCTACTATATAGGTTATACTGGTAACCAAATTGATGCCTGCTTTCTATAAAAAAAGGATATATCTGCCATTAAAAACATTTTTATGAAAATTCACTTCCATAACGCACTTGTGGCCTCCAGACTTTTTCATTTATTGAGTAACCGTGATTCAACCAGTAGTGGAAAATCGGCTGTCTCAGGTTTTCCTACACATTACAATTTGACATTATTACAAGCATTCAACAAGCAACGACACAGAGCTGAGGCAGAACGACATGAGTTATTCGAGTTATTATTCACTCTCAACTATGTGCCACATTTGCCAACAGCACATGGCAATAAATGTCTAACTTAGGGAATTACAAACTGATATATCAACTTTATAAAGTTGTCTTTTGGATCCACAGAGCCCTGTGTTATACGCTTGGTAAATATCAAACTAAATCTGTTAATAAATATTGTATTTTTCCCGTACTGCTCCTTGGCGAATTTTAGTTAAAACTTTTTATTACAAAATTTGGCTTGAGTAATGTTACACGTAATTTATATAAAAGTCCTTTTAAAAAAATGAGCTAAAAATTTTTTACACAACAATTTGCAAAACAAGTTTCTTTTCATGAAAATTCTATTTATCTATATATTTTCGTTTTTTTTTTTTTTTGGCTGCGGACTTGCTGTCCATAAGCCCAAGTACCGATGCTCTAATAATACACCGATTTATGGCAAACTCTGCGTATCGTCCAGTTGCTTTTCTACTCCGGTTACCCTGGTTGTGACCAGTCTGCCAAAATTAAATACAAATCTATAATATATAGGCATAAATATAAGCATATAAACATATAAGCAGCATATGCAACAGGTAATCAATAATCTATATGAAAATGTTTTTCCAAAATTGGTATTTATTTTTGTTTATTTTTTAGGTCCCCGTTTTCTTTTCCTTTTTGTTCTTTTATTTTGTGTAAATCTTCTTTTTTTAATTTTGTTTTTACATTTTTTTTGTTTTTTTTTTGTTTTTTTTTGTGAACTTGTTTTCCAATAACAAGGGTACTTTTTTTTCCAATAACAAGGGTATATTTATACATTTAATTTTAATAATTTTAAGTGTTCTATTAACAAGTCGTATACAACTTTTTCTTTCCTTGACAATAGTTGTGGCAAACTGAATGAGCACTCAACACCCGTCCGGCAGTGCACCTTGTCGCAAAACTGATTTATTGCATTATTTTGTAATTTACACTCCAGTAGCGTGTGCTGAAAGCTCCCCAACTCACCACATTCACAATTTCGGTTACTTATTAAGCCTACTTTATACATATGTGCTGGGAGTAGAGAATGGTTAAATCTTAATCTACAAATACCAGATGTTTGTTTCTTATTATGGTTAAAATCAACAAACCATGGCTTTAGTGGTATTGTTGGTTGTATCTGTTTACAAAAAAGGTCCTTTATGCTGTTTGTAAATTCTATCTACCAATTTTGTTTTTAAGTGTTTCTGTTAAAAGACCAAAAATCTTGCACTGGAACCTTATAAAATGAATCACTTCCATCGTTAATGGCTTGTTTTGCAAGTTCATAAACTATTTTATTTCCTCGTAAACCAGGATGATCTTTAATCCCTATAAGGGTGATGTTCTTGCCATTTTTTTTAAATATCGTTTAATGCCTTTAGAGTTTTTATAATCAAGTAATTGCATTGTTTTGCTTCTTATATCCGTAACTTTGCATGACCTGCATGACACTTTTGCTATCTGACAATATAAAAATATAATTATTCTTGGAAAGTTTGAGTAGTTGATTGCTTCGTGTAATAATTCTGAGGTGAACACTTCATGAAAATTCGAAAACAGATTTTTTATGTGGATTCGAAAACATCTCCTTTGACAATAACATATTAAACCTCACCTATTAACCACTCACATATCACAACAATTTGACGAAAACTGACCGATATATTTTACCCGAATGCTAAAAAAAAAAATAAAGTAAACATTTTGGCATACACATCTCAAGAAAACATTCTGAATTAGGAAAACTTTGTGAAGGGACAGCCTCAGACTTAAATTACCGGCGATCTTTATTAGGCTAACCCATTAAAGAAATTAAATATTTAAGTTGCAATATATTACACAGTAACTATGTTACTTGAATCTCAACCCATAAAGTCTTCTCTAAGACCTCTGAGATGATCAGTATCAAGTGAAATTCCTTGAGCAAACTCTTGCGGTATATATATATATATATATATATATATATATATATATATATATATATATATATATATATATATATATATATATATATATATATATATATATATATATATAAATATTTATTTATTTATTTATATATGTACATGGTAATATTAATGTTGCTAGTAGGTTTGCAGACATCGTTTCACACTTCTATCATTGTATTTTCGACAGGAAATCAAAAAAATAGTATTTCGCTGGCAAAGTTTTTTGGATAATTGACCTAATTACACCCGTGAACAGCGTAAAGCATGTTTAATTATACAGGATGGCGCATTGAAAACGAAACCGACCGATTTGTGTCCAAAGAAATTTTTTTTAAGAAACGCTGAAACACGTCAATTTTAATATTGAGGGGGACATTTTTTGACATAAAACTCAAATTTCTCACATCAACCCCTTAAGGGTGGTGATAACAACCTTTTTAAATAAGGAACATGGGTCAAGTGTTACATCATTTGAAAGCTCTTTCTTTTCTCAATTCAGCACACTAACTTTTTTGGTTGTTTTATCAACTCGTTTAAAAATTATTCACAGTTGGATTTGCAAGAAGGTATTTCATTCATTGTGATAAGAAATGCACTAATTAGTCAATTTTTCGTTAAAAAAAACTAAAAAACAAAACCAAACGTTCAAGAATGTTTATTCAGTTAAGTAAGTGTTCAAATTGTTGACCGTCAGCTTCCATACAAAAGTACAAATTTTGTTCAAAACGAGCTCTGACATTCTGGAGCATTTGTGGAGTTATTAGACGGCATTCTCAAAAATCCGTCGTCGTAATTTTTACAGAGACTCCGGTTTTGTTGCGTAAATTCTACTCTTTAAATGGTCCCATAGAAAGAAGTCTATCCGGTGATCTAAGGGGCCACTCAATAGCACCTCCACGCGCCCAATCCATTGTCCTGGAAACTCTCTGTTCAAAAACTCCCTTACACGTTGTGAAAAATGCAGAGGAGCTTCATCTTGTTGAAACTTTAATTGATTTTCTTGATAGCGATCATCATTTTCAACAATGTCAATTAGTAGAGGGTAAACGATATCTTCTATTAACTCCAAATACGTTTCGCCACTCAAATTGCCATCAAGAAAAATTGGTCCGATTAAACGGTCTCCAAAAATGCCAGTCCAGATATTAAATTTCTCTGGAGTTTGAGTGTGGACTTCGTGAAAATGTATTGGATAATTATCTGCCTAATAACGACAATTATGACGATTGACTGTACAGTTTAATAAAAACGTACACTCGTCTGAAAAACAGGTATTGAACACAAAGTGCACGTTATCAGCTATTCGTGCAGTCATAACTTCACAAAACTCCAGCCGCCGATCAAAATCATCTTCATTCAGTTGTTGTACAAGACGAATTTTATACGGATGAAATTTATGATGCTTCAATATTCGCTGAATAGTTCTTCTTTTGATGTTTAAAACAGTGGCCAATTTTCTCGTGCTCAAAGTTGGGTCTGCAGCAATTTGTCCCAAAATTTCAATCTCAGTAGTCTTATTTCTAACCGGAAATTCACGTTCAGCATTCCGTTTTTTGTTGGCTACTGAACCACTTTGTCGAAACTTTGCAACTAACTCCAAAATTTATTTTCTGTTAACATGTCTGTTCGGATGTTGTTCATTAAACAAATTTGCGATACGGTTGGCACAGTTATCGTTTTTGAAAAAAAGAGTAATTATTTCAACGCTTTCTTCTACAGAATTCACCATTGTGAAACTAATTTTCTATAGTACTATCAAATATCAAACCGACCGATAAACTGAAATAATAAACCGCATTTCTCTCATTCCGATAAGAAATGTTCTGATAGTCAATTATTTGTTTACAAACCAACAAAACCTTGACTCTCAGCACATTTCTTATCGGAATGAGTGAAATGCGTTTTTGCATGTGCAACTGTGAATAATTTTTGAACGAGTTGATAAAACTTCAAAAAAAAATAGTGTGCTGAATTCAGAAAAGAAAGAGAAAGAGCAAATGATGTAACACTCAACCCACGTTCCCTATTTAAAATATAAGGGTTCTTATCACCACCCTTAAGGGGTTGATGTGACAAAGTTGAGTTTTATGTCAAAACATGTCCCCCTTAATATTAAAATTGACGTGTTTCTTAAAAAAAATAATTCTCTGGACGCAAATCGGTCTGTTTCGTTTTCAATGCGCCACCCTATATATATATATATATATATATATATATATATATATATATATATATATATATATATATATATATATATATATATATATATATATATATATATATATATATATATATATATACACATATATATATATATATATATATATATATATATATATATATATATATATATATATATATATATATATATATATATATATATATATATAGTAGTAGGTTTGCAGACATCGTTTCACACATTATGTTATGTGGATGACGGTGAACGTAAGAAGTGTTTTATGTATGTTTATGAAATTTGTTAAATATAACGATACGAAAGATATTGTGTATTACTGCACAACAACTAGTAACCCTGTGTGTGGCTCCCGACAACCCTACAATTCTATCATTGTATTTTCGACAGGAAACCAAAAAAAATAGTATTTCTCTGGCAAAGTTTTTTGGCCGATTGTCCTAACTACGCCCGTGAACAGCGTAAAGCATGTTTAGTTATATATTAAATGCAAGCACAATTACAAAACACAGCTCTTATTTCTGCTCCTAACTACAGCTTTTATCAGCCAACCTAGATACTATCGCACCCACAAAGGTAACATTTGAAAATTAATCACTACAATAACCAAAAAGCTACAAGCTCTAAACAAACCGTAAACGATATTATATTCGGAAGTGTTTACATTCAAATGATAGCACCAACTTTTCATTAGCCACATGACGTCATAGAAGGGGCATGGCATATGCGCAATATCATATCTCTTGTCATTATATCATGGGTAATACAGGCGCTAATCAAAAACTGTACAGTTTGCTCTCACAGTTTATTTTATGTTAGATCTGTGGCGTAATATACGAATGTCATGTAAAACAACGTGCACGTCTAAATGGCATTAAAGTTATCAAAATGTCAGTTTTTTTAAAGCAACAATATATAAGTAAGAAGTTACAAACTAAATGTTTTAAAATTTGGTAGTGCAGTGTATGGTAGGCAAAATCCACCCTATTGTGATAAAGTGCATTGTAGAAATATTTTGATCTAAACAGGAAACGTAAGTAAGAAAGGCAGAATGATATGTTCTCTGTCTAAAGTTGTACTATTTATAATACACGTTATAATGTTTCACTCTGGCATAGTCTGTCTTATATTGGGGCTCTTAAAAGTAGACTGTCTCCATACAACCCCAGAGATTTCACAAGCGTTGGTGATTTGTGCAGGTATTGCAAAGTTCATCGCGTGTATTCATTCTGCTATACTTATATGCCTAAAAAAGGGGATAACTACATTTAAAGTGATTTGTGATTTAAGCTGCATTTTTACGATTACCATTGTCGCTGGTATCTTAATTGTCGCCAGTACACGACTGGATGGTCTTAAACTAAAGCAAAAAATGAAAGAACTAATTCAATATTATATGAAAAATAATCATGACTATTTGAAAGCATATGAAAAAAAATTCAGTTGTTGCGGAGACACAGGAAGTTCAGATTACTCAAAAGATAATTTACCTAAATATTGCAAAAAAAATAAAAAGTTTCCTGACAAAGATGGTTGCACCCTGATTTTCGTTGACGAAATAAGAACAACAGTTTTTGCAGCCGGATATTTTAGCTTAGTTTTAGCTGCGTTAGCGTTAATTGGAATCGTTGTAATTATTTGTATGTTGTCTAAAGAGAACGAGAAAGAATAAAATTGTTTATTATTTCTGGCAGTTTTATTTCCAAAAATAATTATTTGAGCATATCGTCGAATAAAATAACAAAATAAAGTCAAAAAGGAGAAGCTTTACCAAAAATTTACTTTTCGTGTGTACTACTGACACATAGATGACGCAAATGGCGTTTACGTCATTCTACAATCATGTGAGAATCTATCAATAACCTACTGTAAAGTCAGTTTGGAACCGGCGGAAGCCGACGTCTAATTTGACCATGGTGTAAGTGTTTTAGAATCTTAAGCTGTGGTCTCAGTGAGTAGTGCAAGTGATAGAAACATACTTTTGATAGAGAAGGAACTTAGAGCCATTGTATGAATTTTTTTAATATATAGGGAATTCTTTTAAGTAATCTGAATATCATTTATCTCCACAACAACCGAATTTTGTTCGTATGCTTCCAAATAACCATGATTTCTTTTTTGTGAATTTTCTTAAAAACAATTCAATAAGGGGGGATCCAGAATTGAATTTAAAAAACCTTCTTCAAATGAGTGCGAACTATGACCCCTAGAACGCACATCCGGGGTCAGTTTCAATTTGTATGTATATATATATATATATATATATATATATATATATATATATATATATATATATATATATATATATATATATATGTGTGTGTGTGTGTGTGTGTGTATACAGGGTCGCTGATAAGTCTGGAAACGGTCGATTATCCGGGAAAATATACAAGGTGTCGAAAAAAGTTTTATACAAAAGTTTTTGGGTTCTTCAATGTCTACTAGGCGGTGATAATTTCATTTATACAGGGTTGGTCATACAGGCGTGGCACACTAATATTAATTTTTTTTTAATGGAACACCCTATATATTATTCGATATTTCAATCCTTCTCTTAATTTTGAGCAACATTTATCAGAAGCATGATGTACATAAACTCAATCGTTTCCGGGTAAAAAAATAAATAAAAATAAACGCTATTGTTTTTAAAATCTATTGGATGAAGAACAAAAATAAATGAAAAGTAGAATATCTCTTGAAAACAATCTGTGAGTGTGAAAAGAACCGGTTGCGATGTTTTTAACATTGTTTGGAATCATATTGTATAAGATGTTCAAAGTGTTCTCCATTGACCTCCTGACAATAATGAATTCGCTTAACAAAACATTGCACTGCATTTACAAGAGCGTTTTGAGGAATGTTATTAATTTCATGCACAATCCTTGCTTGCAACTCTTCAATATTCTGCGGTCTATTTTGGTAAATTAAATTTTTTACATGACTCCACAAAAAAAGTCAAGCGGCGTCATGTCGGGAGACCTAGCTGGCCATTCAATAGTTCCCCTGCGCCCTATCCATCTGCCAGGAAAGGTTTGATTCAGATATTCCCGTACCTCAATTCCAAAATGAGGGGGTGCCCCATCCTGCTGAAACCATATTTCTTCCGCTGGTAGATTTGGGTCGTTATTGTTCGGAAATAATCGACTTACGTCTGGAACAATTGATTCTTGCAAAAGTGTCAAATATCGAGCAGAGTTCAAATTACCGTGTATAAAATAAGGTCCTATGATATGTCCACCAATAATAGCACACCAAACATTTACTTTTTGCGGTCTTTGGGTGTGAATTTGTTCCATCCAATGTGGGTTTTCGTCTGACCAGTACCTACAGTTGTGTCGGTTGACTTGTCCATTCAAACAAAATGTAGATTCGTCGGAAAACAAAATGTGGTTGGCAAAGTTAAAATTTTGGCGTAACTTCTCCATAATAAGTTCACAGAACTCGATTCTGCGATCAAAATCGTCTTCACTCAGTTCTTGCAATAAATGAATTTTATATGGACGGAACTTTTCCCGCTTCGTAATCTTTTGAATTGAATATCGACTCATATTGTGATTTAAAGCCAATTGCTGTGCCGAAGTTTTCGGATTTTCCACCACATCCAATATTACATTCAAAGAATTTTCTTCATTTGTAACGGTTACTGGCCTTCCAGTTCTAGGTTTATCCTTGATACCGCCAGTTTCGTGAAAACGATGCAAAGTTTTCGAAACTGTGGATTTGGAGATCGATTCCCGCTCAGGATGCAACTCATTGAACATAATCACCACTTGAGCAAAACTTCGTGTTCTATCACCGTACCCTATCATCATTAAAATTTCGATACGTTCGGTTTCACTTAAACTTGCCATTTTGCACAAAAACTGTTGACACTAAATTACTAATGTTTCAAAACTGTTGACACTGAATGAATGTTTGACATTCGTTGTCCTGGAAACATTTTAAAACAAAAGAATAAACTGCGTTTCTTATGGGCATCTTATCTTATCTTGGGATTCCAAACAATGTTAAAAACATCGCAACCGGTTCTTTTCACACTCACAGATTGTTTTCAAGAGATATTCTACTTTTCATTTATTTTTGTTCTTCATCCAATAGATTTTAAAAACAGTAGCGTTTATTTTTATTTATTTTTTACCCGGAAACGATTGAGTTTAGGTACATTATGCTTCTCATAAATGTTGCTCAAAATTAAGAGAAGGATTGAAATATCGAATAATATATAGAAGTGCCATTAAAAAAAAATTAATATTGGTGTGCCACGCCTGTATGACCAACCCTGTATAAATAAAATTATCACCGCCTAGTAGACATTGAAGAACCCAAAAACTTTTGTATAAAACTTTTTTCGACACCTTGTATATTTTCCCGGATAATCGACCGTTTCCAGACTTATCAGCGACCCTGTATATAAATTGAAACAGACCCTGGATGTGCGTTCTAGTGGGCCTGGTTCGTTTCATTCAAAATTCAAAAATCGGTATCTCCTCGTTAGTGAATTTTTTTAAGAAAATTCACTACGTGCTGGTTGGTTGTACACGGTGTCTATTTATAACATTTTGTATGAACTGGAGCTGGCGTGACAACACACTACCTACTTCCACCTCGAGATGGCGACCCTGTCGTAAATATCACAATGTGCTACTAATATATTATGACAACGTAAGCGTAGATAATTTTACTAACTTTATTATGTCTTACCTTTTTTGCACCAAAGCTGTGAAAGTTAAATTTTTTTTCGAAAATCCACAAAATAATCAAATAATCTGATCGGTTATTACAATCGAATAAAAAAACTGAAAAAATTAATTTGATCCCGACATGAACCATAATATGCGTTTATAAACGTAAAAATTTTTAAAACAAGAGTTAATCCATAACTTTATACATTACTATGAATATTTTGTAACCTTTTTAACAATTTTCAGTAATCCATGAAGACGGTTTCAAGGAAAACCGAAATATATAAAGTCTTAGTAGAAAGTGACTTACTTGAAATTCTAACCCCTTAGGATTTGATCGTAATTGTCCTTCTCTTGAAATTGTCTTCATGGATTACTGAAAATTGTTAAAAAGGTTACAAAATATACGAAGTAATGTATAAAGCTATGGACTTACTCTAGTTTTGGAACTTTTTACATTTATTAATGCATATTATGATTCATGTTAACTTTTGTATTAAATAATGCCATACATGATGTAGATACGAGACAAAAAAACAGGGTTCACGTGCCATATGCCAAGCTCAAAGTGACATAATTCTCCCGATTACCTAGCACCTAGAATTTTCAATCAACTGCCAGAGAGAGTTAGATCATGTAGTAGCCTGTCAGTTTTTAGGGAAGAAGTTAAAAACTGTTTATTGACTGAATGTTTTTATGGTTTAAACGAATTTATGTCTGAACAACATATCTGGTGATGTGTTTTTTTTAATGCTGATTGTTTGTGTTTAGTTTGTTAATTTTTGTAATTTGTTTATTTTGACTAGTCCTATACAATGTATGTTGTCTTTGGGAAATATATCTTATTACTATGTTAGATTTTTTTTCAATTTTGTTATTTGATTGTAATAGTCGATCAGATTATGGGATTATTTATTGAATTTAAAAAAAAAAAAATAACTTAACATTGTTGCAAATAAAAAGACATAAAAATTTTGTAAAATTATCTAAGTTTACATTTTCATAATATATTAGTGAATTTTTATTAAAAAAATTCACTAATAGAGAGGTATCGATTGTGAGACTTTGCAAAAATTCTTTCAAATGAGCGCGAATTAGGACCCCTAGAACCCATATCCGGGGTCAGTTTGAATTTTTATATGTTTATATATATATATATATATATATATATATATATATATATATATATATATATATATATATATATATATATATATATATATATATATATATGTATCCGTTTGATAACTGAAAAAATAATTAACCGATTTAGATAAAACTCGGCAAGTGCCTTTCTTTTATTACTGGCTTGGATGAGTTCGTTGGGCAGGAAAATCGGACGGGGTTTTCCGGGAAAATTTTGAGTTTTCTTTCAAAAAAAATTTTTTTCCGAAAATTTCGATAAAATTTGGTCTACATTTTGCTTTGGGAAATACCTAACTATGTGCCAAAATTCAGCTTTCTAGGGTTATAGAAAATTGAGCTATTCAAATTGGAAACATTTATGTTTAAATCATAAGTATGTGGTTGCTGTTGGTTAGTCAATGCTTCTCTTATTGACTCATGAAATTCATTTTTAAGTTTCCGAAAAATGTCAATAATACTGAATTCACTGATTGTTAATCATTGGAAGCATTTACGATTATATATAACCTTATTGTAATTTATTATCATTTATCACCTCTGTAGGTAAATCATAAGTATGTGGTTGCTGTTGGTTAGTCAATGCTTCTCTTATTGACTCATGAAATTCATTTTTAAGTTTCCGAGAAATGTCAATAATACTGAATTCACTGATTGTTAATCATTGGAAGCATTTACGATTAAATATAACCCTATTGTAATTTATTATCATTTATCACCTCTGTAGTATAAATATTTTTTTCCTTACAACTCGCAGCGTTTTTAGTCAATTGTTGTTATTAATAGTCAATAGTTTCTTTCCGAATACACACAGCTTCCATTGTCTTCTGCTTCTGCCGCTGTTACAGTCCTTTTATTTAGAGGTAGAGTTGTAACCACTCATACAGCCAGTGTTTTTTAACCACGTGGCTGGGGGACTGACCGAATTCATTCCCAGTTGCTGTTGATTTACTCATATTCTCTTAATATGTTTGAAGATGTGGTGTCTACTTCATTCCAAGTCACTATTAACCGACTATTTATGAAATCAAATAAGTAAATTAAATCGATTGTCATAAAATATGTAGTGTATTAAGACAAGGGAAAAAGAAATAAAACATATATAACTGTGCACATTTTGATTATATTTTAGGGTGCTTGAGAGAGGTGTTGTCACAGCATATAATCTTATTAAAGTTCATTTGTAAATAGGTTTAATTTTTATATGTTTATATATATATATATATATATATATATATATATATATATATATATATATATATATATATATATATAATAACTCAAAAAATAATTAACCGATTTCGATGAAACTTGGCAAGTGCCTGTCTTTTATTAATGACTTGGATGAGTTCGTTATCCAGAAAAATCAGACGGGGTTTTCCGGGAAAATTTTGAGTTTTCTATCGAAAATTTTTTTTTTCTCCGAAAGTAACAAAGCTGTTTTACTGAAATTTACTATATATGTTGCCTCAACCTTACTACGTACCAAAATTCAACTTTCTAGGTTTAGAGAAAATTGAGTTATTCAAATTTTAAATTTTCTTTCGAAAAAAATGTTTTTCTCCGAAAATTACAAAGTTATTTTATGAAATTTTGTGGATATCTTGCCTTAGGAAAAACCTTACTACGTATTAAAATTAAACTCTCTAAGTTTATAGAAAATTGAGTTGTTTAAATTTGAAGCATTTAATAAAAATTCACTACCATAACGCACTTGCTGCGTCCCGAGTTTTACTAGTATATTGTAGGATTTACGGCAGGGCCGCCATCTAGGTGCGGAACCAGGTAGCATGTTGTCATGACAGCTGCAGCATACATACATATATATATATATATATATATATATATATATATATATATATATATATATATATATATATATATATATATATATATATATATATATATATATATATATATAGAGAGAGAGAGAGAGAGAGAGAGAGAGACCCACTCTAGATGGAAACACCCCTGTAACTTTTGTATATATAATCCGATTTTGATGACCAAAAGGTCAAAAGATATAGGAGGAGAAACTGTACGAATGCTGTGAAAATTGTTCTTTATGTCACCTGACCAAGGCCTACTAGTGTAGTTTTTCTATGTCAAAAAATGGGAATAAATGTTACGGCCGTTTCTGGGAACAAAATAAGTACGCCCCTTCATTGGACATGCTTTAAAATAGATGTGAAGCAAATTTCATCAAAAAACAAGAATTATTAACATTTTCAGATTTTTCTTTGTGTGACTCTAAGAGTATTGAAACACAAATTTTGTATTTATAAGGCGATTTTTTCAACGATATATCAAAAGATAGAAAATGAAGAAGTCTTTGGATCGTGTGAAAATTGTTTCCTATGCGATTCGATCGCAGCCTATTAAAACTATTTTCATATGTCATAGCATTTATAAACTTTGTTTCTACATCCTTTGAGATGTTGTTGTTGACTTTCATAGTTCATCATAATAGTTATTATTCGATGACGAAATTTGGTAGGTAACAGTTTTGGAGAATGGCGTATGTATTTTTTCCTAAAACCCAACTCTCAACAGTATCATATTTTATTAGTATCACACGTATGTTGATATCTATTATATTTATTCTTATAATTTTTTAATAATAATTGTGGAATAGTTAAATAAAAATTGTTTAAGAAAGCTGAACGTCTTAACCGTAAACTTAAGTCGCGAATTGCGACATCGCCGCGAAACGTATTCCTATTGGTTTATTTAAAATAATATCGTAAAACTTTTGTTTTTTATTTGATTTTATAACTGTATTTTGCTAATTTTTGTGTGCCCACAGACACGCAAATTCCTTCTCTACTTTTAAGTTTGTGCTAATTAAGTGCCCCCCTCTATTATACTTACTTAGCTTGTGCAAATATATGTAATATAAAAATAAAAAATAAGTGAAAGAGCAAGTGAATTTATTTACTTTAGTGCTGTATTCGGTATTATCTGAAAAAGACATTATAGGCCACGAAGTGGAATGTAAATAAAATTTTGGTAAATAAACAGTTTACTGCACGGCGGTTTTTACAATTTTTTTCAGAAAAATCCGTAGAACCCTCCTTGGTTGCACAAACCACAAGGCAAATTTGTTGCAAACAACCACCAAGAAGATTAAGGGACCAAGAATTAATAGGGGTGCTGGGAAATATAAGCGGAAATGCTAAAAACCCAATTAGTCGGACTTTGAAAAAAATTGCATTTTTCAGTTTTTGCAGCAATACCTCCTTCCTGTCTTCCCCACACAACACCCATATTCGCGCAGATCCAGTAACTTTCTTGTGGGTTGCTCCCAAGAAGTTTTTCTTGTGCTTTATGCTTTGAGGGTAGTTGTATGCATGCACAAGGGGAAGGAAAACCCTCCGTGTTTTTGGAACAGGGGGCCGGAACCCTCTTCCCCCTGGGGGTTCTTCTTCCCCTTCTGCACGCATACAATTACTCTCAATGCACGAAGCACTGGATTTTAGCCAATTTATCGTAAAACGAAAAATTCAGTAATGGAGAGATCTGTGTTGATTTTCCTGGAAAATTTTGTGTTTTCCTCAGTAAAATTTTCGTATCTCCGAAAATAACAAAGCTGTGAGAACCAGATTTGGCGTATACGTTTCCACTATCCAACTTACCCTACATGCCAAAATTCAGATTTTAAGTTAAAAGGAAAAAAAGTTATAGGCATCTTAGAAAATTTTTTTTTGGTGCCACTGGTGATCAGAGGAAAGCACAAGAACAGAACATTTTGTGTAATTAACAAAACCAATTGAATATTACATCCAACAAAACTTAACGTTTTATTGACGCAAAAACGTCAAGAAGTAGCAGAAAATATATTTTGAAAATATGAAAATTTTTCTTCTTCAAACGTCAAAGTCGCGATTTGAAACGTCAAAATTTGCAATTTTCAGACAACGAATTTGGAACAAATACGGATAATGTAGACAATATGTCGTAAGAAGTGTGTTTTGCAAAGCCTTAAGATTCAGCTGTAACCATCATTGACCTTCATTTTACTAAAATGTTTTCAGAAAATGTATTTGAAATAGACGCTCTTTCTGATGCTTCGGCAGTAGTTTCAGATATAGAGTTTATGGTTTAATAGTATATATTTTAGCAAATTTTCGTAGAAAAAATTCGTCATTAAGAAGACCGCGACTCATGAATTTTACAAAGATTTCTTCAAATGAGCGCAAACTAGAACCCCAGAAACCCATATACGGGGTCAGTTTCAGTTTTTGTCTGTTTACACATATAGAGGTCACGCTTTTCTACGGTAAAGCTCAATATAACCGTTATTATACAAGATATGCCAAAAAAGTATATACGTTAATTACAGGGTATCTCGAGTTGCATCTTATGAACTTATGTCGACGATCACAGGGTGGCCCATAAGTCGTTGGTGATACACACTTTCTTTTTTTAATAGAACACCCCCTTATTTTATTGCATTTTTGTATTCTACAGCGAATTATAATGGATGTTTGTAAGAAAAAAAATTGATATCGTTCATCGTTTTTGAGTCATTTCAATTGTTTTGCAACTGTTCACGTTTTTGGCACATATTTCAAACACATGTTACAAATTGTGAAACGGCGTTTTTATCAATAGATAGCGGAGCCCCATGGAAATGACGCAATCAGAGAGCTTTTTGTTTGTATTACTCGTCGAAAAAATCGAGTTGCCGTATACGGGCACGCTCAAATAGTAGCCGAATTTTAAAAGTTTTCGCCGAAATGTTTTTAGTGTTTCTGTGAAACTTATTTTTGTGAGATTTTTGTGATATATGGTAATTGATAGACATATTTGACATATTTACGAAAATTAGCTACCATAACGCACTTGCTACGTCCAGACTTTTTTATGTTCAGCTTTCTTGTGTATTTTTTGTTAAGTGAATTTACTGTTTATCAATTGTTTTGTTTGAGTTTTGTTGTGCAAATGACTGTATAAATATTTATATTAGAGGTCTTGCTTTTGCTTTCCCTTCTTTTTCTATGTTTTACTGTTCCTAATTAAATAAAGTAACGTTTTATTACTTTTAATATAAGGCTAAATCACTATAATATATTATTCTTATGAAAATTCACTACCATAACGCACTTGCTGCGTCCCGAACATTTTTATTCATTTGAATTTTCCGGACAAGGTCAACTTCTCGTTGGTCTGTCCTGTAATCGAACGCGGGACCTATCGCTTTGCAGGCCGATACCTAGCAAACTGCGCCACGAGGCGGCTACGTAGTGTCTAAAAACAAGGTGCACGTCTAAATGACATTAATGTTATCAAAATGACAGTTTTTTTAATAACGCAACAATATATAAGTAACAAGCTACAAATCAAAGGTTTTAAAGTTAGTAGTGAAGCATATGGTGGGCAAAATTCACGATATTGTGGTATAGCGCGTTGAAGAAAGATGTTGAATAACCTGAAACAGAAACCATAAGTAAGAAAAAGCAAAATGGCATGTTCTGTGCCTAATATTGTAATATTATTTATAATCCACGCTATACTGTTTTTCTCTGGCATAGTTTGTCTTATATTGGGGCTCTTAAAACTACACAGTCTCCATACAGTCCCAGAAGAGTTTGTACCAGCGTGGATGATTTTCGCAGGTATTACAAAGTTTATCATCTGTGTTTATTCTTCCATACTTTTATGCCTAAGAAAAGGGATAACCAAATTTAAAGTGATTTGTGATTTAGGCTTCATTTTTTTGATTAACATGATAATTGCTATTATAGTTGTCGCCGGTACACAACTCGATGGTGCTAAATTAAAGCAAAAAATGAAAGCCTTAATTACATATTATATGAAAAAGGATCATGATTTGTTGAAAGGATATGAAAAAAAGTTCAGTTGTTGTGGAGACAAAGGAAGTTCAGATTACCCAGAAGACAAGCTACCTAAATATTGCAAAAAAAAATAAAAAGTTTCCTGACAAAGATGGTTGCACCCTGATTTTCGTTGACGAAATAAAAACAACAATTTTTGCATCTGGATGTTTTTGTTTAGCTCTAACTGTGTTAGCACTCATTGGAATTGTCATTGTTTATTTTGCACCAACAGAAAATGTGGAAGAATAAATTTGTTTGTTATGCCTGGCAGTTTCATTTCCAAAAATAATATGACTGAATAAAATAACAAAATAAACTAAAATAAATGTATAAACGTTATTTTTCGGTGAAGACATGTGTTTTCTATTATTATTATCATGCATATTATAGACGTTAACCATATAATTCTAGAAGCGAAGAGCTGGAATCGGGTTCTAGCTCACAGGAATCACTCAAAAGCAGGTGGCAGTTTTAGTGAACACATCTTTTGACTCTCGCAATTTAACAGCTTCAGAGCTAGTGCTTTATTCAGTCTATTTCTTAAACAAAAATAAATACTTTCATCTTTCACCATTATTATATACTCCACGTTAAATCATATATACTTTATTGTTAATGAAGTTATAATTAAGTTTCTGTTCGGCATTTATTATAAAGTAACCACACGAAATCCCCATTGAATTGGTCCATCGAGCCCAATATCATTCACATATGACACAACAGACCTAGATTCATCTGGTGTCAGCAGCGAGACGCATTCACTAGGTCCTATGAAACATAATAACGAGCCGCACGTATCGGTCCTCGATAGAAGCATACCTCCAGCAGTCGACACCAGTCACAGCATAGCAGCGTCAACGTCGAGGCTACAAAAGAATCCTCATAGGTCAGAAGGCAATAGTCCCTGAGTTGTTTCCGTTATTTTCTTAACAATAATTCCCTTTAGTCGTAAACAGTGACTCTACTTGCACGCTTTACATATTTTAAATTACATACATATTTAAATAAAAAGCACATTTCAGTATATTTTCTATTTATTGTATTTGCATATATTCCACAATCGCCTAAGTGCGGCGGAGGTAATAGATTTAACACTACAATTTTTATTTTATTTTCTACGCGTCGATATTCCTTTACATTTCATTTATTAACATTAACAATGGAAACTGCACATAAAAAACTCAACACCTAACACGGTCCAATCAAATCTCAGTTGACCAGGTTTGCAGATTTCGTACCTACAGTAGATAATCAAGAAAAAATCCTAAAATTACAAAATCGCTTACAAAAAATGGAACACATTCTAGACGATTTTAATTTAATTCAGGACGAAATTGAAGTATTATATGAAAACAAAATTTCATCAGATGAAAGGTATAATTTTGAAAACAGAGATTACCAAATCGTGGTGAGTACTAAAAATTGACTGAAAATTATAAAACAAAACCCGTATCAGCAAGGGTTCACAAAATTGTAATCTCTTCTAACGTGTTCAACATTATAGACTCAATACCGTAACATACCGAACCGACCCAACATATTTTCCAGCGACGAAGAGTCTTAAGCGGGTCGCTTTAGACAACTCAGAGCAGTTTCCCATTGTTACTGAATCCATTACGCATAAATTCTACATGGACGATTTGCTAGATGGTGCAAGCAAGGTCGTGGAACAAATTGCCCTCAACATTGGCCAGCAGGATCACCAGACTTGAATAAATGTGATTTCTTCTCTGGGGACTTTTAAAGAATCTGTGTATTTCACACCAGTTAAAACTGCGGAAGATTTGTGGAGTCGCATCAATAATAGGTGGACCATTATTAAAAATCACATCCAATTACTTAACAGAGTCGACTTTAGTTTTTTATGGGGTTTGTTAAATTTCAGATATGTTAGTGTTTCATAAAGTGTTCAGTGAACATAATTTTATTTTGATATCAACTAGAAAATTTTAATTTGCTATAAAATTCATGGACTTTAACCTTTAATTAGGTTAGGGTTTAAAAAATCTAATCACTAAAAGGGTGACCCAGCCCTAATTCACTTTTTTTTTGAGTTTATACCCACTTCAAATTTTTGTCAAATAAGAATGTTGAAAGAAAACTATATGCCAAATTTGTTTGTTCTATGTTAGGGCACTACTGCAATACAGCTGTTTCTTGTTAATATTGAAGAGTCTTTCGAGGTCAATATCTCACCAAACATGGGCGTCAGAGAAAAATTTTATACAAAAAATCGGCATGCTTTGAAGTCCTCTACACGCACACATTCTGTGTCCATTGCGTTCACCCTGCATATATATATATATATATATATATATATATATATATACATATATATATATATATATATATATATATATATATATATATATATATATATATATATATATATATATATATATATATATATATATATTGGAATATTGCACTACACTGTAATCACTTTTAAATATACACTGTATTTGTTTGCTGTACGTTTGTGATTTCTTATTGGTTTGCGTGGACTGCAGTTCGTGCTGATGATGAACCGGGACGGTTCGAAACTGCAGTCCACGCAAACCAATAAGAAATCACAAACGTACGGCAAACAAATAGAGTATAGAGTATATATATATATATATATATATATATATATATATATATATATATATATTGGAATATTGCACTACACTGTAATCACTTTTAAATATACACTATTTGTTTGCTGTACGTTTGTGATTTCTTATTGGTTTGCGTGGACTGCAGTTTGTGCTGATGATGAACAGGGACGGTTCGAAACTGAAGTCCACTCAAACCAATAAGAAATCACAAACGTACAGCAAACAAATAGAGTGTATATATATATATATATATATATATATATATATATATATATATATATATATATATATATATATATATATATATATATATATATATATATATATATATATATATATATATATTGATATAGAATGTTATTTAGGAAGATTAAAGTCCCACGTAGTAATAATTTAATCTATCTAGGAAAATTATAGTCCCACGTTTTTGGGCGCTAATTGATATAGAAAGTCAATGCACAGACTTTCGAAGCCCTCACGTTTGGTGCCAATTATTTTTTTTTTTTTTTTGTAATAAGCTATGGATTTTAAATTTAATTTAATATATAGAATTGATATATATATATATATATATATATATATATATATATATATATATATATCTATATATATATATATATATATATATATATATATATATATATATATAGTTTTTTTAGTTATATTTTAGGTATCTTAGCTTTTAACTTTTATTTTCCTGTAAAGTTTAGTGAAATGTGTTGTAAATGTTGTTATTATGAAATATATGTATTTGTGTATGTAACTTACACCTGGATGTACTCAATGTATTTTTTTTATTACCTGTTTAACACACAGAAAACAACCAATCACATATATGAACTGCCTCTCACCCCAGGGAGCTTAGTAAGCAAGTGGGTTCAAGTCCCCTTTGGTTTTTTTTGTAATTTCGAAATATTCTGCCCTATCTAATTTCAGTTCTTTCCTCCCAAATACTCATATATGTATAAAAGGAAACAAAATAAGGCAAAGGTTTCAAATGATCACCAAACTTGAATATTTATTACAATTAAAGAACAAATGACAAAATTCTAATGCTACTTACTATTTTCAATGTATTTTTTTGTTTAATTTAGAGCTCTTTCTTATGATACTCCCCCCCTAAAAGTTATAGGCCTGTATTTCTTGCTTAAAATTTTTAAAATTACCTATATATATATATAAATACAGATCTTTTCAAACTATGTACTACACGAGAGCGACATCTACTGGCATCTGCTTGGCCTAGCGATTCAATGTATAGTTTATACACGTAGTCAGTAGATGATTTTCGGTTTCGGCGATGATGTGATAATGGACGTTACGGCTGAGAGATGTCTCTACAGATATCTCAATATTATTGATGGTAGAAAGTGAAACAAAGATGATGACTTGAATGTTTGCCACACTCTGTTGAAATTGCAGATATATCACATAAATAAGGTGTCTTATTACTCACTTAGTTTTCCATCCCTGCAAAGTTGCCCTGCTCTGAAGTTCCACGTTGTCTGTGACCAGTGACGCCTGTTTTTCCTCAACCTGTTTTCAAACTTTTTTCCAAAGATTTTTTATTTATTTTTCTAATACCAAAAATTTAATCAATCTAAACTTTTAAGCAAAATTTCCCCGTCTTATATTTTAATCCAAATTGTCCCATATAATAATTTAATGACAATTTCAATCTTTTTTTATCTCAAAAATTTTCAATCTGATATTTTTATCAAATTTTTCCCCTCTGTTTATTCTTTTTCATACGTAACCAGCGTAACTAATCAAAAAACTGTTATCTGCCTGCTTGCAAATCAAGATTATAACAAATTTTTATACAACAATCATCTTATTATCATTATCTCTAGGGATACCTAAGTTGAATTGTTGTTAGTCAATGAGAGAATAATTAACCTAACTATAATTTTAGTGTCAGTTTGACGTCTGTCCTAAATAAAAAAACAGCTGACTTAAACATAGGTTATGACATGACATTTCTTACCATTTAACACTCAAATTTTGACATCTTACTATTCTTAAAGCTAACAATATCCTTAATTCTAACAATAACATCTTAAATTACTTAACAGCTATGAAACAATAATACCTTAAACTATCTAATTAAGCTTGTCATACATTTACACTTGCCTTGCCTCCTTTCAACACATATATATATATCTGTAAAATTTAGTTTCTCCCTGCCTTACAGTGCAAAAACATTGCATACACCAAAGGTAAGTTGTTGTTTGTGTTTAGTATAATTTGTGGTACAATGTGTTTATGTATGTGTATATATGTATATGTGACCCCCTTTAGTAACCATATCAAATCCCCAATAATAAGTTTTTACTGCTTTAGAGGCTTGCCTTCTGAAGCTAGGAAAAATTTTATTCACGCTTTTAGTTTATAGCAATATAATCTTTTCCTCTCTTAATACATTTTTTTGCATTTCAGATTACGGAAATGAGTTATGCTGTGAAATCAGAACTATCATCTGAGACTCAAGTGATCTAGCTGCGAACATGAGAAGTTATTATATTTACGTGTCAGATGCACTTATGCATGAAAGACATTATTGTGCTTATAAGCATGTATTAAAAAAAATACTAGCGTGCCTACAATTTAGAGGAACACTAGCGTGCCTTTAATTGTTTTATAAGAACACCGCTGTGCCAATATTTTGTCAATTATGTTTTTGAAGACCACTGCTGTGCCCACAATTATTTTAAGAAAAATACTACTGTGCCTGCAACTTTCTGCTACTGATCCTGTTGTCATTATTGCTGCATGTTTGTTCCAGCTTCATAAGTGTTCAGTTCTTCGAAGTGTTTATGGCCTTTATTTAAAATAGTGCTTCGTTAGTTTTAGTGCTTTAAAAAAAATATGTGTCATGTCAGTGCTTTGTTCGTCTGGGATTTCTTCAACTTATATTCCTTTTTTAATGTCACGTTTGCCCAAGCAACGTTTGACTTAGTTATTAAGTCTGCATGCTGCATGTTATACGAAATGCCATCAACATCAAATGAAAAATGTTGTTAATTGACTATGTCAAGGCTAAATTTAGTTTTAAGTATCCCCCCAAGTAAAGTAAAAAATTATCTCTTGCTTTTCAAATTTCTTATCGTTTAATTTATTTCTTTCATCACAGGTCTATTAAATTTAATCCTGGTTTCTTTAATTTACCTCTTGAGCATCATTATTTTTTTATTACCGAGTTCCCCTTTTCTCTTTGCGTGTGTTCGTACGCGTGATAATGAACCGATTTCTATAACGACATGTTCGTATATACCCCCATATTTGGACTATTTTTTCTATTGCTGCTGCCATTGTAAGTTTCTATATGTTTCTTTTTTGATATTAGGTCCTTTCCTTTTTCAATTCGTTTTATTCTTCTAATACCCAACTTTTTTTCTTTTTATTAGTCTGAAACTACTATTTATCAGTCGATATATGTTCCATTTACTTGACTTTTTCATCTCATTCCCCTATATCTTGCAACTATTGTGCACATAATCATCTATATCTATTTTCATTATCTCAATATGCCCTCTACGGGTTTACATATTCACTGGTTAGCTTCTCCATCTATTAAATTCATTTCACTGTTCGTACATATATATTTTTGACTTTTCCCATTACTCCTTGATTCAGACGTCCTTATTTAGTTGTCTATCCTACTAAATGTTCCATAATTTTAACGAATTTTACATAATTGGCCTTGATATCTGTTTTCTTCATATATTTTTCTTTCTTTCTCCTCATTTGTTGGCAGCTCTGGTCCTCTTATCTTGGGTTTAAACTTGTCCCCACTACTTCGTTTGTTTCCGATCATATATGTCTTGTTTGACGTGCATTTCTACTGCTTGTTTGTCGTGAGATTCTTCCCCACGCTTAGCTGGTTACTAACGTTATCTACCTCGGTTTTGAATTTGCCTATACTCTTCTTTCATGCTTGACATTTGCTTTAAATTTTGAATTTTGGCGTGTTATTTGGTCGAACTAGTTTTGGTTCAGTTGATAGACTTAATCCAGGTCTGCAATTTTGAATTTTGATTGTTATGTTATTTCAAAAATGTTGGTGAGTTTAAAGACTTCCCAGGTCATTAATTTTGAATTTTGAATTGTTATTTTATTTCAAAAAATGTTGGTGAGTTTAAAGACTTCCCAGGTCATTAATTTTGAATTTTGAATTATTATTTTATTTCAAAAATGTTGGTGAGTTTAAAGACTTCCCAGGTCATTAATTTTGAATTTTGAATTGTTATTTTATTTCAAAAAATGTTGGTGAGTTTAAAGACTTCCCAGGTCATTAATTTTGAATTTTGAATTGTTATTTTATTTCAAAAAATGTTGGTGAGTTTAAAGACTTCCCAGGTCATTAATTTTGAATTTTGAATTGTTATTTTATTTCAAAAAATGTTGGTGAGTTTAAAGACTTCCCAGGTCATTAATTTTGAATTTTGAATTGTTATTTTATTTCAAAAAATGTTGGTGAGTTTAAAGACTTCCCAGGTCATTAATTTCATTCTAGTTCATTAATTCTTCGTAGTCGTTTCATATTTTGTTGCTGCGTAGTCTCCATATCCGTTATGTGGTCTTCTCCACTGCTCATGATTGTTATCAGACTCTTCTGCCTGTCTTGCATCGTATTCCATGCTAGAATCGTCGTTGCAGGTATCCTCGTTTCTCTGGCATTTATACCTATTCGTGCCATCGTTGCCATCCTTGTTTTCACGTCTATACCTATTATTTCCTATACGTTTCCGTTTAAATTTGTCACCCTTATTCCTGATTTCTTCTAGGCATTCTTGTTTCTTTTTGTTTCTTCTATTCCCCATTGCTCTTGTCCATTTTGGCCCAAAACATTCTTCTACTTCTTCTCTCAGACTTTTATTTCCCAACGTCAGCTTTACATCTGGCTCTTCTCTTAGATTCTCCAAATTTCCATTCGTTTCTCTCAATCTCTCTTCCATTTTGGTTTCATATCTGTTTCTTTTGTGTTTGCGCATCTTTCTAGGCCCTCTAATTCGCTGATTTCTTTCATTCACTCTCTCTATTATTTCATCTATCGGTTCATCATCATTCGCTCTGATTTTCTCTATTATTATCTTACGTACTAAATCCATCTTTGTCTCTACTTTACTTTCCCACTTTCGTCCTGCCTCGCTTATCTCTTCCATCTCTATTTCTACATGTTTTTTCACTTCTTGTACACTTTTTTCCACTTTCTCTGTGTTTTTTCTATCTATATTATCCAATCTCTCAATCATCTGCCTCATATTCTGCTCTTGTTCAACAAATTTCTCAGTCATACTTTCTTTTATCTTGTTTATATTATCCTCTTGTCTTTCGAACCTGTCATTCATATTCTCATTTATATCTTGCCTCATTTCATTCATATCTAGTTTCATGCTATACATATCCCCTTTCATTTCTTTCTTACTTTCATTTATGTCTTGTTTTAGGCCATTTATGCTTTCATTCATTTTCTCATTCATAATTTTATTGCTTTCATTTATTCTATTAACATTTGCATTCATACTATTCATGCTCTGCATTAATTTCATGAACATTTCATTGTTACTGTCAGGTTTTTCGTTTGTCGTATTTGTGTCGTCTACTTTGTCTCCGTCAGGTGTCTGTTCTTCTATTGACGTTTCTTCTCCTGTTTGTACCATTCCTTTTGCTTGTTTTTCCACATTCACACCAACTTCTTGCTCATATCTTCTCTCCTGGTCCATTTCCCTACTTTCCTGCTGTTCATGTTCTCTTTCGTCTCCCCTGTCCTGTCTGTCCTTTGAGATGGTCATTTTTCTTTCGTGGACCTCGAAAGCTCCCACGTTTAGGCGACAATTGATATAGAATGTTATTTAGGAAGATTAAAGTCCCACGTAGTAATAATTTAATCTATCTAGGAAAATTATAGTCCCACGTTTTTGGGCGCTAATTGATATAGAAAGTCAATGCACAGACTTTCGAAGCCCTCACGTTTGGTGCCAATTGTTTTTTTTTTTTTTGTAATAAGCTATGGATTTTAAATTTAATTTAATATATAGAATTGATATATATATATATATATATATATATATATATATATATATATATATATATATATATATATATATATATATATATATATATATATTTAGTTTTTTTAGTTATATTTTAGGTATCTTAGCTTTTAACTTTTATTTTCCTGTAAAGTTTAGTGAAATGTGTTGTAAATGTTGTTATTATGAAATATATGTATTTGTGTATGTAACTTACACCTGGATGTACTCAATGTATTTTTTTATTACCTGTTTAACACACAGAAAACAACCAATCACATATATGAACTGCCTCTCACCCCAGGGAGCTTAGTAAGCAAGTGGGTTCAAGTCCCCTTTGGTTTTTTTTTGTAATTTCGAAATATTCTGCCCTATCTAATTTCAGTTCTTTCCTCCCAAATACTCATATATGTATAAAAGGAAACAAAATAAGGCAAAGGTTTCAAATGATCACCAAACTTGAATATTTATTACAATTAAAGAACAAATGACAAAATTCTAATGCTACTTACTATTTTCAATGTATTTTTTTGTTTAATTTAGAGCTCTTTCTTATGATACTCCCCCCCTAAAAGGTATAGGCCTGTATTTCTTGCTTAAAATTTTTAAAATTACCTATATATATATATATAAATACAGATCTTTTCAAACTATGTACTACACGAGAGCGACATCTACTGGCATCTGCTTGGCCTAGCGATTCAATGTATAGTTTATACACGTAGTCAGTAGATGATTTTCGGTTTCGGCGATGATGTGATAATGGACGTTACGGCTGAGAGATGTCTCTACAGATATCTCAATATTATTGATGGTAGAAAGTGAAACAAAGATGATGACTTGAATGTTTGCCACACTCTGTTGAAATTGCAGATATATCACATAAATAAGGTGTCTTATTACTCACTTAGTTTTCCATCCCTGCAAAGTTGCCCTGCTCTGAAGTTCCACGTTGTCTGTGACCAGTGACGCCTGTTTTTCCTCAACCTGTTTTCAAACTTTTTTCCAAAGATTTTTTATTTATTTTTCTAATACCAAAAATTTAATCAATCTAAACTTTTAAGCAAAATTTCCCCGTCTTATATTTTAATCCAAATTGTCCCATATAATAATTTAATGACAATTTCAATCTTTTTTTATCTCAAAAATTTTCAATCTGATATTTTTATCAAATTTTTCCCCTCTGTTTATTCTTTTTCATACGTAACCAGCGTAACTAATCAAAAAACTGTTATCTGCCTGCTTGCAAATCAAGATTATAACAAATTTTTATACAACAATCATCTTATTATCATTATCTCTAGGGATACCTAAGTTGAATTGTTGTTAGTCAATGAGAGAATAATTAACCTAACTATAATTTTAGTGTCAGTTTGACGTCTGTCCTAAATAAAAAAACAACTGACTTAAACATAGGTTATGACATGACATTTCTTACCATTTAACACTCAAATTTTGACATCTTACTATTCTTAAAGCTAACAATATCCTTAATTCTAACAATAACATCTTAAATTACTTAACAGCTATCAAACAATAATACCTTAAACTATCTAATTAAACTTGTCATACATTTACACTTGCCTTGCCTCCTTTCAACACATATATATCTGTAAAATTTAGTTTCTCCCTGCCTTACAGTGCAAAAACATTGCATACACCAAAGGTAAGTTGTTGTTTGTGTTTAGTATAATTTGTGGTACAATGTGTTTATGTATGTGTATATATCTATATGTGACCCCCTTTAGTAACCATATCAATATATATATATATATATATATATATATATATATATATATATATATATATATATATATATATATATATATATATATATATATATATATAGCTATGGAAAGTCTAAAGACCAAACTATAACAATAGAAATATTTAACGTCAAACCTATCATTTAGAAAATAATTGTCAGAGATGTATATAAATGAACGCCATCAGCTAAATTGAATTTATAAAATTTCTGAAATTTGGCACTAGCAATAAAAATTAAATGAAACAGATTATTGTATATAGTACCTACATATGATTTTTATAAGCTAAGTGATCACATTATGAATAATAACAATGTTTTTTAATGTCATTGTCTGTTAAAATTAATTATATTTTAATAGTACTATTTCTAAATGTAAATTAACATGCATATATCTTGTGATTTGATAATAAAAATTCACTAATGAACATTATGACGTCATTTTAGTGAATTTTCTTGAAAAAAATTCACTAATGAGGAGATCCCGACTTTTGAATTTTGAAAAAATTTCTTCAAATGAGCGCTAATTAGGCCCCCCAGAACACATATCCGGGGTCGGTATAAATTTTTATATGTTTATATATATATATATATATATATATATATATATATATATATATATATATATATATATATATATATATATATATATATATATATATATATATATATATATATATATATATATATATATGTATCACACCGATAACTCAAAAAATAATGGGCCGATTTTGATTAAATTTGGTGAATAAATTCCTTTTGCAAATGGCTTGGACAAGTTCGTTAGCCAGGAAAATCGGTCCAGGTTTTCCCGGAAAATTTTGTGTTTTCTTTCGAAAAAAATTTATATCTCCGGAATTAACAAAGTAAGGGCAACCAAATTTCATATGCGGATTTATCTCATTATAGGCAAGTTACCTACCAAAATTTAGCTCCGTAAGTTAAAGGATAAAAAAGTTACAGGCATTCAAAGAAAAATAAATTTGGATTTTCCTCAAAACGTCAAAATTGCGATTTTAAACGTCAAAATTGGTGAGTACATTCCTTTCGCAAGTCGCTTGGATAATTTTGTTAGCCAGGAAAATCCGCCGAGGTTTTCCCGGAAAAATTTGTGTTTTCTTTCGCAAAATATTTATATCTCCAAAATTAACAAAGTAAGGGCAACCAAATTTGGTAAGCTGGTTTATATCGTTATAGGTGTGCCACCTACCAAAATTTAGCTCTGTATGTCGAAAGACAAAAAAGTTATGGGCATTTAAAGAAAAATAAATTGGGGGTTTCCTCAAAACGTCAAAGTGACAATTGAAAACGTCAAAATTCGCAACATTTAGGCAAATAACTTGAATCTAATACGATCTATGGAAAGAAAATGTCTCAAGAAGAATGTTTTACATACACCGAACTCTTAGTTTCAACCGTCATTGTGCTTCATTTTACTAAAATATTTCCAGAAAATTCATTTCTAATAGACCCTTTCTCTGATGCTTGGCAGTAGCCTTAGCTATAGAGTTTATTGTTTAATGGTATATAATTTTTGTCGAATTTTCGTAAAAAATCAATAAAGCTCAATATATTCGTTATTATACAAGATATGAAAAAATATTGTATACATTAATTATACGGTGTTTTGAGCTACATCTTAAAAAATTATTGCGACAATCACAGGGTGGCCCATAAGTCGTTGGTGATACAAATAATTTTTTTTTTGTCGAAAACGCCTAATTTTTTTGCATTTTCCATCGAAATATAATGCATGTTTGTAAGTTAAGAAATTCTGGAGGCAGCAAGTGCGTTGTGGTTGCGAATTTTGATTAAATGCTTCATATTTGAAAAGCTCATTTTGCTATTAACCTATAAGGTTGATCAGGAAACGGATTTTTTCAGTAACACTTTTAGTTTACTTTTGGAAATTTCTGTACGTTTTCAAACAATCAAGTTATTTTGATGAAACATGGCACATTGTTTTTACTATATATGTTATACTGGTAATCAAATTTGATGCCTGCTTTTTCTATATAGGTTATACTGGTAACCAAAATTGATGTCTGCTTTCTTAAAAAGAAAACACACATATTTGCAATAAAAACATTTTTATGAAAATTCACTACCATAACGCACTTGCTGCGTCCCGAGATTTTTTTCATTTGTGGTGTCACAACCATAAATACGACATGACATAAAATGTCAAAGTGACAAGTAAGCAACACCAAGCAAGAGAATTTGCGTAACAACAGGGCATTGTGTTGTCACAGCATCAAACTTTCAGGAGTTGACATGACAAAAAAAAAAGAAAAGGGAGACGTCAGAAATCAACAAGGGAGAAAAATCAACAATGAAAAAGGTTGGATAACAAGAAGAAGAGAAGTAGTTGGAAGGATATATTTTTTGATTTCGATACCAAAGTCAGAGGCGAGTTAAAGAAAGCATTGTCAACTGACGTCCTGATAGAGAGCGTGAAAGTCCACAGTATATACTCGTTTTGTTGAGCGGGAGTGCAAGAACCAATAAGGTACGTTTAGCATTTATTACCAGTGACAAACTCAGTGTCATTTACAATTGGGCTTTACAACTGATAACCCAGTGAGGGTTTTCAGCAAACAAATATCTGGAATTTTGGGCAGATATTATTCCATTGGTAGTTAATGTTGCCTTGTCCGTAAATATAATTTTACTATAAATCATTCTATCATTCAGAAAGTTACGTCGGGCCCAAAGGCAATAATCTAATTGTTTCAGCCCATCACCTTCCCCCAACGAGTGCAAAAACTTTGACTTGAAAGGCTTTATTTTATGACGCACAAGGCATCTTCTGATTTTTTCTCTACTTACATCCAATGCAACAGCCTTTTGACGTAAACTGATTTGGGGATTGGCTTAAGTTAAAGCCAAGATTATGCTATCATCACTACTTCTTAGATTTCTAACAGCCGAGATATTGTTCACCACACTTCCCGTTTGAGAATATCGTGCATTCAGAGCTGCTGCAGTTCCGCGCCTAATTGGATTTCTGCGATTGAATTCATGAGTAACTTCTCTGCTATTTCGAACACTATCACGAAACAATATTATTAATTCAATTTTTTCTCTTACACTGAGACGTTCAACAGGCGTTTTGCTGACAGACGTGCTAATTTGTTTCCATGGAAATCTACCTCTTATAATCTGACTCAAAAAATTTATAAAAAAGTAAAAATTCTAATTTTCACTTGAAACTCAGTACCTGCAATTAGAATTGAATTCTGAATAACTTTTTAAAGTAACTTTTTTTGATATCTTTAACGTATCGCGAAATATAGTGAACCGGCCCTATTTCTGAAATCATAGTAGGCTGAATTGACATCTGACATTTGATGTAGGTAGGCTATTCAAACAGCCTAATGACGTTTTACACCTCCACTAAAAATGAAATCGCTATCTCTAAAGATAAAGGAAATACAGGCGTGTCTTCATCTTAAGTGTGTCACACTGTATGTATATATATATATATATATATATATATATATATATATATATATATATATATATATATATATATATATATATATGCTGTACTTATTGTGATTTTTTATTTGTTTACGTGAACTCCAGTCTGGAGTCTATGTTTGAAATGTACCTGACGTCGGCTTGTTGAGCTTCTATTGGTCGGTTTACTTTTATCTGATTGGTTGTATTTTCGCACTGTGTCGAGTGTATCGGTCTCCCGTTTTGATTATTGTGGTTCAAAAATGTGTCTATTTGTATGGCTTTTGTTAAGATTTGTTTAAACGTTTGTACTTGGATTTGTTCTGGAATTTATTGTTTCTTATTGTTGGTTTGTTGAATGTAGTATTGTTCCCCGACGTCCATTTTTTTGTGGTCTTTAATAGGTTTAATTAGTTTTAATCGGTTTATATCTGGTTTTTGGTGTTTTCTGTTGTGAATGTGTGTAGCTACGTTTGATTTGTAGCTAGATAGATATGTAGATTAAATCTAATGCTGTTATGTGTTCCTTGAATCCTGGTTCTATTGATTTTTTTGTCATTCCCATATATTTTTTATTGCATGTGTACATCATATTTGATATATTCCGTTTAATTCATGTGGGTTGTGTTCTTGTTTTTGAGTTATTTTGTTTATTATTTTGTTATTGGTTTTGTAGCTCATTTTCAAGTCGCATTGTTTGAGTGTTTGTGTTATTTTTTGATGTGGTGGTTGCAAGTGAATGTTGTGTATTTTGTGTTTGTTTTTAGTGTTTTGTTTTCGGTTTTGTGAATTTGTTTGTTTTTAATTTCTTTTATCAGCTGTTCTAGTGTTTTATTATTGTATTCATTTCTTTGTGCTATTTGTATTATGATGTTGTATTCCTTTTCTCGTTCGTCATTATGGAGTGGCACATTTAGCATTCTGTTTACTATCTATATGCGGCCATTTTGTGTGGGTGTATTGAGTGTTTAGGTATAGTGATGTCTGTTTGTGTAGGTTTTCTGTATATTTTGTATTCAATCTGGTTTTCTGTTTTAATTAGTGTTAAGTCTAGGAAGTTTATGGTGTTTGATTCTTTTTCTATTGTAAATTTTATGTTGTTGTTGATTTGGTTTATTTTTTCGAGGATATTATCTATGTTGGTTTTTTCATTGTCATAAAATATTAATATATCATCGACGTATCTTACCCATTTGATGTTTGGGTCTGCTTCTTTTATGATGGTGTTGATTTTATCTTCTGACTGTTGTATGTATATTTCCGCCATGATGCTTGATAGTGAAGATCCCACTGGTAGTTCGTCTTCTTGGATGTAGTATTCTCCGTTGAATTCAAATTAATTTTGTTTCAATATGATGTTTAATATAAATGTATATATATATATATATATATATATATATATATATATATATATATATATATATATATATATATATATATATATATACATATATTATACAGGGTGTCCGGAAATTGTGAGCAAAAAATTCAGGGGTTATTCTGCTCAAAGAATTAATGCCCTTAGTTCCTATAACAGTTTTTCGAAAACTCGAAAATAACGGAATTATAGAGTGTCAAAAAATATTTTTCTTCAAATTTTTGTCGATAACTTTTTTGTCGTGAATTGATTCTTTTCAAATTTGGTGCACGCGTATATAGTATCACTCTGTATTTATGTTGCCAATTTGACATGGATCTATTTAAATTTAAAGGCCGAAGCTGCCCTTGACCAACAGATAAGGACTCATAACTTTTTTGCTTGAATCTTTATATTAAATCTAACAATACACAATTGAAGGGAATTATAAAATCTTAAAAAAAGGTCATCCTGTTGCAGCACGAGAAAACTAATCGTTTTCGAGAAAAACGTTCTTAAAATTTTTTGCTGGTATTGATTGAATACGAAATCACTTCATCCAAATGTCAATGTTAATCGCGTGTGCTTTGAAAACAGTCGCGGTAATTGCCTCGGAAAAGAAATTATGTCACATGTTTTGAAAAATAAAGTGTTATATTTTTCTTATTATTACTACTATAAAATTATCAGCAATAACGATTTTACAAGGCCTCATTTTTTTATTACTGACTACAACTTGCAACATTTAAACATTATGACAATAATTTATTAAAAATCATAACAATTAAATATTATAACAAAGTTTCAAAGTGATGTCCTTCCATCTCAACACATAAATCAATTCTTCTCAGGAAATTCCGACGAACTCTAGCGAATATTCCATTTTTTCCTGATTACCTCACAGTTATCAATAATTCTTTGCCTGAGATCTTCAACGTTTTGAATTAGACTCCTGTATACAAGAGATTTCAGGGTACCTCAAAAGAAAAAATCCATTGGGTTCAGATCAGCCGATATAGGAGCCCACTGCACGAACTTACCGCGTCCTATCCATCTCTCAGGAAATGTTTCATTAAGAAATTCCCTCACCACTGTACTAAAATGTGGTGGAGCGCCGTACTGCAGCAGCCACATTGTATTTCTTCATTGGAGGGGTACATCATCCAATAGAGTGGATAACTGGATAACTTTAAAAAAAATTAAGTATATCTCACCGTTGAGTCTTTGAGGGAAGAAATGTGGCCCAATTAAGCGGTCTCCTAAAATTCCCGCCCACACATTAACAGAAAACTTATTCTGGAAACCACGTTCTATCGCCAAGTGAGGATTCCCATTAGAGCAATAATGCTCATTATGAAGGTTGATCAAACCGTCAATCCCAAATCCAGCTTTATCTGTGAAGAGAAGCGATGATATAAAATTGTGATCGCTGTGATCTTCAGGAGATAAAGCTGGAACTTTCTGGTAATGGTAAGGAATAAAAAGCTGCTCCTTGAGAATTTCATGCACAGAACTTTTCGGGATACTCTCCTGAGTAGAGACTAACCGTACACTTAAGTTGAGATTATTCTCGATTGCATTTAATACACGGACTTCTGCTCCAGGAGTTCGAGTACTTCGCTGACGGCCAACATCTTGAAATGTACTTCTAAATGATCCGAATTATCCCAGTCTTCGATGGATATTACTGAACATTCGGGATTGTGGTACCCTTCTATTTGGAAATGATTCAGCATACAAACGTCTTGCAGCAAAGGCATTGCCGCCAGCTATACCATAATAATAATGCATGTTACGTAGTTCAACGTAAGAATAATTATTATTATTCATCGTATTTTATATTTATAACTAATCTCAACTATTCCGCAAGTAAAATGACAACAAACTATTATCTGTCAAAACTAACGCCACATGATTTGTTGACAGAGAATGTTTTCAAAGCACGCTCCGTTAATATTGAAAATGAGATTAGGTGATTTCGTATTCAATCATACCAGTAAATTTTTAAGAACGTTTTTCTCGAAAACGGTTAGTTTTATTGTAATGCAACAGGATTACCTTTTTTTAAGATTTTATAATTTCTTTAATTATGTATTATTAGATTTGAGATAAAGATTCAAGCAAAAAAGTTATGAGTCCTTATCTGTTGGTCAAGGGCAGCTTCGGCTTTTAAATTTAGATAGATCCATGTCAAATTTGCAACATAAATAGAGAGTGATATTATATACGGGTGTACTAAATTTGAAAAGAATAGATTCACGACAAAAAAAGTTTGCGACAAATTTGAAAAAAAAAAAATTGACACCCTATAACACCGTTATTTTCGAGTTTTCGAAAAACTGTTATAGAAACTAGGGGCATTAGTTCTTTGAGTAGAATAACCCCCTGTCTTTTCTCTCAAAATTTCCGGACACCCTCTATATATATATATATATATATATATATATATATATATATATATATATATATATATATATATATATATATATATATATATATATATCGCAAAGACGAACATTCTCTGAATAAACACCTCTCACCTCTCAACAATAATAACGGGCTAACGAATCAATATTTACAGAGTGCCCTTATATTTGTAGAGAAGAATCTGACTGAAAAGTCACGGCGAAAATGGAATTCAATTTCAGATGAAAAGGAATGATAAGAGTGGATGCAATTTTTATTAATACGTTTTGTGGACGTGATCAAGGACAGCAAACTCTAGTAGCATTACAATTCAAAATCCTTTTATGGTTCATAAAGCTGAATGCGAATATCTTAAAATACTGATATCAAGATGAGTTAGCTACAAAATAGGAAGTTGCATAAGCATTTAAACTGCGTTCCTGAAAAATGTTTCGAGGGTAAAAGTATAGAGGAATTTCCCAGCTTTAAGCTAGCTGCGGAACTAACTCTATCTGGAGCTTAACAAAATGACACTTAAGGTTAAGGAAAATGTAATATTAAGTTGCATTTCGCCACAGGTTGTTAAGAAATGCTTAGCTGAGGCGCAGTTAGTCTGACAGCCAGATACAAAATTGAAAATTACTCATCCCTTTGCGTTGGAAAAATTGTATTGTCACTAATTTTCTGCACCACGCGACAGAAGTTTTAAATTAATTTGTGTGTAGGAATAAAGCTATGTGTGTTTTTTTTTCAAAATAGCGATAGCTACTTAGATGAGAACATACAAAAATGAATGAAGCTACAACAAACTATAAGATGCTAAAATATTATAATAGAAATCTAACTCAAAAATGGATTTGTTAGATCACCCCTTACTTGATCTTGAAATTGAATCACAAGTCGGCCTCAACCATCTCCGTACGTAATATTACACACGTATGGTAATTTTTGCTAATAATATTTATAACAAAATTTAATGCCTTATATATTAATTAAAGAATAAATGAATCACATTTAGGTTGGCTAATCAGTCGGGGCACAAATGTAATATAAATTACCGCAGGGCGTGGGTTTTAGCATTTGCACTTGGTGGGTTTTAAAATGTACAAATAAAAGTCAGGAGTAAAAATAAAAATCGATTTATTAAAAAATTGTTGAAGTTATATAATGCTGATTGCTTTAATTAAGCAAATTTAAATAAAGGAAAAACATAAATTGACAACTTGAAGTTGTTCGAATTTAAATACAAAATGAAGAGGGATTAACTACGTTGAATTGGCATATAAACTGTTGAAATGAATTACGCAGCATACACTAGGTTAAAACAATTTTGCAGATAAATGATGTACTTAGCTCGTGATCCAGACTGCTGCCCTTGGAGTGATGACTTTATCCGATGTTGGAGAATGTTGGAGGTGCCTCATTGTGTAGGTGCATTTACTTGGAAACGGGTTCGTGACTTGGCACACATGGTTGATGTTAGGGCTCACCGAAACTTCTCCAGGATGATGGTATCTCAAAACAGCGGGTCTAGACGAATGGTGACAGACCAGCTGATTGCTGACTAGCTGGTCCCTGGCCAGCGAGTTCCTGATTAGCGGGTCCATGATTAGCGGGGTGCTATACAACTTCAGGTGGATTAGTGTTGATTTAAGGCTTTATGATCTACATGAGGCGGCTGGTAGCAGGTTGCGTTTACTGACAATAGGCATGGATGCAAAATGATAATGTTTTGTATCCTCCTACTATGTCGAAAAGCATAACTATTGGACAATTGATGGTCCCTTTATTAATCTTATTTTTAAAGGGGTAGACATTGATCCAATCCAATCCATAGCAGGTGGTAGTGGAATTTTCCTTTACGTAATAGTAAAAGATTTTTTCACGCCCGAGAGGTACCACCCCATAACGGACGTTTCCGGTTCTGGTGTATGAGTCGGTTTCCCTTATAAGCAAAAATGATGATGGCTCCTCCTTGTACAAAATATTCCGGAGTCAAAATACCCCTACATTCGGATCTCCGGGAGAGGGGTGTACAGGGGGCGCCAACATCAAGATTTAACATATCTTTTTCGAATATATGTGGCCTAAATTCTAACCTGAACTCCGTCCACCATTTTCTCCAGGCTAACAGGCCCCAACTCCTCTTCCTCACCGAAACCCAAATCAGTGCCAAAACAGCCACTAATCACCTTAACTTCCCGGGGTATGAACTCTTTACTTCCTTTAGATTGCGTGGAGGCGTGTGCGCATACGTCCGTAGCAATCTACTCTGCACCAGACTACCCAATTTAGAAGCTGGAAGAAAAGACATACTATGGATAAAACTCTCTCTCTCTCAGGGCTGCAACTAAATTCATCTGTTGCATTTACCGGTCACCTTCTGACAACAACTTTGTCCAGCTCTTTGACTACCTTTCTGAAAAAACCGACTATCTGATTTCTGAATATCCTTCCTCCGAGGTCACTATTCTTGGTGACTTCAATGTCCATAATAAGGAATGGCTAGGATCTTCAAAAACCGATCCACAAGGGAGAGCAGCGGAGGCCTTTGCAGTCAGCAACTCTTTAGCCAATATGGTTCAGCAACCTACTTACTTTCCTTGTATCATAACACACAGCTCAAATCCCTTGGATCTCCTTCTTACTACACAACCTGAATGCTATAAGATATCAGTCACCGCCCCCCTTGGTCGCTCAGACCACGGCATGGTCACAGCTTCCTGTGCAATGCAACCCGAGGTCACACAGTCATCACACCCACGTATCGTTTGGCACTACAACTCCGCAAACTGGGACGAAATGCGGGATTACTTTTCCTCATTTCCATGGGCGTCTGTCTGCTTCTCTCATCCTGACCCCTCTGATATCTCACAAAACGTCACCGAAATTGTCCAAGCTGGCATGGAATTATTTATCCCACGTACACAGAAAACCTCTTCAGCCACTCAAAAGCCTTGGTTCTCTAAATCCTGTGACAAGGCCAGACTTGAAAAGGTCAAATCTCACAAAACGCTTCTACACAATCCCAGTCAAGAAAATCGTCAAGCATTTAACGACGCAAGAAACCGCTATGTCCGCATTCTTTCTGAGGCAAAAAACTCGTTTAATAACCACATCAAAAACAAAGTCCTCTTAAGCTCCAACGGCGGCAAACCCTTCTGGGCTCTTGCTAAATCTATCGGAAATAATTTCTGCAAAAGCACGTTCCCACCTCTTGTCTCAGGGGGTGAAATTGTTTCTACCGCCCTGGGAAAGGCTGAACTTTTTGCTTCGTTGTTCGCCGCCAATTCTACTCTTAACCCACTACCAAATGTTCAACCACAAACAGTCCTCAATGTCGCGCATAAAATGACGGATATCATTTTCAAAACTAAAAAGGTACGAAAGATGCTCTCTTCTCTTAATACCAGGAAAGCCTCTGGCCTTGACGAGATCCCAGCAATTGTTCTCAAAAAATGCGCACCAGAGCTTGCTCCTGTCCTGACTCGTCTGTTTCAGATATCTTATAATAAAGGCATATTCCCTAGTAACTGGATATCTGCTTGAGTACAACCCATCCCCAAGAAAGGATCCAAAGCGTTTCCTAGCAACTACAGGCCTATTTCCCTCCTTTCAGTCGTCTCTAAAGTGATGGAAAGGTATATAAACACAGAATTACTAAAATTTCTTGAAAAACACAGTCTAATCCATGACAGGCAGTATGGATTCCGTCAGCGCTGATCGACTGCCGACCTCCTTTCCTTTGTCACCCATTCTTGGAACAAGTCTATGGAACAACACGGTGAATCCCATATTGTTGCTCTAGACATATTTAAAGCATTCGACCAGGTCTGGCACGCAGCGCTGCTTAATAAACTTCCGGCCTATGGCCTATCATGTTTACCCCGCCGAAAACCCCTATTCACCGTAGGTCCCATAACTTTCTTGTGGGTTGTTCCCAAGACATTTTTCTTGTATACATTGTTCTAGTTTATACATTTAGGGTAGTTGTAGGCGTACAGAAGGAGGAGTCTATGGAACTACACGATGAATCCCAGACGGTCGCTCTAGACATATCCAAGGCCTTCGAGCAGGTCTGGCACGCAGCGCTGCTTAATAAACTACCGGCCTATGGCCAAAACTTTGTACCTGGACAACAAATTTCCTCTCCAACAGGACCATATCTGTTGTTGTGGATGGCCATTCCTCTAAACTGTACCCAATTAATGCAGGAGTTCCTCATGGTTCAGCTTTAGCCCCTACTTTGTTTCTTCTCCACATCAATGACCTCCTCTCTAGCACATCCAACCCAGTTCACAGCTACGCGGACGACAGCACCCTCCATTCAAATATACAATATTCTAAGCCTGTCTCTTTAGCCCAATTAGATGAGGATCGCAGACTCATGGAGGGTTCTGTCTCCGTGGATCTCCAAAAATATTAGACTGGGAAAGTAGAAATCTTGTACAATTCAAACACACCAAAACTAAGTCTTGCTTTCTTTCTCACAAGAGAAACACCAGCCGTAGACCCATCACAATGAACAACCAAGTTATTCAAAGTAATGAGTCCTTTTCTCTTGTTGGATTTTTTGTGGATCGAAATCTTAATTGGCACCAACATGTCACATCAATTGCAGAAGCGGCTGCTAAGAAATTAGGTTTCCTCTTCCGGGCTCGCAAATACTTTTCACCAGCTAATCTCTATACCTTATATACTTCACAAGTAAGGCCAAACCTCGAACACTGCTCCCACATCTGGGGTGCCGCTGCCGCTTCTACACTCGCTATCCTGGACTCCATTCAAAAGAGAGCTATACGTGTCATCGGTGACCCAACCCTCACCCAAAGGCTGCCATCTCTTGCCCACCGACGTGCCGTTGGTGACCTCTCTATCTTTTATAGATATCTGCACGGGCACTGCTCAGAGGAGCTTTCCTCCATAGTTCCCCCACCTGCTGCCCCCAACAGATCTACCAGGGGAACAGAGCGAATGCACCCATTTACTGGCCAGGTCACCAGACTTAGAACATCTTGTTATGCCCGCTCTTTTGTCCCGAGGACTTCCAAGTTGTGGAATTCCTTGCCGGCACATGTTTTTCCTAGCATTTTTGGAGACCGTTTAATCGGACCAATTTTTCTTGATGACCATTTGAGTGGCAAAACGTATTTAGAGTTACTAGAAGATCTCGTTTACCCTCTACCAATTGACATTGTTGAAAATTATGATCGGTATCAAGAAAATCAGTTAGTGTTTCAACGAGATGGAGCTCCTCCGCATTTTTCACGTGTTTTCAGCGTGTTAGGGAGTTTTTGAACAGAGAGTTTCCAGGGTAATGGATTGGGCGTAGAGGTGCTATTGAGTGGCCGCGTAGATCACCGGATTTAACTCATTTATACTTCTTTCTATGGGGCCATTTAAAGAGTAGAATTTACGCAATAGAACCGGAGTCTCCCAGGAAGAATTACGACGACGAATTGTTGAAGAATGCCGTCTAATAACTCCACAAATGCTCCAGAATGTCAGAGCTCGTTTTGAACAAAATTTGCACTTTTTTATGGAAGCTGGTGGTCAACAATTTGAACACTTACTTAACTGAATAAACATTTTTGAACGTTTGGTTTTGTTTTTTAGTTTTTTTTTTAATCGAAAAATTGACTAATTAGTGCATTTCTTATCACAGTGAATGAAATACGTTCTTGCAACTCCAACTATGAATAATTTTGAAACGAGTTCATACAACTTCCAAACAAATTAGTTTGCTGAATTCAGAAAATAAAGAGCTTTTAAATGATGTAACACTCGACCCACGTTCCCTATTTGAAATATAAGGGTTGTTATCACCACCCTTAAGGAGTTGATGCGACAAAGTTGAGTTTAATGTCAAAACATGTCCCCCTAAAATTAAAAATTGACGTGTTTCAACGTTTCTTAAAAAAATTTCTCTGGACGCAAATCGGTCTGTTTTGTTTTCAATGCGGCACCCTGTATATATTGATAGGTTATTGTTATACTATCTTCCTAACTAAATTGCTACCATTCAGCACAAGCGTGGTGCTTTTTTGTCAAAGCTATTCTGTATGAGTGACAAAATTTATTACTATTACAAATTATTTGGTGTAGGTGCATAGATCTTATGCATTTTTAGTATAAGCGATAAAATTAACCTCAACCGATGTGGTGGAATTGTATTTCAGCACGTTAAATGGCTGTACGTTCAATCCGTCGGAGGGAGCGTCAAGTTGTAGGTTTCGCGAACTAGGTGCTCTTAAGCATGTTACACATACATACCTTTCTCATAAAAAGGAAGTGGCTCAGCAGAATTTTCAAAATGGTGAGTTGGCCATAGTCATGAAAAGAGACCGAAGTTAAAGCAACAATAGCAGCTTACATACAAACATATTGTTGAAGGGATGATGATAAGCGGGTTAGCAAGAAAGTTACTGGACACACTTGTACTAAAAACATTAATCCTGATGATGAAACTTAACAAACAACAATAGATTGTGTAGAAATAAGGTAAGGAATACACTAGATAACTACATTAAAAATAATTATCTGGAAAAAATCATGAAGGGGTATAATAACTTCCCTAATTTAACGTTATACTACGCTAGTTTTATTTTCTTACGTCATTTGTTTTCTAAGTTACGACGTCGTCGAATTTTTTTTAATGACCACCTATTTTTGGTGAATTTTATTTGAGAAAATGCACTAATAGAGAGGTAACGATGGTGAGAGTTTTGAAAAGTTTTTTGATATGAGCGTGAATTAGGGTCCTTGGACCCATATTCAATGTACGTTTGAATTTGTAAATGTTTACACACACACACACACACACACACACACACACACACACACACACACACACACACACAAATATATATATATATATATATATATATATATATATATATATATATATATATATATATATATATATATATATATATATATATATATATATAGGGTGGCACATTAAAAACGAAACAGACCGATTTGCGTCCAGAGAGTTTTTTTTTAAGAAACGCTGAAACACGTCAATTTTAATACTGAGGAGGACATGTTTTGACATAAGACTCAACTTTGTCACATCAACCCCTTAAGGGTGGTGATAACAATCCTTATATTTTAAATAGGGAACATGGGTCGAGTGTTACATCGTTTGAAAGCTCTTTCTTTTCTGAATTCAGCACACTATTTTTTTTTTGAAGTTTTATTAACCCGTTTAAAAATGATTCACAGTTGGAGTTGCAAGAACGTATTTCATTCACTGTGATAAAAAATGCACTAATTAGTCAATTCTTCGTTAAAAAAAAACAAAAAAAAACAAACCCAAACCTTCAAAATATTTATTCAGTTAAGTAAGTGTTCAAATTGTTGACCACCAGCTTCCATACATTTTGAGAAAATTCTGTGACAAAAACGTTGTATTTTCTTTATAAACGCTATATTTCCTTAAAAAAATCTTTATTGCCTTCCTTAAACCTTGATATATCTATTATATACTATACCTTCAGGCTTTAATTGCGACAGTTCAAGAAGCTACAAATATAGTGTATTTGCAACATTTTATTAAACCGCCCTCTTAAGGCATTTGTTTATGTTAGGTTAAATATAAAAGTTGGATTATTATTTACTTACTCCCGTTTGTACGCATTAACTTTAGGATATAGGTCGTTTTTTATATTGTAGGATTCTAAGGTGATATCGGAGTCTATTTCGAGGTTATCTTTTTCTTTCTCTTATTCCTTGTTAATGACGTCTGTTAATTTCTAGATTACTTTTACATAAATTGAATCACTTTCAGTCAAATTTTTATTTATTAACATTTTTCTATCATCAAATTCAGATGCGAGTTTTCGCAAATGGTAACCCCGCTGATTGTTTATTGTGATATATTTTTGTAGCCCGTATGTATGAAGTTTAATTTGGAGCAATTGTTTGCAATAGCAGCGTAACTCTGATATATCTGCCTGACCTTGTATAAAATAACAGGCACCCATTCAGGGGTAATTTCAGGTTATATTATAAATTATTTCTTCTTTCTTTGGTTATAACTCAAGATTTACTAAACCGATTGAGTTCAAATTTGGTAGATAGGACCACTTATACGATATATACTGGCTTCTAAAGTTTTAGTTTACGCTTCTAGTATTTTAAAATATATTGCGTTTTCAAGCAGTTTTTTGCATTTTTTTCTAAAAGTAGTTGAGTGTCAAAACTGTCTAACGAAATCGTCCAAGTCATTAACAAGACGAAGAGGATTTCCAAATTTGGACTCGATTGGTCAGGTCAGGTCAGCTCTTTATTAGTGAATTTTCTTTATAAAAATTCACTAAAATTGTGAATTTAAATGGACCTTGAATATAGGCCTTGCTAATATTACTTATTTTTTGATAGCCATATTGTCTTGCGAAAGCTTGTTGCTTATCAAAATTAACTTAAAATAGAGAAAAGTTAGTGCACTTAAACTTATACAAAATGGCGTTCTTTGGTTTCATCACAAGTTTTAAGTGCTGCTCACCTTGTATATTTCATTTAAATGAATTCCACAATATTTATCTCCTTAGGGAGGGAAGTTTCACAAAAGTTTCCAAATGTGTTATAGATACAGAATTACAAATGTATGTGCATTGGAAACACGAAAACAGAATATAAATTGCTTCCGTAAAATATAACATCAAATCTTTCACATGTAAACGTACTTTTGTAGAAACCGTCGAGTTTTATGCTAGAAAATTCTTTATATAAAGTGGACACAACGAAAAATTATAGATCTGAAACCTGCTACAAAACTGCTTCATAATTATTATTAAGTTAAAAGTCGGCATGCAGTAAGTGCGCTATAGTAGATAATTCTTCCTGAGTTTTACAGTACCTTTGAAGCATTTGATTGGATATATTTAAACCTAATTAAGCTAAACTTAGTTTGTGCATAAAGGATAAGCTGCCAATGTTATCAATATCTCTGTACACTCACTCATGTGAGATTTTATCGATTAGGAGCATTAATGGCAACGAATAACTCTTTTAATTAAACCGTATTTGTTTAATGTGTTTAACTTTATAGCTTACAGTAATGTCCTTTGCTAACAACGAGGAATATACTTCGTATTATTAGTGAATTTTCGTTAAGAAAATTAACTAATAGAGAGGCATCGATGGCGAGACTTTCGGAAATTTTTTTCAAATGAGTACGTATTAGGGCCTCTTGAACCCATTTTCTTGGTCAGTTAAAATGTTTATTTATATATATATATATATATATATATATATATATATATATATATATATATATATATATATATATATATATATATATATGTATGTATCCAACCGATAACTCAAAAAACACTTCACTGATTTGGACCTAATTTGGGAATTACGCTTATCTTGCTAATGGCTTGGATGAGTTCGTTTATCAAATCTTAGCGGCCAATTTTTCTTAGTAAAAAATTTAAATATTTTTTTAAAACGCAATATCTTTCAAATTATCTAAGTGATTGAAACGAATATTCACAACTTAAAAGAACATAGACAGACGTGGTAGTGTACCAATTTTCAAGTCGTTTGATTAAAGGAAACTAAAGTGATTCGAAATTAATAATAAAATAATCCTCGACATCCCTTCAGATTCTGTAATGCAATATCTACAATGTTGGACAAAGACAGCTGACGTTACATGTATTACTATGCTGCTTAAAAAAAAGTAGATAAAAATCTAAACAATGGAGGTTGTCGTAGGTTATCAGCCTGGACAACGTTGTGAGTGATACGACAGGGACCCAATCTCGGTGCAGGACCAGGTTGTATGTTGTCATAGCTCTAGTTTACACAAAACATAATAGATAGTGGTGTACAATCAACTAAGAATTGTGTAATGTCAGCCTTGGACCATTTATTTCCTAATACCAGGACAAAGTTTCAAACGTCGTTAATTTTAGAATGCAAGTGTATACTATAAATAAAAAATTTCAGGACGCAGCAAGTGCGTTATAGTACTGAATTTTCATAAGACTTGTACACTATTAGTAAGATACATTATTAAAACTAATTCTTTAAATTTAAATAGACCTCGGAGATCGCTTTTAGAGTCCCAGTTAGCGATTATTTGAAAAAATTTATATTTTATATGGAGGTAGAAAATTAAAAGATATAACATGTAAGTACTGCAAGTGCCTTTAAAAAATTGTGTTTCAAGTTTCATTAAAGTTACAAAAGTTTTTCAGAAAAAAATAATTATTTACAAAGGGAATGTACCTGTTAAATTATAAACATGGCAGGTATTTCTCCTTATTAATTGCTTGCATGGTTTTGTTTTAGCCAACCCTTTCAGTTTTTGTAAACAATAAACAACAAAATTCTGGACGTAGCAATTGCGTTATGGTAATGAATTTTCATAAAAATGTTTTTAAGAGCAAAAATGTATGTTCCTTTTTTAAAGAAAGCAGGCATCAAATTTGGTTACCAGTATAACCAATATAGTAAAAACAAGATGCCATGTTTAAACAAAATAACTTTGAAAATGTACAAAAATTTCGGAAGGTAAACTTAAAGTGTTCCCGAAAAAACTGGTCTCTTGGTTAACCTTATAGGTTAATAGCAAACTGAGCTTTTCAGATATGAAGCATTTAATCAAAATTCTCTACCATAACGCACTTACTGCGTTAAGAATTTCTTTACTTAAAAACATGCATTATATTGGAAATGATGGAAAATGCAAAAATGCAATAACATGAGGCATGTTCGACTAAAAAAACGACTTATGGGCCAACCTGTGATTGTTGAAATAATTTTTTAATATGTTGCTCAAGACACCCTACAATTAATGTATACATTTTTTTCATATCTTGTATAATAACGGATATATTGAGCTTTATTGATTTTTTACGAAAATTCGACAAAAGTTATATACCATTAAAGGATAAACTCTGTAGCTAAGGCTACTGCCAAGCATCAGAGAAACGCTCTATTTGAAATGAATTTTCTGGAAACATTTTAGTAAAATGAAAAACAATGACGGTTGAAACTAAGACTTCAGGGTTTGTAAAACATTCTTCTTGAGACATTTTCTTTCCATAGCCCGTATTAGATTAAAGTTATTTGCCTAAATGTTGACGTTTTAAATTGTCACTTTGACGTTTTGATGAAAATCCCAATTTATTTTCTTTAAATGCCCATAACTTTTTGTATTGTGACCAACAGCGCTAAATTTTTGGAGGTAATTTACCTATAGCAATATAAAACGATGTACCAAATTTGGTTGCCCTTACTTTGTTATTTCCGGAGATATATATTTTTTTTCTAAAGGAAACTAAAAATTTTTCGGGTAAACCTCAGCCGATTTTCCTGGCTAACGAGCATATCTAAGCCACTTGCAAAAGGAAGGTATTCACCAAATTTTATTATTTTTTGAGTTATCGCTGTGATACGGGTTCTAGGGATCCGAGTTCGCTCTCATTTGCAAAAAAAAATTCAAAATTCACAAGTCGGGATCTCCCCAATAGTGACTTTTTTTCTACGAAAATTCACTAAAATTAGAAATGAAAGACTCTGTTTAAACTAAAATAGTTCTTTGTCAATTGTATTTTGAGAGACGGTAGGAGAGAGTGGGGGAATCGCTGTTGGCGGGTAATAGTGGACGCTCCAGTTCAGGTATGCTAGAAAGGGATGGGAGATACTTTCTATCACGCAACCGAGAGTCCGTACAGACTATTGTGCGGCACAGTGAGCAAGTCATTTATATTTACGATTAGAGTGCTGCCAAGATGTTAAAGGCTCGCATTTTGAAGATCACCTATAGGATGATGCGATCTCTCAAATGAGGTGTTACAAGCTCCTACCTCATCTTTAAAAAAACTCTGGACGCAGCAAGTGCGTTATGGTAGTGAATTTTCATAAAAATGTTTTTAATTGCAAATATGTGTGTTTCCTTTTTAAGAAAGCAGGCATCAATTTTGGTTACCAGTATAACCTATATAGTAAAAACAAAGTGCCATGTTTCATAAAAATAACTTTATTGTGTGAAAATGTACAAAAATTTCCAAAAGTAAACTTAAAGTGTTCCCGGAAAAACTCGTTTCTTGGTCAACCTTATAGGTTAATAGTAAATTGAGCTATTCAATTTTGAAGCATTTAATGAAAATTCGCTACCATAACGCACTTGCTGCGTCCCGAATTTATTTTCTTACAAACATGCATCGCTGAAATATTCAAAAATGCAATAACATAAGGCATGTTTGATTAAAAAAAAAAAGAAGAAAATTTGTATCACCAACGACTTATGGGCCATCCTGTGATTGTAGAAATATTTTTTTAAGATGTAGCTCAAGACACCCTATAATTAATATATACAAATTTTCTTCATATCTTGTATAATAACGGATATATTGAGCTTTATTGACTTTTTACGAAAATTCGACAAAAATTATATACCATTAAACAATAAACTCTAAAGCTAAGGCTACTGCCAAGCATCAGAAAAAGGGTCTATTTGAAATGAATTTTCTGGAAACATTTTAGTAAAATGAAGGACAATGACGGTTGAAACTAAGACTTCAGAGTTTGTAAAACATCCTTCTTGAGACATTTGATTTCCATATCCCGTATTAGATTCAAGTTCTTTGCCTAAATGTTGCCGATTTTGACGTTTTAAATCGCAACTTTGACGTTTTGAGGAAAACCCCAATTTATTTTTCTTTAAAGGCCTATAACTTTTTTGTCTTTTGACCTATATAGCTAAGTTTTGGTAGGTGGCTTACCTATAAGGATATTAACTAGCGTACCAAATTTGGTTGCCCTTACTTTGTTAATTCCGGAGATATAAATTTTTTTCGAAAGAAAACACAAAATTTTCCGGGAAAACCTGGGCAGATTTTCCTGGCTAACGAACCTATCCAAGCCATTTTCAAAAGGAATTTTTTCACCAAATTTAGTCAAAATCGGCCTATTATTTTTTGAGTTATCGGTGTGATACATATATATATATATAATATATATATATATATATATATATATATATATATATATATATATATATATATATATATATATATATATAAATATATATATATATAAATATATATATATATATATATATAAACATATAAAAATTGAAACTGACCCCGGATATGTGTTCTAGGGGGCCTAGTTCGCGGTCATTTGAAGAAATTTTTTCAAAATTCAAAAGTCGGGATCTCCTCATTAGTGAATTTTTTTTAAGAAAATTCACTAAAATTTGGGGACTGCAGCTGTCACTCAAAAGGAGTTGAATGTAAGGGTGAAGTTATCGCGTTGCAGGATGTCTAGAATGTCTAAAATTGACGTAGTTCTGGATTATAAATATGCCAATAATTGATATACTGAATTTATTCTATTTGACTACACACTGTGTTCTATTAGTGAATTTTCGTAGAAAAAATTCACTAATGGGGAGATTCCGACTTTTGAATTTTGAAAAAATTTTCACAAATGAGCGCGAACTAGGACCCCTAGAACCCATATCCGGGGTCAGTTGCAATTTTTATATGTTTATATATATATATATATATATATATATATATATATATATATATATATATATATATATATATATATATATATATATATATATATATATATATATATATATATATATATATATATATATGTGTGTGTATCACACCGATAACTCAAAAAATAATGGGCCAATTTTGATAAAATTTGGCACATACCTTCCTTTTGTAAATAGCTTGGATAAGTTCGTTAGCCAGAAAAATCGGACGAGGTTTTCCGGGAAAATTTTGAGTTTTCATTCGAAAAAAATTCTTATCTTAAAAAATAATGGGCCGATTTTAATAAAATTTGGCATGTACCTTCTTTTTGTAAATGGTTTTGATAAGTTCGTTAACCAGAAAAATCAGACGAGGTTTTCGAGAAAAATTTTGAGTTATCATTTGAAAAAAAATTTTATCCTAAAAAATAAAAAATCTATGATAACCAAATTTGATAGGTAGGTTAACGATATAAAAAGTAAACTATACACCAAAATTTAGATTTCTATGTGACAAGAAAAAAAGTTATAATAAAATATTTTGTGCCAGATAATTTCTATGAAAATTCACTACCATAACGCACTTGCTGCGTCCAGGCTTTTTTTATATATTTTCTGGTTACGTTGGCTTTAGAACTAAACCGTCACAAATGTTTAAAGACCACCAAAAGTCCCCTGCAACTGTTATACCCAGTGTAGTGCTGGCGTTAGATTAATCTTTCTTGCCATGTATATAAATTCCCTTGCTGAACTTTATCAAGCAGTTTTAGTGAATTTTCTTCAAAAAATTACTACTGAGGAGATCCCGCCTTTTGAATTGTGAAAAAATTTCTTCAAATGAGCGTGAACTAGGCCCCCTAGAATCCATATCCGGGATCAGTTTCAATTTTTGTATGTTTATATATATATATATATATATATATATATATATATATATATATATATATATATATATATATATATATATATATATATATATATATATATATATATATATATATATATATATATATATTGCTATGATATCATAGTTTTTGAAAAATGTTCGTCGATAATTCTTTCTCAGGATAGTAAAAACAAACTAATAATATAAAAAAAATATTTGGTGGATGATACCTTGTAAAATAAATTTGTTGAGGTAGACTCTGTTGCTACAAGCCAGGTAACAACAATGTAAAATTTGTAACTACACACAAATGAAATCGTTTGAAAATTAAAAAATATAAATACATAAGTAAATTGGTGTGCCTTTAGACTTGAGAAAATCATGTAATATGAATAAAATCACTATCTAGTTTTCAATTATCAATTCCAATAGTTATAAGAATGAAATGAAAGCAAAGTTTTTTTTAACATATTATTGACTAACAGTGTATCCATAACGATCAATCAGAAAATGATTAGTTGAAAATTAAAATCAAGTGAGGAAGAAATGACAATTTGTGAGAAAAGGAGATGACAGATTAGAAAGACATGGTTCCAAAAAAGATTTTTAAGTAACAGTCCAAAGACAGAAAAAGAAAATATTTCACATCATTCCCTACACAATCCCCATCAACTAAATATACAGAATAGTACAAGATTAAAATAGTATTGAGAGAAATTGCATATATAATTGGAGCCACGGACAATCGGAATTTACAAGGAAGAATTGTGGTGAGATATACCTTGTTACATCAAAACGCTATATACATAAACAGCTAATTGATCATTTTAAACAAACAAGAAGACCCCAGAAATATATACATTCTTTGTGATATGAAAATAACCTAACAAAGGCAATTTGAAATTAGAAAGTTGTTGAGAAGCATCACTTTAGAAAAACAAGTCTTGTAATAATTTAAATTAGAGTATAGTTAAATATTTATAATTAGATTAGATACAGTTTAACTAGATATATCATTTGAGTGTTAACATATTCAGTTCATTTTCTTTTCTATTGTGTTTATATTTGAACTTATGTTTCATTATATTTAACATTTTAAAATCTGCGTTTTCATTTCATTCACCCAGTCATCAATAAGCAGATCAGTCCTTTTTTCAAGAAAGAAATTATTTCGTTTAAATTTTTGTTTGCCAACTTCATTGGCAACAAATTTGAATAGTGCCTGAACTACCACTGAGAGACAAAAATATCTTAATAAAATATAAAAACACATAATTTATACGGTAATAATATATATATATATATATATATATATATATATATATATATATATATATATATATATATATATATATATATATATATATATATATATATATATATATATATATATATATATAAACATATAAAAATTGAAACTGACCCTGGATATGGGTTCTAGGGATCCTAATACGCGCTCATTTGCAAAAAAATTTTCAAAATTCAAAAGTCGGGATCTCCCCATTAGTGACTTTTTTTCTACGAAAATTCACTAAAATAAGAAATGAAAGACTCACACCGATAACTCAAAAAATAATAGAATGGACCAATGTTTATAAAACTTGACAGGTATTTTTCTTTTATTAGTGGCTTAAATAGATTCGATATCCAGGAAAATGGAGCTAGGTTTTCCTGGAAAATTTTGAGTTTTCTTTTGGAAAAAATTTATATCTCCAGAAATAAGAAACCTATGGCAACCAGATTTGGCAAGCTGGTTTACGTTGTAAAAACCAAACTGTGCACCAAAATTTCTAAGGTGAAAGAAAAAAAAAGTTATAGGCACTTAATGAAGCAACATTTTAGTGGCACTAAAAGCCAGAGAACACGCAATACCGAAATAATGGATGTGTTAAAACAAAACCTATTAAATATTACAGTGAACGTTTATCTCTTCATGCCGCAAAAAGTTCAAGAATTACCAGAAAAATTATTTCGAAATTTTTTTAATTTTTCTCCTGTAAATGTCAAACTGGATATTTGAAACGTGAAACTATTGTATTTTATAAATCGTAGATATTCCATAAAATGTATATTAGAATGTTCTGGATTATGCTACTGTTTTCATTTGTTAAAATAGTTGCAAAATATGCCCCTAATCATCTTACATATTACAAATAAATAACTGGAGACTATTCTGCGTTATCTCACGTTTATTACATTACATTTTCCAAGTATTAGTGTAGTCGAGTCGTTAGTAAAGCGCATGCTGAGAAGCAAAAGAACAGTGGCTCAAATCTCGCGGTAGGCTGAATTTCTCTTTTAGCTCTTTTTTTACTTTTTTTCGTCTTTGGTGCAATTTTAAAGTTCTGATGCGTTTCCAATATTTTTAGCGACTTTTGTTAAAACAATGACGAATGAAAGATAAGCACTTTGAAGACTTTTAATTGAAGTCGAATAGCAGCTGTTGTTGTCCTTAGTTTGTAAAAAAATTTCCAGCTTTTCCTTTAAAAAAAATTTTTTAAAAGGAAAATCGTCGAAAATAATGTTTTAATGGCTTTTCGTGCAAAGAAATCATTTTATTTTCAATTCTTATTACATATTAGTTATGTAATTTCAATTCTTGTGTGGTCTTTTAGAAAAATTTTGTGTAAAAAATCTTTTGACAGTTTTTTGCAGAAATTTTGTTGTGCTTTCGTAGAAATCATTTTTTGTGAGATTTTTTTGCAAAATTTTGGTAATTAATAAAAGACGTTTTCGGATTTTCTTCAAAAAATTATTTGCGAATTTTCTTGAAATTCGTCGAAAATGTTTTTGTGAATAATTATATTTTGGTAGGTGGGCAAATAACTTGAAGAGGTTAGTTGGCCAGAAAAATCGGACCAGTTTTTCCGAAAACGTTTTAAGTTAATTTTCGAAAAAAATTTGCACTTTTTCAAACAATAAAGTTATTTTGATGGAATATGGTGCAATGTTTCTACTATATTGGTAACCAAATTTGAGAGCCGCTTTCATTAAAGGAAGACAGGTTTGCTATAAAAACTTTTTTTTTAATCCAACACACCTTATACTATTATATTTTTGCATTTTCCGTCGAAATATAATGCATGTTTGCAAGAAAATAATCTCAAGACGCAGCAAGTGTGTTATGGTAGCGAATTTTTATTATGTTTCAAATTTCAATAGCCCAATTTGCTATTCGGTTAACGTTTGTTGGCTAGGAACCAGTTTTTTTGGAAACATTTTCAGTTTATCTTTGAAAATTCTTTTACGTTTTAAAAAAAACTTATTTTGATAAAATATGGTACATGGTTTCTACTATATAGGTTATACTGGCAACCAAATTTCATGCCTGCTTTCGTTAAAGAAAAGACATATTTGCTATTAAAACATTTTAATGAAAATTCACTACCATAACGCACTTGCTGCGTCCAGACTTTTTTTGTATGAGTACATTTCCTAGCAAAATTAAATAATCTAATGTCCACCACACCAGAAGTTAATCACCTGCAAAGCATCTAGCTTCATCTCTCTCAAAGAAAACCAGCTATTGCAGAATTACAGGCATTAGCATTTTGTCAATGTTCGTAACAGCAACTGAAGTAATAATTTTTTAAATTGTTATTTTTCGTACTGTTTCAGTTGTTGGTAATTTCAGTGATATATTACGCAATGTTCAGGTGATCATACAGCTCCGTAGTCATGCAGAAATCTCTACTTTATCCTGATTCAATTGTCGGCTATACATTATTTTCCGTCGAACGTATCTGAAAACAACTCGATTATTTTTTGCTGTTTCGAATGAGTTCCTGTATTACGCGATACAATAAATTATTGGCTCACATTTCCTCGCCTGTGTGTAGACGTGTGTTACATATGAGTGTTAACGGCTACAAAATGTAAACGAGAGATACTACATTTTCAGGCTTCATGGAGCAAATACCAGATTGCCATGTTCCGATGATTCAATTAAAAAAGGCAACGAAACTATCGGAAAGGTTGGTGGTAATTGAATATCCGGTGGAACTTAAGACCACTTTTAAGTTTTTTTATCTCGACCTTGAAGTTGAAGTTACATGTAAATATAGATGTAGGGGTCGCACCTCTAGTTTTATAATCACTTTCTATTTTGTCAGGAATCTTCTTAGACTTTACGCCATCGCAAAGGAATTATTAGTTGCCAAAAATGCTTACTAAGGACATGCAAATGTTTTGTTATTTTAACAGCGCATAATGTTATATATAGAGTATGGAAACAAAGAATTTTGTTCTGTTCGAACAAATGTATTCCCTGATCTTTTTCGGGGTTGGCTTCACTCTTGCATGGTCTTTACACCCTTCGTCTTGTACTTCTCCCATAATTTCTTTTTTACTTGCTTCTGGCTGGGCAACTGGGACGTCTTTTTCTCTCATAGCTCTCTTTACTGAAATGATACTTTCACAGCACACGTTGCTATTATCCTCTATGGTGATTTACCTACCAGGTTACTGCCAGGAGACATAATTATTTCTTTACCGCCGATAGTCAGGGTGTTATTGCCAAGATCAAGTTTGGCGCACTGACCTTGAAGTAAGTCCAAGCCAATTAAATTCGGATCTGATATGGCGGCGACTATAATTCTCTACTTTGCCTTCCATGTCCCAATTTGAACCTCACAGTTACCGGCCTTAGCTTCACTTTCTTCCAGGCGCGTAATCTTAGAGCCCAACATTCGCCTCGTCCCATGTTGCCGCAGTTCCAGCAATGTAAGAGAGGTTGGCCTTATTTGTTCTGCTATTTTCTCTAGTAGCTACTGAGCTTGGATAAGTCTGTTTTATTTTATTCCTGGACTTGAAATCTGCGAACTTTCTCCTGACTTTTTGACGCTTGCTTTTCCGCTGTAAACTCCAAGGAATGTGCCTAAATATCGTTCAAGTTTTTGTGTCTCGCCATCCTCAGCGCCTGTTTGATGTCGGTACCTCTTATGCCACCAATGAATGTTTGCAACGGCAGCTGGTTCAAAATTCCAGCGGAGCTATAGGGTAACCTGATCGTGTTAATCTATCAACGTCGGCTTCGAACTGTTGGAGAATTTCGCCCGATTTTTGACAGCGACGTTTCAACTGAAATCGATACAGCTGTTGTAAATGCTGGTCGTCAACCTCATCTCTAATCAATGTCTAACGCTCTCAAAACTAAACTGTTCTTCCCTTGGAGCACATTTAGGGCATCTCCTCTAAGAGCTACAATTAACGAAGTCGCCTTTCTCTCTCTCCCCAACCATTTGCTGCAACAGCGGCTTTAAACTGGTGTAGATAAATACCCCATGGGACTGAGCCATCAAATGTGGGAACCTTACTTCTTACAATGTGGCTATCTTTCAGTCTGATGTTTCCCTTGCCTAGGGTACCACACTTATTTTCTAGTGATTGCGCTTTCTGTTGTACTTCCGTCAGCTTGTCATGTACATCGGCGCTGATACCCCTTACTCGGCTTTCTACTTGCTGGAAGATGTCGTCTTTTACTGGCTTCATATGTTCGTCAAAACCCAAAGTAATATTCCCAATTCTGCCGGCCTCTTCTTGTAGAATTTTCTTTGTTTCTTCATCTCTTCTCATTTCCTCGTTGGCCTCATCTCTTTTCTGACTTCTTTGTACCTTCTTGTCATTTCTTCTTTAGCTTGTTAGTCTCTTTGTTCGACTTCTTCATCTTCTTTTTTCATTACTTCTTTGGCTTCTTCGTCTCGTTTTCTGACTTTTTAACTCCTTTTCTCTTTTCTTCTTTGACTTCGTCGTCTCTTTTCCTGGCCTCTTCATCCCTTTTCTCATTTCTTTTTTTGCTTCGTCATCTCTTTTCTTTGCTTCTTCTTTCGTTCCTTTAATCAATTTGAATAGCTAGGCATCCATATTAACTGCTTCGTTATCTGTCTAAAGCGTGGACGTACTTAAAGATGGTACACAGTTTACTCTGTTTCAAAAACACACCCAGTTACGAATTACCGGTGACACTGATCTTCCAGATATTCTAGAAATTTCGACGTTGATCAACGAATATTGTGGAAAATATCTTCTTTAGCAGTTTGAATATCCCACTTCCGACACCAGTTACTACGTTCTCCGGGGTTCTGGATTTCTTGACTAACAAAACACAGTTTTTCAAACTAATAATTTATTATAACTATTTACCAAAAGAAGTAAGCGTACGTAAACTTAATTCTCGTATAGACGGGTGTGACAATATTAAGGTCGCATACAAATCAAGCGACACTAGTAGAACAGCGACACTAGCCGCCATCTTGGATAATTAAAAACCCATTAATTACTCTTTAACGACTATGTGAAGGTCATTAACCTTGGATAATTTTAATCATCTATGACGTCTGTGGCTCATTACCTACTTTCTAATTGTTGTAATATCTATTTAAAATTTGTTTTGGAAATTTTTTAATTACCATTATGTTAATTGTCAGGTGGCAGCATTGGTAACGAGATATAAATGTATCTGAATATGCATATACGTATACGAAATTCGAATCCCCCAAAAATCTTGTTTTTATTCCTTGTTAAGGCAGCAAGTAATATATAACGCAATTTAATTAAAATCGTGTCATTTTATGAAATAGAAGGAAGTTTTGGACATATCGGTTAAGATATAATACAGTTTTTATAACTATGGAATTTTTCGACAATTGTGCCGTGAAGAATGGCCAGCAATTTTTTTAAATTTTATGTGCTTTAATTTGTCTATTAACAAGTCAGCTGAGTTAAACAAATTTAATATCTAGCTTTGTATAAGTCAATAATCAATATCATTAATTACGTTTATAGATAACTATGTCGTCTAATTTAAATGGTTTACCAGCAAGCGAAATACTTTTGTTGTACAGTGTGAGTTTTTTAGTGCAAACAGCAATATTTTAACGTCATAAATTTCAGAATTCAGTTTTACCAAGATGACATACCTCAAGGGCTTTCTGAATATTCCGAATTGATATTTTTTGGCAATTTGTTTAATATATTTATTCATGTGTACACTACAACAAGTTAATTAATTTCAAAATATTCTCTCTCTCTCTCTCTCGCTCTCTCTCTCTCTCTCTGGAATTATGTTTTTTTATTTAGACCCAGTTCCATTAACTGTGATCAGCTGTGAAAAATTTAATGCAGAATGTTTTTGGCTTGAGAACTGATTTCAGTGCAAATGTGTTTTTATATACATGATCTCTTAAAAGTAGACATTTTTGTATCCAATATATTTTTTCAGACAAGACACTGTATTTTTCAATTCTTCATCTAACCCTCTAAAAGTCGTATAATACTTTTGGCACCTAATGCTAACCGTTTCCGAAATAATTAACAATAACAATAACAGTCATTTTGGTAGGCAAGTATTATGTGGTACTAGTTCCACCTGTGACAGTTAAATAATTTCTAGTCAAAAATTGTTCCTAATTACTATGCCTTCAGTTTTTGGTCCTAACGAATACGCTGATATGTTACTTACCTATGGTGAGTGTAGGAAAAATTATTAACATGCACAAAGGTTATAATTTTCGTTTAAAATTTGTTTTTAAATTATGTTCAGCTTACATTCACGTTTTATTGTAAAATAAAATTTCAATAAAATTTAAAAATTTGTTGATTAATTTGGAAACGATATATTTATATATTTAGTGTAAAATTCTCACAGTATTAGCATGCGTTTTCCGATTATCGTGAATTAGAGCCAACAGATTTTAAAATTATCTGAATGAACACACTATATGTGTGTATAATAAGAGAAAAGGGAATATTGTTTATGTTGAAGGTGTTTTTGATGAAGGTAAACCATGTTTACATTTATTGTTAGAAAATGCTTATCATAATCAAATTGTGAGCTCGACAGCAGGCTACTTCTGTAAATACTACAAGCAGAGATTATACCATCTTAACAGTCATGCAAATTGTTCAAATTTTAGTCGCTGTTGCCATCCTCCATCTTCATCTGTATTAAAAGTAAAAATATTAGTTGCATTCAATGTAAGCAAGATTTTAGAGTTGTTAGGTGTTTCATGAAAAGTCAGAGGCATAAGCTTCTTCAGTGATCTAAAGTGAACATGAAAGAGTTAATAACAAATAAATAATTATACATATGATTTATAACTTAAACCGATAAGGAATTATTATGCCATATGAATCAGAAAAACGCCTTCTCTTTGTAAATTGTAAAAATTTAAGATTAATTCTGATTATTATTTTCTTTAAAGTATAAAAATTGACTGATTGTGAATTTTTTAGTTTAAGCTTATGCCTCTGACTTTTCATGAAACACTTAACAACTCTAAAATCTTGCTTACATTGAATGCAGCTAATATTTTTACTTTTAATACAGATGAAGATGGAGGATGGCAACAGCGACTAAAATTTGAACAATTTGCATGACTGTTAAGATGGTATAATCTCTGCTTGTAGTATTTACAGAAGTAGCCTGCTGTCGAGCTCACAATTTGATTATGATAAGCATTTTCTAACAATAAATGTAAACATGGTTTACCTTCATCAAAAACACCTTCAACATAAACAATATTCCCTTTTCTCTTATTATACACACATATAGTGTGTTCATTCAGATAATTTTAAAATCTGTTGGCTCTAATTCACGATATTCGGAAAACGCATGCTAATACTGTGAGAATTTTACACTAAATATATAAATATATCGTTTCCAAATTAATCAACAAATTTTTAAATTTTGTTGAAATTTTATTTTACAATAAAACGTGAATGTAAGCTGAACATAATTTAAAAACAAATTTTAAACGAAAATTATAACCTTTGTGCATGTTAATAATTTTTCCTACACTCACCATAGGTAAGTAACATATCAGCGTATTGGTTAGGACCAAAAACTGAAGGCATAGTAATTAGGAACAATTTTTGACTAGAAATTATTTAACTGTCACAGGTGGAACTAGTACCACATAATACTTGCCTACCAAAATGACTGTTATTGTTATTGTTAATTATTTAGGAAACGGTTAGCATTAGGTGCCAAAAGTATTATACGACTTTTAGAGGGTTAGATGAAGAATTGAAAAATACAGTGTCTCGTCTGAAAAAATATATTGGATACAAAAATGTCTACTTTTAAGAGATCATGTATATAAAAACACATTTGCACTGAAATCAGTTCTCAAGCCAAAAACATTCTGCATTAAATTTTTCACAGCTGATCACAGTTAATGGAACTGGGTCTAAATAAAAAAACATAATTCCAGAGAGAGAGAGAGCGAGAGAGAGAGAGAGAGAATATTTTGAAATTAATTAACTTGTTGTAGTGTACACATGAATAAATATATTAAACAAATTGCCAAAAAATATCAATTCGGAATATTCAGAAAGCCCTTGAGGTATGTCATCTTGGTAAAACTGAATTCTGAAATTTATGACGTTAAAATATTGCTGTTTGCACTAAAAAACTCACACTGTACAACAAAAGTATTTCGCTTGCTGGTAAACCATTTAAATTAGACGACATAGTTATCTATAAACATAATTAATGATATTGATTATTGACTTATACAAAGCTAGATATTAAATTTGTTTAACTCAGCTGACTTGTTAATAGACAAATTAAAGCACATAAAATTTAAAAAAATTGCTGGCCATTCTTCACGGCACAATTGTCGAAAAATTCCATAGTTATAAAAACTGTATTATATCTTAACCGATATGTCCAAAACTTCCTTCTATTTCATAAAATGACACGATTTTAATTAAATTGCGTTATATATTACTTGCTGCCTTAACAAGGAATAAAAACAAGATTTTTGGGGGATTCGAATTTCGTATACGTATATGCATATTCAGATACATTTATATCTCGTTACCAATGCTGCCACCTAACAATTAACATAATGGTAATTAAAAAATTTCCAAAACAAATTTTAAAGAGATATTACAACAATTAGAAAGTAGGTAATGAGCCACAGACGTCATAGATGATTAAAATTATCCAAGGTTAATGACCTTCACATAGTCGTTAAAGAGTAATTAATGGGTTTTTAATTATCCAAGATGGCGGATAGTGTCACTGTTCTACTGACACTGTTAGGAAAATCTTCGTTCATAATACAGATTAGATTCCCCACTGAAGAAGTCAGGTGTACATTGCCTTACTTGTAGTGACCCTCAGTGTAATACTGTTTATGTTAAAATAGCAGTGAAAGCGTTAGGTACTAGAGTCTCTGAGCATCTTAGAAGTAGAAATGACATTGACAATGACACTTCAGTTTTCGGCTTGCACTTAAGATAGTGTGGTCATAGTTTCGATAAGGGGAGCAATTTCAGAATACTTTAGCTATACAGTTTTGGCGTCGAGCAATTTGTCCTAGAGGAGACGGATATCTAAAAGCACATTATGGCTCAAAAAAATATGTTTTGAATGTTTCCAATACCAGTGTTATAGGTTTCCGTAACTATACAGACAGCTAGTAGAGTAGTGTTGCTTACTTCATAAAGACTGTATTTAGCCATGGAGCTAGGCTTGCTGTGTTTAGTTTCTCTATGGTTTCTGCCATTGCCACGAGGGTCTTGTCTTTCATATGTCATTTGTCACTTCTAGTTACTTGTTGAATCTGCTTTTAGTCAATATTTCATTTGCAAATTTTATTTTCCATTTTGGTTGTTTAAACCCATTATTTCCCTGTCTCATATCAAGAGATGCTAATGTCAAGTATGCTAGTTTGTTTTTGTCATTATCTGGAGCACTAAAAACAATAGATAGAAATCCAACGTTGGCAATGTTTTACACAGTATAGTTCCTGTAAAAAATAGATAGTTAGTATTGCCTGCCAGATAGGCTTTTCTTTTCTGTAAAATTTGTTAAAAGGTTTTCTGGAAGGTCTGCTCGGTTGTAAGGCTTGCTTGCTTTTTTGTTGTGTTCGTCTTTTATTTTAAGTTGTAATTTACTCCTCTAGAGTATTCTTCATTGTGGGACATAGCCCATTAATATGGCAATGCTTAACCTTTAATTATTATCAGTGTAATTTTTGCATGGCTTTAATGTAACCTCAGTCTTTTAACGCTCGACACTAGCTTAGTAAACCTTTGCACTTTTTGTAGGTGTTAGATGCTTAGCTAACTTGTGTCATGCTGGTATATGCTACCTACCGGAAACCTAGTTTCTGCAAACTAGATTTTGTATTCCATATATTTACCTTTGAAGATGGCTCGATGATGTGGAAACGCGTAGGATGGGTTTTATAAATAAAAATATTTGTCTTGAAGTATAAGCCTTGAATTTAACCTTCAGTACACAAATTAGCAGCAATTAAACAACAAACGTTTCAGGTTTATTTGTGTTAAAGTATCAGTTCATAGGAAAAAAAGTTCGGGACGCAGCAAATGCGTTATGGTAGTGAATTTTTAGTAAATGCTTTAAATTTGAATAACTCAAGTTTATATAAACCTAAAAAGTTCTATTTTGGTATGTAATAAGGCCTTTTCCAAGGCAACGTGTTCACCAAATTTCATTAAAATAAGTTTGTAATTTTCGGAGAAAATTTTTTTTTTCTAAAAGAAAATATAAATTTGAATAAATATTTTTTTATACACTTAGAAAGTTGAATTTTGGTGTGTAGGAAGGTGCTCCGCAAGGAAAAATATCTATCAAATTTCATTAAAATAACTTCGTAATTTTCGAAGAAAAATTTTTTTTCGAAAGATAAACGTAAAACCTTGTCGGATTGTCCTGGCTAACAAACTCATTCAAGCCATTAATAAAAGAAAAGTACTTGGCGAGTTTCATTACAATAGGTTAATTATTTTTTGAGTTATCGGTTGGATACATATATATATATATATATATATATATATATATATATATATATATATATATATATATATATATATATATATATATATATATATATATATATATATATATATATATATATATATATATATATATATATATATATATATATATTTGTGTGTGTGTGTCTGTACTTGCATTGCCAATAACATTTTTTTTATTTTGGCAGTTTTGTCACAAACTACCCTAATTACTGGAAAACCAATAAGTTTTGTTTTTGTTGCACTCCCTGTATTTTTAGCTAGAGTGAACTAAACATGTAAATAAGTAGAATACTTATTTGTAAGGCGCTTTGTATTATTATTCTATCAATAAACTATAACTATAACTATAAATCACTTTAACTTACCTTAAATTAAGTAATCCTGTTTCGTAGAAGCTGTAATAGAAAAGAAATTAGGTTATAACTAGATAAGAAAATGGAAAGCAGTATCACTTAATGTGTTATTAATTTTTTTGGAAATTGTTGTAATAAAAATTATCCAATAAAAAAATCAGACGTTTTAGGTTTCCAAAAAATATACAAATTATTAATTTCGGCTATTAGTGAATTTTCATTAAGAAAATTCACTAATAGAGGGGTAACGATCGTAACACTTTCGTATTTTTTTTTTCAAATAAGCGCGAGGGCCACTAGAACTTAAATCAGCTTGAAATTTCATATGTTCCATACATTAACGGTAATTAAACAAAATAAATAACAGGCATAAAACATACTACTGGAACCAACAACCGTGAAATCTCGGCGACCAATATCGCAAATGACAGACGATATAAAATTTAAAATTTGCCAAGTGATTGTTTTTAAACTGGGAGATTCAATCATCAATTTTCAAAATACACTTAATATATAAATAGCTTGATGAACGGCCCCAAATACAGTTTTAGACTGAAAGTGTAGCATAATATAGTGGTGTAACGAAGTGAAGTCTCTATAAAATGATTTTAAAACAGTTTATTACTCATTACACCCAGACGTCTTTGTTGGAAGTAATTAAGCAGCAATCAAATTGTGAGGCAATGGAAGTCACACAATAGTATCTAATAAAATCCAGTTTATCAGAACAAATCCAGTTTATACAGATAAATTCAATATATTTTATGTAAAATTGCCAGTCTGTTTGCTAACTATAAACCAGTTTAAAAAATACCAATCTGAAAAATACAAGTCTGGAAAATACTAGTCTGGAAAATACCAGTCTGGAAAACCCCTATCTATACATATCCGGAGGTTTTAATTATTTACAGATGATGCTTTGTGATGAATTTAATAATTCCCGCAAAAATTGTATTATGTAGGGTAGAAATATTTAACAAGAAATTTGATGAGATCCAGCAACTGCTGCAGGTAATTACAACCTATATTTTCCAATCTCTTTTATTCATTATCTGTTTCCTAATGTATCAATTTTTAAACTATTATTTCCTTTAAAGATAACAAATTTGCAAGTCAGGATATAAAAAGTATGCTGACACAGATAATGCTGAGAAGAAGAGGCAGTTGAAAATATTTCGGTAAACACAAAATTTCAAGTTCTTTATCTACTATTTTCATACAGTCTGTTTCTCAATTTATTGCTATAAGTATAGTTATAGTCAGTGTCGCCTTATTCCTGAGCAATAATTTAAAAATTTTGCAGGTGATGTCTAAGACCGTCACAAGTGTTACATTTACCAATGTAAAGACAAACTAAATATATTAGGTAGGTATTACAGTACTCTAAATAAATTATAATATATTTTTTTACAATCGATAACAGTATTGATTTTAGCATACATACTGGATATAAAAATTACATTGAATGATATGTTTCTCTAAAACAAATTGAAAGAAACGTACGAGTGTCAAAAATGTTATCAAGAAAGATTTTGCGAAGAAATATATTTAGACCTTACCGTGGCCGAAAGGTTCAGCTTTTACACCCGACAGATTACCAATGAAGGAAGACATTTTATTGGTCAACTTTGAGACGGAGACGGCAGGATCCTGATATTTGCAAAAGAATTTACAAACCGACGAAAGCAGATTTTGCAATAATGGATGATTCAATAGGAATCTTCGTTATCGTTGGATGCAGGGAAATCAACACATGGATCGCAAAACAGTTAGCTTAAGCGCTGGCTACGTCCTTCACCTACAAAAACGAGAACCAACAGTGAATCCAGGGAAGTAGTCTCCAAGTCTATGTAGTATGGACCAGTTTCACCAAGTAAGGGCAACAACAATCAATGAATTCCAAGAAAGGTTTAGCATTAACGTTTGCCTTACAATACTGGGTTCAAAAGTAATGGATCCTTCCTTTTTTTTGACGAACATTTGACACGGACAATGTATCTAAGTTTTCTAATACATGCTCTACCAGATTCGTCAGATGCTCTGCCACTTAAATAGCTCAATAATTTTTCTATTCCCAACAAAATGAGGCACAAGCACACTGCGACCGCCGTTATATTCGATTTCTTGATCAGTTCAGGTTTAATTATTGCACTGGCAACAATTTACCCATAAACTGGCCTGTGCCTTTACTGGATATCGCTTCTATTGACTTCTTTATACAAGGTTTCATTAAAGACGGGACTTGGACGATTGAATTTTGATAACACTGGAGACGTGTAACAAAATTAATCCAACAATGTTACGGATTATTCAAACAAGACTAATAGGAAATGCGCGGATGTCTTTGAGAATTAATAGGGGTCACTTTAAACATGCAGAATGATTAGCTTTATGTAATAAGAACTGATGCTTATTAATTTTATGACTTCTAAGATTATTTTGCATTGGGTTCTTCATGCTCGACTTAGTCAACTCTATGTATTATTCAGTTATGGTTTATATATGTTCACCAATAATTGTAATTCAATTAAGCATCAAATTCACTACTACATTTGAAAACTCATGATACAGAATCGTATATAGGGTCAAATTTAAAAAAAATACCGATGAAGGATTTCTCGGTACCGAAACGTCAGATAACATATATTTAAGATAAATGGTTGACTTTATAATTAAATTACCTTACAAATGGTGACAGAAAAAATCATTTAGAGAATTTTTTCCTCAATTCAAAAGTCTCGAACTCCGCAATAGAGTATTTTTTTCTACTAAAATTCGCTAAAAAATCACAAATCAACCCGTTTCACATTTATTAATTTGTCAAATATTAACTGACGAAATGAATTCTTTTACCAGATTTTGTCCGCCCAGTATAAGCCGCACATTTGATATGCTACAAAAATTTGAATGAACTATCCTTAAAACTTCCTATTTAAGTCCATGTAAATCTAAAAGATCTGCCAGTCCTACCATCTTCTAAAAACCCTTTTCATGCAAGGATTTAGTAAAACTAAAGTTTCTATCCAACTTATGGTTTTTAGTCTAACTCAAGATATTCACAGCGTGGAAGCATCAAGGGTGGATCTAAGTCGAGATGAAAAGACGGTTTTAGACATAAAATGGGTCAACAAGGAGGTTTTACTTTCGACATTTCAGAAGCATCAAGCAGGAAAATTAGTTTTTCATTAAAATTGAGTTTGAATATTTAAGATGATGCTATCGCGTTCCGATGGAATATGATAATAGATTTGGAATAAGAGTATCTGATGCTATTTGCTTTGCTCTTGTTATGGTGATGAAACGTATTTATTATGCAAGAGTTTCCCATGCGCCTTTGATGTCGTTTTATTTGCCCGTCTGGTTGCCGTTCCCCGATATCCATGTTAACTCAAACAAGGAGTGCTGAAGAATTTGTATTTATTATATCTTATTACACTCAACAAAACTTATGATGCGGCACGTGCGTTATGGTAGCAAGTTTTTTTATATGCCCAGTTTCACACAGCTCTATTTAGCGGCCGGATAGCTAATCAAAGCTTTAAGCGACCAATCACAGGCTATGATTCGGGTTTTTGGCATGACAACTAGATATTTTGAAGCTGTGATTAATAGTAATAGTAATAGTAATAGTAATAATAATAGTAATAGTAATAATAATAGTAATAGTAATAGTAATAATAATAGTAATAGTAATAGTAATAGTAATAGTAATAGTAATAGTAATAGTAATAGTAATAGTAATAGTAATAGTAATAGTAATAGTAATAGTAATAGTAATAGTAATATTAATAGTAATAGTAATAGTAATAGTAATAGTAATAGTAATAGTAATAGTAATAGTAATAGTAATAGTAATAGTAATAGTAATAGTAATAGTAATAGTAATAGTAATAGTAATAGTAACATTTATTGATATATATATATATTATACACTGTAACACTTGACAAATTAGTTGACGACTTGTGCTTATCTAGGTTAGGTTAGGTTAGGTTTGTATGTGAGTGGGCCATATCGGCCCTCCACCGCGACCTTAAGGTCTATTGTGGCTCACGCCTAAAGTCTATATTTCGCCCAACAAATCCAGCCTCCTGCAGAGGTCGATAGTCTTTGTTGGCGAAAAATGATCCAGGTCGTCTGGAGCAAGCTTTACCTTGCCAAAGAACAGGTATCTAGTCCTGTCCGCTGCCGGACAGTAACACAGCACATGCTCTGCTGTTTCTTCATTCTCCATGCACAGCCGGCACTCGGTCTCCTGACCGACCCCAATACGGTGCATGTGGTGCCGCAAGCGGCAGTGTCCTGTATACAGGCCGACTAGAGTTCTCAGTTGTTGTCTGTTCAACTCTTGAAGCTTTTTAGCCCTTGACTCAGACAGGCCATTTATGAAGGCCTTAGAGTGGGCTAATCCTGGAAGATTTTGCCAATATTGGATTGTCATTCTTTCTGTCCAGGTCTTTAAGGTGAGTTTTGCTGTGCAAGATGTTATCTCCAGCACCGGTTCTGGTCCAACAAAGTCACTCAGGGCCCCACTCTTGGCAAGCTTATCTAAGTCACAATTTTGATAGGTTTATCCAAATATCGTAAATAATACTTGTTGATTGGTCGTCTGAAGCTTCGATTAACTAACCGGCAGTTAATTATTCAATACAGCTTTGTGAAACTGGACACGAGACTTGCTAAAAAAATTAGAGTCTATTACATTTTTTTTTATTTTTAGCTACCTTAACCTCATTGAACAAATAAAAATCTGGACGCAGCAGGTAAAAGGTAAAGATAAGATGCTTACTGGCAATTAGGCCATTGCTGACCCTTTTTGCTCATCTAAACTAACCTACCCTCCACATTAAGCTCGATCTCAACGACGACAGTGTTTTGAAAAATCATCCGCCGCCGGTGTGTCTCGAACCGTCGACCCCCGAGTCCGTATTGGAAAGTCATCGACTTTCCCGCACGGCCATGGAGGCGCTTATAAGTGCGTTATGGTAGTGAATTATCATAGAAATGTTTTAATGGCAAATATGCATTTTTTAATGAAAGGCAGCAATTTTAATGTAACCTATATAGTAGAAAACAAAAACCTTCCAAAAATAAATTTAAAATATTCCCGCTAAAGCAACTTCGATTTTCCTAGCCAACGAACTTGTTTAAACTATTTACACACCTGCCGAGATATTATATATATATATATATATATATATATATATATATATATATATATATATATATATATATATATATATATATATATAATATTGTAACATGTATGACAGGGTCACCATCTCGGTGCGGCACCAGGTAGTGTGTTGTCACGACAGCTGCAAATAACACAAAATGTTATAAAATAGAGACTGTGTACAACCAAATAACAATTTTGTAAATTGTCAGCCCTGTCCGATTTATCCCCTAATATAAAGACATCTAGCTTTAGATACGTTGTTCTTATATGGGGAAAGAAATGGGCCAGGGCTGACAATTAACAAAATTGTTAGTTGGTTGCACGCGGTCTCTATCTTTAATATTTTGTTTTAACTAGAGCTGTCATGGCAACATACTACCTGGTTCCGTATCGAGATGGTGACCCTGTCCTAGATCGCACAATGTACTAGGGTGCTGGCTACCAAAGCCGTTAGACTTTATAGGTGTCTTCTCGTTGTAGTTAGTATACCGTACAAATTAGCTCTAATTAGGACGAAACCGGTCTGCCATTCTTATTGTGGTGAGAATAAAGCTATCCTTACCTACATTGTCCCTATATTAGGGAAGGAATGGGCCAGGGCTGACAATTTACAAAAGTGTTAGTTAGTTGTACACAGTCCCTATTTTATAATATTTTGTGTAATTTGAACTGTCGTTACAACATATTACCTGGTTTTGGACCGAGATGGCGACCCTACCGTACATCTCACAATGTTCTGGGAGGGTGGCTACTATAGACGTATTACTTTATAGGTGTGTTCCCGCTGTAGTTAGTATACCGTACTGATGAGCTCTAATTAGGGCGAAACCGGTCTGCGGTTATAAATACGGTAAAAATACATCTAGCCTTACATACGTTGTCCCTATATTAGGGAAGAAATGGACCAGGGCTGATATGTTACAAAATTGTTAGATGGTTGTACACAGTCTCTATTTTATCACATTTTCTGTTATTTGAAGCTGTCGTGAAAACATACTACCTGGTTCCGCACCGTGATGGCGACCCTGTCGTATATCTCACAATGTTCTATGAGGCTGGCTACCATAGCCGTGTTACTTTTTAAGTGTGTTCTCGCTGTAGTTAGTACACCGCACTGATGAGCTCTAATTACGGCGAAACCGGTCTGCGTTTCTAATTATGGAAATAATACATCCTGCCTTATTTTATTATATATATATATATATATATATATATATATATATATATATATATATATATATATATATATATATATATATATATATATATATATACGCAAAAGGCTTTTTGACAAAAATTTACAAAAATGTTTGCATAAAAATTTGCAAACACTTTCACGAAAATTTACCGTATTTCGTCAAAATAACTTTATTGTTAACAGCAGGTATTCCTTTCACAAAAATTCGTAATTTTTTTTTACAATAATAGACAAAAATTTGCAAAATAATTATTATTCACCAAATGGGAATTGTTATTTTTTACAAAAACTTATTAAAACTTTATTTTTAATTACAAGTACTTTACAAAATCTTACAAAAAAATGATGTTTACGGAAACGCTAATAAAGTATATATATATATATATATATATATATATATATATATATATATATATATATATATATATATATATATATATATATGATATATATATATATATATATATATATATATATATATATATATATATATATATATATATATATATATATATATATATATATATATATATTAAAAGTCGCGATCTCCACAATACGAAATTTTCCAAATTTGCTAACAATTGTAAGTATAAATATGAGCCGCTGCATCAAACTGTAACATTTTACACGTTTTACAACCTTGCCCACGCTATAAAGTTCCTTAATACATCATTATAATTTTTGTTTACTCAAGGGACTTTGTCCACATAAGCTAACGTCATAACCATCTATGTCATTTACCAGGATCATAGTCAATGAAATATCTCCTTCTTATTTTATGAACTTTAAAATCTTAGCAAAGCCAGGCCATAGAAGCTAATTAATTCGGCCGTAGTTTATATTCGTGCCTTAGATAAAAAGTCTGTATAAGCCCCACCGTCTTTAATGAAGTTCTCTTCCTGAAGATCATTTAAAAAATTAGGATGGTCAATACAATAATGGGCTAAAAAGGAAGCAGCAAGGCTATATGGGGTTAGTCGAATTAATTAGCTGTTAATTAAATGCTGACTGGATTGCGATGTAGATTGCTTTAGTTGAATTGCTTTGTGTAATATCTCTCTTGCTTCTTTTTAATGGTAGCTTGCGATCATGTTCGAGTAATTTTTAATCAATGGTAAGTTTATAGTTTCTCAAAATTATAATGCATATTATCCGGATGTTTATGCAAGACCTAACAAGCTATCAAAACTGCAAATAACCTCGAATTCAACAGAATATTAAGGCGACCTGAATTCTTTGCAGCTACCCTTCTCATTTTGGGACCTCATCCCATGCCAACTTAAGGCACCTGCTCTGCACCATCCAACGTTCGCATATGTAAAGTTACACCATCACGCTAACAAGAATAACAGCAGTTGTCCATCAGTGACTTGGAGAGCCTGCTGAAGTCAAATCAACAGAGCCCTGCTGAAGTGAAGCAACGGTCTAGACAGCCTTGAATGACTCCCATATATGTATTTTGAGAGGCTCTGCTGGCACCAAGAAGCTGAAGAACTCTGCGTCTCCACTAGGCCCACATGAAACATCACCTGGGGGACAAATCTAAGTACCTGGCTCATTTTTTTAGTGAATTTTCTTTAAAAAAATTCACTAATGAGCAGATCCCGACTTTTAAATTTAGAAAAAATTTCTTCAAATGAGCGCTAATTAGATCCCCTAGAACACATATCCAGGGTCAGTTTAAATTTTTATATGTTTATATATATATATATATATATATATATATATATATATACATATATATTTTATTTATTTATTTATTAACTTATCATAAATCGTACAACATGTCTACACAATAAGCCTGAGGCTTGTGCTGTATATTAACATAATTTAATAAAATTCCACCAAAAACTGCTTGAAAACTCCATCCAAATGTAACATACTTCTAATTTTGACATACCAAATTTGTTCGGCTTCTACTTGTTCCATCTAATGAACCAGTCTTCGCCTTCACTCTTCATTGATTTTAATCCTCTCCCAATACCTTCCAAACTAAAATTCTTTGTTTATAGCCGTTATTTTCATCCAAATAGTTAATTTTTAATTTAAGTAAATATGACAAATTATTTTGACAAATGTCAAAACAAAATATATATATATATATATATATATATATATATATATATATATATATATATATATATATATATATATATATATATATATATATATATATATATATATATATGTATCACACCGATGACTCAAAAAATAATGGGCCGATTTCGACTAAATTCGGCGAATACCTTCCTATTGCAAGTGGCTTGGATAAGTACGTTACCCAGGAAAATCGGCCGAGGTTTTCCCGTAAAGTTTTGTGTTTCCTTTTGAAAAAAAATTATATCTCCGGAAATAACAAAGTAAGGGCAATCAGATTTGGTACCGGGGTTTATATCATTCTAGATAAATGACCTACCAAAATTTAGCTCTGTATGTCAAAAGACAAAAAAAGTTATAGGCATTTAAAGAAAAATAAATTAGGGTTTTCCTCAAATCGTCAAAGTCGCGATTTAAAACGTCAAAATTGGCAACATTTAGGCAAAGAACTTGAATCTAATACGGGCTATGGGAAGAAAATGTCTCAAGAAGAATGTTTTATAAACCCTGAAATCTTAAGTTTCAATCGTCATTGTCCTTCATTTTACTAAAATATTTCCAGAAAAATCATTTCAAATAGACTCTTTATCTGATGATTTGGCAGTAGTCTTAGCTAGAGTTTAGCGTTTATTGGTATATAACTGTTGTCGAATTTTCAGAAAAAATCAATAAAGTCCAATATAGCCGTTATTATAGAAGATAGGAAAAAAATGTACACATTAATTATAGGGTGTCTTGCGCTACGTCTTAAAAAAAATTTCTACAATCACAGGCTGGCCCATAAGTCGTTGGTGATACAAATTTTCTTTTTTTTTAGTCGAACACGCCTTATGTTATTGCATTTTTGCATTTTCCATAGAAATATAATGCATGTTTGTAAGAAAAGAAATTCTGGATGCAGCAAGTGCGTTATGGTAGTGAATTTTTATTAAATGCTTCGTATTTGAAAAGCTCAATTTGCTATTAACCTATAAGGTTGACCAAGAAACGAGTTTTTTCGGGAAGAGTTTAAGTTTACTCTCGGAAATTTTTGTACGTTTTCAAACAATAAAGTAATTTTGATGAAACATGGCACATTGTTTTTACTATATAGTCTATACTGGTAACCAAATTTGATGCCTGCAAACACACATATTTGCTATTAAAAACATTTTAATGAAAATTCACTACCATAGCGCACTTGCTGCGTCCAGACTTTTTTTCTTTTATCTTGTTCATTTTAAACTCCCATAATAACTGGCGCAGGCAATCATTTTACTAATTTACACTTTGCATCATATAGATTATTTATTTATCAATAAATAATCATAATTGAGTCTCGATTTTAGTGAATTTTCTTAAAAAAAATTCACCATGAGGAGATCCCGACTTTTGAATTTTGAAAACATTTCTTCAAGTAAGCGCTATTTGGGACCCCTGGAACCCAAATCCGAGGTCGGTATCAGACTTTATATATTTATATATATATATATATATATATATATATATATATATATATATATATATATATATATATATATATATATATATATATATATATATATACATACATATATATGTTTATATATTTATGTGTCACACCGTTAGCTCAAAAAAATAAGGCGCCGATTTTGTAATATTTGGTCAGTACCTTCCTTTCGCAAGTGGCTTGGACAAGTTAGTTAGCCAGGAAAATCGGACTAGGTTTTCCCGGAAAATTTTGCGTTTTCTTTCGGAACATTTTTATATCTCCGGAAAGAACAAAGTTGAGGCAACTTTGAATATCTATGTAAAAATAAAACAGAGTTGTAAGCTTTTAAGTTTTTGTTCTTAAAACGTAAAAAAATCGCGATTCTAAACGTCAAAATTGACATGTTCTAGATAGAGAACTTACATAAACGGCTATGCAGCGTTAATGTCGTAGAAGAAGTTAAAAAGTTTTAAGTTTCAGCTAGAATCTTCGTTGTTCTTTATTTTATTAAATTATTTTCAAAAAATTAATTTAAAATAGACCCTTTATGTGATGCTTTGGTAGCAGTTTCAGTTATTTATTTAATTTTAAGGAATCAGATTACGCTTATTATGTAGCGTTTTTTTTTTCAATTGTGCAATATGGAAGTTTTTTATGGAGAAACGGTGTTGGTAAGTAGTTTATCCTTTCTATGGACTTCTGTAAGGTGGGTTTTTTACAGTTTGCACTTGTAGCTCCGTTTTAGCATGTCTACCTTGCACAGAACCTCAAGTTGACTTTAGCTCTCTTAAGTGTATTGTGGAATTGAGATCACAGCATTTGTCCGATGGTTAATGCATAAAGGGGTTCCTCTATGCATGTTTCTGATTTTTTTTCTTAAACGAACAATACGCTAATCTGCTAATTTACCTATAAATGATTTTTTTTGTTCCCTTAGGGCTCGTCCGCGGCCGTGCCGCCCCGATAGCACCGCAACCCTTGGTTGATTGTGCATACCCTTAGTCTTACTCCACCCATTCCAAAATCACTGTGGCTTGAACTAGTCTGCACAGCGATTGGTAGGATGAAGTTTTATATTGCTCTGTCTCCGGTCTAGACTGACCGTAGATCAGTTGTCTTTTGCGGTCCAGAGCTATACACTCACACAAGATGTGCTGGGCTGATTCCTTCCCCTCGCCGCAGAGTCTGCATGCGAGGTCCCCTTTGATCCGCCCCATTTTATGCAGGTGTTTCTTGACGGCCATGTGTCCTGTCAAGAGACCTGTTGTGTTTCTGAGCTGTCCTCTGCTAAGATTTAGCAGCTCCACAGCTCTCTTTTAACTGGGTCCGTCAAGTTAGTAATATTAAAAAAATGGAAACAATGCTTGTGCCTGGAATAAAGTTATCTTCGTCACTTTAACTTTAAATGAAATGTCCTTCTCCCGTTTCACATCCGTTCAACATATTAGGTACAGAAAATATAGGAATTAATTAAAAATTATCATTTGTAATTGAAGGAGAATAAAACTTGTTCTAGGTATGCATCGAAAAATTCACACAAAATATAATAATTTCTAGATTCTAAAACCTACTGTGACGCTATAATGAAACGACGTTAAACGAAACGAAAACCATTTCCGGTTAAGGGATGGAAAATGTTTTAACAGTAAAATAAGCTTTCGTAATCCAAAAAACAACAATATTCTTATAAGGCGTAATACAATAGTGCATAATCATAGTCCACGGCAACACTACATGTCATATTCAACTGACAAATTATTTTGATAAATGTCAGATCTACTTCCAGAGTGACATGCAAATAAGTATTTTGTTTTCTGACATTTGTAATGCAAATGTAGACATGCTCTTCTTCTTACAATCATATTTATTTTTCGCCCTCACAATTTTACTCATAGAGTTGGATACAATTTTAGTGACTTTTGAATTTTGAAAAGATTTCTTTAAATGAGCGCGAAGTAGGCCCCATAGAACCCATATCCGGGTTAGTTTCAGTTTTTATCTGTTTGCATATATACAGGGTGACGCATTTCTAGGGTAGAGCTCAAAATAACCATTATTATACAAGATATGACAAAAAAATTTATATGTTAATTATACGATGTCTGAAGCTGCATCTTCTAAAATTATTTTTACGATCACAGGTGGCCCATAAGTCGCTGCTGATGCAATTTTTTTCCTAATCGAACACGCCTTATAGTATTACAATTTTTGCATTTTCCATCGAAAGATAATACATGTTTGTAAGAAAAACAATTTGGGACTCAGCAACTGCGTTATGGTAGCGATTTTTCATAAAATGTTTCTTTCGATAGCTTAATTTACTATTAACCTAAGGTTCGTTGGCCAGGAAACCAGTTTTTTAGGCACATTTTAGGTTAATTTTCGGAAGATTTTTGTATATTGTCAAACAATAAACTTATTTTGATGAAATATGGTACATTGTTTCTCCTATATAGGTTATACTGGTAACCAAATTTGATGCAAGCTTTCTTAAAAAAAATTCCTATTAAAAACATTTTTATGAAAATTCACTACCATAACGCCCTTGCTGCGTCCAGAGATTTTTATTTGTGTGTTCTACATCTCCAGATTATAATACAGAAAGCCCACCTTTTATCTACATTAAATATTAGCTCTCCCCTGACCAGCTAGATCACTTTTCTTCTTACAATTAAAGTTTAATTTTTTATCATTACATCATAAATAAAATAACCACTCACTGCGAGTGTTATAAAACAAAATATAAATTTAAATCAAAACGACCTCTGAACGAACTATTAATATTTTTATATTATTTACATTTTTGTTGATTTAACTATACAGACTTTACTGTTAGCACACTATATCAACCTAACATTGTTTGGAGGCATATGTGAGTCGAGTTAATGTTTTCATTTGAATATATGAAACGTATTTCATTCCACGTTATTTATCATTTATCCATACCGGAAACATTGAATTATCCGTGACAATTTTAATCTTTGCAGGCATTCATTATTTCTCATAAATTGCGAACTCGGCGCGCCAGAACCCGACCAAAATATTTGCAGCGACTGGATGAACGGTGATGTATATTCAACTATTAACCTAGCCTATGTATCATTTCTGGCCTACCAGGAAAACCATATTGGATATTTATGAATTTGTATGCTTAGTGTCTACATTTTGATTTTCATTGCGTTTTTCATCCGGCTGACAGCACTACTCAAAAGCATAATCCATGGCAAAATCTGTCTGGTAGCCTATTCATATAATTTTTCAAAAGTCTGGATGCAGCAAGTGCGAATTTTCATTAAAAAAAATATTTTTAATATATCCTTTTTTAGCGAATTAAAAAAAATCGCCAAAAAGGAGATCTATGTTTATATATATATATATATATATATATATATATATATATATATATATATATATATATATATATATATATATATATATATATATATATATATATATATCAGACCTATAACCCAAAAGTAATGGACCGATCTTGAGTACCTTCCTTTTGCAAGTGGCTTGGATAGGTTCGTTAGAAAATTTTGTGCTTTCTTTCTAAAAAAATTTAAATATCCGTAAATAACAAAGTAAGGGCAACCAAATTTGGTACGCGTATTTTCATCATAAAGGGTGAACTCTGTACCATAATTTACGTCTCTAGCTTTGAAGACAACCAAATTATGCGTAGTTAAACAAACATACCAAAGTTAAGGTTTCTAAGTATAAAGAAAAAAAGTTATGGGCAGTTACAGAAAAAAATTGCAGTTTTCCTCAAAACGTCAAACTCGCAATTTTAAACGTCAAAATTGGCAATGTTTAGGCAAAGAACGTGAAACAAATACCGATTGTGAGAAGAAGATGTTGCAAGAAGAGTGTTCTGCAAACCCTTAAGTTTCAGATTCAACCGTCATTGCCCTTCATTTTACTAAAATATTTCCAGAAAATTCATTTCAAATAGACTCTTTCTTTGACGCTTTGGCTGTCAGTTTAGTTAAGTTGATGCTTTAAGTGAATTTTCTTTAAAAAAAAATCACTTATGAGGAGATCTCGACTTTCGAATTTTGAAAAAATTTCTTCAAATGAGCGCTATCTAGGACCCCAGGAACCCAAATCCGAGGTCAGTTTCAGAGTTTATATGTTGATATATATATATATATATATATATATATATATATATATATATATATATATATATATATATATATATATATATATATTTATGTGTCACACCTATAACTTAAAAAATAATGGACCGATTTTGATAAAATTTGGCACATACCTTCCTTTTGCAAGTCGCTTGGATAAGTTCGTTAGCCAGGAAAATCTGCCGAGGTTTTCCGGGAAAATTTTGTGTTTTCTTTCGAAAAAAATTGAAAAAAATTTATATCTCCAAAATTAACAAAGTAGGGGTAACTAAATACGCGGGTTTATATCATTAGAGGCAAGTTACCTACCAACATTTAGCTCCGTAGGTTAAACGACAAAAAAGTTACAGGCATTCAAAGAAAAATAAATTTGGGTTCTCCTCAAAACGTCAAAATCGAGACTTTAAACTTTAAAATTGGTGAGTACCTTCCTTTTGCAAGTGGCTTGGATATGTTCGTTATCCAGGAAAATCCGACGAGGTTTTCCCGGAAAATTTTGTGTTTCCTTTCGAAAAAAAATTATATCTCCAAAATTAACAAAGTAAGGGCAACCAAATTTTACGCGCGGGTTTATATCATTATACGCAAGTTACCTACCAAAATTTACCTCTGTAGGTCAAAAGACAAAAAAGTTATAGGCATTTAAACAAAAATAAATTGGGGTTTTTCACAAAACGTCAAAGTTGCGATTTAAACGTCAAAATTGGCAACATTTAGGAAAAGAACTTGAATCTAATACGGGCTATGGAAATAAAATGTCTCAAGGAGAATGTTTTACAAACCCTGAAGTCTTAGTTTCAACCGTCATTGTCCTTTATTTTAATAAAATGTTTCCAGAAAATTTATTTCAAATAGACCCTTTCTGTGACGCTTGGCAGTAGTCTTAGCTATAGAGTTTATCGTTAATAGTATATAATTTTTGTAGAATTTTCGTAAAAAAAATCAATAAAACTCAATATATCTGTTATTATACCAGATATAAAAAAAATTGTATATATTAATTATAGGGTGTCTTGAGCTACATCTTAAAAAATTATTTCTACAATCACAGGCTGGCCCATAAGTCGTTGGTGATAAATTTCTTTTTTTTAATCAAACACGCCTTATGTTATTGCATTTTTGCATTTTCCATCGAAATATAATGCATGTTTGTAAGAACAAAAATTCTGGACGCAGTAAATGCGTTATGGTAGCGAATTTTGATCAAATGCTTAATATTTGAATAGCTCAATTTGCTATTAACCTATAAGGTTGACCAAAAAACGAGTTTTTTCGGGAACACTTTAAGTTTACTTTCGGATATTTTTTTACATTTTCAAACAATAAAGTTATTTTGATGAAACATGGCACATTGTTTTTACTATATAGATTATACTGGTAACCAAATTTGATGCCTGCTTTCTTAAAAAAACACATTATTGCTATTAAAAAATAGTTTTATGAAAATTCACTACCATAACGCACTTGCTGCGTCCCGAGATTTTTTGGATATCTATTTGTAGGTTTGGTGAAGTTTATGGTTTAACGGTCTATATTTTTATAGCTAATTTTCGTAGAACAAATTCGTTAATGCATTTTTGCATTTTTTTATCGAAATATGATCCGTTTATAAGAAAAAAATCTGGACGCAGTAAGTGCGTTTTGGTAGCGAATTTTAGGTAAATTTGCAGATTAGCTCCATAACGCTTTTCAAAAAAGTGTTTTCAGAAACTTGCGTAGGCCCCCCCTGTATGAAAAAACCCCCCGAAAAATTTCTTGTTCACACCCCTCGAGGAAGTTACAGAACCAGGAGTGAATAGGGGTGCTGGGCGGGGTAGGTAGTAAAAAGGAAATATGAGCAGAAAATGCGAATAAAACTGGCTTGAAAGTTGTCTTTTTCACATCTTGAAGCCATATCCCCCTTAACCCTGCCTACCCCGCACAGCACCCCATTGGCGGGTAAGAACAAGAAATTTTTCTTGTGGTTTATGCAACGAGGGTGGTTGTATGCAGGCGAGGGAGAAGGAAAATCCCCACGACGAAGCAGCCACCCTCAACCCTACCGCAAGTCGGAGCGGGGGGGGGGTCTGCTTCTTCATAGGCATTTTCCTTCCCCCTCGCGTAGGCGAAGTTTAATGGGAATAGGGCTTCAAATAGATAGCTTTTAAGCAGTTTTCTTTGCTTTTTCTGCTCATATTTCCTTTTTACTACCTACCCCGCCCAGCACGCCTATTCACTCCCAGTCCCTTAACTTCCTTGGGGGGTATGAACCAGAAATTTTTCTTGTGGTTTGTGAATCCAGTTGGGGTCCTAGTAGTATTTCTGAAAACAATTTTTCGAAAAGCGTCCAGGAGCTAATCTGCAAATTTACCGAATTTTCATTAAATCCTTCAGATTTCAATCACTCAATTTGCTATTAACGTAAGCTTTGTTGGTTAGGAAACCAACATTTAAGTTTAGTTTCGGAAAATGTTTGTACATTTTCAAACAATAAGTACTTTTGATAAAATATAGTACATTGTTTCTACTACATAGGCTATACCGGTAATCAGATTGATGCCTGCTCGCATTTGCTATTAAAAACATTTTTATTGAAATTCATCAACATAACACATTTGCTGCATCCAGACTTTTGAAAAATGTTTATATATTTTCAAACAATAAATTTATTTCGATGAAATGTGATACATTGTTTCTACTATATAGGCAACCAAGTTTGATGCCTGCTTTCATCAAAGCTATAAAAAATATTCGCAAGAAAATTCGCTACCATTACGCACTTGCTGCGTCCAGAGATTGATTTAAGCTATTTACACATCTGCCGAGATAATTATTAACAAAATGCATTTTGACAAAGATTTAAAATAATATATTTGAAAATTTGCAAACATTTTCTTTCACTGTGAATAAAATGGAGAAGAAATTCAGGGAAACTCGACATGTTTAACATATGCAAAATGGAAGGCGTCCTAAGAACATTCATGTGTCATGTATTATGTGTGGCTGAGAATTCTCATGTTGCATCTTGATTAATTGCAGCAGACTTAAACTTCTTAGCGATCAGTATTAAGTGTATTAAAATTAGAAAATTACACTTCTTGCAAAATACAGCAGGAATTCCATGAAGGTGGCCCTGACCGACGAATGCATTTTTGTGAAATAATGTAAGATATATCCAACCGTAATCCAAACTTTTTTTTTTCGGACGAAGCATCATTTTGGCTAAACAGCACAGCAAATAGACAAAACTACAGGTATTGGAGTAGAGAGAATCCTAACTGGATGACTGAGACACATACACAATATCCTCGTAAAGTTAACGTGTGGGCAGAAATAGTTTACAATACAATCATAGGTCCTTTCTTCTTAGACAAAAGTATGACTGAGCAGCGATATCGTAAGTTTTAAGCAGCAAGCTGATTCTTGCTTTTTGTGCAAGTTTTATAAATGAAGATGACCCTGATTTACCAAGTGGTGATATTTGGTTTCAGCAAGACGGTGCACCTCCGCACTTTGCACGTACCGTTCGCGAGTTTTTAAATGACTGTTTTCATGGCAAGTGAATCAATAGGCGAGAACTAATAGAGTGGCCCCCCAGGTCACCAGATCTTACGACCCTACATTTTTATGGGATTATCTAAAATAAAAAATCTGTTAACAAGCCAATTAGCCTAGAAGATCTAAAAAATCGAATTATATATTAAATGAGTCGAATTCGCACTGAAGTCTTTCGCAATGTACAAGAGCAATGTGTTAACAGATTTGCTTATTGCCAAGAAGTCCGTGGATTGTATTTAGAACAATTTCCACAACAACAACTTCCAAGAAAAATTAGTGTGCTGAATTCAGAAAAGAAAGAGCTTTCAAATGATGTAACACTCGATTCATGTTCCTATTTAAAATATAAGGGTTGTTATCACCACCCTGAAGAGGTTGATGTGACAAAGTTGAGTTTTATGTAAAAACATGTCGTCCTCAACATTAAAATTGATGTGTTTCAGCGTTTCTTAAAAAAAAATTTTCTCTGGACGCAAATCAGTCTGTTTTTAGTGAATTTTCTTAGAAAAAATTCACTAATGAGGAGATCTCGACTTTTGAATTTTGAAAAAAATTCTTCAAATGAGCGCGATCTAGGACCCCTAGAACCCATATCCGGGGTCAGTTTCAATTTTTATATGTTTATATATATATATATATATATATATATATATATATATATATATATATATATATATATATATATATATATATATATATATATATATATATATATATATATATTTATATATATATATATATATATATATATATATATATATATATATATATATATATATATATATATATATATATGTATCACACCGATAACTCAAAAAATAATGGCCCGATTTTGATAAAATTTGCTATGTACCTTCATTTTATAAATAACTTTGACAAGTTCGTTAATCAAAAAAATCGGACGAGGTTTTCCGTGAAAATTTTGAGTTTTCATTTGAAAAAAAAATTTATCTTAAAAAATAAAACATCTATCATAACCAAATTTAGTAGGTAGGTTTACGATATAAAAAGTAAACTATACACCAAAATTTAGATATCTTTGTTACAAGAACAAAAAGTTATAATAAAATATTTTGTGCCAGATCATTTCTATGAAAATTCACTACCATAACGCACTTGCTGCGTCCAGGCTTTCTTTTTCAATGCGCCACCCTGTATAAGCAGGTAGTTGACAAATTGTTTCATGAATGTCAAATGAAACTTTAAAGTGAAAGTCCTAAGACTCAAATAATAACTTTCACTGGTTCGAACTTCCGTGAAAAGATAAAAAGAAAAATCGTATTCTTTTTCACTTTTAATTACAAATTATGTGTATGATTTGAATTTATGCACTATTTTGGCAAATATTTGTGTAAGTATTAAAAAAGAGTTAGTCAGTTTTCATTTTTTTTTGGTTTACGTAGAAATCATTTTGAGAATTTTTGGTAACTTATAATATTGTTTTTTAAATTAATGTAAAAAAAATATTTGTGAAAAAAAATGTTTGCAAATTTCAATGCAAACATTTTTTTGGCAGTTACTTCGAAAAGATTTTTGCGAATAATTATATCTTGGCAGCTGGGTAAATAGCTTGAAGAGGTTTGTTGGCCAGGAAAGTCGGACCAGTTCTTTTGGCAACATTTTAGGTTTATTTTCGAAAACTTGTTGTACGTACTTTTTCAAAAAATTAAAGTCAAGAAATATGGTACATTTTTTCTACTATATAGGTTATACTGGTAACAAAATTTGATACCTACTTTAATTAAAAATAGACAAGTTTTTGGATTTGCGTGAAAAATAATTGTTTGCAAATTTTCATGCAAACTTTTTTCATGTTACATCGAAATTCTTTTTGTGAATAATTATTATCTTGTTAGGTGAGTAAATAGCTTAAAGAGGTAACTAGGAACATCGGACGAGTTTTTTCGGGAACATTTTACGTCTAATTTCTACAAGTTTTTAAACCTTTAAACAATACAATTATTTTGATGAAATATGGTACCTACATTGTGCTACTATAAACGTTGTACTGGAAAACAAATTTGATGCTTGCTTTCTTAACGAAATATCTTTCTTTTGTTAACAACATTGTTATGACAATTCACTACCATTTATTTGATCCATGAGAAATTTGGTGTACTTTTAAAATTTCAATGCTATTTCTAAATTTTCTTAAAATTGTTTCAACCCAGCTCTCTCAGCGACATTTTTTTTTCGTCGACAAAGTTTATACGTATCTGCACTATAAGCTATCTTTGTGGCTGTCTTGAGGCCATTCACAGATAAATCCTTATGAAAAATCAGGCCAGTCTCACTTTGTGACCCTCGCGTTATCCATTGCACAAATAAAAACCAGCAACCCTTATATCTGAGAGTCCTGAGATTCCTTAGGAAAGTCTCTGAACAGTGCCTTACGGCTTATCTGTCCTCCAGAAACTTTTCCAAACACACGACAACTGTAGTCATTTATAACTTACAACTACTAGCATCTTCATCTCTGACACATCATTTCTTTTCCCATTAGATCTCAATTTCCTCCAAGAACTTGCGTAAACTACACACTTCCGCTGGGGCAAAATATTGTATATGTATGTGACTACTTCTATCTAGATACCCGTAACATGTTAACAAAAACACAGAAAATTTATTTCATAATAATATAAACATTTATTGTATTTGAAAATTAAAACTTATGTTATAAGATAAGGCGCTATTAGGATACAATAAATTCAATGATACAAACACAAATAGACAAAAAAAAAGGAAAACAGCTTAAAGAAAGTTTCGACGTTTGTTTGTTTTTAGTAGGTAACATGTTTTTTCAATTAAATCAGGCATGAAGTTTGGTTACCAGTATAGCATGTATAGTAGAAACAATGTATTTTTATTGTTTGAAAATGTACAAAATTTTTCCAAAAATAAACTTAAATGTTCCAGAAAAAACTGGTTTCCTAGCCAACAAAGCTTAGGTTAATAGGTTAAGATATTTAAATTTTAAGCATTTAATGAACATTCGCTACCATATTGCACTTGTAGCGTCTCCATTGTTTTCTCACAAAGATTAATTATGTGTTCGATAAAAAAAAAGAAAATTTCTATCACCAACGGTGTATGGCCCAAAAATTTTGGGAAATCTCACCATCGTTACCCCTCTGTTAGTGAAGTTTCATTGAGAAAGAAGGGAAAACTTGTATCACCAACGATTTATGCGCTATCCTGTGATTGTAAAAATAATTTTATAAGACGTATAAGACACCCCGTAATTAACGCATACCATTTTTCTCGTATCTTGTGTAATAACGGATATATTGAGCTTTACCGTAGAAATGCTTCACACTGTATATATTATGTAAACAGATAAAAACTGCAACAAAACACGGACATGGGTTCTAGAGGGCCTAGTTAGTGCTCATTTGAAGAAATTTTTCCAAAACTCAAAAGACACTGGCGAATCTTTCTATGAAAATAGCTTACAGTTATAGACTATTAAACCATAAACTCTCTAACTAAAACTACCGCCAACGTATCAAAGAAAGGGCCATGAAGGACAATTACTTTTAAAGCTGAAACTCAAGGTTTTGTAAAACCCATTTCTTGCCACATTTTCTCTACATAACCCGTATTCGTTTCAGGTTCTTCGCCTAAGTGTGGCTACTTTTGACGTTTCGAATAGCGACTCTGAGGCTTTAAGAAGAAAAACTATAACATTTTCAAAGTAATTTTTTGGTAGTTCCAGACATTATTTGCTCCAAAAAAATTACACTTTGTCTGTAATATACGATAGATTTTGATAACAATACAAAATATTTTGGTTTTGTGAGTTCCTAGGTCAAATTTTTCTCTAAATGCCATAACTTTCAACCTTGAGATTAAAATTCTTGTACGTAGTATACCTTTAACAATGTAAACTTGCGTACCAAATTTGGTTACAATACGCTTGTTTTTTTCCGAAAAAAAAATTTGAAAGACACAAAATTTTCCAGGAAGATCCGATCTGACTTACCTGGCTAACCATCGTATTCAAGCCACTTGCAAAATAAACGCACGTGCCAAAGGTGATCAAAATCGGCTCATTATTTTTTGAGTTGTCGGTGGTGTGATACATACATACATACGTACATATATATATATATATATATATATATATATATATATATATATATATATATATATATATACATACATACATATATATATATATATATATATATATATATATATATATATATATATATATATATATATATATCTTGAAACTGACCCCGGATGTGCGTCCTAGGGGGGCTAGTTCGCGCTCATTTAAAACATTTTTTTCAAAATTTAAAAGTCACCATCTCCCTATTATTTTCTACGAAAATTTACTAAAAGTACTAAAATGCTGGCTCACAAAAAAACACAAAATGCATACAACGTAATTTGGTTTTAGAAAAAACTGTTCAACCCTCTAGAATATAGTACATTTAGTAACAGACATCAATATATCCTTATCTAATTCGCATTTTCTTCTAGCCACTTTTCTTTATATATATATATATATATATATATATATATATATATATATATATATATATATATATATATATATATATATATATATATATATATATATATATATATATATGTATATATATATATTTACAGCCTAAATACTGTCGTCCCGTGGGTGTCGACAAAGAGGAAAGAGGCAATTTGTTAATTCTGGAATTGAAGGTTTGGAGGTTCGGAGGAGAAGGAAAAACGTGCCGGCAAGGAATTCCACAACTTGGAAGCCCTCGGGGCGAAAGAGCGGGCATAACAAGATGTTCTATGTCTGGTGACCTGGACAGTAAAAAGGTGCATTCGCTCTGTTTTCCTGGTAGATCTGTTGGGGGCTGCAGGTGGAGGAACTATGGAAGATAACTCTTCTGAGCAGTGCCCGTGCAGTCACCAACCACACGTCGGTGGGCAAGGGATTGCAGCCTTTGGGTGAGGGTAGAGTTACCGATGAGACGTATAGCTCTCTTCTGAATGGAGTCCAGGATAGCGAGTGTAGAAGCGTCAGCGGCACCCCAGATGTGGGAGCAGTATTCGAGGTTTGGCCTTATTTGTGAAGTATATAATGTATAGAGATCAGCCGGTGAAAAGTATTTGCGAGCCCGGAAGGGGAGACCTAATTTCTTAGCAGCGCTTCTGCAATTGATGTGACATGTTGGTGCCAATTGAGATTTCGATCCGCAGAAATTCCAACAAGTGAAAAGGACTCATTACTCTGAATAACTTAATTGTTCATTGTAATAGATCTAGGGCTGGTGTATCTCTTATGAGATAGAAAGCAAGACTGAGATTTGGTGGAGTTGAATTGCACAAGATTTCTACTTCCCCAGTCTAATATTTTTTTGAGATTCACAGAGACTGAACCCTCCATGAGTCTGCGATTTTTATCTAATTGGGCTAAAGAGACAGGCTTAGAATATTCTATATTTGAGTGGAGGGTGCTGCCGTCCGCGTAACTGTGAACTGGGTTGGATATGCTAGAGTGGAAGTCATTGTGGTGGAGAAGAAACAAAGTAGGGGCTAAAGCTGAACCTTGAGGGACTCCTGTATTAATTGGATACAGTTTAGAGGAATCGGCATGCACGACAACAGAAATGCTCCGGTTGGAGAGGAAATTTGCTGTCCAGGTACAGAGTTTTGGCCATAGGCCGGAAGTTCATTAAGTAGCGCTGCGTGCCAGACCTGGTTGAATGCTTTGGATATGTCTAGAGCGACAATCTGGGAAATATAACAGTACTTTCGTCAGAGAAACAAATGTTGTAAAGTATTACCTCGGCATTCATCAAACGCTCAGTTAAATTTTCACAAAACTGTAAACGTCGATCCAGATTAACTTCGTTTAATTCTTAGAGAAGTGTTGTGTTAAGTGAATAAAACCTATGTTTTGTTAGTGAATTTTCTTTAAAAAAATCACTAATGAGGAGATCCCGACTTTTAAATTTTGAAAAAATTTATTCAAATGAACGCGATCATTTGAAGCAAATGCATATAGTGCATAGCTCAGTGGGCTAGGTTCCTGTATATCGTATGATCGACTCCCTGGTCACGAGTTCTTATCCCGGTTTGTGACTTTACTTTTAGTCAATTTTATTAGTCTCATTTCACTTTACAGTTATCTAATGTGATTGTTGTGATGAATGTTTTAGCGAGTTTTGTATAAAAAATAATTTGATAAAGAGGAGGTGAAGGTTGTAAGACTTAATTCAATTTGAATAGCATATCTGGTTGTTTGTTCTTGCCCTAACTTAGTGAAACCGTTACATATTTAATACAGTCGTAGACTTTTTCCGTGGCTTCACAAGTGCTTGTTTTAGGGAATCACTAACGAGGGATCGCGACTTTTGAATGTAGAAAAAAATTCTTTAAATAAGCGCAAACTAGGCTCCCTAGAACCCATATCACGGTCAGTTTTAATTATTTATATATATATATATATATATATATATATATATATTAATAATTTACCAAAATTTAGGTCTGTAAGTTTAAAGACAAAAAAGTTAGAAGCATTTAAAGAAAAAAATTAGGGTTTTCCCCAAAAAGTAAAAAGTCGCGATTTTTTAATAGTTAATTTTCTTGTACAAAATGTTATTTTAATAGCGAATTCTCTTATAAATGAGTTTAATGAATTTTCTTTGAAGAAACGATTGTTGTGAATTTTTGTATGAAAAATTATTCAATTGATGGATGATTGTTTTGACGAAATTCATCGAAAATAAGGTTTTAATGGATTTTCGTGAAAACAAATTATTTTATTTCCAATTTTAATTACAGATTAGGTATATAATTTGAATTTTATGTATTTTTTTGCAAAAATTTTTGCAAAAAGATTTTCAGTTTTCGCAGAATTTTGTAGAAATCATATTTTGTAAGATGGTTTTTTTTGTGGAATTTTGGTAATTAATGATAAATGTTCAACAAGTTATTATACAAAAAATGTGTACGAATTCTCTTGAGAAATTTTTTCATGAAATTGTTGTGTCGTCGAAAAAGTATTTTACATTACCTTTTGGTAGGTGAGTAAATAACTTGAAATGGTTGGTTGGCCAGGAAAATATGATCAGTTTTTTTATTTATTTATTAGCGAATTTTCTTGTACAAAATATTCTTAAATAGCGATTTTTCTTATAAATGAATTTGATCAATTTTCTTTGAAGAAACAATTGAAAATTTTTGTATGAAAATTTATTCAATTGATGGAACATTTTTTAAATCAAATTCGGCGAAAATAAAAGGTTTTAATGGATTTTCCCGAAAACAAACTATTTTATTTTTTATTTTAATTTCAGATTAGGCATATAATTTGAAGTTTATGTATCCTTTTAGGAGAATTTTGTGTAAAAAATATTTAGTTAAGTTTGATGCCTGCTTTTATTAAAAAAAGACTGCAATTAAAACTATTTTAATCAAAATTCACTACCATAACGCACTTGCTGCGTCCAGACCTTCTTTTATAAGCTGATGAACACTGCTTATTGACACACCACTTTCGTGAGCTTTTTATTAGTGAATTTTCTTAAAAAAAATTCACTAATGAGGAGATCCCGACTTTTGAATTTTGAAAAAATTTCTTCAAATGAGCGCTAATTAGGCCCCCCAGAAAACATATCCGGGGTCAGTTTCAATTTTTATATGTTTATATATATATATATATATATATATATATATATATATATATATATATATATATATATATATATATATATATATATATATATATATATATATATATATATATATATATATATATATATATATATATATATATATATATATATATATATATATGTATCACACCGATAACTCAAAAAATAATGGGCCGATTTTGATTAAATTTGGTGAAAAAAATCCTTTTGCAAATGGCCTGGATGAGTTCGTTAGCCAGAAAAATCTGCCTAGGTTTTCCCGGAAAATTTTGTATTTTCTTTCGAAAAAAAAATATATCTCCGGAATTAACAAAGTAAGGAAAACCAAATTTGGTACGCAGGTTTATATCCTTATATGTAAGTCACCTACCAAAATTTAGCTATGTAGGTCAAAAGACAAAAACGTTATAGGCATTTAAAGAAAAATAAATTGGGGTTTTCCTCAAAACGTCAAAGTGGCGATTTAAAATGTCAAAATTGGCAACATTTAGGCAAATAACTTGAATCTAATACGGGCTATGGAAAGAAAATGTCTCAAGAAGGATGTTTTACAAACCCTAAAGTCCTAGTTTCAACCGTCATTGTGTTTCATTTTACTAAAATATTTGCAGAAAATTCATTTCAAATAGACCCTTTCTCTGATGCTTGGCAGTAGCCTTAGCTATAGAGTTTATCGTTTAATGGTATATTATAATTTTTGTCGAATTTTCGTAAAAAATCAATATATCCGTTATTATCTAAGATATGAAAAAAATTTGTATATATTAATTATAGGGTGTCTTGAGCTACATCTTAAAATAATATTTCTACAATCACAGGCTGACCCATAAGTCGCTGGTGATACAAATTTCCTTGTTTTTAATCAAACGCGCCTTATGTTATTGCATTTTTGTATTTTCCATCGAAATATAATGCATGTTTGTAAGAAAAGAAATTCTGGACGCAGCAAGTGCGTTATGGTAGCGAATTTTGATCAAATGTTTCATATTTGAACAGCTCAATTTGCTATTAACCTATAAGGTTGACCAAGAAACGTGTTTTTTCGGGAACACTTTAAGTTTACTTTTGGAAATTTTTGTACATTTTCACACAATAAAGTTATTTTGATGAAACATGGCACATTGTTTTTACTATATAGGTTATACTGGTAACCAAATTTGATTATTATTTCTTAAAAAACACACATATTTGTTATTAAAAACATTTTTATGAAAATTCACTACCATAACGCACTTGCTGCGTCCAGAGTTTTTTTAATTTCATAGCTTGTATTTATAACATCCATGCCAAATATTTAATATGGAATAATTGGAACTGGAATAGTTGTCAAGTATTTCCGCGTTATATAACTGTTCTCTAAATGCAGTATTTATTAAAGCAAGAATCTCATTTGAACCTCATATAATAGTAAGCGCTAATGTAGACCAGTTGCTTGGATTTCCTGTGATTGCTTAACACCCTAAGTCTTTTTGAGCACTTTTTACAATGAATTCAAAGAGTTAATTAAAATTCTTTGGAAAGTTGATGTGAGGATTCCTACTCTATTGACTTCCAGCTATTTAAATGAGCAAATCTGTGGGAGAAAGCAAGAGAGGTAGTGAGATCGTAAAAGAGAGGTAACAGTGACAAGCCGCTTGATGATTAATTCGCTTTGAGCAGTTGCTTACAGCACTGTAGATTCAGAAAGCTTTTGTGGGTTGACTACGGGTAAGAGACTAATTAGGAGAAGATATATCACTGTGCATTTTTAAGTTAGCTCAATGATATGAAATTCAGCGGCGACTAGCATGGAAGTTTTAGCTCTCCGGCGACGAGAATGCAACTAGTGCGGCTTTCTACAAGTATGTTGCGTTTCATCTCCCAGTGGCTCGAAGCAATGTTTTGCGATTTGGATATGGAACAACTATTGTAATGAAGTTGATATCTTTTCTTGCACCCTGAGCTCGGTAAAGAAACACGTTTTATTATATATATATATATATATATATATATATATATATATATATATATATATATATATATATATATATATATATATATATATATATATATATATATATATATATATATCATATATATATATATATATATATATATATATATATATATATATATATATATATATATATATATATATATATATATATATATATATATATATATATATAATTATATACAGGCTGTCCCACGTAAGGCGTGCATTAGAAGTTTTCGAACTAGTGCTGGGATTTGGAATCTGAAAATTTGCAACTGCATGTATCACCATCCGCTCATTATAACTAAAATATTTTGGTGACTGTTTCACTTCCGGTTGTACCGGAAGTTGTCAACAACCTGTTTAATCTTAATGGAATACCCTATATATTATTGCACATTCGAAATAAGCATGCAATTCTGAAGAAAATGATATGCCACTTGTCCATACTGGTGTTAGCCGTTCTCAAGATATTCGATTTTCTATAGTTTTTTCGTCATAAAGTTACAAATCTTTGAAATGGCAAATCTCTGGCATCAAGTATGTAATGGTTCTGAAACTTGGCACAACTATGACTCTAGTGGTCGGAATTCTTCTTATGGCAAGAAAAATGACAAAAATAATACAGGGTGTTGTTTAACGAAGATAAAATATCGATGATTTCAAACACGAAAAAGTATTTTTTTCCAAATGGAACACTCTGTATATTTTCATCGCATATCCTTCGGAATGATATTCTGCTTTGATCTGTATCAGCATTTCCTATACCTATCTTGAATTATTTCTGACTTATAAGAAGGAATATGAATAAAACAGGAATATACTACAAAATTGGGAATCTACCTAGTCCGAGAGTAGGCTTTGGACATAATATAAAAACTTATGTTAAAGAGATGTATTATTAGTCTCGTTAGTTGTCATCGCAATAGAGTGATTTAGTTCTTTGAAAGTATTGTGAGCTACACAATGAAAAATATTGTTGAAGAATATTCTGCTGACAACATTCTAAATTTATTTTACATTCACGGAGAATGCAAGAGAATCGTGAGTAGAACGTCCTGCTTGTTCAATGAGAGATTTCCATATTTGTTACCTATGAATAGGACAAAGTTTTACAGAATCGAGTCACATTTTCGGAATAACTGGAATAGTAATTTAAATAGGTATCGTCCCAGTAACATTACCGGCAATGAAACAAATTAAATCGATGTGTTGGGTTATTTCACGGCCTATACACATGCTTGCATCAGACAGGCCGTAGAAGATTTGAGACTAACTCGAACATCAATTCAAAGAATTCTTTCTAAGTATGGATGTCATGCATATGCTCAAAGGACAGTGCATGGATTACGGGAGGATGACCACATTAGAAGGGTTGCATTTTGTGAATGGTTGATGGTACGGATCCAGGAAGACCCAGATATGTTAGATAGGATTTGATGGAGGGATGAATCCAAATTCACAAGAAAAGGTATTATCAATCGGGAGCGAAGTCATTTCTGGGCAGATGAAAATCCTCACTTTATGCGTGAAGCGCATTTCCAGTATGAATTCAGTTTCAATGTTTTTGCTGTTATTGGAAATTCAAGAGTTTTTTTTCATATCTACAAGAAAATGTTTACCTCAGAAAGTTATCGTAGAATACTTCGTAAAGTTGTTGCTGGTATCTTGACTGGTTTGCCTGATTCAGAATTCTAGTACCAGTTAGATGGCGCTCCAGCACATTCTTGGGGCAGCTGTACACCAGGAGTTAACAATAATGTTTGAGGATCGTTGGATTGGAACGGCGGTCCATGGCTTTGGCCTGCCAGGTCACAAGACCTGACTTCACCTGACTTCTTCTTATGGGATCACATTAAAAATGAAGTTTATTCCAGCCAAATAACCTTCCGAGAAGAACTGGAGGTAAAGTGCGACAAGATTTTAATGATCTCGCTCCAGAAATGATCGGGAGGGCCACTAATTCTGGATTGCAAAGAAGATTATTGAAGTGTCTTGAAATCAATGGTGGTCATATAGAGCATATTTTGTATTAAAATGCATACGCTTTTTTTAAATTAATTCTATCACTGTTTCGTTGATTATTTTCTATATTAAATCTCACTGATATATTTTCGTACTGATAGATGGTTCTATAACTTGTTTTCGTTTTGAGTAATTAAGTTTCAGGGCGATTCATAAACATATTTCACTATGTTGGATTGAGTAGAGGATTTATAATTTCTAAAACAGTGCAAGTCGAATCGGAATGTCTCATTTTTAAAGGGTATGAGGTGAAACCGTATTCGAACACCCAGAAATGAAAAAATGAAATGGAAAAAATACTTCTTCAGAGTTATTCAATTCATCTAAAGAGCGACATTAATATAATAAAACCTAATAGAGGTTTTCATTCTTCTCGTCCAGAATATGAATGGAATACCTACATGAAAAATTCTGGGTTCTCTTTGCCCTATACCCAAAGCTTACTAGTGGTATCTATTAACATTCGCCGATACGTTTGTATAGTTACAGGTTATTATTATTATCATTATTATTATTACTATTGTGATTAGGAAAATAATAATAATTATAATAATAATAATAATAAAAATTATTATTATTATTATTATCAAAACAAAGGAAAGAAAATAGTATTATCTCGGATAATACAAAATTAACATATTTCCCATCATAACTCGGGAATCACCCGAGATAGGTAAAGGAAATGCTGATACAGATTGAAGCAAAATATAATTCCTAATGATATGCGATAAAAATTTACAGGGTGTTCCATTTGGAAAAAAATAATTTTTTGTGTTTGAAATTATCGATATTTGAACTCTGTTCAGCAACACCCTGTATATATATATATATATATATATATATATATATATATATATATATATATATATATATATATATATATATATATATTTTCGCAATGAGAAGAATTCTGACTATTAAGACTATACTTATGCTAACCTCCAGAATTATGGCATACTTGATGCCCGAGAATTGCCATTTCAAAGATTTGTAACTTTATGACGGAAAAACAATAGAAGATCGAATATCTTGAGCACAGCGGTCACCAGTATAGGCAAGTGGCATATCATTTTGCTCATTTCGAATATGCAATAATATATAGGATGTTAGATTAAAATTAAGAAAGTTGTTGAAAACTTCCGGTACAAACGGAAGCGATACAGTCACCAAAATATTTCAGTTATAATGAGCGGATGGTGATACATCCATTTGCAAATTTTCAGATTCCAAATTCCAATATTAATTCGAAAACTTCTAATGCATACGTGGAAGAGCCTTTATATATATATATATATATATATATATATATATATATATATATATATATATATATATATATATATATATATACATATACATATATATGTAATTACTTTTAACGTTGATTGCTATATTGTCTATCAATCTGTAATTAGGCTCCAGCCTATTAATTGTTTATTTAATAAATAAATAAGAAAGTTCGGGACGCAGAAAGTGCGCTATAATAGTAAATTTTCATAAAAATTGTACACTATTAGGAAGATATATTATTTAAACTAATTCATTAAATTTAAATGGACTTTGGAGATCGGTTTTAGAGTCCCAGTTGGCGGTTCTTCAAAAAAATTTATATTTTATGTGGAGCTATAAAATTAAAATTTGGTCTTAGATATAATACGTAAGTAGTGCAAGTCTTAAAAAAGTTGTGTTACAAATTTCATCAACGTTTCACAAAAGTTTTTCAGAAAAAATTAATTAATTAGAAAAGGATTGTACCAAGCAAATTATATGGCAGGTGTTTTTCCTTATTAGTTGCTTGTATCGTTTTGTTTTAGTCAACCCATCCAGTTTTTGCAAACAGTAAACAACAATAAAGGTTTTTTAAACCAAATTTGTAGATATCCGCGAACCTCATTATGTTATTTTTCTTTGATTTAGTACCCACGGTGCGTTTACCTAGTTGTTACTATGGTTCAAGATGGAATATTCTAGCTTAATGGGAAATTTATTGAGCTATCGGATTTGATATATTTTTACGAAAACTTCCTACGAAAAATATTTTCACTACCCAGACCCTTTCCAATACATATTTACGGTTGCTGTATCCATACTTTTTGAAAATGATAAAATATTGCGGCTTACTATGAAAGACTGTCAAACAAGCCAACCTTAAAATAAATTTGGAAAAAAAAAATTAAAAAAAAGAAATGAGATAACAATTTAAACGTAAATTGAAAATCTTGGTTCACTGCTTCGTCTCGGGGGTTCTCCTTCCCATTCTGCATGCCTACAATCACCCTCAATGTAAAGAAAAATCCTTGGGAACAACCCCTAAGAAAGTTACGGGACCTGCGGTGAATATAGAGGTTATACGCGCGGTAAACAGGATTTTAAGGAGGTACAACTAAGCTGTTTTTTTCGCACTTTCCGCCCGAATTTCCTTTTTATGTTTTTCCTCGCCCAGCACCCCTATTCACTCCTCGTCCCGTAACTTTCTTGTGGCTGTTTGCGAGAAATTATTCTTGTTGTTTGGGCATCCAGAAGGTGTTCTAAGCATGTTTCTTAAAAGATTTTTCCAAACCCCCCCATGTGCTAATCTGCAAATTTACCGGAAATTTAATTTCTATTTAGAAACAGAATGAATCTATGAAATTATAGGTGGCAAGTAAGTATTTTTCCATATTAATCGCTTGAATGATCGATTTTAATGAACTCAATCGAACCAGTTTCTGCAAACAAAATAACAAAAAAGGTTTTGTAAAACAAATTTTTAATTATCTGTGAAGCTCCTTGTGTTATTTTTAAAATCTAGTACCCACAATGTTTTAATATAGGTTTTAATATGTATCAAAACTGAAGATTTTAGTTTAATGGGAAACTGAGTTATCACCATTTGAAATATGTTTATGAAAATTCACTACCATAACGCACTTAAACTCTTTTCAACACTTATTTACTATTGCTGTGGCTATACTTTTGGAAAATGAAATAAATATAAACAATACAAAATTTTGAAATTAAAATTTTAATACTTTAACCAAAACATCTGTTTATATAATTTAAACTAGGGTTGTATCTACTTTATATTACGTAGTTTCATTTAGGTATTTCAAAATGTCCATACATTACCTGAAGAATTAAGACTAAAAGTAAACAATAAGTAGGTACCTGCAAGTATCTTACGTAAAGGGACCGAACTGAAATGGGAAAATAAACGCAGGTAAATTCGGCAGTGTATTGAATTTTTATCGCGGGACGACGTCTGCACTGTCCCTACTAACTGATCTAAAATGTGTCCATCTTTAGTAATTTTGGAAAGGTTCAACGACACCTAAATTAACATAGTTTGCTTTGTCGGAACTGTCTGTATTATGTTATCTCTAGGACGTGTTAAAAACGTGGGAATTTTTATTTAGCGAAGCAATCGATCAGGTGGCTCGTAATCGGCGGTGGTGCCACGTTCATACAATTTTTGTTGTAACTATATTTCGCAATATATATACTTTTAAAGGAATCTAGCTGTCCTGGTTTTCTAACATTTTTCATTAATTTCAAATTATCTTTATTACCGTGATGATGTCGGGCGACAGTAGATCTATCTATAGTACCGTAACGTAATTGGGCTAAGTGTTCTTTGAATCTAACTCCAATCGACCTTTTTGTTTGCCCGACGTACTTAAGATTACAATCTTTACAACTTCTTTTATAAATTCCTGACATTTTCTCCGTGCTATCCTTGTCTTTTGGGTTACCTAGCAAGTTTTTAAAGGTATTTTTTGTCGAAAATGTTAGCTGCAAGTTGACTTCTTTAAAAATGTTATCTAGTCCCCTCGTGATTCGAGGTTCAAATGGTAAGCAAATAAAGTTTATTTCGGATTTCTCTCTTTTAAACGTTGTTGATTCCGTCAACATTTTCTTTGTTTTCTGTTTGTTAATTAATTTTTCCACCAGGCAAGCAGTGTATCCGCTATATTCGGCCACGTTCTTGATATAATTTAATTCTTTGGTATATCTACTTTTGTTTAAAGGAAAATTAATTAACCAAGTAACTAAAAAATTCAGGCTGGCCATTTTTTGCGCGTACGTATGATGTGAGTCGTTCGGAATGTAGCTTATAGTGTTAGTTTCCTTTCTATAGACATCGAGTTCTGGAGTGTCTTTATTCTTGACAACTAATACATCTAGAAAGGGTAATTTATTATTAATTTCTAATTTGTGAGTAAATTTTATAGAATCAAATTTATTTTTTAATCTGGCAATAAAGTCTTCTTTTCTGCAAATGTTTGTGTTAAACACTGCGAAAATATCATCCACGTAACGAAACCACACTCCAGGAAAATAACTATTTTCACTTTCAAAATCTGTTTCAAATCTGCTCATGAAAAGGTCTGCAATAAATGGCGATAGCGGATTGCCCATTGCCATACCTTGAGGTTGTTCAAAAAATTCATTGTTGAACTGAAAAATATTTTGTTTGATACAAAGGCTAGTTAAAGTTAAATATTCTTTGCAGACATTTTTATTTATGTTATTCATTTTTAACAACTGCTTTAGGTACTTTAAAGTTTGCTCAGTGGGAACGCTAGGAAACAATGAGGTTACATCGAATGAAATTGAGCCACCTGATCGATTGCTTCGCTAAATAAAAATTCCCACGTTTTTAACACGTCCTAGAGATAACATAATACAGATAGTTCCGACAAAGCAAACTATGTTAATTTAGGTGTCGTTGAACCTTGCCAAAATTACTAAAGATGGACACATTTTAGATAAGTTAGTAGGGACAGTGCAGACCTCGTCCCGCGATAAAAATACAATACACTGCCGAATTTGCCTGCGTTTATTTGCCCATCTCAGTTCGGTCCCTTTACCTAAGATCCGGTATATAAGGTGATGTTAGTTTTGAAAATAGTTAGAATTTTTCATCCTCTGATGACGCTAACTTGGTTAGTGAAACGATCGTCAGGTCTTTTTTAAAATGTGTTGTGGTGGGTTCTCCAAGTGTACTTGTCAGTGCTCATCACAGGTTCCAATCTTCACTTAGTGAAGTAGGTACCCATCTAGATATTATAAGTACTTACTGTATTAGTTTGAAGTAGTTCTATTTCTTCTTGACATAATTTTGTTTCACTTTGGTAATACGTACCAGTGCATTCTGTATAGTGTTCACTAGGTAATAGATACAATATCTACAATCTACATGCAGTTTACCTATCACTTTCATATTTGTTCCACTGGTTGTTACAATCATAATATACTACTACAGTCAACGGCCGAGGGCACTTGTTAAGTTAGGTTAAAATTTAAGTTTGGGTTATTATTTATCACCTATTTGTATTAACCTTAGAAAATAGGTACCTAGTTGTTTAATATGATAAGATTCTAATAAGGAATTGGCAATTAGCATCAGCGGAGTCGATTTCGAGGTTATACGATGCGCAGAGCGTACACGCTGCCCTGTGACAAATAGCTACGTGTGGTCAGATTAAGCTAGGAGAGAGGGATATGACTTTCAATTTTAAATACCGTGAACGCGAATAATGGGAAGCTTAATATTTATACATAATAAAACGTAGTTCTAGATTGCTTTTAGACAAATTGAATTACTTTTATTAATTTTTTTGTTTATTATTATACATTTGGATTGTAAAATTTAGCGCTTTTGGACACAAACATTGTCTCGGTATTAGAAAAGAAATGGTCCAAGGCTGACAATTTACAAAATTGTTAGTTGGTTGTACATTGTACAGTCTCTATCTGTAAAATGTTGTGTAATAACCTGAAGCTGTCGTGACAACATACTACCTGGTTTCGCACCGAGATGACGTCCCTGTAGTATCGCTCACAATCTTCTCCATTCTGACAACTTACTAAAGCTTCCATTGTTTAGATCTTTATCTACGATTTATTTAAATAGCATAACAGTACAGATAACGCTATCTCTCTTTGTCGAACATTATCGATATTGCATTACAGAATCTGAAGTGATGTCGAGGATTATTTTATAATTAATTTCGGATAAACTGGGATGTTCTTCTCCAAAACGACTGTGGCTGCAAAACGTCGTGTCGCTAATAAAACGACGTATCGCTTATAAAACGATGGATTATTTCATCTCCAAGAACGACCAGATGTATATTCTCCAAAAACGATGACAGATGTTCTCCAAGAACAACGACAGATGTTCTCCAAGAACGATGACAGACAGATGTTCTTCAAGAACGACGGGGTGGCTATAAGAATTCAGGTGTATTGGTGTCGGTTCAGTTCTTTATTATTTATAGAAGGTAGCTGGTAGCATGTTATGTTTCAGTACAAAATTTATCTGCATGTTAATAAGTAATAAAAATTATTTGACCTTTAGTATGGTTTTAAGGAACGCTACCACAAGCCACCATAAAACAATGTGGGCATTTATAACGAACCAGGCAACTGTTGAAATTGAAGTCAGTACGGTGTAATAGCAAGCAATCTTATATCAATCGCAATTAAGTAAATTTTTCAAGCAATTATAAAATAATCGAGCATTATATATTTCTCTTACCTATTTAGACATGCTGCTTCCTTTCATTAATTCAACTACGCAATGGCATGTTCGGAGATTGACTTTGAAGAAAGAGAAGAATGTGTCGCGTGTTCAGAACGTCTTTGAAAGGTTTCTTATCTTGACATATATTCGATAAATCGAGCTGTCGCGTCTTCGGATTCGTTCTTATTGAGTCATAATACGGTAGAGCGAGGGGTGGTAATACGTGTGACATGTTACAAAATTGAAAACTCGGGATTTCCTCACCAGTGAATTTTTTAAGGAAAGTTCAATAAAAGAGAGTAAACCTCGGTTAATGATTGGTGAATCATCTTGTTTAAGTATAAAGTAATAAAACCATACTGTATCTAAGCTCATAGACCCTGTCCTGTGAAGTTTTTAGCAAGAATTTATATAATTTTTATTGAAACATATATTTAATGGGCATAATTCAATTTATAAGCAATACAGAATACCATAGTAGAACGTGTCTTATGGAAGGAACATTGACTGCGATACTCTCTCTTACATCTTCTTTAACGCACGTTTCAGTAACTCTGTAAGGGGAACACCATCTGCAATCTAATAGCCCTAAGTTGAAACTATGCCAAATATCACATGTTTTATTGAAAACGTTCCAACGCGCTGTCTTCTACTGGGGGTATGCTTTTAAAAAATGTATGTGCATCACGTACAAACTGCTACAGTATATTTTGGAATACTGCTGCATTTGTGTGAATTCGCCAAATCAAGAATTTATGTTATGCAGAAGAGGCCATATAACAGTGCAACACTGCTTTATAAAGCTAAAATTTTCCTCTTGAAAATCTTATCTACGATAAAAGAAAATATAATATAGTTATGCGAATTTTTGTAGATATTGCAAATTTAATACAGGGATATATGTACAGGTGTTCCACGTCGAATTTTCATTAGCCGTTTTTGGAGTACGGCTCAAAATTCACGCACGTGGGTTTCTAGAAATTTCCAGTTCACTGAAAATATTAACGTTAGTATGAGACTTCCGGTTATACCGGAACTAAACATCAACTTTCTTATTTCAAATGGAAGATAGTGTTTTCTTATTACGGATCTAGATTGATCGTCAAATTTTATGGTAGCTTTTATTAACATGTTATGTCATTTTTCTCAACCACTTTCGGGATATTTGACTTTTTTCAAAAATTTCTTAAAAAACATTGCCACATTTACACACCTGTACCTCTCTTATTTTTAAACCTGAAAAGTTGAAATTTTAAAATTCCAATTCTAAAATGCCACAAAATATTTTGAATTTACTAAAGCTAGTACAAGTACTGTCTACATTGTCCGAAATAGACCGGTCAATCGTGACATCTTTAAAACCTAATAACTATCTTATTTTAAATAGAACATCCTATATTTTATAACGCTATTTCATGTACTTTTTATTGTTATTTCGATTGGCATCAGCATTCCCTATACCTAAGTCAGTCCCACCGATTTGAAGATATTTAAACATTATTTTGGATAGGAAATAATTATTACTCAGCTTATCAGGTTGCCTATGAGATGAAAGTTTTAAACGTGATCTTCCGACATAAGTAAAATATGCGACGACTTTTGAATATAACATTTATTTACGAGGAATATAATCGAATTATTAACAGATGTGGTTGCAAAGAGATTTCCACATAAACATAGATCAACTCGTTACATGACCAGAATACTACTAAAAAATTTCTAAGAATGGAGTGTTTGGTCCAAAATTTCATAAGAGTAAAGCATTATTAGGGAACAAAGAGATTTGTGTGTTATGATTTCACAATAAATGTTAGAAACTTGCAACGTTCACTTCGAGGCATATTTGCGATACGAAATAATTATCAGTCAGTTTATGAGGTTGCCTAGAAGATGAAAATTTTTAGCTTCATCTTCCGATAGTAAACTTGATGGTTGTACTATAAAGTACGTTTGTCAATTGTATTTTAATAAAAGAGAGTATTTTCCACAATAATGGCACACTTCAATTACTCAAACGATGACTTTTTGAATTTAATTGTTATACACGGCGAGAGAAATCGAATTGTTAGCAAAACATGTCGTGTGTTTGCAGAGAGATTTCCAGATAGACATAGACCAACTCTTGACCAGATCAGAAGACTATTGAAAAATTGTTCTGAGAATGGAACGTTTGGTTCAGAAGGTAAAAAAAATTTACCGCTATTGGACAACGAAGAGACCTGCAAGGCAATGGAACACGATTATCTTTCTCGAGCCAGGGGTACAATCATTAAAAGAGCCATCAAATGCTTGGAAGTGAATAGTGCAAACTTCGAACCTTTATCGCGAGTGATAACACAAAAATCTCTTTGTTCCCTAATAATGCTTTACTCTTATGAAGTGTGCCATTATTGTGAAAAATAGTCTATTGTATTAAAATAAAATTGACATACGTACCTTACAATACAACCATCAAGTTTACTGCCGGAAGCCGACGTTTAAAATTTTCATCTCCTAGGTAACAACTCGACATCTTCTGTTATTAATTCGACTATACTCCTCGTAAACAAAAGTTATATTCAAGTCGTCTCATATTTTATTTATGCCTGAAGGCAACCTGATAAACTGACTAATAACTATTTCTTATCGCAAATAATGTTTAAATATCTTCAAGTCGTTGGGACTTAGGTATAGAGAATAGTGATACCAATCGACAGAACAATAAAAAGTACATGAACTAACGTTATAAAATATAGCGTGTTCTATTTAAAATAAGAGAGTTATTAGGTTTTAAAGTTGTCACTATTGACCGGTCTATTTCGGACACCCTGTCTAACTTTTTACAGCTTTAGTAAATTTAAAATATTCTTTGACATTTTGTAATTTTCGCTTAAAAATGTCAACTCTTCAAGTTGAAAAATAAGAGAGATACAGGTGTTAAAATGTGACAATATTTTTTAAGAAATTTTTGAAAAAAGTCAAATATCTCGAAAACCGTTGAGAAAAGTGACATAATATGTAAGTAAAACCTACCATAAAATTTGACGAGATATCTAGAGCCGGAATAAAAAAAATCATCTTCTATTTGAAATAAGAAAGTTGACGTCTACTTCCGGTATAAGCGGAAGTCCCATACTAACGTCAATGCCTTCAGTGAACTGGAAATTTTGAGAAACCCACGTGCGTGAATTTTCAGAATATAATTGTGTGCCGTACTCCAGAAACGGCAAATGGAAACCTCTACGTGGGACAGCCGGTATAGATGATTCGTAATAGGTTTTCAGAATTTTAACTAATTCAGAAGGTCTTTTATTGTCACAGCCAAATGAAATAAATTCAGTATCTCAATGCATGTATTAATACAATATTTCGAGGCGTCGCAAGTGCGTTATGGTAGCGAATTTTCACTAAATGTTTCAAATTTGTATAACTCAATTCTTTATAAGCCTATAAAGATGAATTTTGGTACATAGTAAAGTAATTATGAGAGAAGCAGTGCAAAATTTTATCAAAATAACTTTTTTATTTTTTAAATTGCAAATGTGCTTTTGAAAAAATCAATTTTTACTTCTAGAAAAATTGGTTGGATAGGACTGGCTAACGAACTCATCCAAGCTATTAATAAAAGAATGGCTCTAGCCCAGTTTCTTTAAAATCGGTTAATAGCTTTTTGAGTTATCGGTTGGATACCTATATATATATATATATATATATATATATATATATATATATATATATATATATATATATATATATATATATATATATATATATATATTCAAACAGACATTGGTTTCGGGTTCCAGGAGCCGAAAATCGCAGCAATTTGAAAAATTTTGTCCCACCATCGATACCTCTCTATTAGATAATTTTTTGAATAGCAATTCGCTAAAATCCCGAAACGCGTCAATTAAAAAAAATTACATTTTATCAAAATGACTTATGGTTTGAAAATTTACAAAAATTTTCCGAAAATAAACTTAATTGTTGGTTTCCTAACCAACAAAGCTTACTTTAATGGCAAATTAAGTTATTGAAATTTGAAGGATTTAAGGAAAATACGGTAAATTTTCAGATTAGCTCCCGAACGCTTTTCAAAAAATTGTTTTCAGAAACATTACTAACACCCCACCTGGATGGACAAACCACAAGAAAATTTTCTTTTTTACACCCCCAAGGAAGTTAGGGGACTGGGAGTGAATAGGGGTGCTGGGCGGGGTAAATAGTAATAAGGAAATATGAGCAGAAAGTGCGAAGAAAACTGCTTGAAAGCTGTCTATTTGAAGCCATATTCCCATTAGATTCTGCCAGCCCACACAGCACCCCTATTTGCCCCAGGTCACGTAACTTTCTTGGGGGGTATGAAAATGAAATTTTTCTTGTGGTTTATGCAACGAGGGTACTTTTATGCACACGAGGAGAGAAGGAAAATATCTACGACGAAGCAGATTTCCCCGTTCGACTTGCGGAAGGAAGGGGGGTGGGTGTTTGCTTCGTCGTGGGGATTTTCATTTTCCCTCGCGTGCATACAACCACACTCGCTGCATAAACCACAAGAAAAATATATTGTTCCTACGCGACAAGGAAGTTACGGCACCTGGGGGGATAGGGGTGCTGTGCGGGGTAGGCTTCAAGATGTGAAAAACACAGCTTTCAAGCTCGTTTTATTTGCATTTTCTGCTCATATTTCCTTTTTACTACCTACCCCGCCCAGCACCCCTACTCACTCCTGGTCCCGTAACTTCCTTGGGGGGTGTGAACAAGAAATGTTTCTTGGGTTTTGTGGATCCAAGGCGGGGCCCTAGGCAGGTTTCTGAAAACAGTTTATTGAAAAGCGAATTTACCGAAAATTCGCTACCAAAACGCACTTACTGCGTCCAGATTTTTTCTTACAAACGCATGATATTTCGATAAAAAAATGCAAAAATGCATTAGCGAATTTGTTCTAGAAAATTAGCTACAAACAATCATAGACCGTTAAACCATAAACTTCAATAAACTTACAGCGAAAGCATCAACTTAACTAAACCGACAGCCAAAGCATCAGAGAAAGCGTCTATTTAAATGAATATTATGTAAACATTTTAGTAAAATCTATGGCAATGACGGTTGAATCTGAAATATAAGGGTATGCAAAACACTCTTATTGCAACATTTTCTTTTCACAATCGGTATTTTTTTCACGTTCTTTGCCTAAACATTGCCAATTTTGACGTTTAAAATTGCGAGTTTGACGTTTTGAGGAAAACTCCAAAATTTGATTTTTTAACTGCCCATAACTTCTTTTTCTTCAAAGATGGAGAGCTAAATTTTGGTACAGTTCACCCTTTATAATAAAAACATGTGTACCAAATTTTGTTGCCCCTACTTTGTTATTTACGGTGCCATGAATTTTTTTAGAAAGAAAACAAAAATTTTCCGGGAATCAGATCTCCTCTTTTAAAAAAAAATCACTAATAAAATTAAAAACACAAAGTTCTGCAATGTGAAAACTTCACTCCTTGAGTGGCAGCTGCAACTTCCCAATTTTTAAATAGTGAGTAGGGGTTTGTGATACATCATTTGAAACCAACCTCCATTCACTATTTAAAAATGCTTAGATTTTCAACTTTATTGCAAAAATTAACAGTAAAATAAATAGTGCTACAAATTAAATCATAACATCCACATAGTTGTGATCACCTAATATCCGCAGTAAGACATTTTCATGAAGTGAATTTGGGGTCCATGACTTGACCACACTTGAGCTTTAACGAAAAAATATGAATTTTCAGCAAATCACCCCTCATTCATCCCCTACCCCTTAAAGCGATCTTACCCAAAACCAATTCGAGGCGTTCCTTGGTCGGGTGCTAACTGGACACCAAATTCGAAGATGATATCTCAATTCGTTTGAAACTATCGCGCCTATTAACAAACAGATACAGGTGAATAGACCAACAGACAAAACATGTTCGTTCCAGAATCAAGTTTTATTTGTGTTTTGAGACTTTTTACGCCGGTTTATCAACAAACAAAAATACAAATCTCCGAATTTGGGATCCATGACCTGACCACACTTGAGTGTTAACGAAAAAATGTCAATTTTCAGCAAATCACCCCTCATTTATCCCCTACCCCCAAAGCCAACTCGGGGCGTTACTTGGTCGGGTGCCAACTGGTTACCAAGTTGCAAGAGCACCGACAGACAAAACATTTTCTTTTCAGAATCAAGTACTATTTGTGTTTTGAGACACGCCGTTTATCAACAACAAAAAATAAATTTCCGAATTTCTGTCACCGATATTCAACCCCCACATATTCAAACCCTAATTTAATTTTAGCACGGAATAGTAGATGTTTGATAAAATTGAAAGTTTTCTAATAAACAAACCCTAAAAGTTTATATTACTCGAGTTGACGAAAAAATTTCAATTTTTAACAAATTCCCCCATTCATCCCCTACCCCCTAGATCAATTTAACCCAAAACAATCCGCACCGTCCGTTTATTGTGTACTAACTGTTTACCAAATTTGAAGACGATATCTGAATTCGTTCTGAAGTTATCGTGGCTACAGACAGACAAACAGAAAGACAGACCAGCAGACCGAAGAAAGCACTGGTAGTGGTTTTTCATAAAAAAGTTTTTAGCGAATTTTGCGTTAAACGAAAAATTCACTAATGAGGAGATCTGTGTTTATATATATATATATATATATATATATATATATATATATATATATATATATATATATATATATATATATATATATATATATATCACCAATAACTCGATAAATAGTGAGCTGATTTCGATAAAATTTAATAGGTACCTTACTTTTGTGAGTGGCTTAGATAAGTTCGTTATCCAGGAACATTGGACCAGTTTTTCCGGGAAAATTTTGAGTTCCCTTTGAAAAATGTTGCTATCCCTGAAAATAACAGAGCTATGGCAACCAAATTCGGTACGTACGTTTCCATTATCAAACCTACCCTACATGCTAAAATTCATATATATATATATATATATATATATATATATATATATATATATATATATATATATATATATATATAAGTTAAAAGAAGAAATATAGGCATTTAAAGAAAAAAAGTCCGTAGCCACCATTGTTCAGAGGAAAGCACAACAACAAAATATGTTGTGTGATTAACAAAACTAATTGAATATACACAACAGTTAAGCTTTGTTGACGCTAAAAGGTCAAGAATTAAATTAAATTAAAAATTTTATATATTTTTTTCTTAAACGTCAAAGCCTTGAAGTGAAACATCAAAATTTCCAATTTTCAGACAACGAGTTTGAAACAAACACGGATTATGTAGAAAAGATGTCATAATAAGTGTATTTTACAAAGCGTTAAGTTTTAACTTCAACCATCATTGTCCTTCATTTTACTAAAATATTTTCGGAAAATCTATTTCAAATGAACCTTCTTTCTGATGCTTTGGCCCTAGTCTTAGCTATAGAGTTTGTGGTTTAATGGTCTATATTTTAGTTTAATAGTCTATATTTTAACAAATTTTCGTAGAAAAAATTCGTTATTGAAAAGACCGCGACCTATGAATTTTAAAAAGGTTTCTTTAAATGAGCGCGAACTAGAACCCCTAAAACCGATATACGAGGTCAGTTCCAGTTTTGGTTTGTTTACACATACAGGGTGACGCATTTCTACGGTAATGCTCAATATATCCCTTATTATACAATATATGAGAAAATATGGTATACGTTAATTATAGGGTGTCTCGAGCTGCATCTTATAAACCTATTTTCACAATCACAGGGTTGCCCATAAGATGTTAGTGATGCATATTTTCTTTTCTAATAGAAACCCTTTATATTATCGCATTTTTGTATTTTCCATCGAATTATAATGCATGTAAGGAATAAAAATGATATCGTTCATCGTTTTTGAGCTTTTTCAATTGTTTTCCAACTTTTCACGTTTTTGGCACACAAATTGTGATACGGTGTTTTCACCATTAGATAGCAGAGCCCCGTGCATATGACGCAGTCATAGAGCTTTTTGCTTATATTACTCGTCGAAAAAATCGAGCTGCTTTATACAGGTATTCCCAAATAGTGGTTGAATTTGAAAAGTGTTCCCGGAAATGTTTTTAGTGTTTCCACAGAAATTATTTTTGCAAGACTTTTGTGATATGTTGGTAACTTGTAATAAATTTTTGGTAAGTTATTGTAAAAGAAGTTGTCGAATTTTTGTGAAAAATATAACTTAGTGTAACAATAGTTAAGGCAAATTCTGTAAAAAAAAAATTGTTACGTTTTTTTTTCAATTTTGGTCCTAAAGGTGTTCGTGAGTAATTATATCTTGGCAGGTGCGTGAGTAGCTTACAGAGGTTCGCTGGTCAGGATAATCGAATCAGTTTTTTCTGGAATTTTTTAAGTTTATTTTCGGAAAAAGTTTGTACGTCTTGAAACAACAACGCTATTTACATTAAATATGGTACATTGTTACTACTATATATGTTATATTGCCAACCAAATGTCCCTTTTTTAAAAGAACGTGTGGAAGTATGGCAACAGTGACAAAAATTTCAAAATTGGTTTTCCTTAAACGTCGTAAAAAACGTCAAAATATAGAAAAAAATGATTTGAGAACGAAATTTTGTTTTGTCTGTCGGTGTGTATCTATGTATGTTTGTAGCCACAATAACATTATAACAAATTTAGATATCGTCTTCAAATTTGGTATACAGTTCGATCCAGAGTGTAGGGGATGAACGGGGGTGATTTGATGGAAATTTATATTTTTTTATTAAAACTCAAGTAATATAACGTTTTAGAGTTTGTTTATTAGTAAACTTTTAATTTCATCAAATATCTGGTATTCTTTGCTGAAATTTAATTAGCGGTTGAATGTGTGGGGGTTGAATATCGGTGACAGAAATTCTAAAATTTATTTTTTTGTTGTTGATAAACGGCGTACATTGACCAGTTTTTCCTGGAAAATTTTACTTCTTATCTCTGCAAATAGTAGAGCTGTGGCAACCAAATTGTGAGTAGGTTTACATTGTAAAAGCCAAACTATACACCAAAATTTAGATCTCTAAGTTAAAAGAATAAAAGTTATAGGCATTTAATGTAGCAGAATTTTAGTGACACCAAAAGTCAGAGAAGATAATTACCAAGATATTGTATGTGTTAAACAAAATCTATTTAATATTATAGACAACGTTTATTTTTTCATGGCGCCAAAATGTGATGAAATACGCGAAAAATACTTTAACAATTTTATGATCTTTCTCCTATAAATGACAAACTGGAGATGTAAAACGTGTAAATTAGTATAAAAATTGCTTTTAGAAACATTACTAGGACGCCACCTGGATGCACAAACCTCAAGAAAAATTTCTTGTTCACACTCCCCAAGGCAGTTACGGCACCTGGAGTGAGTAGGTGTGTATAATTTTTTTAGCTAATTTTCGTAGAACAAATTCGTTAATACATTTTTACTTTTTTTTATCGAAATATGATGCGTTTGTTAGAAAAAAATCTAGACGCAGTAAGTGCGTTTTGATGAATTTTCGGTGAATTTGCAGTTTAGCTCCCAAACGCTTTCCAAAAACTGTTTTCAGAAACCTGCCTAGGCCCCCCCTGGATCCACAAACCCCCAGAAGTAGGGGTGCTGGGCGGGGTAGGTAGTAAAAAGAAAATATGAGCAGAAAAGTCGAATAAAACGGACTTGAAAGCTGTTTTCACATCTTGAAGACATATTCCCCTTAAACCCTGACTACCCTGCACAGCACCCTGTGGTTTATGCAGCGAGGGTGGTTGTATGCACGCGAGGGGGAAGGAAAATCCCCACAATGAAGCAGCCACACCCAACTCCCCACCCCTGCCACAAGTCTAACCTGTGGGGGCGTCCTGCTTCGTCGTTCGCACCCCCCCCCCCTCTGTGTACATACAACTACCCTTGTTGCATAAACCACAAGAAAAACTTATTGTTCATACCCCCGAAGGAAGTTACGTGACCTGGGGCAAATAGGGGTGCTGTGCGGGGTAGGCAGGGTTTAATGGAGATATGGCTTCAAATAGACAGCTTTTAAGCAGTTTTTTCGCATATTCTGCTCATATTTCCTATTTACTACCTACCCCGCCCATTACCCCTATTCACTCCCAGTCCCGTAACTTCCTTGGGGGCTGTGAACAAGGAATTTTTCTTGTGGTTTGTGCATCTAGGTGAGGTCCTAGTAATGTTTCTGAAAGCAATTTTTTGAAAAGCGTCCGGGAGCTAATCTGCAAATTTACCGAATTTTCATTAAATCCTTCAAATTTCATGAACTCAATTTGCTATTAACGTAAGCTTTGTTTGTTAGAAAACCAACATTTAAGTTTATTTTTGAACATTTTTTCTATATTTTGAAACCATAAGTAATTTTGATAAAATATAGTACATTGTTTCTAATATATAGTCTATACCGGTAATCAGATTGATGCCTGCTCGCATTTGCTCTTAAAAATATTTTTATGGAAACTCACACTTGCTGCATCCAGACTTTTGAATTTTTTTTATATATTTTCAAACAATAAAGTTATTTCGATGAAATATGGTACATTGTTTCTACTCTATAGGCAACCAAGTTTGATGTCTGCTTACATCAAAGAACGACATTTGCTATTAAAAATATTTTAAAAACAATTCGCTACCATAACACACTTGCTGCGTCCGGACTTTTATTTTATTAATGACTTGGATGAGTTCGTTAGCCAGGAAAATTGGACAAGGTTTTCTGGGAAATTTTTGACTTTTCTTTCGAAAAAAATATTTTCTCCGTAAGTTACAAAGCTGTTTTAATAAAATTTTGTGGATATGCTTGGTTGGGAATCAGCTTACTACCTACCAAAATTCAAGTTTGTAAATTTGTACAAAATTGAGATATTCAAATTTGAAGCATTTGATAAAAATTCAATACCATAACGCACTTGCTTTTCACCAGCTACTTAACTGACAACTATTGATTCTTAAGATTTTTATCGTAGAACATCTGCTCGGACTAAAGTTGATTAGGTTTACTTTGAGAAATTGGTCTACAAATTGATTTGACGCACAACAAAGCTAAATCGTTTTCCTTCCGGAACCACCTGTTAGGTGAGTACAATACCCATTTACACAGCAGTGAGTCACTACAATAATCTAAGCCAAGCTCAATAGCGCACCTAAAGTCAGCATGAATTTATAGGTGTTGGTTGAATCAATACTCCAATGTTAAATTATCACCACTTAGTTCGATGTCGACGCTTTCTGAACGGCAAACTTTCTCTCCTAGGATAATTTATGTTCACTTGGGATTTGCTATATCTCAATGACCTCCTCATGCTTTCTGTACCCTGAGTGCTACTAGATTTTAGTTTGTTGCTATGGTTCTACCTATGTCTACGATTGCAGCTCCTTATGCTATATCAATGGGCTTTATAATGCTGGGTCCAATTAACTATATTATTTTTAAACAAAATTGATTTTAATTATATCACACGCTTTAGCGAATTTTGATAAAGAAAATTTCATTGCTAGAGAGGTAACGACTTTACAGTTTACAAAATTTTTGTTTAAATGAAATACAATAAATATTCACAGCAAGCTTCATAGTTTATATATATATATATATATATATATATATATATATATATATATATATATATATATATATATATATATATATATATATATATATATTATATTTATTTACTTGATTAATGTATACTTATTTTTTTTAAATTATTTATATGATTTCAAATTTTTTTCTTTTTATGCCACACTGTTGTGCGCCAAATTAATCTGATTGGTTTTAATATATATTATATTTTGTATTAATTTTTATTTTATTTTATATTAAAATGTGATATTTATGTTATAGATATTTTATATAAGATGATATTTATATTATTATTTGTATTTAAATAAACACCCTGTAGATATCTTTATATTAGAATATATTTATATGATGATGTTTTTTTTTATATGAGAATGATCACCCTTTAGATGGGTGTGTACCTTTTTGGTTGTTGTTTCGTATTGTACAGTTTACACCATGTTTTATGGGTGACTGTATATTTTATAATGTAAAATTTTATCTGAATAAAATGTTTATGACCTTGGTGTTTGAAATTTAATATGTGTATATGTATTTATTATTCTCAGCTAGCTCAGTGTTATATGGGTTGCCTACCCTTCTAGTATATAATTATGTCAAATAAATTGTAATCAATATCTAATATACTTACGTTATCTCAGTGGTAGGTTCTGCTAAAATAGGGGAAAAGAAAATAGCCTGCAAATGTTTATATTAACCTTATTTTATCTTATTATGGGTTTTTGTTTCAAAGAATTATGTTTTTAGAACATTTTATAACAACTTTTATTGGCACAATTTTTAAATTTAAAGCTAAACGGATCCGTTGTTATAATTTTTCAAGCTTACTATTAAGTTACAATGCCTAATATTATTAACCGAATTTTCGGCTGCTTTTCAAATGTTCGTAACAACAAATATGGATCCCTGACCTGCACTCCTAACTCCCTCTACGTTCTCAATTTTGAACTATGGTACAAATGTAAACTAAGATTTCTATTTATGCATTAAATCTTATTTTCCCATAAACGCTTTTGCTTGACGTATAATCGACAGAATATACTGTCTTTTAAATCAATTGATTTGCCTCCTTGTGCAGATTTAGATAAAAAATAATTAAATCTCAAACCTTGGTTCCTCGCTAATGGTGGTGGGTGTCCTTAAATGTAGGTATTCTTGATATATTTACTGTTTATCTTGTAATTTATTACGTTGAAAACTTCAGGTAACCTGTTCTGTTTGTTTTAGTCGCAAATTGGATCTTCTTTACACAATATATACTTTAAAATATTTATATTCAAATGAGAAGCAAGAATGACGCTACTCTGACGTCTGAATTTATTTTACAACCAACAATAATTCATAACAAAAGCGGAAATGTTGCCCAAATTCATCTAATATTTGATATCAAGGCATCCTTTCTTGACATTAATTAATACATATTTTGAGAGATGTTCTTCCGGTAAGTTTAAACATCATTATTCTTAAAAATGACATTTGGCCTAACCTTACTTCTTGACATAACCATAGTCAACAATAAATTTATAAATTATTTAAGTTTATATGCTGCAATCTTGATTTAAAAGTTCCACAACACAAACACTGTCTTTGGTAAACTCCAGTTCATTGTTCACATAAATAAAATAATAAACTTTCATCTAAATACATCATACAAGGGGTTTTTTCATAACATTTAGGTAATTGATTTATAACATAATTCTTTGGTATGTATTTCATGCTTAAGAGTTTAATCTATTTGCATATAGATTTTTGGCTCTTTTAAATTCATTTAAACTGAGATGCTTTCCAAATTTGCTAGTTATTAATTTTAAAAATTTAATTAATGATCATTTTAACAAATTATAGCATTATATCTTTCATTGCTTCTCCAAATAACACTGACTAATAATAATAGCGAATATGATTGTATATTAATGTTATTATTTTGTTTTCTGTTTTAGTGTACAGTAAAATATGTCGAACGATGTGGATATGTATACAATCTACAGATAACCCATATGCATTACGTGTAAACCGTAGGTATTTTACTTACTACTGACCAGTGGTACTACTACTACCCTCCATTACTAATCTGATTCCCCAATTTTGTAGATCTGACAATCTACATTATTAAATCAATGATCGAAACTTAACGTTATCGTACTAGTTTCCGTAAGGGTTTTCATTTTTGTTTTTATAGATTTACATGGCCTTTGCAATTCACAGCACAATATATATATATATATATATATATATATATATATATATATATATATATATATATATATACAGGTGATTGCTAAGAAGTGCTCATTAGAAGCTTATTACCCTCTCATCCGATTTGAGAGCCATTATACTATATTTCCATTTAGACTAAAATAGTCGCCCTACTACAGCATTTCCGGTTATACCGGAAGTATGCACAAACTTCGTCATTTTAAATGAAACACCCTGTATATTTTTGCATTTTCAGAATGACGATTCATTTTGGGATAGATTTTATGAAGCATTTTCTACACCTAGCGTTATTCGTTTTTGAAATATTGGCGATTTTTGCAAAATATTCGTTATCGCAGCTCTTTCCATAATTTGATGTACCTTTGTAAAGTGTAAATCTAGAAAAAAATATTTTTGGATAACAGATTGCTGGTAACTATGTCCTGCAAAATCATTGGAATGAAAACCTATTTTTTTTATACAGGGTGTGCGTAGCCTGACAAAATTTGAAAATTAAAGCGGGTATAACTTGATTTTTTCAAATGGAACACCCTATCTATTTCTATTCCAAAGCGTTCTAAACACATAGCTCTGCAACTTCCATTGACTATGTCCTATACCTAAATAGCATAATTTCTGAGATATACACCACTCTAACGGAGAAGCTATATTGGAATTTATACATGAGTTCGTTTACGGAAAGAGTAGGCTTTTGTTGGAATGTCAGGTGGGAAAACTGAAATTTGACACATAGTTTCATTTAGTGACAGCAGTAAAATTAGTAGCTTGCTTTTTGTATAAGTCGCGATAAGAAGTAGAAAACGCTACGGTAATGAAGATATCACGAATATATTCATTATTCACGGTAACTGCAATAGGGTTATTGAAAGAACATGTCGTATATTCAGTGAAAAGTTTCCTCATTCGGCATCTTTGGGCAGACACCAGTTCAAGAAGCTTCAATCAAAGTTTTCAGGGTATTGAATTATAACATCAAGACGAGTAATTTGCAGAGGCAAACTTGAAGACGAGGAAACATGTCAAGTCGCAGTTCTTGCATACTTTCATGCAAAGCCAATAGATTCTATAAGAAATACGTCTAGTGACTTGGACATGCCTCATTGGATCATTCAGCGGATACTGAAGAAGCATAAAATGCATAATTTCTCTTTTATTCCTGTGCATTCACCTCCGCGATAGCAACGACAAGAGGCGGATAATAATTTTATTGCGAACACCTATTGATACAAGTGCAGGAAGATCCTACATTCTTCATCAAAATAATCTGGCCTGATGAGTCTAACTTTGGCAGAGAGGGTTTGGGGAATATGAAAAATCAGCATTACTGAGCAGCTGAAAACCTGCATATGGGACGACCTAGAAATTTTCAGCAGATATTTAGTTGCAAAGTTTTCTGCATGATAATGGACGACCGAGTGTGTTTTTATATTTACGATGGCACGCTCACGTCAGAAGTATATTCAGATCCTAAGAACAGTGGTGAGGCCATTTGTGGACACCTGTCTGGAAATTCATCACTCGATTGTTGGTACCAGATGGACGGGGCTCCAGCGCACAATACCATAGGTGTGTATCATCAGTTAAATGGTTTATTTAGTGACAGATGGCTAGGCAGAAACGGCCCTTGGTGCTGGCCAGTAAGATCGTCGGACTTGACGCCTTGTGATTTTTATATGCGGAGTATAATAAAGTCCAAGGTTCATGAGGTGCATGTCCAATCTAAAGAGGAACTAATCCAATGCATAACGCAAGCTTTTACCGAGTTAGGTCCAGAGGAGATATAAAGAACGACCACAGCTGGAGTACATTCGAGAATTTCAGAGTATCTGAACCGAAACGGAAGTCACATTGAACGACTCCTTTGAATTTTTCAGCTCTAGTTGCATCATAGGTTGTTGTCTTTTCTCTGTTGACTGCATATAATCTAATCTAGCTTAACTTTACTCTAGAAATAAGAATTCAATTCATTCAATCTCACCGTATGATTATCATGTTACTTTAATAGTTCTGCTATCACATTTTTACAATGATAAGGCCATAATTAATTCACGTTATCTTTTTTTAACATCGGTGCTCATACCTTGATTAATGTTTGAGCTAGGATGAATCTGACAAGTGCGTTGGACTCGGGAAGTCAAATTACACAAGGGTGGGTGGTTTTTAATAAGGTTCCTTGGCCAGGAAACTGATTTTTTTAGGAACACTTTAAGTTTATTTTCGAAATATTTTTGTACAGTTTCAAACAGTAAAGTTATTTTAATGATATACGGTATATTGTTTCTACTATATAGGTCATACTGGTAACCAAATTTAATGCTTGCTTTCTTAAAAAAAAACATATATTTGCTATTTAAAACATTTTTATGAAAATTCACTACCATAAAGCACTTTCTGCGTCAAGACTTTTTATTATTATTCTCAGATTGTCAGCGTGTCATCACGAATATAAAAAGAAACTAGATCATCCAATGGAATTGGATTTAAATTGGAATTAAAATTATCTGCTGCAATATTAAATATTACACTTCAGGAAAGTAACAATATTTCAGAAATTATGCTATTTAGGTATAGGACATAGTTAATAGAAGTTACAGAGTTATGTATGTAGAATGATTTGGAATAAAAATATATAGAGTGTTCTATTTAAAAAAATCAAGCTATACCCGCTTGAATTTCCATTTATTGTCAGGCTATAAACGCACACCGAGACGCACACCCTGTATAAAAACTAGATTTTCATTCCAATAATTTTGCAAGACATAGCTACCAGCAATCTGTTGTCCGAAAATATATTTTCTAAATATACACTTTACAAAAATACATCAAATTGTAAAAAGAGCTGCGATAACGAATATTTTTCGAAAATCGCAACTATTTCAAAAACTAATAAAGCTAGGTGTAGAGAGTACTACATAAAATCTATCCCAAATTGGATTGCCATTCTGAAACTATAAAAATATACAGGGCGTTTCATATAAAATAACGAAGTTGGTAGCGACTTCCGGTACAACCGGAAGCGCCAGAGTAGTGCAGCTATTTTATCCTAAATGTGTATATCGCACAATGGCCGAATACAAATTTTCAGCTCTCAAATTGAATGAGAAGGTCATAAACTTATATATATATATATATATATATATATATATATATATATATATATATATATATATATATATATATATATATATATATATATATATATATATATATATACAGGGTGGCGCATTGAAAACGAAACAGACCGATTTTTTTTTAAGAAACGCTGAAACACGTCAATTTTAATATTGAGGGGGACATATTTTGACATAAAACTCAACTTTGTCATATCAACCCATTAAGGGTGGTGATAACAACCATTATATTTTAAATGAGGAACACGGGTCGAGTGTTACGTCATTTCAAAGCTCTTTCTTTTATAAATTCAGCATCATAATTTTTTTGGAAGTTTTATCAACTCGTTTAAAAATTATTTACAGTTGGAGTTGCAAGAACGTTTTTCACTCATTGTGATAATAAATTCACTAATTAGTCAATTTTTTGTTAAAAAAAAAACTAAAAAACAAAACCAAACGTTCAAAAATGTTTCATCAGTTAAGTAAGTGTTCAAATTATTGACCACCAGCTTCCATACAAAAGTACAAATTTTGTTCAAAACGAGCTCTGACATTCTTGAGTATTTGTGGAGTTATTAGACGGCATTCTTCAACAATGTGTCGTCGTAATTGTTCAAGAGACTCCGGTTCTCTTGCGCAAATTCTACTCTTTAAATGGCCCCATAGAAAGAAGTCTAAAGGAGTTAAATCCTGTGATCTAGGGGGCCACACGATAGCACCTCTAAGCCCAATTCATTGTCCTGGAAACTCTCTGTTCAAAAACTTTCTAACACGTTGTGAAAAATGCGGAGGAGCTCCATCTTGTTGAAGCACTAATTGATTTTCTTGATAGCGATCATCATTTTCCACAAATGTCAATTAGTAGAGGGTAAACGATATCTTCTAGTAACTCCAAATACATTTCACCACTCTAATTTACATCAAGAAAAATTGATTCGATTAAACGGTCTCCAAAAATGCCAGTCCAGACATTCAATTTCTGTGGAGTTTGAGTGTGGAAAATTTCTTGGAATATTATCTGCCCAATAACGACATCTATGACGATTGATTGCAGAGTTTAATAAAAACCTACACTTGCCTGAAAAACAGATATTGAACAGAAAGTTTCCATTATCAGCTATTCGTGCAGTCATAACTTCACAAAACTCCAGCCGCCTATCAAAATCATCTTCATTCAGTTGTTGTACAAGATGAATTTTATATTGGTGAAATGTATGATGCTTCAGTATTCGCTGAATAGTTCTGCTTTTGCTGTATAAAACAGTGGCCAATTTTCTCGTGCTCAAAGTTGGGTCTGCAGCAATTTGTCCTAAAACTTCAATCTCAGTAGTCTCATTTCTAATCGGAAATTCACGTTCAGGATGCCGTTTTTTGTTGGCTACTTAACCACTTTTTCGAAACTTTTCAACTAACTCCAATATGTATTTTCTGTTAACATGTCTGTTCGGATGTCGTTCATTAAACAAATTTGCGGTACGGTTGGCACAGTCATCGTTTTTGAAAAAAAGAGTAATTATTTCAACTCTTTCTTCTACAGAATACACCATTGTGAAATTAATTTTCGGTAGTTCTATAAAGTATCAAACCGACCGATAAACTGAAATAATAAACCGCATTTCTCTCATTCCGATAAGAAATGTTCTGATAATCAATTTTTTTTTTACAAACCAACAAAACATTGACTATCAGCACATTTCTCATCGGGATGAGTGAAATGCGTTTTTGCATGTTCAACTGTGAATAATTTTTAAACGAACTCCAAAAAAAATTAGTGTGCTGAATTCAAAAAAGAAAGAGCTTTCAAATGATGTAACACTGGACCCATTTTCCCCATTTAAAATATAAGGGTTGTTATCACTACCCTTAAGGGGTTGATGTGACAAAGTTGAGTTTTATGTCAAAACATGTCACCCTCAATATTAAAATTGACGTGTTTCAGCGTTTCTTAAAAAAAAATTTTCTGGACGCAAATCGGTCTGTTTTGTTTTCAATGCGCCACCCTATATATCTATATATATATATATATATATATATATATATATATATATATATATATATATATATATATATATATATATATATATATATATATATATATATATATATATATATATATAAAACCCATTTTTTTACGCATTTTGGCGTGTCCACCAGATTTCAAAGGGTCTTTTAAAGTTTTTTTTCTTTCTTAAAGAGCCTCCTTCGTTAAATCAAAACATAAATATAACCTCACATGTTTGTTTCTTATTCATTTACAAACATTTTGTTATGCAGCATAAGTACTTTCTTTGAATTGAAAACGTTTGAATTTGCATTTGAAAAAAGTTCCCCTAAAGTTTTTTAATTGTGAGCACACTTGGAGAACCCAATCACCACAACACATTTTAAAAACCTGACCATCGTTTCACTTCTTATGGTAATTTCTAATTTATTTTGTGTTAGCATTCAATTTAGAGCTTGTATCTCTTCAATAACATTACTATATATATATATATATATATATATATATATATATATATATATATATATATATATATATATATATATATAAACATATAAAAATTTAGTAATTTGGGGGCCTAGTTTGATTTTTTTTTAATTCCAAAGTCAAAATGTGAATTTTTTCTACGAAAATTTACTAAAATAAATAAAAACCTATGATAATTTGAGTTCAATATTTAACTAGTATTTGATGCTAACCTCGCTGAAAACTACACGCCATAAATTTTTCTCTACAGCATTTTCTGCGTAATATATGACATAACTATACGTTTCGCGAAAAATTTATGACCGTCACATTAATACCTCGTTAAATCGTTTAGCTTAAAAATGTAGAATTAATATAAAAATAAATTTAGGTATAAATCGCTATTAAATAGTTATATGTGTTACACATGACAGCTGATGCGGCTAAAATGAATGTAAATTTAGATATAATAATTATGTATTGCCGTATAAATTTCACAAGCGACAAAAATAATAATCATTTCTTCCTCGTTTAATCAAATTTGCTGGGGCTGTTTCAGGAATGATTGATATGCTTCTGGGCAGCCAGTGTACCTGGCACTTCATTTTATATTTACCTAAAATTAGTTTTGGTGATGTTATTTTGGCACAATTATGTTTCGGTTGGGCGTGTCAAGTACATTAGGGGTAGAGGAATTCCGCAACGTGGAATTTTGTGGATAATTTACGACACTTGGTGAAGGACCCTCCATTATTTTGATCGCTTTGTTTACGAGACAAATCATAACCCAGTATAGGTGATATATCATCTCCATAACGGGCTGGTGTTATTTATTGTGACCCTTTACCTTTATGCAAGTTTTTTTGTGAATAACAGCTTTATTTGTCAAAGTTATCGATTCAACTGTTACTTCTATATTCCACATGGAGTATATTTAAGAGATTTTGATAGATAATAATATAAGAGCTGTCCTGAATCAAGATTTATAGGTTAAAGAGGTTGCATGGTTACACACGACATATCAGAGGGTGAAGCGGGAATACGTTACATGTATTCCCGATTTAAATCTAGTGATCAGCCGGAATCTTTTCGTTCGTCTTTTCAAAGCTATGTGATTTTTGAACTTATAACAAGATTAAACGTTTAACAATTAGTTGAAAATAAGACTTTTTCATATAGTAACACACGGGATTGAAGTTTTAGGATATTAATCGATTTGAAATTAATGTACTCGATTGGTTTATCTTGAAAAGAATTAAAAAGTCTGGACGCAGGTGCATTATGGAAGTAAATTTTCATAAAAATGTTTTCAATAGCAAATGCGAGCAGACATCAATCTGATTACCGGTATAGCCTATATAGTAGAAACAATGTACTATATTTTATCAAAGTTACTTATTTGAAAATGTACAAACATTTTCCGAAACTAAACTTAAATGTTGGTTTCCTAGCCAACAAACCTGACGTTAATAGCAAATTGAGTTATAAAATTTGAAGGATTTAATTAAAATTCGCTACCAAAACGCACTTACTGCGTCCAGATTTTTTCCTTACAAACATGCATCGCATTTCGAAAAAAAATGCAAAAATGCATAATCGAATTTGTTCTACGAAAATTAGCTAAAAATTATAGAGCGTTAAAACATAAACTTTACTAAACCTACAGCAAAAGCATGAACTTAACTAAACCGACAGCCAAAGCATCAGAGAAAGGGTATATTCAAAATGAATTTTCTGTAAGTATTTTAGTAAAATGAAGGACAATGACGGTCGGGGCTGAAACTTAAGGGTTCGCAGAATATTCTTCTTGCAATATTTTCTTTTCACAATCCGTATTTGTTTCACATTCTTTGCCTAAACATTGCAAATTTTGACGTTTCAAATCGCGACTTGGACGTTTTAAGGAAAACTTCAATTTTTTTTTTCTGCTCATCACTTTTTCGCCTTTAAACTTAAAGACCTAAATTTTTGGTGCATGGCTCACTCTTTATTATGCACATACGCCTACCAAATTTGGTTGCCTTTACTTTGTTATTCGGAGATATAAATTTTTTTAGAAAGAAAACACAAAATTTTTCTGGAAAACCTGGGCCAAATTTCCTGGCTAACGAACGTGTGCAATCCACTTGCAAAAGAAATGTATCCACCAAATTTTATTAAGGTTGGTTGATTATTTTTTGAGTTATCGGTGTGATACATACATACATACATATAATATATATATATATATATATATATATATATATATATATATATATATATATATATATATATATATATATATATATATATATATATATAATAAAATTAACTAAAACTGAAGTTTATTATTCAGTATATGAACGTATGAACCCATCCGTATACATACATATGTTCGACCATAGAGTAATATGTGTTTTACATTGACAAAAATATATTACCCGTCACACTGTCATACTGTCTCATTAGACGAGCGTGTCGCGACAGTAAAAACTTGTATGAGTTTTTGTTGTTTTACCGAAATAAAAGACCTCCCTAACATGATGTTACAAAAAATCCTACCAACTGACTTTTCTCACCTGCCCTGATATCAGTTTGCCTAATTAAAAGCTAAAAGAAGAAGGAAAATCAACCCTGCCATATATCAAGGTTATGTGAGCATAATGAACTTTTCCTTTCCCTCCTATGTTCTTTTAGCGTTTGATTCGGCAAACTGATATCAGGGCAGGTCAGGAAGGCCAGCTGGGAGGATTGTGTGTAGACAGCACAGTCAGGGAGGTCCTTTAATTCGTTAAAACGACAAAAAAACTCATAAAAGTTTTACTGTCGCGAGACGCTCGTCTAATAAGAAGAAAGCAATGTTTGATCTATTAATCACATATTATACATACATTTTATCTGTCTGCTCTCATTGTTTATATGCACTTTAATTATGCCAAACCTCGCACTGCTTCGTGCGCGCAATGTGCTTAACAAGGGGTAGGTGCAAAGTTTATCTTCATGTATTATAACCCTATAGTTGAAACCACAGCTAAAGCATCAGAAAAAGGGTCTATTTGAAATTAATTTGCTGCAAATATTTAAGTGAAATAAAAGATAATGGTGGCTGAAGCTAAAACTTAAGGCTTTGTAGAACACAATCTTACAAAATTTCTGCTACATCGCCCGTAATGCTAGTTTCAAGTTCTTTATTCAGAACATGTCAATTTTGACGTTTTGGGTTGCGACATTTTGAACGTTTTAAGAAGAAAAACTATAATACTTATAAGTTCTTTTGCTTTTAACGTAGGGATCTAAATTTTTGTACGTGGCTTTATTTTTACGGCGTAAACGAGCGTGCCAAATTTAGTTACCGTAGATTTGTTATTTCCGGAGATATAAAAATTTCCCGAAAGGAAACACATAATTTTCCAAGAAAAACTAGTTCTATTTCCCTGGCTAACTAACTTATCCAAGCGACTCGCGAAAGGAAGGTATTCACCAAATTTTATCACAATAGGTCTATTATTTTTTGAGTTATTGGTGTGGCACATAAATATATAGAGGTATAAGGTCTGAAAAGGACCTCGGATTTGGGTTCCAGGGGTCCTAAGTAGCGCTCGTTTGAAGAATTTTTTTTTTTAAATTGAGAAAGTTGCGATATCCTTAAGAGTGATTTTTTTAAAGAAAATTCACTAAAAATTAGTCAATATTTATGAGCTAATAAATTTAAATTTTGGGACGCAGCAAGTGCGTTATGGTAGCGAATTTTCTTTAAAATATTTTTAATAGCAAATGTCTTTATTTGATGAAAGCAGGCATCTAACTTGGTTGCCTATATAGTAGAAACAATGTACCATATTAATAACTTTTTTGTTTGAAAATATATAAACATTTTTTAAAAGTCTGGATGCAGAAAGTGTGTTATGGAAGTTAATTTCCATAAAAATGTTTTTAATAGCAAATGCGAGCAGGCATCAATCTGATTACCGGTATAGCCTATGTATTAGAAACAATGTACTACATTTTATTGTGGTTTATGCAACGAGGGTGGTTGAGGAGGGAAGGAAAATGTCTACGATGAAGCAGAGCCCCCCGTTCGACTTGGGCTTCTTCGTGGGGATTTTCTTTCCCCCGCGCGTGCATACAACAACCCTCGCTGCATAAACCACAAGAGAAATGTCTTGTTCCTTCCCGCCAAGGAAGTTATGGCACCTGGGGGGATAGGGGTGCTGTGCGGGGTAGGCAGGGTTTAAGGGGGATATGGTTTCAAGATGTGAAAAATCCAGCTTTCAAGCCCGTTTTATTTGCATTTTATGCTCATATTTCCATTTTACTGACTACCCCGCCCAGCACCCCTAGTCACTCGTAACTTCCTTGAGGGTATGAACAAATGTTTCTTGGGGTTTGGGGTCCAGGGGGGGGGGTCCAGGCAGGTTTCTGAAAACAGTTCTTTGAAAAGCGTTCGGGTGCTAAACTGCAAATTTACCGAAAATTCGCTACCAAAACGCACTTACTGCGTCCAGATTTTTTCTTACAAACACATCAAATTTCGATAAAAAAATGCAAAAATGCATTAACGGATTTGTTCTACGAAAATTAGCTAAAAAATATCATAGACCGTTAAACCATAAACTTTATTAAACCGACAGCGAAAGCATCAACTTAACTAAACCGACAGCCAGAGCATCAGAGAAAGGGCCTATTTGAAATGAATATTATGGAAATATTTTGGTAAAATTAAGGGCAATGGCGGTTGAATCTAAAACTTAAGGGTGTGCAGAACACTCTCCTTGCAACATTTTCTTTTCACAATCGGTATTCCTTTCACGTAATTTGCATAAACATTGCCAATTTTGACATTTAAAATTGAGAAAACTCCAAAATTTGATTCTTTAACTGCCCATAGCTTCTTTGCCTTTAAAGGAAGAAAGCCAAATTTTGGTACAGAGTTCACTCTTTATAATACCAAATTTGGTTCCAGTAAAAATGGAATGCTCACGAACAGAACAAAGGTATAAGGTATAAGGTACATGTTCGCCAATGGAAGCACAGGTTCATATGGAAGTTTAAGAGGAAGAAAGTACACGCAGGGCACATGGTAACAACCAAACAATGGCCGCTGCGTAGTCAGATTAAGTCAAGGTTCAATGAAAATACACTCCAAAACGACTCAGGGTCGGCGTGGCTGGATTCATAATTCTTCAAATCATCTGTACAATTATTCCACAATGACAAAAGTAACAGACAAGGAACTAACAGGCAGCCATGGTAAGGAGCAGGGAAACCAACCACAAGACAAAATAGAGGAGATATGCCAGAGGGAAGACAACATGACGTGTCCAATCCATCACCAGAAAATGGGCATATATTATTAGTAAAGCATTATGAATTATATTACCATTCGAGAGTGGTATACATAGTTATATTATTTTAATTATTGGTATTTCGATTATCATACGTAGGGTTGTTTCCAAAAATATTATTTTAATAATTACTATTTATATTGTCATCCTAGAGTGGTATATACATAGTTATGTTATTTTAATGATTAGTATTTCGATTACCATACGTAAAGTTGTATTCAAAAATATTATTTTTATTATTTTTGATTCCAGGAGCATACTTAGGGTTGTCTACCTTATAATGAGTTCAATTATTAGTATTTCAATTCTCATCCTAGGGTACTATACAAATTAACATTCTTTCGATTATTATAATTAGTGTCAAACTTAGGTCAAGGTAAATCAAACATTTAGGTCAGAGCTATCCAACGAGTCGTCATTTTTGTTGACTCGGCAGAATGTTCAAAGAACAATAGGTTTTGCAGAAGGGCACTAGCAAGCGTGGAAATATAATTATTAAGGACATTAAAATAATAAGTAAAGTTAGTTTTAGGAAAATTCTCTACACCAAGTAATGTAAATATTGCATATAATTGCAGGTCCCAAATATATCGATAACATTGGCGTTGAAACGATTACATTGTTATGTAAAAAGTAAACAAGGTGAAATTGCAGCGTACAAGGAATGCATGACTGCTGAAGTCGGCACTTTAGGAAGGTTGTAAACTGATTAAAAAACTATAAGTAGTATTTGTTAATAAATATTACGAGACTGTTCAATTAAGATTCACTATGTAAATAGTTCGGGTTTAAATTTCATTAAGTTTAGTTAGTTCGTAAGCATTGTTAAGTTTAGTGAGTTTATTAAAGTTCTATTACAACGTTACTTTGTCTAAATTCGCCTAGTTTGACAAGTTTTAAATCCCCAATTAACCTCTGCTCCTTAAACAATTATAAAGCGGATTTTTAATGAAAATTTGCTACAACTTTGTGATGCAGTTAAACTGTTTATTGTAACCTAGTTTAAATCTACAGCGGTGTTCGATTTTTGACTTATATTAGAACGTAAACATAATTTATAAAACCAATCCTGACTCAGCTTAGGTAATAATATTTTTGGTTGGGGTCAGCAAATAAAACTTAACGGTATTCATTTCTCCCATTTATTTGCTCATACACTTTCTCTCGTTGTAAATCCACATTCTAAGTCTCTTAGCTGCTGGCAAGTTTGTCATCTGTAAACAATTGAGAATCGTTTCCTTTTTGCTAAGCAAATATAAGTGATTCAAAGCATAATAAAAAATGTCACCAAAGTAAATAAAACTCCCTGTTGTCTCAGAGATTTATATCTCCTGTTTCTATTATTGAAAGTTATTGCGCCGAGATATGAGTTTTTCTTCAAGCTGCGCTAGCAAAAAGCGTCTCGTAGATCCGGGATTGAGATACTGTCAAACATTTCATGACACGTAAAGTAGGGTATCAGACAAATGATGTATAAAAACATCAAGCTTTCCAACAGGAATTTTCACGGGATATATTGAAATATATATATAGCTAAGATTTTTTATACAATTTGGCATATCATGGACGATGATCTGACAACACCTTCAATCTGAATATTTCTCAATTTTATAGGGGATGGAAAAACTGTTAATAACAAAATTTTAGCAACACAAAACTTTTATGATACAATTATTCGATTAAGGTTTGTATGAATACTAGAGCAAATCAGCGCTATAGTTACGCTATAGTTTGCCTGGATTTTCGTAAAAAATCAGTAATGAGGAAACCTCGACTTTGATTTTTGAAAAACGTTTTTAATAAGCACAAACCAGTGGGCCTAGCACACAAATCCGAGGTCAGTTTTAAATATGATTGTATTACAGCGATAACTCAAAGAATAATCGACCAATTGTGATCAAATTTTATGCGTACCTTTCTTTTGCCAGTGGCTTAAACAAGTTCGTTAACCAGAAAAATCGAACCAGTTTTTCTGGAAAAATATTAGGTTTTCTTTCAGAAAATGTTCGTATCTCTGGAAAAAACAAAGCTTTCAAACTATCGTTGGCAGGTTTATATTATAAAAAATAAACTACCTACCAAGATTTAGATATCTTGGTTAAAAGCAAAAGAAGTTATGGGCATTTAAAGAAGACAAATTTGGGTGTCACTGGTGATCAGAAAAATGTACAACACTAAAATATTTTTTCCAGCTAACAAAATCTATTGTTTTTTTAATTTGCATTATGCCATACAGCTGTAGCTTCCCCATCAAGATAGTGTGATCGACGCAGTTGAATGCCCTGCTGAGATCACAAAATGTACCAGCATACGTTTGCCATGCCGGATATGAATTTAGCTGCCACTTTTCCTACATTTGCCGGATAGTTCAGACACAATCTTCCAAGCACCCCGTATATGATAATCAAATCGATATAATATATTTTGAACTATTGTTTTTTGCTTGATTTTGTCATGGTTTTGTTTCGCCATTTTATAAAATAAATTTAAGTCCGCATATGAAACTTTTAAGCAGTATAGATCTCTAAGATTTACGCTAGATGAACTTACTTCATCAGATCCGCAATTTCTGGACAGGGCACATCACGCCTCATTTATATCAGGTAAACTATACAAATCGGACTAGTCTTCAGACTCTAAGTCTCGCAAAAAATTACCTACAGCCTTGTCATTAAAGGAACGCTTTTCAAAAAACTGGCGCTCACATTGTGATAACTGCAAACCAAAATCAAAAAATACTGAGCGAAGGTCAGATACCTGATTATCCAACACTCAGGAAGTTCCATTATGGGTAAAATTAGAAAATATCTTATGAATTGTTGTAGCAGAACCAGACGCAACCACAGTAGGCCCTTTAACAACAAACGACATACAAAACGCAGTCAAATACAGAACAAAGTTTCTTAAAATCAGGAGAATCAGTGTTATTGTGAAAGTTATTATTAAAATCTCCACTCACCAGAATTTTCACACCAAGTTTAAAGAGGGAGTCAAAAACATGATATAGCCTATATAAAAATAGTCTAAGGTTCCCACTGGGGGATCTGTAGCAACATGCAATAACTGTTTGTTGCGAATCAGTTTGACAGGAGAGCCCACATATTTCAAATTGTTGTTTCACACAAAACTCGCCTAGTTAGTATAACTAGCTTCCAATCGAAGCTTAGGATAGCAACACCACCTCCTGTCTTGATTTTCCTGCAGAATTCACTCTGCACAGTATATCCATTAAAATGAAAAGACCTAATTGAACCAGACAAGCATATAAAACTTACAGGATGATCGGCCATGTCTAGACATATATGATCAAACTTGGACTGACTTAAAGACTGAATACTTAACAACAATAAATGAGGTTCAAATGCTAAACTTTGTCTATCACCGGTGTCCTCTTCTCGAAAAAACGGCTAATACAACATCCATTGGGCCATATGTCAGGGTTCATTGCCTTTTTTAAATTATCTTCTTGGATCTTGACCTTGAACGATGAATAAATATCAGGACGTTTTGAATTAATCATTTCGCAGGTTATTTCTGAAAAATGATATAACAACATATTTTTTTAAAGAATCTACTGTTGTATGTTTATTAATTCTGGAAACGTGTAAGCTGGTAAATTTTGGGATACGCTTTACTGCTAGATTATGTATGTTACTGCCCATAACTACATTCCTTTTCCTACCTCTTTTCCTTTCAATGGTCTTTAAGCCTGCATCTGGTGTGGGCTGATCTAGTTTAGAATTACGATCATCCGCATCCTGTGAATTCAAGTGTACTATTTCATTCATCTTTAAGTTAGTTTGTTCTGCTATTAAACCAAAGGACACATTATTTTTATTTTTATTCTTATTTATCGTCTATTTTTTCTTATCTGCTGATTCAATCTGGTCTGCTACTTCTCCGATTGATTTATTATCATTGTTGACATTTTCTGTCGGTAGATATGACATTGAGACATGATTATAAGCAGAGGTTCGTAGCCTGTCGTTATCGTCTATCAAATCTATATGTACCTATAGCAATTTAATTTTACTTCTTATTTGTTCAATTATTAATTCTTTTTCTTTTAAACTGTAGTTTACTACTTTTGCCTCTTCAATAGCCAACTTATGGTGTAAAAATTACACTTATGACGTCACCTATTTAATGGTCACTTCATCACAAGTTTTTTTAAAAGAAACCATATGTTTTTCCGTTTTTTTTTTTTGGTGCAGAGCCATGGTTCCTACTTAAATATTGATATTAATTAAATTTGGTAGGTACCTTACATAACAATTTTTTGCAGAAAAATTGCCTTATTCACTTTTAAAAAAAGGAAAACGTAAGTTTAACGAAAAATATATTGAACCAAGGAAAATAAACAAAATTTAGCAAATGTTTAAACTGTTCTCCACCTACCATTTTGAGTTAACCGATACGAGTGTAAATACTGTGTATAATGAGCTCAAAAATGTCAGGACTAATTTCACTAACTTCAGCGTGAATTCGTGTAGCTCGTCTAAATTATTTGGTCTGTTGAAATAAAATTGCCATTTTAAATAACCCCACATAGAAAAATCCCAGGGGAGTCAAGTCTGGGGAACGCCGTGGCCACTCGATTGCTCTTTGACGCCTTATCCATCTTTCAGGAAATGTGGTATCTAAAGATGACGGACGTCTACACCAGAAGGAGGAGGCGCTGAAAACAAATATATAAATGGGACACATCGTACTCGTGTTTATTTGGAAAAATTACCACCTGAGCTGGCACTAAATCCAATCGCAACATATTTGGGTTACGTGCTGCTGTAAGATTTCCTTGAAAACAAGTAAGACGCTATGAAGCGCCATCCCATTTTTTCCATACATACATTCATTTTACTTTGACGTTAACTGTGGGACTCCAATGACGATTTTCCCGTAATCAATATTTTGAGTTATGACGATTTATTGTCCCATTCACGCAAAAAGTAACTTAATCAGAAAAATGAATGTTATTAAACATTTTCATCGCAGCGTAAAAACTGTAAACGGCGGTTTGAATCATCATCGTTTAACTTGTGTATTAATTTCACTCCGTAAGGTTGATACTTTTCTTCTTTGAATAACTTTACCACAAAAGATGTGTTCACGTTTTTATTTAGGGCGAGTTGCCTTGTAGACTGATCGGGATTTTCTTCAGATTTAAGCAATACATCCAATCTGACTTCTTTACTTACTCGAGGTAGAGCTTGTCGAGAAAAATCTTTTACGGATCCCGTTTCTGTGAATCTGGTAACCAATTTACTTACTATAGATCTTACAATGGACGGTGTAGCAGGATGTTGTTGGTTAAATAACTCGCACGCTTCCTAGTGACTTCTAAGCCTGTCACCATATCAAATCATCATATATCTATTCTTTCCCTTTCGGTTAACCGTGCCATTTTTGTTAAATTTGTATTAGAATTGATTACTTTGACCACTTGTACACTTACACCACTAAGACTATTAATTAGTTTAAACGGTAAGTAATAATTGTAACTAATTAACGATTTAACAACATACTGCGATAAAATTCTGATAACTAAATACTGATAACAGCAAATAATCAACAAATTAGCACAACAAGTTGTGTTAAAAATTTATTTTGACTTAACTTTTTGTTCCACTTGTCAAATAGTTACATAACAGCGTATCAAAAATCACAAAATCAAGTGTTCATTGCTTTAGAAAAGTGAAGGAAAGTCTCATTATTCCAAAGAGAACTCGCCCTGAAGAAAAACGATAGGAAAAAAATTTAATTTCTTATTAAAATTAAGTTTATATTCTTTATGTCAGGTACCAACTTTTTTAGCATTATTTAACTAGTAAGCAGGTCTATGGAAAGACAGCAAAAAATATATGGTGGTCATTTGGAAAAAAGTATGATGACGTCATCATTCAGAAATAAGTGACGCCATAATTGTAATTTTTACGTCATAAGGTAGCAATAGACAATTTGCATGTTTTTTTGTCCTGTCACATCTGATAGACATCCCATAAATATGGTTTTTAATATTTTATCATTTCACATACTACGAAAATAACGACGCAAGAAAATATTTGAAAATGCGAGTTTCATAATTGATTTCAAACACCACTATTTTGCCAGCATAATCTGTGACGTCACTCGACGGTAATGTTACAATGACAATGAGCTTGCTTCTCTGTGTTTACATTACCACAATGTTGAGAAGCACACGATGCAGCTTTTACCCTCTCACTGAAAATATTTGTACAGTCTGAGAGTAATGGCAAATAGTGCTTTATTTAAATTCAAATGAAGTTGAAAATTGTACCTAACAAGACAAATGAAAAATAAATCTGTCCGGAATTCCATCTGGATTTTTAGCGAATCCAAGAAAAACGCTGTTAACATACGGGAACTAAAAAAACACAACGGGTTTCTAAGCCGTTATACAATACAATAATGTATACTTCATACTGCAACTCTACTTGACGAGTAAACGAAAAATATATATACTAACCTGGAAGAGAAACATTAAAGACTTACTATAGAATAAGAAAGGCAACAATTAAACAAAAATAATTACTAAGCAACGTTGTATTGTCTGTGTTCGGTATAGTACATCTGAAGGTGAATTAAATTTAAAAAAAAGTGACCTAAACGTTTAAGTATTTGAAAAGATACTAATTATTTCATATAAGTTTGCTTAGGATGGCTGCAGCCGGCTTTACACTATTCAATACAATAAAAATATCCTGATGAATTATTAACTTAAAAAAAACTGTTTACTCAGATAATAATTTAATAAAATGATTAAGAACAGAAAATAATTGAACACTACTCATAGGTATATGCTGATTCTGTGTGGTCAGATAAGAAAATAGTCTGGTATACATATAAAGAAAGACCTGTATAACTCCGTTAGTCTTCGACGTAGATATCCTGTATAGCAGGAACAAAAGGCAGTCTCAAATGGAACAAAACTATAAAGAGGGACATCAGACGTTTTCCAGATACACTTGAAAACTGGCAGGTAAATTAATATGTCATTGTCTGGTTTCCATAAACACAAATCCTTATCGGCTAAAACAGGATATTATAAACCCCATGCATTTCATAGGCAATCATACAGTCTGGGAGTAGGACTCTATAATGGTACAAAGGATACAAAATTAACAAAACGGAAAACTCTTAAAAACATACATCATTAAAGTTGAGAGTCGACATCCAAATTAACATAAATTTTTAATACTTGATTATGCACAAAAACACCACTTAACCATGCACAGGTATAGGAACACGGTGTCTATTCCCTTGAATGCAGGCGTACCAGCTAACGTCGCTTTCCACCGGCAAGAGGGCGCTCGCCTGCCTCGGCATCATGGGTACTCGGCGGGGACCAATTACACGCGAGTATCCAAATCATGCGCCTGGGTCGTTTTAACAGTAATTATTACCTTGAAAACAACTTAATATCTGGAATATTATTGTTACCTATGCTTTGATAGGCAACAATAATATGCAAATTAAGAAAATAAAAAGAACGCAGAGGGGCATTGGCACGCTGCAACGAGCGTACTTGTCATACCATAGGGCAAATGTAAACACGTCATTTATTCACTGTCCCAGTACGTCACGACCAGTAACGGAACGTCGCATGATAATGATTCGAAATTTGTTGATTTCAAAAGTCTTTTTCTGTCCACTCCATATATTTTTGGGTATTTTGATGCATGTAATAATGTTTTATGTATGAAAAACTATTAGGTAAATGTTAAATTCATCTAATGCAAAATATATGCAAATTATCTATTGAACAGATAAAATTGACCTATCTGTGCATTTTCTTGAAAAATTTAAATAACGCATATATGAATGATGTTCCAAACTTTATCATTGCAATGTATATCGTACACATAATTTTGATCTGAGCTTGACGTACTGATTAGAATATCTGGCAGTGTAGACTGAATGGTCTTCAACTCGATCACTGGAACCTTTGCACGTTGGGCTTGAGCTTTTCCAATGAGGCCAACAGTTTTTTTCTGTCTACACATATACAGGGTGATGCATTTCTAAGGTAAAACTCAATATTTTTGTTTATATACTAGATACGAGCAAAAATTGTATGCGTTATTTACAGGGTGTTTTGAGCTGCTCATATAAAATTATTTTGATAATCACAGGGTCGCCCATAAGTCGTTGGTGATACACAAGTTCCTTTTTTAATAGAACACCCCTTATGTTATTGCATTTTTGCATTTTCCATTGGATTCTAATGCATGTTTGTAAGAAAAAAAAATGATATCGTTTATCGTTTTTGAGTTATTTCAATTGTTTTGCAACTTTTCACGTTTACGGCACATTGAACAGATACATATCACAAATTGTAAAAAGGCGTTTGTACCAATAGAGAGCTGAGCCCCATGGAAATGACGGATCCAGAGAGTTTTTTGCTTGAATTACTCTTACTCGTCAAAAAAACAGAGCTGCCGTATACAGGCACTCTCAAATACTGGCTGAATTTGAGAAAAATTTTCGCAGAAATGTTTTTAGTCTTTCCGTAAAAATAATTTTTTGTAAAATATTTGTGAAATGTTGGTAATTAATAATAAATGTTTAGTTAGTTATTTTACATAAAAGTATTTTTTTGTGAAAAATATAATATAGTGTAACATTGCTGAAGGCAATTTCGGCCAAAAAATGGTGAATTTTTGTAAAAGAAATTTTAATTTCATATTTTTTTTTCTAATTGGGTGATATTATTTTCGGAAAATTTTTGTACTTTTCAAACAACAAAGCTATTTTAGTGAAATATGGTACATTATTGTTACTACTATATAGATTATACTGGCAACCGAATGTCGTTTTAAAAACAATACATATTTAACGTTGTGACGAGGCGTTGGCTTTCAGACCGTTTTTCGGTGACACGGATTGTCGGTTGCTATCGGATGATTTTGGGCGCCAGATTTTTAAGGTTTTACTCCCTGTTGAGGATGCTTGCGACCTTTTCACTAAAATCTGACCGATATTGCGATCAAAGTACCTGGGTAACTCTGTGGAGAAGGGTTCGGTAGCCTTTAGGTGATACAGGCTAAATTTAGTGACTCCCGAGTGAGCGGGCTTTAATCGCTGACTCGGCGTGATACCGTCACTTCTGTTTTAACGAAAGGTGTAGCAGATTTTGTATGTTAAGGGGTTAGATAAGAATTGATTAATGTATTTTATTTACTCAACCCTATATTTTAGATTTGAAACTATTTACAAAATATATACACAAAACAATATTTACAAACTATGTACAAATAAAGTATGCCGGTACTAACATCGATCGGAACGTGGCTCTCGCTGAAGAGGTAAAGGTTGGTGCGTGATGAAGCGTACGCATTTGGTCAGGTATATACGATACGAGCGGTGTTTCACTCAAGCGAGGGTACGGCAGGCGGGCAACACATAGCGATAGACAACATCAAAATACTATCCATAACTTCTCAGTAAAGCAGGGGACAGCGGAGATGAGAACGTGCAGACTGAAGAGACGGGATGACAGTTCCCGGGAGGTCTCTGCCGACTGTCAATCCTCAGCATCTCCGCTGGGGCTAAACCGGAACACAAACATCTTGATTACTTTAGCGCGCTGTGAATTCTCAGCGTCCTCACTAAAATAACACAATAGCTAATACTGTATGGGGTGGAAAACCGTGAGCCCGACAAAGTGTACAGGGCCAATTGGAAAGGAACGTATCACTTGGAGTGACCTAGAAAGGCTGTAAAATCTCAGCGTCCCTATCTGGACTAATCCAAGATGAGTATGTCTCGATTATTTAAGTGAGCTGTATATCCTCAGCATCCCCACAAAAATATTGCAATACAATCTAGCATACGGGAATTGTCTTGGAAGGACGGAAATAACTTGCTTGTGGAGATTTGGACGGAGCAGCGTGATAATTTAAGAATATGAAAATTCGCTACAAAATATGCATTAAATAAAAGGGATAATTTCTCACCTATAACAATATTTTCGTATGCGCAAATCGGACAAACCAGGTGCGATCGGACGGCAACGTAAGCGAACTCGGTGCGGACTGGTGACGACTCAATGTTCTCGGCTTATTAGCTGAATTAACAATGCTGCCCCTGCCCCGTGTTGCTTATCCTTTTATATGAGTTTCACAGCCGGCCAAGAACTCCGCGATGCTTGGAATGTAATCACCTTATCACAACCGAATAAGATAATAAGTACGAAATACACGTTTAATTAAATATAAATCTCCTTAAAATATTTCATGGTGAAAAATATTTTAACAAATATTTATATAGTTTGTATTCAATTATTTTCTATTTAATTAATTAGTTACTTAGTAATTATGCGTTTTGTACCACAGATCAATAGAAAATAATAATTCATCACAGCATTAAAACATTTTAACGAAAATTCGCTATCATAATGCACTAGCTGCATCCAGACTTTATTAGTAGTTTTTGAGTTTTTTAAAATCGTTGGAAAATGTCAAGAATTTTGACTTTTAACATATTTTCTTCTAAATTATGACCCTCAGAGTACCCCAAAGCGCGCTATTGCTTCACACAATAAATCGGATCTTGTGTTTCTACTTATGTGCTGTTAATATTTACTCGTGTACAAATTTTGAATATCATATCTTTAGCGGTAAGATAATAAAGGAAAATCGCTTTAACCATAACAACCTTAATACCCTGTATCTCAGTATCACGACCTTAAAATGAAAAATGTTATGCGAGTTACCGCCACTATATTATCAAGAGCAACTCACACCCTCTCAATTCGTTCTAAAGTTATTGGGCCTACTAACAGATAGGCTGTACGCCTATTTGTTATTTGTTAGTAGGCCGACAGAACGCTCGACCAACACACAAAAAAATCTTTGTTCCAGAATCAAGTTTTCATATGTTTTAAGACTTTTACACCGTTTTATCAAAAAAAAATCAAAATTTCTGTAACCAATATTCCACCCCCCCACACTCTACCTCTAAATTAATTTCGGCACCAGAACACCAGATGTTTAATGAAACTGAAAGGTTTCTAATAAACAAACACTAAAACGTTGTATTACTCGAGTTTTTAACGATAAAGTGTCAATTTTCACCAAATCACCCCCCATCCATCCCCTAGTCCCTGAAGCGAGTTTACCCAAAAACAATCCGAACTGTTCGTTTGTCGAGTGCTAAGTGAGTACCAAATTTGAAGACGATATCTCAATTTAATCTATAGTTATTGTGGCTGCAACAGACAGACAAACAGACCGACAGACAAAAAAAGTGTCCTCAAATCATGTATTCTATTTGTTTTGACACTTTCTACGACGTTTATGTGATTTTTTATTTATTTCTGTCACCAATACCATAGTTCCTCACGTATTGACGGTCTGGAAGTAATACTTATTATTCAAATAATGTATTAAGGGTAGCATACCAGGGTAGAGAATCATACTGCTACGACATTACACCATAAACTATCCTGGAGAATACAAAGACCACTTTCGTACACACAAGGACAATTCTGGGGTATAGGCAGATATTAAGTTAAAGCGTAAAAAGCGCTGCTCGTCGGTATGTGACGCTACGAAACCAACACATTCCACAAAGCAGAGCGCTTCGTTGCACCGAAGCCAAAGTCTTGTTTAATTATTTTTGCTCCCTCCTTAAGGGGATATCATATAAAAGACACTATAATAAATGACCACAATATTTCATTCCATAATGGTAGGTTTTTAATTATTACAGGATATTACATCTGTCCAATATTGGCCGAGATTTAATATTGCAGATACTTACAGATACTCATTGAAACAACGCTTTAAAGCTATAGCAGCAGCCAATTACAAGTTGCATCCGACACAATAAAAGGTTATTTATCTCTCAAATTTCCAGTTAAATTGCTCATTGCAGGGGATATTTCTATCTGGATAAAGATATAAGGAAATTACTTGTATTACTTTTTTTTTAACGACTCTTTATCTCTGATAATAACGAATATAAAAATAGTCCGCCAATAACATATGACGTCTCTTAAATATATATATTACTATGGTCTGGCTTTTGAATTAATGATTTGTTAATTACTAATTAGATGCTGATATTACATTAATTACTTCTAATCATAAATCTAATTTCTAATATATCTTTATATTAATAATTTATACCGTTGGACGCCAGGCAACTCACTGTTTGCCAATATCATTATCTAATATACTTTTAATAAGCCAAAACCTGCAATTATTACCCCGTCAATTAAAAGATAATTTATTTTACTCACTTACCTTCTTAATTACTTCTAATTTCCATTTGCTCAGCCCTCTCAGGATTTTAAGGATTCAACTTGTTTTTGTTTTTTTTTTTGGTCATTTTTTTGTATAATTGGTCTTTGCTAATTACTTGGTCTTTTTCTATTTTAATTATGCATTACCACTTCTATTATGAAGGCCAAATAGGAGATTTAAATGAAAATCTAATTATACAAAGTTAGGCATCTTTAATGGTGATTACCCATTGAAATTAAAATTCACAAATATTAAATAACAAATTAAGGGACAAATTAGTTGCATAATATACCATAATAGGTTATAAATAACAGAAACATATTATTCAGTATCAAATCACTTACATTGTTAGAACCAGAGATTTGGCTAGTTAATTATCGGTCACCTTACACATTCCTGTACACCATGTCCACAAAGATGGTATTTGGATTCTTTGATTGCCTACAACACTTAATTGCAGCATGGAACTGTTTTTTTTTTCTTCTAATAAGCTACTCTTTTATGAAATTATGTTGTTTTGGTTGATTAGCTTTAACTGTTTTATTTATTTTCAGTCATTATCTTCCTGCTTAACTACCCCTGGCAACTATATTATTACCAGGCACCTTCTCCTGTGGACCAGGCACCTTCTACCTGTTCACTCCTCAACGTTCTCCAGCTGACTTATCTGTTGGTAATTGTCTGTACCGACCACGAGCCACTACATTTACCTGTTTACTCTACGACGCTCGCCAACTGACCCTTCTATTGGTAATTGTCGGTACCGACCACGAGCCACTACATTTGCTCTACGACGCTCTCCAACTGAATTTTCTATTGGTAATTGTCGGTACCGACCACGAGCCACTACATTTACTTGTTTACTCTACGACGCTCTCCAACTGACTTTTCTATTGGTAATTGTCAATACCGACCACGAGCCACTACATTTACTTGTTTACTCTACGACGCTCTCCAACTGAATTCCTAATTTTACTGTCTCTCCGAGCAGCCCTCGCCTTATCGGCTCTTTTGCCTTCGACCTGGCCAACCGGTCCTTCCTCACCATAAATCTCACCACAAGTCTCTTATCACTAGATAGCAAACCATACAAAAATTGTTTGTTTCACTTTATCTTGCTTTTTATTTTACGATATCTACTGCATTATCAATATATTTTACTTTAACTTAATACTTATTCTTTTAAAATAACAACATAAAACCTCTTTAGATTTCCATTTAAATTATATTCCTTTAGTTCTATTGCAGTACTAAAATAACTTGACCATTATTTCTTAATATTATTATTCTAATTTCTATCCTATGTCTATACATAGCAATATATATATATATATATATATATATATATATATATATATATATATATATATATATATATATATATATATATATATATATATATTTAATATAACAAGAGGCATAGGGTTCAATTCAGTTTACTTACCTAACATAAACTTACCAACATTTAACGGAGAGTTTGAATTTGGGTAGCATTCCGTGATGCATTTGACATACTTGTAAAAAATAATTCTACTTTAACAACTATTAAAAATTTATATTATTTAATATAATGCGTTAAAGGCGATGCGGCACATTCACTTAAAACTTTAAAGGTATCTTCTGATAATTATATAATTGCTTAGAACTTGTTAACAAAACTGTTTTAAAACAAAAAATAATTGGTCAAAGTAACATTAAAGCTCTTTTCAATTTTGAATTTATGAAAAAGAACTAGCATCGACAAGTGCAGCACTTCTTGGATGATGTGTTCAAAATTATGCAATCACTAAAAAACTTTGATCAGCCAACATTAGACGTTTTATTAATTTACATTATTTCGGCTAAATTTAGTAATACAACACGGCATGAATGGGAATTATTTAAGTCTGAAAACGATTTTTCCACCTTCCAGGAATGCATAAGTTCCCTTGAAAATAGGTGTAAGTTTCTGGGATGTCTTCAAACCAACAGGGATAATCAAAGTTTATTCAAAAAAACTCAAAGCCAACCTACAACAGACATTTTAAAGCATACATCAATACATCTAAATCATATTGCATACTATGTAAACGTTCACCACATGCACTTTTCACATGTGAAATATTCCTAAAATTAACATTAAATCAAGAAATTTGTGAAGCTAAGCGTTTTCAATTGTGTTTAAATTGCTTAACAACAGATTATACTATAAAGGAATGTAAAACAGTTTCGTGTAAAAAATGCAGTAAGAAACATAACACACTTTTGCATATAGAACATGATCAAGTGACGAATATGACACATAATGTAGATGTCACTCAAAATACAAAGGCAGGTGACCAAAGACTAATAAATTAAAATCAGTCAAATCAATCACGCGGTATAGAAATCGCTACCTCTGAAAGTAATATACCTAGACAAATAATGCATTCATCAAATCACAATTTTTTGTCCTATCCGTTTAATTACGCTGGTTTTTCAATATGGCTCGATGGACCATATATAATTACATTTTGTCCTGATGTATCACATTTTATTTGATATAATTTGTTGTGCTCGAAGGACCTGTTTAAGTTTTGTTAAACTACACGATGATCTTGGTAACATTTAACGTTTAATAACAACTGAAAAATTATACAAAATTGACTATTTTTCGGACTTAAATAATTCCCATTAATGCTGTGTTGAATTGCTAAATTTGGCTGAAATAATATAAATTAATAAAACATCTAATGTTGGCTGATTAAAGTTTTTTAGTGATTGCATAATTTTGAACACATCATCCAAGAAGTGCTCTACTTGTCGATGCTAGTCGTTTTAGTGAATTTTCGTAGAAAAAATTCACTAATGGGGCGATCCCGACTTTTGAGTTTTGAAAAATTTTTTGCAAATGGGCGCGAAAAAATAGTCAATGATACCTTCTGCAGATAACGTACCATTTCTGCCTAGCATACACGGTTTCGACCGTCCTGTCTGTTTTGTCGTTTCTATTGTTAGTCAATGCTCGCTATTCCATTCCTTTTTAGTGAATTTTCGTAGGAAAAAATCAGTAAGACCCCTAGAACCTATATCCGGGGTCAGTTTCAATTTTTATATGTTTATATATATATATATATATATATATATATATATATATATATATATATATATATATATATATATATATATATATATATATATATATATACATACATACATATATATATATATATATATATATATATATATATATATATATATATATATATATATAAATGTTCAGCAATATTTCCGCGGTCTTTAATGTGAGACATACTTGGTTCTCGGGTTGAACCGCGTCCAGAATTTATGAAAACTAGACGTTTCGGCTCCTGTTCTGAGGCCTAGGATTGAACACACTGAGACCTCACAGACGATCTCCGGTGAGATTTCAGGAGTAGGCAGATTGAGGCCCCGTAATTGAGCTACAACAACCCAACCCACGTTTGTCCACCGCTTTAAGGAGTGGGCAGGTTGAGGCCTTAGAGTGTCCTTACATATTTCTTTTACTCACCTTTATCCACCACTCTAGGGAGTAGGCAGATTGAGGCCTTGGAGTGTCCTTACATATTTCCTTTACCCACCTTTGTTCACCACTCTAAGGAGAAGGCATATTGAGAACTTAGAGTGTCCTTACATATTTCCTTTACTCACCTTTGTTCACCACTCTAAGGAGTAGGCAGATTGAGGCCTTAGAGTGTCCTTACATATTTCCTTTACCCACCTTTGTTCACCACTCTAAGGAGTAGGCAGATTGAGGCCTTAGAGTGTCCTTACATACTTCCTTTACCCACCTTTGTCCACCACTCTAAAGCGTAGGCAGATTGAGGCCTTAGAGTGTCCTTACATATTTCCTTTATCTCTTGAAAATGGCTCCAAAACAGGAGCGGAAACGTCGAGTTTTCATAAATTCTGGATGCGGTTCAACCCGAGAACCAAGTATGTCTCATATATATATATATATATATATATATATATATATATATATATATATATATATATATATATATATATATATATATATATATATATATATATACATATGTATGTGTGTGTGTGTATCACACCGATAACTTTTAAAAAAATGGTCCGATTTTGATAAAAAATTTGGCATGTACCTTCCTTTTGTAAATGACTTGGAAAAATTCGTTAGCCAGGAAAATCGGACCAGGTTTTCCGGGAAAGTTTTGAGTTTTCATTCGAAAAAAATTTGTATCTCACAAAATAAAAAAGCTATGATAACCAAATTTGGTATTGAGGTTTACGATATAAAAAGTAAACTATGCACCAAAATTTAGATTTCTATGTTACAAGAAAAAAAAGTTATAATAAAATATTTTGTGTCAGATCATTTCTATGAAAATTCAGTACCATAACGCACTTGCTGCGTCCAGGCTTTTTTACAATTATACAAATTATACAAATTACAACAAAAATTTGTTTCAAACTATATTGCCAACAGCAAGCGTCGAAGTTTTCGATAACCAAAGCAAATCTCACATATGTAGAGCTCGCCTCGATGGAGGATCTCAAACCAACTTTATCACAAGTGATATTTGCAATAGATTAGGCTTAACGAAATTAAAGAACCAATCATTAGTGTCAGCTATTAGGAAATATATCTCAAACATACATTTTAAAACGGACACAACTTCCAAAATAAGCATAACATGTTTAGTGTTAAATGAAATCAGTGATAATTTTCCAAATTTATAATTTAATTTGCGAAAACTGAACATCCCACCAAATAGAGTTTAGCAGATACAAAATATAATTCGCCGCGTAAAATAGACATCTTGCTGGAAGCCGATATTTGTTTCCAATTATTTTACGTTGGACAACATAAGCTAAGTAATATCGGTCCTATTCTACAAAAAATACTTAAGGGTGGATTTTAGGTGGCGATTTACATCACAAATACAACCAAACATCATTTTGCTTTTTAAACACATCACATCATACTAATTTAGTTCATGAAGGATGTTCAGATGACAATATGAATTATACAAATGAGGAAAAATACTGCGAAACTAATTTTATCAAGTACATTTAAACGTGACCAATCAGGTCGTTTTATTGTTAGTATTACACTTAAATGCAACATAGCGGAATTAGGAAATTCAAGGCACAACGCGTTAAATCTATTTTAATCACAATCTTCAATTAAAAATCGAAAACGTCAATTTTCTAAATGAGAATGAAAAATTAGGTCACATGACTAAACTACCAGAACAGGATATTATCCGTTGAAATTATTTTTTACCATATCATGTGGCTGTTAAGCAAAGCAGCCTTACAATAAAGATTCGTGTTTTCTTTACGGATCAGCTAAAACAAATGTATACCTATCTTTAAACGAAGTTCAGTGTGTTGGTCCCACAATTCGAGGCGATCCCTTTTCAATTTTATTACGGTTTAGAAAACATAAGTATGCTATTACTGCAGATATAGCTTAAATGTACCGACGAGTTAACTACGGGCTACGTAATTTAGAATTAATTATTTGGAGAGCTAATGAAACCGATCCTATTAAATTTTACTAGCCAAACGCGGTTACATATGGTACAGCTTCAGCACCATTTCTTGCAGGTAGATGTCTTAAACAACTAGCAATTGAAAACCGATGACATTATCCTATATCATCCGGAATAATTGAACAAGATTTCTATGTAGATTATTTATTAGCGGGAGCAAATTCAACAACAGAAGCCGTTTGGATAATAAAAGAGGTTTCAACAATATTAAGTTAAGCAGGTTTTGAATTAAGAACGTCGTCATCAAACAACCAAGAATTATTGTCAAGAATTACCGGAGAAAACACTCGTGATGAAAACACTATACAAATATCAGAATCAGGTAAAAGAAAAACACTCGGTTTATTATGGAATCAAGAAAATGATGTACTTCAGTATATTATTAATGCTGAGCCCGATAAAAGGTCAATCACAAAGAGAACAATTTTATCAATTGTTGCGCAAAAATTTGATCCGTTGGGTCTGTTAGGGCCAGTAATAAATAAATGCTAAAATTATGATCCAGTCTTTGGCAGTACAAACTGTTATGGGATGAGTCCATACCGGTCGATTTACATAGCAAGTGGTTATGATTTCACAAACAGTTAACACATCTAAGCAAAATAAATATACCTAGGAACGTTTTTGGTGAAAATCCACATACCATTCAATTATACGGATTTTGCGATATTTTGGAGACTGAATATGGTTCTTGTATTTATCTGCGCAGTGTAAATAATGGAGGAGAATGAAGATCATCGTTACTTCGTGCTAAGTCGCGCATGGTGCCACTTAACACATCCCTTCCTAGACTTGAGATCTTAGTGAAAGGTATAAGCATTTAAAGAAAAAAATTGGGGTTTTCCTCAAAACGTCAAAGTCTAGATTTTCAAAGTCAAAATTGACAACATTTAGGCAAATAATCTGAAAGAAATATGGATTATGTAAAGAGAATGTCGCAGGAGTGTTCAGCTTCCCCATCATTACCCTTCATTTTACCAAAATATTTCCAAAAAACTCATTTAAAATGTACCCTTTCTCCAAAGCTTTGGCACTGGTTTTAATTAAGTTCATGGTTTAACGGTCTATAATTTTAAGCGCTAATTTCCGTAGAAAAAATCGTTAATGAAGAGACCGCGACTTCTGAATTTGACAAAGATTTCTTCAAATGAGTGCAAACTAGGCCCCCGTAGAATCCATATCCGGGTCTATTTTCAGTATTTATGTGTTTACATATACACAGGGTGACGCATTTCTACGGTAAAGCTCAATATAATTGTTATTAGGCAAGATATTGAGAAAAAATTTTATACGTTAATTATATGATGTCTTGAGCTGCATCTTATAAAATTATTTCGACAATCACAGGCTGGCCCCTAAGTTGAGTTTGAGTGAGTGAGTGTAAACACTCAAACACTCGGGATGGCACGAACTTGTAGTTCAATCACCACAGATTTTTGAATTGCAGTTGAAGGTTATTTATATTTATTATACCTATTGATCAATAAGTCGTTGGTGATGCCTACTATATATTTTTTTAACATTCCTTATTGCATTTCTGAATATTTCATCGAAACATAATGCATGTCTATAAAAAAATTCTTGACGCAGTAAGTGAGGTTTGGTAGCGAATTTCTACCCTTCTGAAAAAACCGACCATCTGATTTCTGACTATCCTTTCTCCGAGATCGTTATTCTTGGTGACTTCAATGTCCATAATAAGGAATGGCTAGGATCTAAAAAAACCGATCCACAAGGAAGAGTAGCGGAGGCCTTTGCAGTCAGCAATTCTTTAACTTACTTTTCTCGCATCCCAACACACAACTCAAATCCCTTGGATCTCCTTACTACAAATCCTGACTGCTATAAGATATCAGTCACCGCCCCCTGAGTCTTTCAGACCACAGCATGGTCACTGCTTCCTACGCAATGCAACCCGAGGTCACACAGTCATCACACCCACGTATCGTTTGGCACTACAACTCCGCGAACTGGGACGAAATGCGAGATTATTTTCCTAATTTCCATGGGCGTCCGTCTGCTTCTCTCATCCTGACCCCTCTGATATCTCACAAAACGTTCCAAGCTGGCATGGAATTATTTATTCCACGTACACAGAAAACCTCTGCAGCCACTCAAAAGCCCTGTTTCTCTAAATCCTGTGACAAGCTCACAAACAGCTTCTACACAATCCCAGTCAAGAAAACAGTCAAGCATTTAACGACGCAAGAAACCGCATTCTTTCTGAGACAAAAAAACTCGTTTAATAACCACATCAAAAACAAAGTCCTCTTAAGCTCCAGCGACAGAAAACCCTTCTGGACTATTCCTAAATCTATTGGGAATAATTTCTGCAAGAGCACGTTTCCACCTCTTGTCTCAGGGGATGAAATTGTTTCTACCGCCCTGGGCGAGGCTGAACTTTTTACCTCGTTGTTCGCTGGCAATTCTACTCTCAACCCACCTCCAAATGTTTAACCACCAACAGTCCTCAATGTCGCACATAAAATGACGGATATCATTTTCAAAACTACAAAGGTACGAAATATGCTCTCTTCTCTTAATACCAGGAAAGCCTCTGGCCTTGACGAGATCCCAGCAATTGTTTTCAAAAAATGCGCCACAGAACTTGCTCCTGTCCTGACTCGTCTGTTTCTTACAATAGAGGCATATTCCCTGGTAACTGTAAAACTGCTCGAGTACAACCCGTCCCCAAGAAAGGATCCAAAGCGCTTCCTAGCAACTACAGGCCTATTTATTTCCTTTCAGTCGCCTCTAGAGTGATGGAAAAGTATGTAAACACCGAATTAGTAAAATTTCTTGAAAGACACAGTCTAATCCACGACAGGCTATATGGATTTCGTCAGCGCAGATCAACTGCCGACGTCCTTTCCCTTGTCATCCATTCTTGGAACAAGTCTATGGAACTACACAATGAATCCCAGATTGTCGCTCTAGACATATCCGAAGCAGAGTCCGGCACGCAGCGCTGCTTAATAAACTACCGGCCTATGGCCTACCACCAAGACTCTGTACGTGGACAGCAAATTTCCTCTCCAACCGGAGAATTTCTGTTGTCAGGGATGGCCATTCCTCTGAATTGTATCCAATTAATGCAGGAGTTCCTCAAGGTTCAGCTTGAACTTCCCCACATCAAAGACCTCCTCTCTAGCACATCCAACTCAGTTCATATTTACGCGGACGACAGCACCCTCCACTCAAATATACAATATTCTAGGCCCGCCTCTTTAGCCCAATTAGATGCGGATCGCAGACCCATGGAGGGTTCTATCTCTGTGGATCTTCAAAAAAATATTAGACTAGGGAAGTAGAAATCTTGTACAATTCAACCCCACCAAATCACAGTCTTGCTTTCTTTCTCATAAGACATACACCAGCCCTAGACCCATCACAATAAACAACCCAGTCATTTAAAGTAATGAGTCCTTTTCACTTTTTGGCATTTCTTTGGATCGAAATCTCAATTGGCACCAACATGTCACATCAATAGCAGAAGCGGCTGCTAAGAAATTAGGTTTCCTCTTCTGGGCTCGCAAATACTTTTCATTAGCTAATCTATATACCTTATATACTTCACAAATAAGACCAAACCTCGAAGACTGCTCCCACAGCTGGGGTGCTGCTGCCGCTTCTACCCTCGCTATCCTGGACTCCATTCAGAAGAGAGCTATACGTCTTATCGGTGACCCTACCTCCCTACCCTCACCCAAAAGCTGCCATCCCTTTCCCACCGACGTGTCGTTGGTGACCTCTCTCTCTCTCTCTTTTATAGATATCTGCACGGGCATTGTTCAGAGGAGCTTTCTTCCATAGTTCCCCAACTTGCTGCCCCCAACAGATCTAGCCGGGGGAACAGAGCGAATGCACCCTTTTACTGTCCAGGTCACTAGACATAGAAGATCTTGTTATGCTTGCTTTCTTGTCCCGAGGACTTCCAAGTTGTGGAATTCCTTGCCGGAACATGTTTTTCCTTCTCCCCGAACCTCCAAACCTTCAAGTCCAAAATTAACAAGTTGCCTCTTTCCTCCTTGTCGACGCCCACGGTACGATATTATTTAGGCTGTAAGCCCTGGTGGTGTGTTGTTGAAATAAAAATAATAAAAAATATATTTTTTTCATTAAACGCTTCAAAATTCAACTCAATTTGCTATTAACCCAAGCTTCGTCGGCTAGGAAACCAGATTTCTCAGAAATATTTTAAATTGATTTTCCGACATTTTTTTTTGGATTTTCAAAAAATAAGCTATTTTTATAAAATATGGTACATTGTTTCTACAATATAGGTTATATCGGTGACCAAATTTATGCCTGCTTACCTTAAAGATTCATATTTGCTACTAAAAACATCTTTAGGAAAATTGACTCCCATAACGAACTTGCTGCGTCCAGACTTTTATCATTCAAATGCCGAGAGTACATACTACGGTAAGGATGTCTTAGATAGATCACCTACTTTCTGTGGGGATAATAATTGCGAAATACAGTTATTTGGTTACAGAAATTGTATTGCATGCAAATCTTGAAACACTGCATATTTTAATTTAGTATTCATGAGAGTTTTCGAGATGCTTTCGTGCAACTTACAAGGACGTAGTGCACGTCTTTAAAGGTAAAAGTATATTTTCTGCATGTAAATTGGATGCTTAAATAACATGAGTATAGATGACAAAATATACCTAAGCTTGCTTCTTTTACATAGTTTACGTTGCTCTAATGTGTTAACAAATTTTTATAAAAAAATATCATGTGTTGAGGGAAGAAACAAATATTAAGCTTCTTAAAGCTCGTATGATTAGTTCAATTCAATTTCTAATATGTCTTATAGTGTATGTAGCTAGACGAAGTTAACTAAAGGAAGTACTTTAAAACTTTTATTTCTAGAGAAAACAATGTAGGTACCATACAAGGTTTACATTGTTTTAAATGTCTTTATCCCGTCCTAAAAAAGATAAAGGCGTTGTTCAAGAAGCGGGGGATATTTAGGGATTAGGTTTTATAACTGGGATTATATGGACATGGTAACGATGTAATTTGTAATGAAATTTAATAACAATAAAAAGAATTAACAACTTTTACAAACTAACTTAACCGAATAAAATTTAAAACCAAATCTGTACATAATTAAATTAAAATGTCTCTTAATGTATACAAACACAAATATTTATAACCTTGCTTGCACCACATTCTTAAGAATGCGCTATCATCAATAGTCAGCATTCTTTAGTATCGCAAACTGCAATTGCAAGATGTTTATTAATTACATAAACATGTAACATGAGCAATTCCAGGTCAATAATTATAATTTCTATGCGATTTATGCTAGCGAATTTTCGTATAACTATTATAATATAAAATTAATATTAAATATATTTTCACGATTAGGAATGCCCTCTTGGATAGTTTTCTGTTCTATGAACAGGCGTAATAGAGACGTGTATTAATTGGCTGCGGTTATAAAATTAACGCATAAGCGAATAAAGCAAGATAATATTTTTGTTATATCCTTAAACATGCACATATATTTAAGTACTAATCCAATTTGTTTATATAACCATTGTGTAGCCCAGTGTGAAAATATTTAAGAATTGGTACCAGTAATAGTTTATAGTTTGGAATAAAAAAGCAAACTGAAATAATTAAGTTTTTTTTTAAGTGGTACCTATAAATGATGGGATTAATTGTTTTTCTGGATTATAATATTGTGGCTTAAATACTGTTTCTATTAAACTAAGAACCCGATATATTAACATAAATACTAGTATTTGTCTGTTTACTTATTAGCCGACAACGGCACAATTCTAGCATTCGACATCTATTATATCTAAGTTTCAACCACCTTTCTTAAGTGACACAGGGTTGTTATGTCAGAAATTTTTTTCGCGCTACATCACTTTTTTTATATTTCAACAACACACCACGAGGGCTTACAGCCTAAATACTATCGTATTGTGGGTGTCGACAAGGAGGAAAGGGGCAACTTGTTAATTCTGAACTTGAAAGTTTGGAGGTTTAGAAGACAAAGAAAAACATGTGGCGGCTAGAAATTTTACAACTTAGAAGTCCTCGGGACAAAACAGCGGGCATAATAAGATGTTCTAAGTCTTGTGACCTGGACAGTAAAAGGGTGCATTCGCTCTGTTCCCCTGGTAGATCTGTTGGGGGCAGCAGGTGGTGGAACTATGGAAGAAATCTCCTCTGAGCAGTGCCCGTGCAGATATATATATATATATATATATATATATATATATATATATATATATATATATATATATATATATATATATATATATATATATATATAAAGGAGAAAGGTAGCCAACAGCAGGTCGGTGGGCAAGGGATGGCAGCCTTTGGGTGAGGGTAGGGTCACCGATAAGGAGTATATCTCTCTTCTAAATGGAGTTCAGGATAGCGATTGTAGAAGCGGCAGTTTTTGCCTTATTTGTGAAATATATAAGGTATAGAAATTAGCTACCGAAAAGTATTTGCGAGCCTGGAAGAGGAAACCTAATTTCTTAGCAGCAGCTTCTGCAAATGATGTGACATGTTGGTGCCAATTGAGATTTAGATCCACAGAAATGCCAACAAGTGAAAAGGACCCACCACTTTGAATAACTTGGTTGTTCATTGTGATGTGTCTAGGGCTGGTGTATCTCTTATGAGATAGAAAGCAAGACTGATATTTATGTGCGTTGAGTTGTACAAGATTTCTACTTCCCCAGTCTAATATTTTTCGGAGATTTACGGAGACAGAGTCTGCGATCCTCATCTAATTGGGTTAAAAAGACAGGCTTAGAATATTGTATTTTTGAGTGCAGGGTGCTGTCGTCCGCGTAACTGTGAACAGGGTTGGATGTGCTAGAGAGGAGGTCATTGATGTGGAGAAGAAACAAAGTAGGGGCTAAACCTGAACCTCGTGGAACTCATGCATTAATTGGATGCAGTTTAGAGGAATTGACATCCACGACAACATAAATGCTCCGGTTGGAAATAAAATTTGCTGTCCAGGTACAGAGTGTTGGTGGTAGACCATAGGCCGGAAGCTTATTAAGCAGCGCTGCGTGCTAAACCTGGTAGAATGCTAGAGTATGTCTAGAGTAATACTCTGGGATTCACCGTGTAGTACCATAGAATTGTTCCAAGAATGGGTGACAAAGGAAAGGAGGTCGGCAGTTGATCTGCGCTGACGGAATCCATACTGCCTGTCGTAGATTAGACTGTGTTTTTCAAGAAATTTTAGTAATTCGGTGTTTATATAGTTTTTCATCACTTTAGAGACGACTGAAATGAGAGAAATAGGCGTGTAGTTGCTAGGAAGCACTTTGGATCTTTTATTGGAGACGGGTTGTACTCAAGCAGTTATACAGTTATTAGGGAATATGCCTTTCTTGTAATATGTGTGAAACAGACGAGTCAGGACAGGAGCAAGTTCTGGTGCGCATTTTTTGAGAACTATTGCTGAAATCTCGTCAAGGCCAGAGGCTTTCCTGGTATTAAATTAATTTTCAAAATGATATCTGTCATTTTATGCGCGACATTGGGGACCGTTGGTGGTTGAACATCTGAAGGGCGGTTGAGAGTAGAATTGCCGGCGAACAACGAGGCAAAAAGTTCAGCCTTGCTCAGGGCGGTAGAAACAATTTCTTGACGGTGTTCTTGACTGGGATTGTGTAGAAGCGTTTGGTGAGCTTTGACCTTTTCAAGTCTAGCCTTGTCACAGGATTTAAATAACTGCGGCTTTTGAGTGGCTGAAGAGGTTTTTTGTGTACGTGGAATAAATAATTCCATGCCAGCTTGGATAGTTTCGGTGACCGTTTTGTGAAATATCAGAGGGGTCAGGATGAGAGAAGCAGACAGAAGCCCATGGAAATGACGAAAAGTAATTCCGAACTTCGTCCCAGTTAGCGAAGTTGTAGTGCCAAACGATACGTGGGTGTGATGACTGTGTGACCTCGGGTTGTACTGTGCAGGAAGCAGTGACCATGCCGTGGTCTGAGCGACCAAGCGAGGCGGCGACGAATATCTTAGCATTCAGGTTTTGTAGTAAGGAGGAGATTCAAGGGATTTGAGTTGTGTGTTGGGATGCGAGGAAAGTAAGTAGGTTGCTGAACCCTGTTGGCTAAAGAATTCCTGACTGCAAAGGCTGCTCTCCCTTGTGGATCGGTTTTTGAAGATCCTAGCCATCCCTTATTATGGACATTGAAGTCACCGAGAATAGTGGCCTCGGAGGAAGGATACTCAGAAATGAGATGGTCGGGTTTTTCAGAAAGGTAGTCGAAGAGCTGGGCAAATTTGTTGTCAGAAGGTGACCGGTAAATACAACAGATGAATTTAGTTACAGCCCCGAGAGAGAGTTTCATCCTAAGTATGTAAGCTTCTAAATTGGAGAGCCTGGTGCAGGGTAGATTGCTACGGACGCATGCGCACACGCCTCAATGCAATCTAAAGGAAGTAAGGAGCTCATACCCCGCGAAATTAAGGTGATTAGTGGCTGTTTTGACACTGATTTGGGTTTCGGTGAGGAAGAGGAGTTGGGGCCTATTAGCCTGGAGGAAATGGTGGACGGAGTTCAGGTTAGAGTTTAGGCCACATATATTCGAGAAGGATATGTTTAATCTTGATGCCGGTGCCCCCTGTACACCTGTCTCCCGGAGATCCGAATGGAGGGGTATTTTTATCTCCGAAGTCTTTTGTACATGGAGGAGCCGTCTTTATTTTTGTTTATAAGGATAACCGACTTATACACCAGAAGCGGAAACCTCCGTTGGGTCTTCATCGGCCAATTGATATAAGGGGTGGTACCTCCTCGGACGTAAAAATCTGTAACTATCACGTAAAGGAAAATTACACTACCACCTGCTTGATTCGGATTAGTCGCTTCGTACGACAGGCAGGAGTTACCTTGGGCCTATTCTTTTAGTAAGTCCCCGGACGGACCCACCTTATGAACTAAGCGGATCCCGCAGGTGGTACAGGATTCTTTATGGGTCGGCCTTCGGCTCATCAAGACGTGGTGCAACCACGGTTCTTGCTGCTATCAATATAGATTCCAGAGTTCAAAGTATTCTTAGGGCATCCTCGCCTTCCCTTGAAAATGACAGCTATACTCTGTTTAGTTTCGCAAACAGGTTCCATGAATTGAAACCAATCACACGTGTGATACGTTCCAGTTTCAGGACCATCATCCAGTAAAATATAAACGTAGTCGGTGTCATTACTGTCATAATAATGTAAGATCCGTCACGACCTAGAGCCAGCTGAGCAGCAAATCCTTTAGCACTGCTACTTAGCACATGTGATTTAAGGAGTACACGATCCCTTTTTGGAAGAACTCAGATCGTCGACCTTCAACTGCAACAGCTTCCGGTGGTTCTGCTCCCAGGTAGGATGCTGCTTGGCAGCAAGAATACAGACTTTAGTCTTATAAAGTACAGAGTAATACCACGTATACAATTTTCAGCCTCCACTGCTCTTCGAAAATCGTACAAAGTGCTGTGAGGTGCTTCCGCTTTACGTCTAAAATACAGGTACGTAGAAGTGTATCCCGTAACCTCGGTTTAGGTGCAGTTGATAGCAAAATGGATGCTAGGCAGGTGTTTATTCCATCTTTGGTGCTCAGTCTACATAAAGATGGAAAACTGAGATTTCAAGTCCCTGTTTTTTTCTTTCTACATGATTACTTTTAGCGGGTACAATAGTATAAAGAGAGGTTTAATGCTAAAACAATACGTGACCTTTTGCATCACGTAACTGACAAACTGCACGTGATTGTCGCTAATCAACTTGCGACAAGTAGCATATCTCAAAAATACTTCCTCAGCCAGAAGCTTTGCATATGCTTCAGCCGTTGCTTTTTCAAGCGGACTCGCCAGAGAATACAGCACAATATCATTCTCCATCCCAACTTAATCTGCCTTTACACAACTTAAGCCGAGCAGCATGATATCGAGGTGTCAGTAGAAGATACGAAAATGTGGTCTATATGAACGAAGCCCAAAAGCCAGTATTCTGCGATATATCGTTGCCATAGAGACTCTTTGTAGTAAAACTTACAACCAAGCATTTCCAATCGACTGTATTCTGGAAACTCTGTCTTGTAAAGCCGCAAACCTAAATGACGATCCCGTGCTAAACTTGCTCGAGGTCGTCCGCATCGACAAGAACGGTTATGATTTCTTCTTCAGACCACCTGGAGCAACACCGTAATATTGTTAACATACTGCGTCGTATGCGGTCGGAAATTTGTATGATATAAAAACCAGTCCGCCGCTTACTAAAAATGCGTCTCCTTCCGAATTAACTTAAATGATTGTAATTTTTCCCTAATCGGCGCCTAGGCTTAACGATCTAACGACTTAATAAATTGGGCATAAATTTCTACGAAATGTTGCTTCAAACTGAAGGAAACGCAACGTCAAAGAGATAATTTTTTTTTATAAAACAAAATTTAAAAAGTGCCCGACTGTTAAAATTGTTTGTCCATATTGTTATCATTTCTTATCAGAGACAAAACAGAGTAGTATAAAAAATCTCATTGCAATTGGTCGACTCTTACTTGGTGTTTGGATTTTTTAAAGTCAAATTTAAAAAAAATGCACTACGGTTATATTTATAAATCTTACCTAATGATGTCAGCTGAAGTAGTATCAGCGAAGGATAGCAAAACAGCTGCTGTTCTGTTCCATAGTCTGAAAATGAATAAACAAGAGATGAGATATTTATTAACTGTAAAAAAAACAAAGGTTTTAATTGATGAATTAGAACTACAAGCTTTGTTAACAAATACTATTAGTTTTTATGACACCAAAAACAAAAAAAGTCTGGACGCAGCAAGTGCGTTATGGTAGCGAACTTTCAAAAAACATTTTTAATAGCAAATATGTGTTTTTTTAAGAAAGCAGTCATAAAATTTTGTTACCAGTATAACCTGTATAGTAGAAACAATGTGCCATGTTTCATCAAAATAACTTTATTGTTTGAAAATGTACAAACATTTCCGAAAGTAAACTTAAAGTGCCTACGAAAAAACTGGTTTCTTGATCAACCTTATAATTGCAAATTGGGCTATTCAAATTTGAAGCAAATAATGAAAATTCACTACCATAACGCACTTACTGCGTCCAGAATTGCTTTTCTTAAGAACATGCATTATATTGCGATGGAAAATGCAAAAATGCAATAACATAGGGCGTGTTCCGTTAAAAAAAAAAGGAAATTTTTATCACCAACGACCTATGGGCCAGCCTGTGATTATAGAAGTATTTTTTTAAGATGTACTTTTAGACACCCTATAATTAATGTATAAACTTATGTCCCTATCTTGTATAATAACGGATATATTGAGCTTTATTAATTTTTTACGAATATTCGACAAAAATTATATACTATTAAACGATAAACTCTATAGCTAAGACTACTGCCAGAGCATCAGAGAACGGGTCTATTTAAAATTAATTTTCTGGAAATATCTTAGTAAAATGAAGGATAATGACGGTTGAAGCTAAGACTTCAGGCTTTGTAAAACATTCTTCTCGGCACATTTTCTTTTCATAGCTCGTATTAGTTTCAGGTTCTTTGCCTAAATGTTGCCAATTTTGACGTTTTAAATCGCGAGTTTGAGATTTTGAGGAAAACCCCAAATTATTTATTTTTAAACGCCTATAACTCTTTTTTCTTTCAACCTACAGAGGCTACATTTTGGTACTTAGTTTACGTATAATAATATAAATGGGCGTACCAAATATTGCTTTGTTATTTCCGGAGATATATAATTTTTTTTAGAAAAAAAAAACACAAAATTTTCCAGGAAACCTTAGGCAGATTTTCCTGCCTAACGAACTTATCCAAGCCATTTGTAAAATAAAGGCATTCATTAAATTTAACAAAATCGGCCCATTATTTTTTAAGTTATCGGTGTGATAAATGCATACATACATACATACATACATACATACATATATATATATATATATATATATATATATATATATATATATATATATATATATATATATATATATATATATATATATATAAACATATAAAAATTCAGACTGGCCATTTTTTTGAGTAAACCGGTTAATTAATCTTCCTTTAAAAAAAAGTGGATATACCAAAGAATTAGACTATATTAAGAACGTGGCCGAATATAACGGAAGCACTGCTTGCCTAGTGCAAAAATTAATTAACAAACAGAAAACAAAGAAAATGTTGACGGAATCAACGACGTTTGGAAGAGAGAACTCCGAAAAAAACTCTGTTTGCTCACCATTTGAACCTCAAATCACGGGGGGTCTAGATAGCATTTTAAAAAAAGCCAACTTGCAGCTAAAATTTTCGACAAAAAATGCCTTAAAAAACTTGATATGTAACCCAAAAGATACGTCGGACAAACAAAAAGATCGACTGGAATTAGATTCAAAGAACACTTAGCCCAATTAGGTACTATAGATAGATCTTCCGTCGCCCGACATATTTTGGATAATAATCATCACGTTAATGAAAATAATCTTAAATTAATAAAACATGTTAGACAACCACACAGCTAAACGCGTTTGAGAATATATATATATATATATATATATATATATATATATATATATATATATATATATATATATATATATATATATATTCATATAGTCAAGAAAATTAAAGATTGCATCATAGAACCACTTGTTTATCTGATTAATTCCTCATACGAAGAGGCTGTCTGCCCAAAGGAATTTAAAATAACAGTGGTAAAACCCGTACATAAGAAAGGTGATAGGTTGAATCCTCACAATTATAGACCAATTTCCTTAGTCACAATGTTTACCAAGGTATATGAGATGGCCTTAAAGGCAAGAATCGACAGATTTGTGGATAGGCATGAAATCCTGTCAGATAGACAATTTGGTTTCCGGAATAAACGTTCTACACAAGATGCAATAGAGGCAGTGACAGGCGAAATGTATGTATCATTGAATGAAAGTAAACCTTCAATAGCAGTATTCCTGGATCTGTCTAGGGCTTTCGACACGGTATCGAGAAAGATATTGGTTGATGTTTTAGAGGGCATGGGCGTTCGGGGATTGCCGTTGGAGTTGCTTCGGAGTTACTTGAATGAGAGGAAACAATGCGTAGAGATGGATGCTGTTAAAAGTGAGTTTGAATATACAGCACATGGTATCCCACAGGGCACCATACTGGGACCACTACTGTTTAACCTGTATGCGAATGCGCTGTATGCACTTGATTTCCAGGGAAAGGTCTATGGATATGCCGATGATATCGTTTTAGTTTGTAGGGGCGAGACTTGGGGGGAGGCCAAGGGAAAGATAGCCGAGGATCTGGGAAAGATGAAAATATTTTTGGACAGCAGAAAATTAAAAATTAATGCCGATAAGACAGTTTTCGTTCCATTTTCCTCCTACGTGACGGGGCTCCCACAGTTCGCGGAGATAGCGACAAATGACAGGAGTACATTCTTAAAAGTGCTGAGAGCGGAAACAGTTGAATATCTCGGTGTTCGAGTTGATAACAATATGAGGTGGCACGAGCAGATGAATTTTATTACAAAGAAGATTCGTTCGCAGCACAGTACATTTCGACATCTATCAAGGATATTAGGTTTTAACACACTGAGGCAAGTTTACCGTGCGTTAGTAGAACCACATATCACATATGGAATTATAGGTTGGGGAGGTGTAAGAGATGTTCATTTGAGTAGTCTAAATGTGGCACAGAAGCATATACTTAAGATAATTGGGCATAAGCCATATACATACCCAAGTGATGCAATTTACGCGGAATCGAACATAATGGATGCTAGACAAATGTTCTTCTTTAGATGTGTGACAAGACAGTTCTCCGAAGGAAAAGGGTATTCCAGGTATGCCTACAACATGAGAAATACACATAGGATATTACCTGTCCCTCGTATGCAGAAGGCAGTAAGTCAGAGGTCGTATATCTATCAAAAACCTCGAATGTTCAATAAACTTCCAGAAAGAATACGTACTGTTGACACTTTTAGACGGTTCAAGAGAGAAGTGAGAGAATATATTATGGGGACTCCTAGGCAGGAGATTCATTCGTTTGTTAATGTAGAGACATAGAATGAAATCATAAATCAGGTTTTTACGTGCACGCGTGTGTGTCGCTGTGCGCTTATATGAGTGCGGGTATGCATGTGTGTGTGTGTGTGTGTGTGTGTGTGTGTGTGTGTGTGTGTGTATGAGAAAGAGAGAGAGAGAGAAGTATTGTAAGTGTGAGATGGTTGTATGTGAGGGGTGAATAAGAGAGATAGTGTGTATAAAAGTAAAGAGTATATGAGTGTGTGCATGAGTGTGTATGTGAGAGAGTGAGAAGTATTGTAAATTAATTCAGGACTGTATATCCTCCTTATAGGCTACTAATATTGGAAAGATGCAGAGTGCTAATTGTGTTGATGTTCTTTATTACTATTTGTAAAGTCGCACACAAGGTATTACCTTTCGCGACTATAATATTATAGGTTTATCATTGTAATTATTGTCATCATGATACTAAATTGAATGAAATTGAATTGAATAAACTTTATTATTATTATATATATATATATATATATATATATATATATATATATATATATATATATATATATATATATATATATATTGCGAAATATAGATACAGCAAAAAATGTATGAACATCTCTCCACCACCGATTACGAGTCACTTGATCGATTGCTTTGTAAAATAAATTCCCACATTTCAACACGTCCTAGAGGTAACACAAGAATAGTGATATTTCCGTCAAACGAAACCATGTAAATTTAATTGTCGTTAAACCTTCCCAAAATTATTAGAGATCGACACTGCATATAATACACTGCAGAGTTTGCCTGTGACTAGTTCCCCTCTAGGTTCCGTTTCTTTACCTATGATCCGGTATATAAGGTGATGTTAGTTTTTAAACTAGTTAGAATTTATCCTCCTCTCATGACGCCAGGTCTTTTAAAATGTGTTGTGGTGATTTGGGTTCTCCAAGTGTACTTATCAGTGCAAGTAACAGGTTCCCCTCTACACTTGAAGTAAATTAACAAAGACACTGATGTTTTAATTCACAAACCAAAGCGTTTGCCACAGTGGAAGATCAGGCTAATAATTGTGACGAAGCAGATTTTCTGGGTTAGATTATTAAAGTGTAATCTGTATTATGACCTAAATAAATTCCATAGATGATAATGTATTTAGTGCTTTTTCGACAGAGACAAAATTACTTGAATAGTCTTTATTTTACTTTTGTTTTACATTTGTTTTCATGAAAAGCCGGTAACTAATGCCAGCAAAAAGTACGCTGAATATGCCTCCCAAAAATGAGTCGGATGACCCATGTTGCTATTTAGGAAATTAAATGGTGATCACTCTCCCGAAAGAATGTCGATAATTTCACAAGATAGCCACAAATAATCTGTTATGCAATATTACAAATTTTGAGTCTGGTACCCTTCTCGGTTCAAAAGTTACGACCTTGTTGCGTTACTTATGCGCAATTCTGTATGTAAAGCAACGTGCTCGAGAATTCAACCAGAGTCCAAGTTAGTTAATTGAAATAAATAAATCACGCTTCTTTATTTATTCCACATATTTATTTTAAGGAGAAACTTAAGTTTAATTTCCAATAACCAGCTTGAAAACTTTGTCTAAATCAAAAAAAACCTGGACGCAGCAAGTGCGTTACGGTAGTACTTTTTCATAGAAATGATCTGGCACAAAATATTTTATTATAACTATTTTTCTTGTAACATAGAAATCTAAATTTTGGTGTATAGTTTACTTTTTATATCGTCAACCTAACTACCAAATTTTGTTATCATATTTTATTTCTTGAGATAAAAATGTTTTTCGAATGAAACCTCTAAATTTTCCAGGAAAACCTCGTCCGATTTTCCTGACTAACGAACTTATCCAAGCCATTTTTATCAAAATCGGCCCATTATTTTTTGAGTTATCGGTGTGATTCATATATATATATATATATATATATATATATATATATATATATATATATATATATATATATATATATATATATATATATATATATATTGTCACGACGCACTATAAATAAGTAGTTACTTCGATTGGACTGTATATGATTTAATTTCAATTATTGCGAACTACAGCTACAACCCACCTGGTTCAATTCTCCATCTTGACTCTTCTTATCGCTGCCCTGTCATGCGTCGTTTACGGAGCATATCGCAGTTTCAAGAGTAGACAATATATTAAGACAAAGTTACCAATAACTAAACACTTGTATGTCCTATATAGAAAAATACCAAATATCTATGTACACTAAAAATAAACAATAATAATTCAAACGCAGTATTGAACATATATAAACATATAAAAATTGAAACTGACCCCGGATATGGGTTCTAGGGGTCCTAGTTCGTGCTCATTTACAAAATTTTTTTCAAACTTCAAAAGTCGCATCTCCCCATTAGTGAATTATTTCTACGAAAAATCACTAAAAGTTGATTAGTAGTGAATTTTTATAAGAATTGCATACTATTAGTAAGGTATATTATTTAAACTAATTCTTTAAATTTACATGGACCTGGGAGACCGCTTTTAGAGGTCCCAGTCAGCGATTCTTTGGAAAAGTTTCTATTTTCCATGGAGCTAGAAAATTATAATTTGGTATAGATATATGTAAGTACTGCAAGCCTCTTTAAAAAATGGTGTTACAAATTTCGTTAAAGTTAGAAAAGTTTTCTAGAAAAAAAAATAATTGTTTACAAAGGGAATGTACCTGCCAAATCATAAGTATCGCAGGTATTTTCCTTTTAATTGCTTGGATGGGTTTGTTTTAGTCAACACAGTCGAACTAGTTTTTGCAAACAAAAAACGTTTTTTAAAACCAACTTGTAGAGTTATCTGCGAAGCTCATTATGTTACTTTTCTTTAATTTAGTACCCACGCTGCGTTTACATAGGTGTTACTATGATTCAAGATTTAAGATTTTGGCTTAATAGGAAATTCAGTTATCGGATTTAAGATATTATTACAAAAATCCTCTACCAAAATGTATTTGCTGCACACCGACCTTTTTTAGCACTCATTTACTGTTGCTGTATCCACACTCTTTGAAAATGATATAATATTTTAAACAAATGAAATGGGGTAACAATTTCAACGTAAATTGGAAATCTTGGTTCGCTGCTTTGTTGCAGGTGTTTCTCTTCCCCTTCTGCATGCTTACAAATACCCTCAATGGATAAACAAGAACAACGTAAACAAGAAAAGTTTTTTAGAAACAACCCGCAAGAAAGTTATGGGACCTGCGGTGAATATGGGCGTTCTGAGAGGGATAAACAGAATTTAAAGGAGGTATAGCTGCAAAGCGGGATAAAGGCAGCTTATAGAGTTCCAACTAACCTGTATTTTCGCACTTTCCGCTCACATTTACTTTTTATTTTCTTCCCCCTTCTGGTCCCATAACTTTTATGTGGGCTGTTTACAAGGAATATTTCTTGTGGTTTGTGCACCCAGAAGGAGATCTAAGCATGTTGCTGAATTTTGTTTTCTAAAAAGCCTCCGTGTGCTATTCTGCAAATTTACCGTAATATTAATTTTCATTTACAAAACGAATATAGCTGCCAAATTATAAACGGTATTTTTTCTTATTAGTCAAGTCCAGCCATTGCTGAAATCTTACACACTACATACACTGGTGAGGCTAGCCAATGAGTCTATTTGGCTCTTCCATAGATGAGCAGGGTTGATGTTGAAACCGAGAAATGTCCTAGTAGACTTCGACTCAGAAGTTACCCTGGCATGAAAACTGATTAAAGCTGTCTTATCCTCATTCAGGAACAGTTGATTATCAATAAACCAAGCTCCTGCCTCACGAAGAACATTGCCACAGTCTCACCGACATTGCTACCAGCATCACCAGTGACAATAAAAGTTGTGTCATCATGCTAGGAGGAAGATCATTTATATATATATATATATATATATATATATATATATATATATATATATATATATATATATATATATATATATATATATATATATATATATATATATATATATATATATATATGAAAAAGAGAAGTGGCGCGAGTAGAAAACCCTTGAGGCGGCACCCCTCTACGAATGTATTTCTCTTTACTATATTTACTATATTGGATGATTCGTTTTAGCCAGCTCAATCGAACCAGTTTCTGCAAACAAAATAACAAAAATGGTTTTCTAAAACAAATTTATCGTTGCCTGTGAAGCTCATTGTGTTTTAAAAATTAGAACCCACGCTGCTTTTATATATGTTTAGTATGTATCAAAACTGAAGATTCCAGTTTAATGGGAAATTGAATGATTACCATTTGGAATACTTTTGCGAAAATTCCCTATCATAACGCACTTGCTGCACCTCAACTCTCTTCAAGACTATTGTGTATTCATACTTTTTGAAAATGAAATAAATAAATATGAACAATACAAAGATTTGAAATTAAATTTTGATAATTTGCGCTGAAAATCTGTTTATAGGTCTAGTTTAAACTGCTGCATAATATTATATAGTTTCATTTACCTCAAATTTTCCTTATACGAGATGAAGTGTAAAGAAAGTCAATAACTTACAATCTTCATTTATAACCATTGTCCAATATTTATTTTCAATACTTAATATTTATATGCATATTATAAATATGATAGGTTAGCTAAAAGTCAGTTGCAAACGCTACATAACAAACGCAAGCCACGAAGTGTAAAAATAATGCGCTTGTCAAGCTTGCGAGCAACGTTATGCTTTTAAAAATCAGCGGTGTCATCTAACGCCAACCAGCTATCAACCGGCTTGTAGTCGCATGCCAGCGTCTATGGACGCATTAGGAAAGAAATAAGCCAGAGCTATTATTGCCAGTTGATTGTACGCAGTCTCCATCTATAATATTTTGTGTTAACTAAGAGCAGTCGTGACGACATACTACCTGGTTCCGCACCTAGATGGCGTCCCTGTCGTACATTTCACAACGTTATACGGGCTGACATTTTTCAATGCTGATGACGTAATTTCCATTGTATATAATTTTACCTACCATTTATTCAAATAGCATAGCAGTGCAGGTAACGTCATCTGTCTTTGTCCAACATTGTAGATATTGCATTACAGAATCTGAAGTGATGTCAGGGATTATTTTAATATTAATTTCGAATAACTTTATTTTCCTCTGATAAAAAGACTTGAGAATTGGTACGCAACCACGTCTGCCTATATTATCTTAAGCTGTATATTTTCATGTCAATCACTTAAATAGTTTGAGAGATATTACGTTTAAAAATATTTTTTATTGGAATTGAAAAATTGGCCGCTATGATGAACGAACTCATCCAAGCTATTAACAAAATAAGGGTAATTTCCCAATGTGATCCATATCAGTGAAGTATTTTTTGAGTTATCTGTTGGATATATATAAAAATTTTAACTGACCATGGAAATTGGTTCCAGAGGCCCTAATACGCACTTATTTGAAAAAATTTTCCGAAAGTCTCACCATCGATACCTCTCTATTAGTGAATTTTCTTAATGAAAATTCATTAAAAGTCGACTTCGCCTCCAAAAGAGCATACTCGATACTCATATTGCGAATGCTAATTCGGTAAGCAAAGGAATCTGTTTTACTCAACACGAAACTACTTGGTCACGCTATCAATACACCAAAATTAGCTTTATGCCATAAAAGGTATATTAGGCGTTTTCATTAACTAACATTTGTATCACAAACTATCGTCTAAATAAAGTGTTTTGTTTAGGTGGCACGAAAACTAGCATTAGCCGAAGCAATCACTCAAAATCAAATATTATGTGAGAAACATACACCGACCGTGTAAAGCCCAAGTTTGTATAAAGAGCGTGTTCATAATTACCTACGCGTTGCGTGAGCACACAAAAACCCTGCCGTATTTGCTTAATTTACCTTTTCTATAACAAGCCTATGATTTTTAGTCAATTATGTACAAGCAGCATTTTTGTATGTATAAAATATTACCGTGAGATTATTTATTTGGTTGGTTGTGTGTATTTCAGGCCAGGAACGATGTAAAAAATATTTTAATATGAATCATTTTCCAGAGTATAGTATCTGTAATATTTATTAATGGTTTCCATACTTTGTTCCGTTATGATAAATATTGCTGATAGGTTAAAGCGTTTATTGGTGTTTTCTTTAGTGAATTTTCTTTAAAAAAATGACTAATGAGGAGATCCCGACTTTTGAATTTTGAAAAAATTTCTTCAAATGAGCGCTAATTAGGCCCCCCAGAACACATATCCGGTGTCAGTTTCAATTGTTATATATGTTTATATATATATATATATATATATATATATATATATATATATATATATATATATATATATATATATATATATATCATATCATATCATATCATATATATCATATATTTAGCGTTCAAAATAATACATAGTAAAGTTTTAACTTAAGAGCTAACTAACGCTAAGGAATACAACTCACAGAAGTATAATACATACTTGTATGTGAGCTACTCAATTACAATTAAGAGTACTCTAAACACTAATATAAATATAAACTACTGTATCTACCAGAAAAACACATACAATGAATACGGCAGTCCGCAGGGACCACCTGTATAATATTTCAATAAAACAAGGAAAGACCAAAACGAAACACGAAGACCACATCACACGCATGCAAAATACGTAATTTAAAACCAACCACAGTATCTCATGATCAGGTAATTAAAATTTGTCCAAATTAAATTACAGACAATTACAATTATTTAAAATATATAAAAATTAGTTTTGACACAACCTAAAATGTGCACATATGTACACGGTCACACCCATACATACCGCGCACACACATACACTCAAATCTTACTCATTACTCATTATTATGGTCATGTAATTACAATTTCTTAACAATAAATTACAGATAATTAAGTGCATCAAAATATACAAAACTTAGTTTTGATACAATTTAAAATGTACACATATATACACCCTCACACACATACATACCGTATACACATACACAAACACTCAAATCTTACTTCTACTTATTATTGTGCTCAGGTAATTCAAATTTGTTAAAATTAAACTACAGACAATTAAATGCACAAAAATATACAAGAATTAGTTTCGACACGTTTCAAAATGCACACACATACACACGCTCACACAAACACATAACGCACACACATAAACAAAGACTCAAAATCCACTTATTACCAACATTTACAGTTTTTCAGGCTTTTTCTGCTCAAAGTTTTATAATAGCTTGCGCGAGACACACTTAGTAACAGATAAGTAGCTCAGCTTATCAGTGCCCCCTAAAGGTTTCTCCTATTAATACGCGCGTGCAGCTCTTGCCGGTCTATACTCCTTATGTACTTTTTTAGTTCCTTCTTATATCTAACTGCCGACCTTATTGTGCTTATCTCCGGAGGAACAGTGTTATATAATCTTGGGGCCAAATACTCATAGCTTCGTTGCCCCACGGTTTGCGATGCAAATGGGGTCGTGAAAGTTGTGCTCTTCTGCCGTGTACTGTAGTTATGTGCGGCTCTCTTCAACAGATCCCTGGACTTATGTTGGTGTGCATTAACCGATAGGTAATAAGTTGCCTAATATCCAACATTTCCGATTCGGCATAGAGCCTTTCACTGGGGTAAGTGTTTTCTCTTAGTAGCATAATTTTAAGAAACCTTTTTTGCATAATCTCGATTTTTTTTAGATGAGTTTTCAATATGCCACCCCAGGCGAGGATACTGTAAGAAAGATGACTCTCTACAATTGAGTAATAAACTATCTTTATTTCTCGGATTGTTAGATGTGAACGTAAGTATCTAAATTTATACAATATTTTCCTCAGTTTGTCCACTACAAAATTTGCATGTTTGTCCCACCTCAAACCACAATCCATGATCACTCCCAAGTACTTTATGTGATCTACCGCATGAAATGCATCCTCGTCCTTTCCACCCCTTACTTTTAGTTCCGTATATAATGGGAGAAAATCCCTTCTATTTGCAAACGGTAAAAACTTGCTCTTAGCCATATTAATTGTTAGTAAGTTGGAGTCAAACCATTCCCTAATATTTTGCAGATCGTGTTCTACCCTTTCCCTTAATCCTTTCCAAGTGTCGCTTCTGTAAAAAATAACGGTATCGTCAGCAAACCCAACTATTTCTCCCTCACTTTGAACATCAAACAAATCATTTATGTACAGATTGAATAATGTTGGCCCAAGCACTGTACCCTGAGGTATACCACACTCAACTCTCTGAGCTCGACTAATGACACCACTAACTTTGACCTGCTGTTTTCTATTGCTTAGGTAGCTCCGGAAAAGTTCGAACGCCTTACCTCTCATTCCAGCATTCTCCAGTTTTTCCAGCAATTTGCAATGGTCAACGGTGTCAAATGCCTTGGTCAGGTCAATATAGACAGCCATAGATGGTTTACCTAGATCTAGAACACCGTGGATCAAATTTGTTAAGGTCAAAACAGCATCCTGTGTTGAGGTTCCCTCCGTGAAGCCAAATTGCCTTTCCGAAAAGGAGTTGGATTTTTTCCAAAATTTAGTTATTCTTTACCTGAGAGCTTTTTCAAAATTTTTTGTAAAATACGTTATGAGTATATATATATATATATATATATATATATATATATATATATATATATATATATATATATATATATATATATATATATATATATATATATATATATATATATATATATAGACGGTTACCATCGTGTATTGATTGAATTCAATGTCGGTTTAATGTCCTGAGAAAGTTTTCGATTTTGTGGTGGAAAGTAGTGCGATTAAATTTTTGAAAACTCTGTTGCAATTGTAAGTAGCTGCTGTTATCACAGCCAAAATTTTTTGAGTAATAATTGACCAGAAGTATTTGAAATAATCATTTGTTTCTGAATTGTATTTAATATACTGCAGATATTTTGAAGAAAGTAAAAGTTTAAACGATATGTTTAATTGATAACTAGATAACAGTGCCGTACTCTTGAGAAATTCTTTTGGATATAAATTTTAGAGGAGAAATTATAAGCTGCTTATTACGGAAGAATGCAGAGTGCTTGTCAGTTGACAAATAACGAACTTTTCACTAAACTTAGTAATTTGATAGTAAATTTAGAGAATAAATTAGTGGAAAAAATTGATGAAAGTAAGACAAAAATTAACATTTTGGAAAAAGAGAATTTGCTGTTGAAGTCAAGGCTGGAAAATTTAGAAAAAAGGCAAAGGAAAAATAATGTTATTATATTTGGTATAAGCGAAATTGAATATAGCAGGGAAAGACTACCAGATTTTGTCATTGAAAAGTTGAAAAGTGTTTTGTAGGTTGATGTTAACCCAGCCACAGTTAACGATGTCTACACGGTGGGGAAACAACCGAAGGACAAGCCTATTATTGTAGAGTTTAATACGTATCTACAAAAAAAAATAATACTGAAAAACGTTCATAAGTTAAAGGGAACTAATATTTTTATAAAGAACGATTACACAAAAAAGGAACTGGAGGACCACAGGGTTCTACGTAAACACCTGAAGGCGGCAAAGGAGAGAGGAAACAATGCATATATGAAGCGGGGTGTCCTACACATCAACGGCAACAGTTACAAGCCTGGGGATCTTGAGGATATTGAAGTCGGTGCGGAAGCAGAACCGGAGCAAGTCAGGCCGAATAGTGCACCACCCACACCAGATTTTAATATCAAACTAATTGAGGAGCGCCTTCACGGCACTCAGCCAGACACGCCTAGATCAACTGCAGCTTCGCAGAGAATTAAAAAGACATTGCGTAGTAATGTTACTCAGCAGATACGGGGAACCAGGCCGGGAAAAAACTGACAGTGAAAATTAAGTAAACTGTTTATATGTTGTTCACGTTTGCTTTGTTATGTTTACGCTTGCTGCGGTTGTGGTATTGTTGCCGTTTATTTATTTGTGCCCGTCGCTTTAGGGCTGCTTTCTTGTTATCTGCGGACTCAGGCATTGTCGCGACTGGTGCTTTTATGTTGTACAGTTGCCCTTATCGGTCCCTAACCCACCAGTTTGCCTAGAATTTTGCCTGGGCTTTGGCAGATACGCTAATGGTAATTAGGTTTTATATTTTATGAGTGTAATTTTGTATACAGACATCGCATTTTTGACATTTTATCAGAAAAATCACCATCGCAGGAATACTTGAATATTTTATCACAACATGGTTTTGTTTCATACATAAATGGTTACACTCGTGTGTCTAAAAGATCAAAAAGTTGCTTGGATCATTTTTTTGTAAAAAGCAAGCATTCGGTAAATGACATTAAATCATTTATCTTTACCTGCGAAATTACAGACCACTATCCTGTAATATTGTCAATTAAACTAGGCGCAGGTTACACTACAGCTAAGCAAAACAGTGGAGTAAAAAGTGTGAGGTATACTGATTACATGGCTTTGCGAAGAGATCTACTAGAGACAGATTGGAGTAGATTTTACTTAATAAAAGATATCGATCAAGCTGCAGATACTTTTGTGACTATATTAAGAGAAACTTTAAGAAAGAACATCAGAACAGTTAGAATCAAATCCAAAAAGCGGACCCCATGGATAACGTCGGGTTTGCTGACATCGATTAAAATGAAAAACAGCATGTATAAGAAAACCACAAGGGATCCATGGAACGCAGACCTATTGTCAGAGTACAGACAATATAGAAACAAGCTTGATATGCTAATAAAGAAGGCAAAAGCTGAATATTACTCCGATCTTATAGATAAAAACAAGTCATCATCCGCAGGTATGTGGCGGTGTGTGAAAGAGATTTGTAATGATGCTAGCCAAAAGTCAGATCTCATATCAGAAATAAAGACATGTCAGGGAAATGCGTTAACTGAGAAGGGGGACATGGCAAATGAATTTAATACTTACTATGCAGCGCTAGGGGCGAGTTTAGCTGCTAAAATAAATAAACCCGACATTCTATGTTGGGGTATAGAAGAGACTTGCGAACATACCATCTTCTTGCAACCCACAAATGAAGACGAGGTAAGAAAGTGTATTGGGCAACTGTAGAGTAAAAAGTGTCCAGGCTACGATGGCATCACTGCAGAATTATTGAAGGAGATCGATGATATAGTGTGCTTACCATTGGCACATTTATTCAACAGGTGTATGGAAAACGGTAAATTTCCAAAGTCATTGAAAATAGGAGTGATTAAACCTATATATAAATCAGGTGACAAAAAAGAAATGGTGAACTACAGACCCATAACGCTGATATCTTGCTTAGCAAAAATATTTGAGAAAATATTGAAGATCAGACTTAATGGGTTCCTTGACAAATATCAGCTGATTTCGGAAAGACAGTACGGTTTTAGAGAGGGCAAGTCTACGAGCGATGCAATCACGGAATTGACAGATAAGATCTACAACGCACTGGATGATAGCAGACTCGCATTATGTATCTTCGTCGACTTGGCAAAGGCTTTTGATACCGTGAGCCATGACATATTGCTTGAAAAATTAGAAAAATGCGGTATACGAGGTATACACATGCACTTTTGAAGAGCTACCTGACAGAGCGACAGCAATATGTTGATATAAATGGAGTGTTAAGTGAAAGTGGGATATTTACGGTATATGGTGTGCCACAGGGAACAGTGTTGGGTCCATTGTTGTTTACCATTTATATGAACGGTCTGCTCACGAGAACATGCAAAGGCGAAATAGTTAGCTTTGCTGATGACACAGCCGTTTTTTATGAGGCAGATACTTGGGAGACACTTAAAATAAAGGCACAGACAGATTTCAGCAATATAAAACGTTGGCTTGATCACAACTTGTTAACAGTAAATGCGGACAAAACAAAATACGTTGCCTTCAGTATCTATAACAACCCAAAAGCCACTCTTGGTAATCTAACGGTAAAGAGCGATGATTGTGATATTACAATCCAACAGGCAAATAAAGTGACCTATCTGGGTGTTGTGGTTGACCAACATTTGAGATGGGACGAACATATAGATAACCTGACCAGGAAATTGCGAGGCCTCCTGTTCAGATTTAAGTACCTAAGAAATTTACTGAGTGCAAGGCAGTTGAAGATATTATATTGCTCACTCGTGCAATCGCAACTTTATTACGGTATTCTTGTGTGGGGCGGTGCTGCTGGCTGTTACTTGCACTCGTTGGAAGTAATTCAAAAATGGTTTTTAAAGATTATTTATAATAAACATCGTGCTTATCCATCAAACCAGCTGTTCATGGAATCTGGTGTACTGGACATGAGACAGCTTTCTTTTATGCACTATGTGTCGAACTATATAGGCGAAAGAATACGATCCAATTTAGGCAGCACGATTACGGCACACGATATCGCCGGACTGTAAGCCACAGACAGAGAAAACATAAAGCAGTGGGTGAAAGATCTTGCATAAAATGATCTCTGTGGTACACGATAAACTACCTAATGACGTCAAATCAGCCCCAAGCATGTATTCTTATAAAAAAAAGGTAAATATGGATATTTAGTAAACAAAGAAAAGAAATAAATGACGCTGTGATCGTCAGGGACTAACAGGGGAATTGTGAAGAACAGGGGGCAACGTATTCTTACTCAAGAGCTTGAGATAATAGTGGAGTGTAATTGTTTGGAGGTGTAACTGGGTGAGAAAGATGGGATGTAATTCTGTGGGTTTCCCGTTCGTGGAGGTGGCTGGTGTGCTATGCTGTGTGTGTGTGTGTGTGTGTGTGTGTGTGTGTGTGTGTGTGTGTGTGTGTGTGTGTGTGTGTGTCTGGTTGTGTCTGTATGTTTGCGTGTGCGAATGTACGTGTAGCCTAAAACACGCATATCTATAAGAGGTTTATGATAGCGCTAAATTGCACTGACTCCTTATGGAGTGGAATATTTACTATTGACATTTAACAGACTAAGGAAAAAAAGTAAAAAGGGTATGCTGTCTGTGTTTTATCTCTCCCCATCTGGGACTATTTTTATTGTGGAAACGTATCTTTGTCAAAAAAAAAAAAAAAAAAATCTCACGCAAAAGTGCCCTGTGAGTTATTTAGTGTTTGTTTTGTGTGTACGTAGTTAATATTACTTTATCTCATTTATATAAAATGTACATGTATTAGAAAGAAAATAAACACTATTATTATTATTATTATATATATATATATATATATATATATATATATATATATATATATATATATATATATATATATATATATATATATATATATATATATATATATATATATATATATATATATATATATATATATGTGTGTGTGTATGTATCACACCGATAACTCAAAAAATAATGGGTCGATTTTGATTATATTTGGTGAATGAATTGCTTTTGCAAATGGCTTGGATAAGTTCGTTATCCCGGAAAATCTGCGCAGGTTTTCCCGGAAAATTTTGTGTTTTCTTTCGAAAAAAAATTATATCTACGGAATTAACAAAGTAAGGACAACCAAATTTGGTACGCAGGTTTATATCTTTATAAGCAAGTTACCTACCAAAATTTAGCTATGTAGATCAAAAGACAAAAAGTTATAGGCATTTAAAAAAATGGGGTTTTCCTCAAAACGTCAAAGTTGGGATTTAAAACGTCAAAATCGGCAAAATTTAGGCAAATAACTTGAATCTAATACGGGCTATGGAAATCAAATGTCTCAAGAAGGATGTTTTACAAACCCTGAAGTCTTAGTTTTAACCGTCATTGTCCTTCATTTTACTAAAATGTTTCCAGAAAATTCATTTCAAATAGACCCTTTCTCTGATGCTTGGCAGTAGTCTTAGCTATAGAGTTTATCGTTTAATGGCATATAATTTTTATCGAATTTTCGTAAAAAATCAATAAAGCTGAATATATCCGTTATTATACAAGATATGAAAAAAAATGTATATATTAATTATAGGGTGTCTTGAGCTACGTCTTAAAAAATATTTCTACAATCATAGGGTGGCCCATAAGTCGTTGGTGATACAAATTTTCTTTTTTTTTAATCAAACACGCCTTATGTTATTGCATTTTTGCATTTTCCATCGAAATATAATACATGTTTGTAAGAAAAGAAATTCTGGATGCAGCAAGTGCGTTATGGTGGCGAATTTTGATCAAATGCTTCATATTTGAATAGCCCAATTTGCTACTAACCTATAAGGTTGACCAAGAAACGAGTTTTTCCGGGAAGTTTACTTTTGGAAATTTTTGTACATTTTCACACAATAAAGTTATTTTTATGAAACATGGCACATTGTTTTTACTGTATAGGTTATACTGGTAACCAAAATTGATGCCTGCTTTCTTAAAAAGAAAACACACATGTTTGCAACAAAAACATTTTTATGAAAATTCACTACCATAAGGCACTTGCTGCGTCCAGAGTTTTTATGAATTAGTTCATGAAAGGCAAAGCTTAGGTGTTTCTCAGAAATAATGAACTTGGTTGTTGTGACATAAGATGTGTGTTCACTCTTCTTTTGGATAGTTTGAGATTATACAGGGTGTGTTAGCGAGACCTGTGGTTAGAAGTTTGTGGAGTACTAGCCAGACTAAAAATTTGAATATTAGAAATTAATTTAATGATTTTCAGATTTATAGCACTTCCGGTTACACCAGAAGTCACCATCAACTTTGTTATTTTAAATGAAATGCACTGTATATGTTTGCATTTTTAGATGTGAACCATAATTTTGAATCTCTTAGTGAATTTTTATTTTGCAAAATTTTTTTCAAATGAGCGCGAACTAGGAATCCTGGAACTCACATTCGGGGTCAGCATATTAATTATTAGTTCCCATTTTTCTACCAAAGTTTATTAAAGTGTATATTTTTTTTTTTGAAAATAAGCTATATAATAAAACTCTGATCGGTTATTAGAACTGAAAAAAGAACTAAGAAATAAATTAAAGTTGATCCCTACATTAATCATGGTATGCGATTATAAATAAATATATTTCAGAAACTGGGCATGCTCTTCTTTTCTGACACAAAATGCAGATTTACATTTGAAACAAATGGTTTGTAGCAGTTTTTTTTTCGAATTCACTATTTGAGAACGCTCTATACACAGCATCTCGATTTTCTTGACGAATAATATCAACAAAAATATTTCTGAGCGCGTCGTCGAACTCCGCTATCTATTGGTAAAACGCCGTATCATAATTTTTGAAACGCGCAAAAAATGTGAAAAGAGGCAAAAGAATTGAAAAAAAAAATCTGGACGCAGCAAGTGCGTTATGGTAGTGAATTTTCATAGAAACATTTTTACTTCCACATCGTCACAACGTGTGGAAGTATCGCATCTGCGACAAAAATTTCAACAATTTTTTCCGCTTAAACGTTGTAAAAAGTATGACAACATATATAAAAATTATTTGAATGATAAGAGTTAAAATTTATCCTTTTCAGGGCATGCACTTTACAGTGCCGTACTCAGATTCCAATAAAAAATTAGCTTCGTAAGTTTTTTGGACAACAGACTTTTTGAAGCCTCCTTAAAACGTACACCACTGACAAATCTCAATAGTCCCAATAGTAACCGTTGCTAACTTTTTAAACCACCAAAATTTAAAGCTTCTCAAAAGTCAATTAAAAGTAGGAAGAGCGTGTTGCGATCTTAAGTGGGTCGAGAGGTATCGATGGTGAGACTTTCAGAAAATTTCTTTAAATGAGCGCGAATTAGGCCCTCTGGAACCCATTTTCATGGTCAGCTAAAATGTTTATTATATATATATATATATATATATATATATATATATATATATATATATATATATATATATATATATATATATATATATATATATATATATATATATATATATATATATATATATGTATGTATGTATCCAACCGATAACGCAAAAAATACTTCACTGAGTTGGACCAAATTTGGGAATTACCCTTATCTTGCTAATGGCTTGGATGAGTTCGTTCATCAAACGGCCAATTTTTCTTCATAAAAAGTTAAAAAATATCTTTTTTCAAACGCACTATCTCTCAAACTGTTTAAGTGATTGAAACGAATATTTACAGCTTAAAAGAACATAGAAAGACGTGGTTGTGTACCAATTTTCAAGTCGTTTGATAGAGGGAAAAAAAGTTAGGCGAAATTAATAATAAAATAAGCCTCGACAGCACTTTAGATTATGTAATGCAATATCTACAATGTTGGACAAAGACATATGACGTTATATATGTTGCTATGGTACTTAAATCAATCGTAGATAAAAATGTAAACAATGGAGGTTGTCGCAGGTTATCAGCCTAGGCAACGTTGTCAGAGAGATACGACAGATCCGCCATCCCAGTGCAGGACCAGGTAGTACGATAGCTCTAGTTTACACAAAACTTTATAGATAGAGCTGTGTACAATAAGGTACAATCAACTAACAATAATTGTGTAAACTGTCAGCCTTGGACCATTTCTTTCATAATACCGGGACAAAGTTTGCATCTAGAAGCGATAAATTTTAGCATGGGAATGTATACTATAAATAACAATGTTCGGGACGCAGTAAGTGCGTTATAGTAATGAATTTTCATAAAAAATTTACACTACTAGTAAGATATATTATTAAAACTAATTATTTAAATTTAAATGAACCTTGGAGATCGGTTTTAGAGTTCCAGTTAGCGATTATTTGAAAAAATTTATAATTTATATGCAGCCAGAAAATTTAAATTTGGTCTTAGATATAATCTGTAAGTACTGCAAGTGCCTTTAAAAAATGCTTACAAATTTCATTAGTCACAAAAAATTTTCAGAAAAAAATAATTATTTACAAAAGTAATGTACCTGTCAAATTATATATATGGCAGGTATTTTCCTTACTAATTTCTTGAATCGTTTTGTTTTAGTCAACCCATCCAGTTTTTGCAAACAATTAGCAACAACAAAAATTTCGGGGCGCAGTAAGTGCGTTATAGTAGTGAATTTTCATAAGAATTGTACACTATTAGTAAGATATACTATTAAAAATAATTCTTAAAATTTAAAGGGGCATTTGAGATCGGTTTTAGAGTCCTAGTTAGCGATTATTTGAAAAATTTATGTTTTATATTGAGCAACAAAATTAAAATTTGGTCTTAGATATAATAAGTACATACTGCTAGTGTCTTTAAAAAAAATTGTATTACAAATTTCATTAAAGTTTTTCAAAAAAAAAAATTAATATTTACAAAGGTCAAATTATAAATATGGCAGGTATTTTTCCTTATTAATTGCTTGGATCGTTTTGTTTTAGTCAACCCATCCAGTTTTTTCAAACAATAAACAACAAAAAAGGTTTTTTAAAACAAATTTGTAGTTATCCGTGAAGCTCATTATGTTATCTTTATTTAATTTATTACCCAGGTTCGTCTACATAGGTGTTACTATGGTTCAAGATTGAAGATGCTGGCTTAATGGGAAATTTATTGAGCTATCGGATTTGAAATACTTTTACGAACATTTCCTACCATAACATAAAAAACCTTTTTTGTTGTTTATTGTTTGCAAAAACTGGATGGGTTGACTAAAACAAAACCATCCAAGCAATTAATAAGGAAAAATACATGCCATATTTATAATTTGACAGGAACATTTGCTTTGTAAATAATTAATTTTTTTCTGAAAAACGTTTGTAACTTTAATGAAATTTGTAACACATTTTTTTAAAGGCACTTGCAGTACTTACATATTATACCTAAGACCAAATTTTAATTTTTTTAGCTCTATATAAAATATAAATTTTTTCAAATAATTGCAAACTGTGACTCTAAAACCGATCTCCAAGGTCCATTGTATTAATATATCTGACTAATAGTGTACAATTCTTATAAAAATTCACTACTATAACGCACTTGCTGCGTCCCGAACCTTTTTTAATTAAATAGTACATTTCTATCGCATATGTAATTTTAATAAGCCTCAATAGACCTGTTTAAAACAGGTGGTGCATCATCAGTTTTATTTGTTTCAGAGGTTTTTCAAGATAAAAGAACGGTTGAATATGAAACTCATTTATGAAAACCCAGGAGAGCCACCAAAATAAGTTTCTCAGCTCTAGAGTACAGTTTCAAAATTTGCAGTTCCTGAATTTCAATTTTAACAGAACTAGACGCATAATTATATGACGTTATTAGGGTATGTTATAACGTTCTAGCGTTGGCGGTTTTTTGGAATCTATTCGTTAAAAAGCTTTCTATATTTTGCAACCTACAGTTTAGAATACTGCAGTTTGATATCTGTGTTGCAGACAAAGTTTGAGAAAGTTTGTTTTGTGTTGCTTTATTAAATCAGAATGATCTAGTTACGTGTATCGTTTAGTACCTACATACCGTTGTACAGCATATTTCAGAACATGCGCTGGTGGTTAATTTAAAAGAAAAGTATAAATTTTGCTGTCTTGTAATTCGGCTTGTAATTTGTAGCGCAGTTTCAGCAAATAAATAAGAGAAACAAATAAATAGATACACAAATAAAACAAGCAACTAAAAAGAGAAAAGTCTGAAGTGCGTTAGGGTAGCAAAGTTCTATAAAAATGTTCTTAATGTAAAAAAGTCCGGACGCAGCAAGTGCGTAGTGAATTTTCATAAAAATGTAGTGTATGGAAAATTTGAAGTAAATGAAACAACATAATATCAGAAGGTAATATAAAATATATAAACAGTTGTAAATTATTAAAATTTTAATTACAAAATTTTGTATTGTTTATATTTATTTCATTTTTAAAAAGTATGGACACATTAATAGTAAATAAGTGTTGAAAAGAGTGTAGGTGCTGCAAGTGCGCTATGGTAGCGAATTTTTCTAAAAATCTTTCAAATAGTGATAATTCAATTTGCCACTCAACTAGAATCTTCTGCTTTGATACCTCCTAAAACCTATATAAAAGAAGCGTGGGTACTAAATTTAAAAAAATAACACTATGAGGTTCACAGGCAACGACAAATTTGTTTTAGAAAACCATTATTGTTATTTTGTTTGCAGAAACTGATTAGATTTAGTTAACTAAAACGGATCATCCAAGCGAATAATAAGGAAAAATCCCAGGCATGTTTATAAGTTGGCAGGTACATTCTTTGTGTCAATAAAATTTTAATTTTTGGTAAATTTGCAGATAACACACGGGGGCTTTTTAGAAAAAAAAATGACAAACATGCTAAGATCTCCTTTTGGATGCACAAACCACAAGAAACATTTCTTGCAAACAGCCCCTAGGAAAGTTACGGGACCAGGAGTGAATAGGGGTGCTGGCCGAGAAAGAAGATAAACAGTCTGGACGCAGCAAAGCGTTATGGTAGTTAATTTTCATAGAAATGATCTGGCACCAAATATTTTTCCATAACTTTTTTCCTCGTAACATAGAAATCTAAATTTTGATGTATATTTTACTCTTTATATCCTAAACCTACCTACCAAATTTAGGTAGGCTTTTTTATTTTATTTTTTGAGATAAAAATATTTTTTCAAATAAAACTCAAAATTTTTACGGAAAACCTCGTCTGATTTTCCTAACTAACAAATTTTCCAAGCCATGTACACAAGAAAGCTACATGCCAAATTTTATCAAAATCGGCCCATTATTTTTTGAGTTATCGGTGTGATACATACATACATATATATATATATATATATATATATATATATATATATATATATATATATATATATATATATATATATATATATAGATAGTGTAAAATACACTTATGAAATAAAATTCATTATTTAGCAAAAAATAGTGTTTGTGGAAAACGCTGAGAAACGTGAAGTTTAATTTGTAAAAACTGTGTAAAATGTGTAAAAATTAAACTCCCACCATTTTACCTCCTCCGCTTTATCAATTTTTTTAAAATAACAACCCTAAATTTTTTCAACACAATCCGATGGATCACATTTTTCTGAATTCGGAGATACCTCATATGTATGGTCTAATATTAGTTTTCAATACAGGCTGGAAATTTAATACCGCAATATTAAAACTGAACAGTTTAACCTGAAACTCAAATTTCGAAAATAAACATAATAAAAACGCCCCTTTCTTATAATTAGTGTTCATAATGTTCTCCATTCACTTGCACAGAACGAAATAATCTGCTCTGGAATTCTTCCCTAACCCTGTTCAACACGTCAGGCGTTACGTTCCTAATTTATGTTGTTATTTTCATTGTCGAATCTTCTAAATCAGCGGGCTGCGTTTTATACACTCCGTTTCTAAGGTATCCCCAGAAAAGTAAATCAAGAGGTGTAAGATCTGGTGATCTAGCGGGCCATTCTACGAAACTTCTGAATAGAATCCATCTTTGTGGAAAGACTTCGCGTAAATACTCCCGTACTTGAAGAGCAAAGTGGGGCGGTGCACCGTCTTGTTGAAACCATATCCTTTCGTGGGGATTATAAGGTTCCATTACATTTGGATACAATTCTGATAACAATAGGACAACCTGTTCTCTTAGCATTTCTAAAAATCTTGGACCGTTTATATTTTCTATAAAAACAGGTCCATATAATAATTTTTTTCTGGAAAACCTTTGTAACCTAAATGAGATACATAACACAATTTTTTTAAAGTGACTTGCAGTACTTACATATATCTTTACCAAGCCTCACATATATCAATATGCTTGAAAAAAATGGATATATTGCTTGTATTAATTCTCCCACGCGCATTACGGACAGATCTGAAAGCTGTATCGATCACATGTTCTTACGGCATAGTAAAAACTTTGTCAAAGAGATGAAGAGTGATGGGTCTGCAACAAGATCTTACATAATAAAGTCGGATGTTACCGATCACTACCCTGTACTTCTGACGATTGGTTTGGGTGGTGGTCTCCACTCTGATGAAACTAACAATGCTAGTGAGAGTGATGGAAACGGTACGTACCAAAGAATAAATGAGGTAGAATACTTAAAAAACTTGGAAACAACAGAGTGGGATGATATTATTTATTGTGAAGATGTGCAGGGTGCTGTGGATGGGTTTGTAAATAGACTAAGTAGTATAGTACAGAAGTCAAAGGTTGTATTACTTATTAATAAAACTAGAAAGAAAAGCGCATGGATAACGAATGGTTTTGTTGCATCTCTTAAAACTAAAGACAAATTAAAAATTAAGTAGCTTAATGACAGGAATAATAGGCAACTGGAACTGAAATATAAAGTCTATAAAAACAAGTTGACTAATTTAATAAAGATTACCAAGAGTAATTACTATAAAGGTAGGGTCGTAAAGGCAGGAAAAGATATCGGGAAAATATGGAACGTTATTTCAGACGTTGCATTGGGCAGAGGTAAAGACCAGGGAAGAATTGAAGCCGTGAGAATAAGTGACAATGAAGTGGTACGAGTTGAAAAATAAATAGCAAATATTTTCAACAGGTATTTTGTGTCAGTAGGTGCTGGGAACTCTAGTGTTGGAACACAAACGGCGCATTATCAGACTGCAAGATCAAGCGCCAGTTCGTTTTTCCTGCGCCCTGTTTCTGGTAGTGAAATTACTATTATATTTGGCAAATTAAAGGCAAGATCTGCACCTGGCATGGACGGATTGGGTGGTAGGCTTTTTCAGGTTGGTCATCTTTTTTTGGTTGAACCAATCGTTCACATAATAAACAGAATTTTTGAAACAGGTTTGGGTGCCCGAGCAGTTTAAGTTATATGTAGTTTCGCCCATATTCAAAACAGGAAGCCCGAATTGACCCCACCAACTATCGTCCCATAAGCTTACTTAACACGTTGGCCAAGATATCTGAGAAAGCTCTTTATTTGCGACTTACTGAATATTTTAATAAAAATAACTTAATATCTGTTAATCAGTTTGGCTTCAGGGAAAATTATTATACTGAACAGGCCCTACACAAACTTTGCTCGGAGGTATTGACTAATCTTGATAAAGATTTAAAAACGGTTGGAATATTTTTGGACCTTCATAAGGCATTTGATAAGGTGAGTCATGACATAGTGATGCAAAAACTGGACCGGGTGGGTGTAAGGGGTGTAGGTCTCACTTTAATTGGGAACTACTTAAACAACCGACAGCAGGTAGTAAAAATAGGTAATGTTCTAAGTAATCCACAAGTGATAAAATGTGGGGCTCCTCAGGGATCTATACTGGGGCCCATACTGTTTTTGGTTTACAGAAACGACATCCTTGAGAAATTTGAAACCCGCTGCGATCTTGTAGCTTATGCGGATGATATTGTGATAATGTATGGTGCAAATACCTGGAGCGAGGCGGTTGTGTGTAGTTCTAATATTTTTCAAGACCTTGTTGCGTCTTTGGCTTCTAATAATCTAAATCTGAGCGCGAAGAAATCGAAGGTTATCACTTTTTCACCTACGAGGGTGGGTCTCCCGCACATTGTTCCCGTAATACGAGTGAATGATGAAATAATCAAGTGCGAGACTAACGTAAAGTATCTGGGGATCATTATAGACCAGCATCTTAAATGGAATTGTCATCTTGAAACCCTCAACAAAAGGCTCAGGAAATTTGTACATATTTTTTATATTCTACGAGACATCTTAAGTCAAAGGCTTTTCCTTCATGATAGCTTGGTCCAGTCAATTTTGAGGTATGGAATATCGTGTTGGGGATCGGCATATGACACTTACATGAATCCTCTACGCATCACACAGAACTTTATAATGAAAACTATATTGAACAAGGAGATTAAATATCCCACTAACTTGTTGTATAACCAGGCAACCAATGTACTTAATATCACTGAATTGTACATAATGGCACTCATACAATACATGCACACAACTATAAGCCTTCAGAAATTGTTTACGCATGGTTACAGTACAAGGGGCAAAATGGGTGATTTTATGACGGCTGCGGCGTGTAGGAAGAACATTTCACAGCGTTATGTATCGTATCTTGGTCCAATGCTACTTAATCTTGTTGTGCCACTGGAGATAAAAAAATTGAAAGATAATTATAAGTTTAGGAAAAAACTTTAGAAACATTTAATTGGGAACTTTGTAACATTTAAGCAAGTGATACGGGAAAAGAGGGAATTATGTTTTCATACTGCGTGTATATATCTGGTTAATTAGTGTGCACGAAAGAGTGTGGATGTGTGGGAATGTGTAAGTGTACGTGCGCGTACGTGTGAGACTTGGTGGGTAATTAACTTGTTAAGTGAGTGTTATTTTTAACTGTGATTGGGCAGGTATATATTAAAACGGGAAACAAGTTGATTAGTAATCTATTGCAAATATCGGATCTTACTCTGTTTGTATTGTGATGAGACTTAAATCACGGCCGATTGTAGAGATTATTTATGGTAAAGAATAGAGATAAGATTGGAGAACCGGATCATACGGGCGTGATACGTCCTGTTGCACTGTTGCTGGAAAGATGAATGCAACTGCTCTGTGCAATATGTAGCAGGAGTTTTTCAGCACATACAAGTTTTTCTGAACTTACGTGCTACTGTTCTTAATATTAGTCAGTAGGTATTATTGTATGTATGGTAAATAAATAAATAAATAAATAAATCTTTACCAAATCATAATTTTCTAGCTATACAATAGACATCTCTTCAATTAATCGCTAACTGGGACCGTTAAAACAGATCTCCAAAGTCCATTTAAATTTAAATAATTGGTTTTAATAATATACCTTACTAATAGTGTACAATTCTTATAAAAATTGACTACTACAATGCACTTGCTGCGTCCCGCACATTTTTTTAGCTGATCACAATTTTCAATTTTGTTCTCGTTGTCTCTCGAGTAACATTATAGAAAGACGTACGTTTCTTGAATTATACAATCAAGCAGACTATCTGTCTAACAACATAGAAGTTCTTTTTTCAAGACTACTTACAAGTTCAAAGAGTGTATTTATCAAATTCCTTTGAGAAAAGATGTTCCTTCAGCTGAACAAATGCTCTGTAATAATTTAGTTTTCTTCGACGTTCTAGTGGATCTTGGATCCCGATTATCTATATAAATAATTTATAAGGCTTTGAAAACAAGCAAACGCCCTAATAATTCAAATAAAGCTGTACTAATACCATATATTATGATTTGTTGTTGTTTTCGACTCATACAACAGCTTAACTCGTCAATAAGTGAGGAGTGAAGATTTTAACCTGTGATGAGCACTGATAAGTACAACTGGAGAACCCAAATCAACACATTACATCTTTTTAAAGACCTGACGATCGCTTCACTAACAAAGTTAAAGTAAGCAGAGGATCAAAAATTCTAAGCAAATTTTTGTGTGTTGTAGTTTCACTGCCGGGCGAGATCTTTGAACCTCCTTTATCACTCCACCAGACAGGTTTTCGGAATGTTTTTCTACATCAAAGGCAGAGCACAAACAGATGACTACAAACCATGGGGGGGGTGTTCTCGGTTTAAGAGACTTTTCTTTTTGATTGTTCTAGAAAGATAAATATTTTCGTACACATCTAGCTTCGCTTAACTTAAGTCATTACAAATGTCAGATGGCCAGCGAAGCTAGATGCGTACGAAAGTATTTATATTTATAGTTTTTTTATTGAGATTTCTATTATTTTCTAATACTTAGTAACGAACGTTGTGTTACAATTATAATTTTTAGGGTTTACGTGGTAAAGCAGGGATCTACTGTTCACTTACGAGATGATGATCCCAGACTCCTGGAGGGTTCTGTCTCCGTGGATCTCCAAAAAATATTAGACTGGGGAAGTAGAAATCTTGTACAATTCAACCCCACCAAATCTCAGTCTTCCTTTCTTTCTCACAAAAGATACACCAGCCCTAGACTCATCACAATGAACAACCAAGTTATTCAAAGTAATGAGTCCTTTTCACTTGATGGCATTTCTGTGGATCGAAATCTCATTTGGCACCAACATGTCACATCAAATGCAGAAGCGGCTGCTAAGAAATTAGGTTTCCTCTTCCGGGCTCGCAAATACTTTTCACCAGCTAATCTCTATAACTTATATACTTCGCAAATAAGGCCAAACCTCGAATACTGCTCCCACATCTGGGGTGCTGCTGCCGCTTCTACACTCGATATCCTGGACTCCGTTCAGAAGAGAGCTATACGTCTCATCGGTGACGCAACCCTCACCGAAAGGCTGCCATCGCTTGCCCACGACGTGCCGTTGGTGACTTCTCTCTCTTTTATAGATATCTGCACGGGCACTGCTCAGAGGAGCTTTCTTCCATAGTTCCTCCACCTGCTGCCCCCAAAAGATCTACCAGGGGAACAGAGCGAATGCAGCCTTTTACTGTCAAGGTCACCAGACATAGAACATCTTGTTATGTCCGCTCTTTTGTCCCGAGGACCTCCAAGTTGTGGAATTCCAGTTCTAATTTTTATGTTTTCATATATATATATATATATATATATATATATATATATATATATATCACACCAATAACTCAAAAGATAATAGGCCGAAACTTCGTGAGTACCTACCTTTCGCAAGTAGCTTGGACAAGGTTGGTAGCCAGGAAAATAGGCCCAGGTTTTCCTGGAAAATTTTGTTTCTTTCGGAAAAAAAGTATATCTCCGGAAATAATAACGTAAGGGCAACTAAGTTACGTACGCGTGGTTGTATTATAAAGAGAACCGTGCACCAAAATGTAGGTTGCTACGTTTAAAGACAAAGAAATTATGGACAGTTAAAGACAAAAAATTAGAAGTTTTCGTCAAAACGGCAGAGTCGCGATTTGAAACGTCAAAATTCGCAAAATGTAGGCAAAAAACCTGAAATAAATACGGATTATGTAAAGAGAATATCGCAAGAAGAGGGTTCTTCAAACCCTTAAGTTTCTGCTTCAACCGTCATTGTCCTTTATTTTAATTAAATATTTGCAGAAAATTCATTTCAAATAGACCCTTCATCTCCTGCTTTGGCTGTAGGTTTAGTTAAGTTGCTGCTTTGGCTGTAGGTCTAATTAAGTTTATGGTTTAACCCCCTATAATTTTTAGCTAATTTTCGTAGAAAAAATTCGCTAATGAGGAGACCGCGTCTTTTGTATTTTAAGAAGATTTCGCGAAATGAGCACAAGCTAGGCCCCCTAGAATCCATATCCGGGATTACTTTCGGTTTTTAGTGAATTTTCTTCTAAAAAATTGACTATTGAGAAGATCCCGACTTTTGCATTTTGAAAAAAATTCTTTAAATGAGCGCTAATTAGGTTCCCTTGAACACATATCCGGGGTCAATTTCAATTTATATATATATATATATATATATATATATATATATATATATATATATATATATATATATATATATATATATATATATATATCACACCGATAACTTAAAAAATGATGGGCCGATTTAGATAAAATTTGGTGAGTACCTTCCTTTTGCAAGTGAGTTGGATAAGTTGGTTAGGCAAGAAAATCAGCCTAGGTTTTCCCAAAAAATTTTGTATTTCCTTTCACAAAAAAAGCTATATCTCCGGAAATAACAAAGTAAGAGCTACTACATATGGTAGGCGTGTTTTTACTATAAATGGTAAACCATGTACCAAAATATAAGTCTTTAAGTTTAAAGAACAAAAAGTAATGGGCAGTTAAAGTAAATTTGGAGTTTTCCTCAAAACGTTAAAGTCGCGATTTGAAAGTCAAAATTCGCAATATTTAGGCAAGGAACCAGAAACAAATGCGGATTGTGTAAAGAAAATGTCGCAAGAACAGTGTTCTGCAAACCCCTAAGTTTCAGCTTCAACCGCCATTGTCCTTGGTTTTACTAAAACATCTACAGAAAATTAATTTCAAATAGACTCTTTCTCTGATGCTTTGGCTGTAGGTTTAGTTAAATTGATGTTTTGGCTGTAGGTTTGGTTAAGTTTATGGTTTAACGGTCTATAATTTTTAGCTAATTTTCGTAGGACAAAATCGTTAGTGAGAAGACGGCGACTTTTGAATTTTTTAAAGAATTCTTCTAATTAGCGCAAACTAGCAAACGTTGATACCTGTAGCTCAAAAACAAATGACAATCCAAAGTTCAGAATAGCACTAAAAGATTACTCTGTAAAATATGTCCTGATAATGTGCAAGTCTTAGACATGTGAGATCAACGCCTACTTAAATATTGAAGAAAAAATTAATCGACAATTTTGTTTTTTTCAAAATAACTCGAAAACGAACAGAGGTAGGGCAAAATACAAGTCATATTTGGAACGAGCATGAAATTCTACAAAAAATTCGCAATTTAACCGTCTCCGTACCTTTAATAGTAACGGAGATAGCAATACATCCCCATCCAGTTTGGGACACGCTGTATAGTGCAAGTTGTATCACATTTATAGTGCCAAACCCTCGTTAGTGTACTTGGTTATAAACTCCCTCAACCCGTAGGCTGTTGTTTAGATATACATAAGGAAACTTACTTTTTTTTTACTAGCGCCTCCGTGGCCGTGCGGGAAAGTCGATTCAGACTTTCCAATACGGACTCGGGGGTCGACGGTTCGAGCCTCACCGGCGGCGGATGATTTTTCAAAATCACTGTCGTCGTTGAGATCGAGCTCAAGGTGGAGGGTAGGTTAGTTTAGATGAGCAAAAAGGGTCAGCAATGGGCTAATTGCCGGTAAGCATCTTACCTTTACCTATTTTACTTTTTTACTGATTGCATAAGATAATTTTTAATCTGATAGAATGTCAGTTGGGATTTACTTCTTGAGTTGCAGCAAAGACAGCGCAAGTGCTACTGATTAAGAATTTAGGTTCGTCATGTAAGTGTACCCATAATTTTATAAAACATAACAAAACTCATAATCCAATGTATTTGCTGCGCCAGGACGCTTATATCCACAGTCGAGACCTTTTATTCTTTAAAAAAGTGTGGTGAGTTTCGACACGATTCAAAGCACCAATATTCTGTGCCAAAAACAAAGGGAATGATTAAACATTTGCAAGCAATCGCAGTGTTTAATGTAGTTAGTTGCAAGTCAACACAGCGTCTGTGCCGCATTATCGAAATCATTCTCTGTTTAGTTCGAAATTGTGCTATTTTCTAGTTTGCGTTCAAACAAGCTTCTGCTTATTGTGCTGCCAAATTTAGTTTCCCTGTTTTGTGTAAAGCTAGCGGCTCAATACAACTGCTGCCTGTGGTATGTTGTTACAGAACGCAAAATAACAAATTTTGGGAAAAGCACAACGGCCTTTATCTTTCATATACACACGTTTTCGTTACACCACTACATATATATATATATATATATATATATATATATATATATATATATATATATATATATATATATATATGATTATGTATTTTGGGTAGGATTGAGCGCTAATGTGTTAAATGTTTACTCCGATATCTAAGTCAAATTGACCGAATCGAGTAAAGAAAAAGTGCAAGAAACAGTTAGATAGTGAGAACATTGGCAGGAGATCTTAGGTAATTGAGAAGATAAATAAATACCACAGCCACCGTGAGTAAATTGAGTTTAAAGTACTGTTTAAAGGTTAGGGGCATTGGAGCATAAGGTTCAAAGTTGAATGCAGTGTCTTTATTGATAAGCTGAAAGAATACAACCGATATTATAATTCAGCCGCCGACGACGTCTGGATAGGCAACACGTTAAACAGCAAAGTGTAAGGAGAGTTGTATAAGATGGGTGACAGTGAAGACTATTCTGCTGATGAGGGAAAACGCAAGGCTTTTCCAATATCTGATATTTTCCAAAGAAGTAAGAAAATGGCACGAACACCAGAAAAAAATATGAAAAGCGAGAGTAATAAGTTGGATATAATGTTAAACATGCTAACGGATTTAACAGAGAAGATAACCAAAATAGAAGACAAACAAGATAAAATTATAGCTGAGATGAAAGTGATTAAAGAAGAAAATAAAAACATGAAAATGGAAAATGATCAATTAAGAAAAGAGGTAAAGGATATTAAAAAGAAATTAAATATTCTAGAAGAGGAGAAGAAAAGAAAGAATATAGTTATACAGGGGCTAAAAATGAACACAAACGATGCAAAGAGTTTAAAAGAGAACATGGGTATTTTTTTGAAACAGAATTTAGAAGTAAATGTTGAAATAAAACAAGCTAGGAGACTCAGTGAAAAGGTTTGTCTTGTTGAACTTTATAAAATAGAGGAGAAAATAGAAATTATGAGAAATAGATATAAATTAAAAAATTACAAGAATGAGATTGTGTATATAAATGATGATATGTCGAGGGAAGAGAGAAAAATTCAAAACGAATTGAGAAACGTAGCAAAAGATGAAAGAGCCAAAGGTAGAACTGTCAAGATTGGGTTTAAGAAGTTAATAGTCGAGGGACAGCTTTGGAAATGGGATGAAGAAAATGGCCTGGTTAAACAGGTAGAATATAATAGTGGTACGCATGAGACAAAAAATTAGGCAAGAATGAGTGGAAAAAGAGAACTGAACAGGCGAAGAAAAGGGCTACGTATACGGAAAAAGATGTTGGCATGTCAATAAGGGCTAGGGAGTTGTATAGGGACACGAGAGGAGCAAACGCAAATACCAATAAAGATAAAGAACACAGTAACCAAACAAGAAAATACCAGGTGAAACCGAAAACCGAGTATCTAAATCTGGGTACGTGGAACGTAAGGGGTTTGTATGAAGAGGGTGCTTTAAATAATCTAATTATGGAGGTCAATAAATATAGTATGCAAGTAGTGGCGTTACAGGAAACACACTTGAAAGGAAAGGATATACAAAGGGTTGGAAACTATATCCTATTTACAAGTGGTAGTGATATGAGAAGGTATGGAGTCGCATTCTTAATAAGCGAAAAGCTACAAGATAAAGTTAAATGTTTCAAACCAAAGTCAGACAGATTATGTTCCATAAGAATTAAGGCAGAAGATAAGATGATTAGTATTGTAAATATGCATGCTCCAACAGAAGAAAAAGAAGAAGAAGTGAAAGATCAGTACTACGAAGAGCTGGAAAAAACGCTAGAGGATATACCAAAAAATGACGTGATAATTTTGATGGGAGGCGCAAATGCAAAGATAGGCAATGAAGACATATATAAGTCAATAACAGGAGGTGAAAGTAAACATACGGCGAGTAATGACAATGGAGTAAGGTTGATATCTTTAGCAATAGAACAGAATATGAAAATAATGAGTACACACTTTAGAAGAAGAGATATACATAAGGGAACATGGACGATACCGGGACAAAATAAAACAAATCAAATAGATCACTTGTTAATAAAGGAAGAACATGCTTGGCTAATCACCAATGTGAAAACACGTAGGGGTGCGGAAGCTGATTCAGATCACTTCTTGGTAAAGGCTGTTTTAAGATTCCCAGATACGATTAAACAGACACAAAAAAGGAGGGCAGAAACTAGATACAATGTTAATGATCTACGAAAAGAAGAAATAGCCCTCAACTACAAGAAAAGAATAGACAAAGCTTATAGTAGTGATATGTTCCTGAATACAGACGGCATTGAAGAAAAATGGGAAAAGATAGAAAAGACGGTGACTGAGGCAACGAAAGCAACCCTGGAAAAGAGACGAAAACAAATAAAAAAGTACTGGATGAATGAAGAATGTAAAGCCGCGCTAAAAAAAAGAGCAGTATTAAGACATCAAATGCTTCAGGCGCAAACGGAGGAAAACCTAGAAAAATATAACGAACAAAGAAAGAGAACAAAAAATATGTGTAGAACCCAGAAACGAAAATTTCTGGAAGACAAAATAAAAAATATTGAATATAAATATCAAAAAAATGAAATACGTAACTTCTACAAAGACGTGAAAGATATAAAAAGAGGCCACCAAAGCAAAGCAGTGTTCTTTAAGGATAAGGAAGGCAATTTGCTTGGAAACGATAAAGACATATGCAGAAGATGGAAAGAACATTTCGAAGAACTGCATAATGATGGAGATGAAGAAGAACTGAAAGAGTGTCATCAAGAGTTTTATGAAGAGGAAGAAGTTACAGAAGATCCAACGAAGCAAGAAATAGAAGAAATTATACAAACAATGAAAAACAACAAGAGTCCAGGTGAAAATGGCCGAAAATTTTAAATACGGAGGGACTGCTTTGGTTGCCATGATGTATGAGCTAATAAAAGAAATTTGGAAAACAAAAGAAATGCCAAAAAAATGGAATAAGACCATCATGGTAACTTTATTTAAGAAAGGAGATATAACAGAATGCACCAACTATAGGGGGATAGCCTTACCAGATGTGGCCTACAAAATTTTAGCAACACTAATAAAGAAACGGCTAGAAAAATATATAGAGCCTTTGCTAGGGGAATATCAGGCTGGTTTTCGGAAGGGTAGGTCGACAGTTGACCAGATATGTCTGCTAAAGCAGGTTTTGACAGGCTGTTACGAGTACGAGATTCCAGTACACATGATCTTTGTCGACTTTAAGACCGCCTACGATTCAGTGAAAAGAAGTAAAGTAGTTGATATACTTAGAGAGTTCAGAGTACCCGAGTATATTGTGAAACTGGTAATAATGACACTATGTAACACCACGTGCGCAGTAAGGGTAAATGGAAATCTGACAGAAGAGTTTGAGGTGAGAAGAGGAGTGAGGCAGGGAGATCCGCTGTCAACGTTACTATTCAATATAGTTCTGGAGAAAGTGATAAGAGAGAGTGGTATAAACAGAACTGGGAGCTTGTTTGACGGGAGTCATCAGTGCCTTGCTTATGCGGATGATATATTGTTACTGGCCAGAAATAGAAAAGAGCTGGAAAGTATCACTAGAAGTTTGGTGGAAGTAGCAGACAGTGTGGGACTTCAAATAAATAAGGACAAGAGCAAGTATATGGCAATTAAAAAGACTAAAGTGACTAATAGTGAACCTTTTACAGTGAAAATGCGAGGGGAGAGAGTCATAGAGTTCGAAGAGGTTAATAATTACATGTACTTAGGTGTACTAGTAGACAATAGATGTGATAAGGAGGTAGAAATTAACCTAAGGATAGCAAAAGCCAACAGATGTGCAGGAGGGCTTAACAGCTTCCTTAGATCAAAGAACATCTCGCGTGCTGCGAAACTCAGAGTATATAGGACTGTGATAAGACCAACCTTGACATATGGTTGTGAAGCATGGACAATGAACCGAAGACTGGAGGACAGAATAGCGATATGGGAAAGAAAGGTACTACGCAGAATCTTCGGAGGCAAGAAAGTAGATGGCATGTGGGAAAGACGTCCAAATGTGGAAGTGTATGAAATGTATGGAGAACCGCCGGTGTCTCAACTGGTTAAGGCACGCAGACTACAGTGGCTGGGACATGTAGAACGAATGGGTGTGGAGAGAATGGTGAAGAAGTGTGTCTGGTCAAATCCAGAGGGTAGAAGGAAGAGGGGAAGACCAAGAAAAAGATGGCTTGATGCAGCACAACAAGACTTGCTAGAAAAAGGAGTCCAAAACTGGAAGACGATTGCACTGGATAGGAAGCAATGGAAACGTATTACCAAGCTATGGGCCTAAATGGCCTGTGAATGCTTCATATATATATATATATATATATATATATATATATATATATATATATATATATATATATATATATATATATATATATATATATATATATATACAGTGAGTCCCAAACTGGATAGGAATGTATTGCTATCTCCGTTATTATTAGAGATAGGAAGACGGTTAAATTAGCAATGTTTTGTCGAATTATTACATGCTCGTTCTAAATATGACTTGTATTTTGCTCTGCCTCATTTTGTTTTCGAGTTATTTTGAAAAAACAAAATTTGTCGATTTCTTTTTTCTTCAATAGCTAAGTAGGCGTTGATCTGACGTGTCTGAGACTTGCACATTATCAGGACACTTTTTACAGGGTAATCCTTCTGTGCTATTCTCAACTTTGAATTGTCATTTGTTTTGAGCTACAGTTATCAACGTTTGTTTTTATTATGGCAGCCATATTAGATTTTCTGCTCGTGTGATAGCCTGTAAAAAGAGCTTTTCAGTGATGTACAACATGCTTGAGAAATCTTGTAATTGCACTGACAATCTTGAGAAAAACCGTTTTGAGGATAGTATGCTATGAAATCCAATACCAGAAAACAAGTGACAAAAAAAGTGTTCAAAAAGCGGTAGGCCATGGAGTCTAACAATAGACTTCTACTTTTAACATAATTTTCCGTAATAATTCATGATAAAAAGAAATAGGAACTTTGAGCACACCAATGAATCGGCCCATTATTACAAATGATATTTTACATTACAACATTATCCTAAAAAATTGTTATAATTTAATTAAATAGGTAAACCTAGTAAATAACTAAATTTACTAACAGAACTCAATAAAAAGCAAATTAAGGACTTACGAATACGCCTTTGAAAATTGTTTGATTTTTAAAGGTAGGTCAACTAAAAACCAACAGAAGAAACGTTGCTATGGATATAACACTCTCGCGACAATTAAGAATAATGTCATTCTTAATTATTTGAACAATTTGAGGTGTATTTAACACGTTGCTTAAAATTTTGTACTAAATAGTTTGTTTCCTGTTTATTTTAATTATTATTCAACAATATGTTCAGTAATAAAGAATATTTTGACATGTTGGAATGTTATATTCGTTCTAACCGAAATACTGAGGCAGCTGCAAATTCATATCAAAACAACTACCAAGAAAGACGACAACCAGATACCAAAATATTTTGAAGGATAGTGAAGAGGACAACCAAACCCAAACACCAAAATATTTCGCTGAATAGCTACCAATCTATTGAACGACGGTAGCTTCCACGCAAAGAAACTACCAATGCCTAGAAATGAAGAAAGGAATAATGCCGTCTTACAGGTTTCAAAGGAAAACCCTCCGCAATCTGTTGGGTTTTATGGTGAACACATTGACGTTCCAAAAAGTACGGTAAACCGAGTATTAAAACAAAGTCATTACCGTCCATACAAACCTACAATCGTACAAGGCTTAAATGTTGACGATTATCCTTAACGACTTCAATTCTGCAGGTGGTATCAAGGACAATGTCAGCAAGATCAAAATTTTCATTTGAAAATAATATGGACTGATGAATCCAAATTTACAAATTGTGGTGTGTATAGTCGCCATAATAGGAATTATTGGGCAAATAAAAATTCCCATCTAAAGGAAGGAAGACGATTGCAAGACAGATTTAGTATTAATGTTTGGTGCGGCATATTAGGTAAAAACTGTTATTTTTATTTGTAAATTAGACAGTTAGTTTTAAAAAAAATCAGGTGACTTCATTGTTGGTCCGTTCTTTTTTGAAAATAATTTAGCTGGAAAAAGGTATCTTAATCCATTGAGAAATGATATCTTACCAACAATTACAAGAGCTTATGATAATTTAGACGATATTTGGTACCAACATAACGGTTGTCCAGCTCACAATGCTAGGATCGTCAGAGAATTTTTGTACCAAAATTTTAATAATCGTGTCGTTTGTAACAATGGGCCAGTTAATTGGTGTGCTCGAAGTTCTGATATAACAACCATGGATTTTTATTTTTGGGGTACTCTGAAGAATAATGTATATAAATTCGATCCACCACAAAATATCAATGAATTACGAAACAGAATCACGGAAGCTATAAATGATATTAACCAAAACACCCTCACCAGAGTTTGCAGGCATGTTTCCAAAAGGTGTACAAAATGCATTGAACAAAACGGTGACCATATTGAACAATTTTCTATTTAGTGTATTTTTAGGTTTCTATTTTATTATTTGTTGAGTTCCGTTTCTAATTGTGTTGTTTTGTGGAGTTTAAGTTTCTATTTGTTATTGCCGTGTTTCGTTATTAAACTGTTTTACATAATATTGCCTAGCATTATTAAGTATTGTAAATTAAACCACAATATTTTTTTGTCGTAAATCATTACGGAAAATTATGTTAAAAATAGAAGTCTATCGTTAGACTCCATGGCATACTGCTTTTTGAACATTTTTTTATGTCATTTGTTTTCTGGGTTTGGATTTCATAGCCACTATTCTTAAAACGGGTTTTCTCAGAATTTTCAGTGCAATTACAAGCTTTCTCAAGCATGTTGTGCATCATTGGAAGGCTATTTTCACAGGCTATCAGATGAGCAAAAAATCCAAATAGGCTGCCATAATAAAAACAAACGTTGATACCTGTAGCTCAAAAACAAATGACAATCCAAAGTTGAGAATAGCACAGAAAGATTACTCTGTAAAAAGTGTCCTGATAATGTGCAAGTCTTAGACATGTCAGATCAACGCCTACTTAGATATTAAAGAAAAAATAAATCGACAAATTTTGTTTTCTTCAACATATTTCGAAAACAAAAAGAGGCAGGGCAAAATACGAGTCATATTTGGAACGAGTAGGAAATTCTACAAAACATTGCTAATTTAACCGTCTTCCTATCTCTAATAATAACGGAGGTAGCAATACATTCCCATCCAGTTTGGGACAGACTATATATATATATATATATATATATATATATATATATATATATATATATATATATATATATATATATATATATATATATATATATATATATATATATATATATATATATATATATATATATATATATATATATATATATATATATATATATATATATATATAAAAATTAGAACGGGCCTTAAATAAGGGGTCTAGGGGGCCTAATTTGTGCTCATTTGAAGAAATTTTACCAAAGTCTCACCTCTCTATGTTCTTATTGAACATTTACTAAAAAATTGGTTTATAAGGATACTATCAGGCAACCATTAAATTTTGAATTCTGAAATTGCAAAATCTTTATTCCCAATAGCGAATTTTCATTTAGGAAACTTCGCTATTAGAGAGGTCACGATGAAAAGCTGTTGAAACAATTTCTTCAGATGAGCGCGAATTTGCGTCCCTAGAACCTAAAACCAAGGTCCGTTGAAACTTTAGATGTATATATATATATATATATATATATATATATATATATATATATATATATATATATATATATATATATATATATATATATATGTGTGTGTGTGTGTGTTTGTGTGTGTGTGTGTATGGATGTATGTATCCGAGCGATAACTCAAAAAATACTAAACTGATTTCAATCAAACTTGGCAAAAATTGTACTTGGGCAAAAACCGAGGTCAAATTCATTAATCAGGCTTTATGCTCAAGTTTTTCCGATGGAAATTCGGGGAAAACTTAAAAAAATACACTATATTTTTGTAAATATCAGAGTAACTGGAATTAGGCTTTATATATGGCTAGAAATAGTGAAAATAAACCTATATTGTGAAGTTTGAGTAAATTGGTACACAATATTTAGAGTTTTTCCCAAATTAAAAATAAAATAGCACAGACATGCGTTGAAACAACTTAGTGGTTAATGCCTGACAGACAAAGTAGTTAACTGCCACGCGTAGACTGATTCATATAACAGGTATAAACCATACATCAACCAAATAAAAAAATTTAAATAAAAAAAATTGCAATGAAAATGATTCAATTTGTTTAAAAGACATCTAGAACTACGTTTTAATATGTATAAATATTAAGCTTCCTATTTTCACGACATTTAAAAGCCATCTCCACTCTCTAGTTTAGTCTGACAACACCACTATTTGTCATTTGGTAACTGACAGGAGTCATGAGAGAAACATATAGGTTCTTCGCATAACCTCGAATTCGACTCCGCTAATACCTTAGAAACTCAGAATATAAAACAGCTACCTATATTCTAAGGTTAATACAAATAGTAGGTAAATATTAACCCAACTTTTAATGTTAACATAACTTTAACAAATGCCTTTGGCCGTCGAAAGTGACTGTAGTATATTATGACTCTAACATCCGGTCAAACAAATAAGAAAGTGGTTATGTACCTCAGATTCAGGTTCGTAATCAATGTATGTAGGTACTGCATTACTAAAATGAAACACAATTATTTCAAGAAGAAATATACCTACCGCAACTAATATAAGTATAATACCTGGATACATGACTCTTAGCTTTAACTCATTATGGAACATCTGAAGTAAGGGAAACTACATAATATCATAAAGCAGTTTAAATTACATATATAATCAGATGTACTACAGTGTAAGCTATTAAAATTTTAAGTTCAAAATTTTTTATTGTTTATATTTATTTCATTTCTAAAAAGTATGGATACAGTAATAGTGAATAAATATTGAAGAGAGTTTAGGTGCAGCAAGTGCGTTATGGTAGCAAATTTTTGTAAAAATATTTTACATTATTTTAACTTAATTTCCCATTAAACTAGAATTTTCACTTTTGATAGATAGTAAAACCCAGATAAAGGCAGCGTAGATACCACTAGATTTGAAAAATAACTACAAATTCTTTTAAAAACCTTTTTTGTTAATTTGTTTGCAGTAACTGGTTCTATTGAGTTGACTAAAATGGATCCTCCAAGCGATTAATAAGAAAAAATACCTGCCAGGTTTATAATTAGGCAGGTGCATTCCTTTGGGAAATAAAAATTTAATTTTCTGTAAATTTGCAGTTTAGCGCACGGGGGACTTTTAGAAAAAATAATTAAGAAACATGCTTAGAACCCTTTCTGAATGCACATACCACAACAAAAACTTCTTGCAAAAGGCCCCTAAGAAAGTTACAGGACCAGGAGTGAATAGGGGTGCTGGGCGGAGAAGAAGATAAAAAGGACATGTGAGCGAAAAGTTCGAAAAAACAGCGTAGTTTGACCTCTATAAGCCAACTTTTACGCATTTTGCAGCTATACTTCTTTAAAATCCTGTTTATTTCGCCCAGAATCCTTATTCAGCGAAGGTCCCGCAACTTTCTTGGGGGGTTGTTCCGAAGAAACTTACTTACTTATATTTTTATTGTTAATACATTGAGGGGATTGTAGGCATGTAGAAGGGGAAAATAAGTCTCGTGATGAAAGCGAGAACCAAAATTTTTATTTTACGTTTAAATTGTTACCTCATTTCATTTGTTTAAAATATATTTCCAAAAATTTATTTGAGGTTGTCTTGTTTGTCAGTCTTACATAGAGAGCTACAATATTTTATCATTTAAAAAAGTATGGATACAGCAACAGTAAAGAAGCGATGAAGAGGGTCTGGGTGCAGTAAGTACGTTGTGGTAGAGAATTTTCGTAAAAAGATTTCAAATCCGATAACTCAATTTCCCATTAAGCTATAATCTTCAATATTGAGCCATAGTAGAACCAATGTAAAATAGCTTTTTGGTTGTTTTATTTGCAAAAACTCGTTTGATTGGGTTGAATAAAAGAAAACGATACAAGCAATTAATAAGGAAAAATACATGCCATATTGATAATTTGGCAGGTACATTCCGTTTGTAAATAAATATTTTTTTTTGGAAAACTTTTGTCACTTTAATGAAATTTGTAACATATTTTTTTAAAGCGACTTGCAGGATTTACATATATGTACAAATTCAAGTTTTTTATCTCCATAGAAAACACAAATTTCTTCAAGTCACCGCTTGAGAAGAACTGGGACCTCTAAAACCAATCTCCAAGATCCATTTAAATTTAAAGAATTAGTTTTAATAATATACCTTAGTAACAGTGTACAGTTCTTATGAAAATTCACAACACTAATGCACTTGCTGCGTCCTGTACTTTTTTTATCTAACCTATATTCACAACATAATTGTTTACCTTATCGCAGGAGTGTGCTCTTTTACACCCTGTAATGAAAAAATTACGCTCATTTAAAAAAATATCGACGACGTCATATATTTTACACGAATCAACCTGTATGAATGTTTTGAGAAACTCGAAACGAAAAATAGAGTTTGGAGGGTACGAGAGTTTTCCCAAAAGTTATTCCTTGAATTTTAAACGATATTATTTATTACTTCACGAAACCACTGTAGCTAAGACGGATTATATTGTCACAGAGACATGCACAACACTTTGAGAATTTCTCACAAAATGCAGTTTACAACATTCTACGAATTACGTGCGCTCTCTAACCACAACGGTGACCACTGGCATCCAAACTTAGTAAACAACTTGAAACTTCGACAACTCTAGTTTATACATATGGATATTCAAATGCGCTTTGAGAACCAGAGCCAAGGAACTCCTGAGAGTGTTCTGGCATTTAGCATTTGGATTGGTTACATAATTTGTATGTTATTTGTATTAAACAGTGAGAAGCCTGTAATGTTATACATAAGAAAATTTGCTTTTTCAGATATTACGTCGTTGAGTTGTAAAATATGCTCGTGGTAATTTGTTATAATAACCATTACAATTCACTGTTAGCTTTGAAAATAACTCCGGCGCAGTGGTGGACGATTTCCCTATGGGGAGCATTGGCGTCCCCGGTGCCGGTACCAACGCCGAAAAAAGGAGGAGACCCTATTCCCCTAAGTATTTCTTTATTTCAGCTTAGATACAGGTCCCTTTTCTTTTTAAGATTTCATCCAATGTCAATATCTCCAACCTTGTTGTATCACCCAGTTTGTTTCGTTCCTTATTTCGTAAAAAAACTCAAGTCAAGGTGTAAAACAACGTACCGACGGCTAAACGGTAGAATTAGCGGCAGCCAACGTTTCCTTGTAGACACCAGGCACATACCCTGGGCATGCAGGGATCTGTTTAATTAGACTCTTCCTTCCTTTGCTACTAGTGGAGCAAAAATCAACACAAGTAGAGCAAAGTAAAATAAAACTAAGCATATTGTAGGGCCCTAAACGAGACCGCACTCCCAAGGGGCTGTGAGGTGCGGTTTAAGCTACGATGCCATAAATGCCGAAAGAACAGCCAAGCGAAGCGAGCCCGCGAATCTGCAAGGAAAACAACTTTACAGTGGAAGTCCCCTACCGCGAGGCATGACGGGAGAAGGCGCAGAGCATATACCACGGGACGCGCTCGTCTGGTTCACGGACAGATCCGGGGGGAGCGTGGAACGGGCGCAGGTGTTTATTCGGAAGGACCGGGGGTAAGTCATAGTATTGCCGTCAGAGCGCATGCAACGGCCTTTCAGGCTGAAATGTCCGCCATACTGCAATGTGTGCGGCAGAGCAAGAGGAGGGGCCACACCAACAAGCGGATTCTCATATCCACAGACACCCAGGCAGCCATTAAGGCCCTAAGTAGCCCACGGGTAAATTCCTGGCTGGAGAGTGAGTGCCGAGACGGGACAACCGACCTGTCTGGGCAGAATGAGGTCCCCCTTATCTGGGTGCCGGGTCACTCGGAAGTTAAAGTCAATGAAGAAGCTGACAGTCTCGCAAAGAGAGCAGCAGTACCATTTATGAAACCATAATCGGCTCTGGGCGTGACAAAAAGCAGTGCCAGGGGAGATATTAAGTCCTGGTCGAAAACCAACACAAGGTGTACTGGGCAGACTGTCAAGGTCTCAGACATGGGAAGTCAATAATTGCAATAATTGACGAACCCAGTTCAAAAAGAGCTGTGGATCTGCCGGATCTTAGCAGAGGACAGCTCAGAAACATAACAGATCTTTTGACGGGACACATGGCCATCAAGAAACACCTGCATAAAATGGGGCGGTTAGAGGGGGACCTCGCATGCAGACTCTGCGGCGAGGGGGAGGAATCAGCCCAGCACATCTTGTGCGAGTGCAAAGCTCTAGAGCGCAAAAGACAACTGACCTACGGTTAGTCTAGACCGGAGACAGAGCATTATAAAAGTTCACACTACCAATCGCTGTGCAGACTAGTTCAAGGCACAGTGATATTGGAATGGATGGAGTAAAAAGACTAAGGGCATGCACAATAAGCCAAAGGTGGCAGTGCTACGGCAAAGCCGTGGACGAGCCCTGAGGGAGAACAAAATATGCAAACAAACAAAAACATATATATATATATATATATATATATATATATATATATATATATATATATATATATATATATATATATATATATATATATATATATATATGTATATATATATATATATATATATATATATATATATATATATATATATATATATATATATATATATATATATATATATATTGAAACCCCGGGTATGGGTTCTAAGGGTCTTAGTTTGCGCTCATTTAAATAAATGTTTTCAAAATTCAAAAGTCGGGATCTTTTCATTAGTGATTTTTTTTAAACGAAAATTCACTAAAACCAGTAATATTTAGAAAAAAAAACTATCTATGCCACTAGATTCTACGTAAAAAGTTCTAAAAGTACTCGTTTCTGCCTTTCTGACAAGTTGTCGGGCAACTGAGATACAAGGTGTACCTGAAAATGCAATATTTTCAATATAGCCCTGTACGTCGGAAAGAGGGCTGTGACAATTTTGTTTGCGGCCTCTTTCGTTTAACAAACGAGTACCTCAGGTTCACGAAAACCGCAAGATTCTATCATTACTAATAACCGAGATACCCAGCAATTGCAACTAAAATGGGACACAATGTACGTTGGAAATTTTTATTTTTAAAACGGTTCGTTTTTTCCTTAACGCCGATCTATTTCCGCGACTATGGGCAATCACTGACGCCAGGAAGGAGTTTTGCCTCAATATCCTGGGAATTTTGCCGAACCCCTGCATTTCTGTAGATAGAGTAGGGATCTTGAACGTGTTCAACATCACATAGACATGGGATAGACGGCTTTACGTCTCCTCTAAAGGGCGAAACGTGCAGACATTCAAATTGCTCAAATACAATTCCACAACCTCGGTTGACGTTAATTGTAGAGTATGAACTAAAAGAGTGAGAGGGAAACCTGAGAATCGAACCCAGTACCTCTCGGTTCAGAGGTAGAACTTCTTACCACTGAACCACCGAGGCTCTTTTAAAAAGGTTGTCAAAGTAAGGTTTTTACTCAACTAAATTATACTACTTTAATCTCTCGTTAGTTTTTCATCTCCAGTTTTAATTGATAGACTTCTAGTTCTTGTAAGAAGCAAACATAAATTTATCAGATTTCTACCCATTTGAATGATTTTCTTAGTTATCCATTGAGCAGATTTAAAATTGTAGTTTTTACTACAGCTCTCTTACACCATCGGGCACACTTTCTCTACTACGCACAGTGTTAATATAGCCAAAAATTGTAAATAAGCCACCTTTACATATTTAGCCGTATAAGCTAAGTAACTACAAGGGTCAAGATAATCAGCTAATGTGTCCCTGTACATAGCCGGTTTATCTGAATCTAATTTAGTTTCTTTCATCTCGTTGATAGGTTTAAGGTAAAAACGAAAGCTAAGGTGATCACACAATCAGTAACGGAGCTTGATATTAAATGTTTAGATGAATTTGTAATAAAGTAGTCTAACATAGAGAGGCGGAGAACTTTAAACTCTCATTCGGATCGGTTCTGGCAGCTGTCAGGGAGCCTGAAATAAAGGAGACCTGCTGCAGGTGGATCGGTTCCATGCTCAGGGGCAGGGCGGTGTTCACCTCAACTGCGGCAGGGACTCTGCTGGCGGGGTCGCGGCGGGGTGTCCGCAGGGGAGCGTTCTGTCTCCCTTGCTCTGATGCCTAGTCGTGGACGTTCTGCTGGAAGGCTCTCGGGAGGGGGGTATGAGGTACAGGGCTATGCGGACGACATTGTCATCATAGTCTGAGGAAAGATTACACAGTCAGCGTGAGAGCGCATGCAGACAGCACCGAAAGTGGTGGACGGTTCGTCAAGGACTCGGGGTGAGCCCCGAGAAAGCAATCCTCATACCGTTTACGAGTAGAAGGAAGTGGGAGACCCACAGAACTCTCACTCTATACGGTGGGGACATTCCAATGGCCGGGGAGGTAAAATATCTTGGGATCGTATTGGACTCTAAGCTAACCTGGAATGGTCACGTTGAAAAAATACTGCGTAAGGCAGTCATGACCTTAGCCGCACTAGGCGGCTCCATGCATAAACGTGAACGTGGGGCTAAGACCTAGTATGGCCCACTGGCTGTACACAAGAATGGTCGGACCATCGTTAAAACACGCGGCACTGGTATGGTGGCCTAAGGTGACACAACCCAGTGCCAAACAAAAACTAGGCAAGATCCAAAGGATGCATTTGTAATGAAGTAGTCTAACATAGAGATTCGATGTTTTTTTTAGAGGCGGAGAACTTCAAACTCTTAACACTGTTTTCTGTGAGATCCGATTTGACTGTTTTCAGTTGTTTTGAGATTAGTTTGGTTTAGCAATTCATCATGAATATTCACGCTGGAGCGACGTTTGCAATATATTTTAAAAAACACGGCTCAATTCTAGAAACTCATCGGTCATTGGGTGCGTTTTATGGTCCCATAATCGTCATAATTGTCAGAGCGATTAGTTCGAGAAACTACGGATCGGTTTTGCAAAACGTTTACTCTAAACGATAATACGCATCCCGTAAGACGTCGTAGAGTGCGCACGCAACAAGCGATTTCTGGTGTGCAGACTAGTGTTGATGATGATCCAATTGTGTCAATTCGTCATGGTGCTCAACGATTAACCTTGTGTTCATCCACTTTATGGAAAATTTTGCGGAAAGATCTTGGTTTGCGTGCTTACAAGATTTAACTTGTCCAGGAATTGAAGCCACACGATCATCGTTCGCGCCGGACATTTGGTGAATAGTTTGAAGGAAACATTGACATAGATCCATAAGTTTATTTGAAAATTTTGTTCAGTGATGAAGTTCACTTTTGGTTTTATGGCTACGCCCACAAACAGAATTTCCGCATTTGGGCGGATAATAAACCACATGCGACTTTCAAAACACCATTAGAACCAAAAAAGTCACTGTGTGGTGCGTCTTATCATTGGTCCATTGGTATGTTCAAAAATGATGATTGTCAGAACGTTACAGTCAACGCTGAGCGGTACAGAGACATGATTACTAACTTTCTCGTCTCTGAATTGGTAGCCGTTTATTTACAGACGTGTGCTTTCAGCAGGACGGAGCCAGATGCCACACAGCGCGCTATACAATTAATTTACTGAAAGAAACATTTGACCAACGATTAATTTTACGCACTGGACCTGTTAGCTAGTCGCCTTGTTCGTGAGATTTGACGCCATTACATTATTTTCTTTGAAGATACGTAAAGACGCATGTCAACGCCGATAAACTAGAAACAATTTAGCACTTAAAAGCCAAGATTCCACTGGTTATTGCTAAAATACAGCCTGATTTACTACAAAGAGTGTGTGCAAATTGGACCTTCATATTACGCCAGGTACGTGTCAGCCTCGGCGGCCTCATCCCCGAAATCATATTTAAGCATTAATGCTAAAAAATATTCTGTCAATTAAAGTCAATTTCATTCTTATTTCAATTCTTCGCCTCTAAAAAAGTTACTTGAAACACCCCGGTTTTTTTTGATAAATATTCTTGTTGATTCATCTACCACCACAGAGTGCAAATTAAGATCACCCATAAGCGCGTAAGACTTATTACTAAAACTAATTCATTAGATTTAAATGGATCTTGGAGATTGGTTTTAGAGGTCCCAGTAAGCGATTACTGCAATTTCTATTTTATGTGGAGCTAGAAAATTAAAATTCTGTATATATATATATATATATATATATATATATATATATATATATATATATATATATATATATATATATATATATATATATATATATATATATATATATATATATGTGTGTGTGTGTGTGTGTGTGTGTGTGTGTATGTGTGTGTGTAAATACTGCAAGTCGCTTTAAAAAATTGTGTTAAAAATTTCATTAGTTACAAAAGTTTTCCAGAAAAAAAAAAAAGATTATTGACAAACAGAATGTACGTGCCAAATTATCAATATGGCAGGTATTTTTCCTTATTAATTGCTTGTATAGTTTTGCTTTAGTCAACCCAATCGAACAAGTTTTTGCAAACAACACAACCAAAAAGGTATTTTACATAGATTTTACTATGGTTCGATTGAAGATTATAGCTTAATGGGAAATTGAGTTATCGGATTGGAAATCCTTTTACGAAAATTCTCTCCCACAACGTACTCGCTGCCGCCAGAACCTCTTCATCGATTCTTACCTGTTGCTGTATACATACTTTTTTAATTGATAAAATATTCTAGCTCTCTATATGAGACTGACAAACAAGGCAACCTCAAATTTATTTTTGGAAAAATATTGTAAACAAATGAAATGAGGTAACAATTTAAACATAAATTGAAAATCTTGGTTCGCGGCTTCGTCACGGGAGTTCTCCCCCCTCTACATGCTTACAACCACCCTCACTACATAAAAAAGAACAATATAAACAACTAAAATTTCTTCGGAACAACCCCCAAGAAAGTTGAGCGACCTGCGGTGAATAAGGGTTTTGGGCGAGGTAAACAGGATTTTAAAGAAGTATAGCTGCAAAATGGGTAAAAGGTCCAGCTAAGCTGGTTTTTTCCAACTTTCCGCTCACATTTTCTTTTTATCCTCTTCTATGCATAGTACCCCTATTAGCTCCTGGTCCTGTAACTTTCTTAGTGGCCGTTTTCAAGAAATTTTTCTTGCGGTATGTGCATCCAGACAGGGTTCTGAGCATGTTTCTGAATTTTTTTTAAATGTCGCCCGTGCGCTAAATTGCAAATTTACCTAAACTTTAACTTTTATTTCCAAAAAGAATGTACCTGCCAAATTATAAACCTGGCAGGTATTTTTCTTTATTAATGGCTTGGGTGATCCATTTTAGTCAACTCAATCGAACCAGTTTCTGCAAACCAAATAACAAAAAGGCTTTTCAAAAGAAATTTTTAGTTATTTTTCAAATATAGTACCCACGCTGCCTTTATATGGGTTTTGATATGTATCAAACCTGAAGATTCTGGTTTAATGGGAAATTGAGTTATCACTATTTGAAATATTTTTACAAAAATTCGCTACCATAACGCACTTGCTGCACCTAAACCCTTTTTAACACTTATTTACTATTACTTTATCCATATTTATAAAAATGAAATAAATATTAACAGTAAAAATTTTGAAATTATAATTTTAAGAATTTACACTCTACTGATTATATAATATGTAGTTTAAACTGATTTATGATATTGTGTGGTTTAATTCACTTTAAATGTTCCATTAGGAGTGAAATCTAAGAGTAAAGAAACCATAAGTGCCTAGGTACCCTAGGTGTGTGTGTGTGTTTTGTTTCTTTAACGTCGGCCTATTTCCGCGACTATGACCAATCACCGACGCCAGGGAGCAGTTTAACCTCACCATCCTGGAAATTTTAACGAACTCCTGCCTTTCTGTAAGAAGGGTAGGGATCTTCAACGTGCCCAACATCGCATGGACACGGGACCGACGGTTTTACGCCCCCTCCGAAGGGCGGAACGTGCAGACATGCAACTTGCTCAAATACAATGCCAGAACCTCGGTTGATGTTAATGTTACAGTTTGTACTGAAAAAGTGAAAGGAGAACCCTGGGATCGAACCCAGTACCCTTCGGTTCAGAGGGACACGTTCTTACCTCTGAACCACCGAGCCTCTGTAACCTGGGTATTATACTCATATTAGTTTTAGGAGGGTATATTTCTTCTTCAAATAATTTTTTCTCAGTACCTACATGCATTAACTAAGAACCTGAATCTGATGTACACAACCACTTTCTTATTTATTTGATTGGATGTTAGAATCATAATATACTACAGTCACAGTCGACGCTGGAAGGCATTTGTTAAAGTTATGTTCAAATTAAAAGTTAGGTTATTATTTACCTATCATTTGTATTAACCGTTGAATATAGGTAGTTGTTTTATATACTGGGATTCTAAGGTATTAGCAGAGTCGAAATTGAGGTTATGCGCAGAACGTATATGTTTCTCTCATGACTCCTGTCAGCTAACAGATGACAAATAGTGGTGTTTTCAGATTAAACTAGAGAGATGGAGATGGCTTTTAAATACCGTGAAAATAGAAAGCTTAATATTTATATGTATAATATAAATATAATATAATAAAACGTAGTTCTAAACAAATTGATCACTTTCATTAAAATTTATATTTATTTACATGTGTCTGGTATCTGTAGGTTTAGATGACAGTTGTTGTAAATGGCAACCCTGCCGATTGTTTATTGTGACATGTTTTCGTAGTCTGTCCGTTTAAAACTTAATTTGGACATTTTGTTTTCAATGTCAGCGGAACCCTGATTTATCTGTCTGACATTGTCTAACATTATATGTAGGCATCCATTTAGAGGTAATTTCAGGTCATATAGTAGATTATTGATTTTTTAGTAAGTTATAACTCAAGATCTACTGAACCGATTGAGTTCAAATTTGGTGGGTAGGACCACTTGTACAATGTATACGAGCTTAACAAGTTTTAGGTTAATATTTTTAGTAATTTAAAAGATATAGCGTTTTCAAAAGGTATTTATTATTTTTTTCTAAAAGTATTTGAGTGCCAAAACTGTCGAACTCGTGCAAGCTATTAACAAAATAAAGGCAATTGCCAATTCTGCTTTTGATTGGTGAAGTATTTTTTAAGTTATCGGTTGGATATATATATATATATATATATATATATATATATATATATATATATATATATATATATATATATATATATATATATATATATATATATATATATAAACTTTTTAACTGACCTTGAATTTGGGTTCTAGGGGCCCTAATTCGCGCTCATTTGAAGAAAATTTCCAAAAATCTTACCATCGATACCTTATTCTTAATGAAAATTCACTAAAATGTAATGCATTATCACATCTAAACCCCATACCACAACCTTCATTTATCATTTCTACGTACATGTGACAAACATCTAAAGCTTATTCGGTAACAATATCATTTCGTACAAATATCAACGCATCACCATAAATGTTGAATGTGGTATTGTCTTACAAATTTGAAAGCGATTTGATATCCGGAAGGAATATATGTGATAATATTATCCAAATCACGCCAGTTCTCTGTTACACGTAATATATTTGGTTCTTCCGTGTGCAAGATAACCTCAATTTGATTAGCTTTGTTTAAAATAAATCGTAGGTTAACATGTATGGTTATGAGTCTTTTCGGTGTGTCTAGTGAGTTGACCGTTACATCATATTGCATTTCCGCAGCTTAATTACTGTTGGTAAGTCCATCTATGATCAACTACTGGCTATAGGGTGCAAATAAGATAAACAACCTAATAGTTTGGATGCTTTAGGGGTTCCGGCAGCTACGGTCTCCAATATGTAGATCTAAATCTCCATACCTATAAACTAGAAATCTCGAAGTTGCTTGTTTGGTAACTTGGGACGTCAGCAGGGTAAGTTTAGGGTTGGCGAGTATACATAATTTGTAAATTGTTGGAAAGTGCATCATTGATGAGAGAACATTAAACTGAAGCGCATATTGCCAGATAAAGTTTATTGGCCGATATAATAGCTGAAGTTTGTTTATTTGTATAACATGGTTGGAGTTGATGCATCTGTTAGCGATATTTCTCAAGACACAATAAGTACACTTAGAGAACCAAAATCACCACAACACATATTTCAGAGACCGTACGATCGTTTCGTTGACCAGGTCAACATCTTCAGAGAAAGAAAAATTCTAAAAATAAACTACTAGCTACCGTGTATTTATATCGCGTCTAGGTAAACGAACTGTTCCGAAGTTAAATTGTCGTCGAAGACCCATCGTTTGTTTATTGTGTAGTGAAACTACGAGGTCGAAGACCTGCTTTAATCTTCTGGTCGGCAACTTTATGAGCCCTTATCTAATATATAATGGGCTTAAGGAACGGTGCCGAGTTATTTAAGGAATCTGCACGTTCCCTTTCGATCTAGAAATTTACTATGTGGATATTAGAGAAAGCCGACAACCACATCTGACAAGATCAACAAAATAACCTCCGCTCATTTTTTTTATATACAGAAAACTAAACCCGGGTGATTGCCTCACATTGTTAACTCTAACAACGGATAAATAATTCAACTAAAATACTACATAAAAAATATATTTATATTGATTTTAATTTTTCGTAAACAGTCTTTATATTGACCTTATACATACACCGAAAACGAAAGGGTCTTTCTGTCGAGCCAAGCGTAGAGATTAGTATATGTATAGACCGGCAGAGTTATTGACAATAATTTATTATTCTACCAAAAAAATTAGGAGTGTTTAAGTGGTCAAATACATAGTGAAAATAAAGGGCTTGAAATTAAAGGTGCCGCACGACTCAACGAAGTTTTGTTCTTAATCGACCTTGGTATAAAAATACTTTCTAATGAATCAAGCATAGTTTAATGTCTAACATTTTTGACAAGTTTCAAATTTTCTTTGTCAATGTGGTGATTATTATCCCATATATGTTGTACCACACACGATTTGTCCACCGTACAATATTGTAAATGTGCGAGATGTTCAAGAAATCTGGTGGCTATGTTTCTCCTAGTTTGACCCACGTATTTAAGATTGCAATCTTTGTAACTAATCTTATAAATACCGAATATTTCAGTGACTTTGTCTTTATCTTTTGTATCACCCAACAAATTTTTTAAATTACTTTTCGTCGAAAAATCAAATGTAAATCGGTTTTCCTAAAAATGCTTTCCGAACCCTTTGTGATTCGTGGTTCATAAGGTAAACACACTTTTTCTCTATTTTATCTTTGTTAAATGTAGTACATTCAGATATCATTTTCTTTGTTCTGTGTTTGTTAACCAATTTGTCTATTAAACCATCCGAGTAACCGTTATATCTCGCCACATTTTTCATGTATTTTAATTCTGTATTAAATCTATTATTACTTAACGGAAACTTAATCAATCTGTTTACCAGGAAATTTAAACTATCCGTTTTTTGTGCAAACGTATGTTGTGAGTCATTAGGAATATAACTAATAGTAGCCGTTTCCTTCCTGTAGACATCCAATTCAAGCGAGCCATTATTTTAATTTTTTATTTTTTATTTTATCAATATAACAAAAGTTTGGACGCAGCAAGTTAGTTATGGTAGTGAGTTTTCATACCAATGATTTTAATAGCAAATATGTCTTTTTTTAATAAAAGCAGGCAAAAATTTAAAAATAAATCCATGAAAATTTGCAAAAAACATTTTTGACGGATATCCGAAAACATGTTTTTTGCAATAACCTATTAAACATTTATTATTAGTTACAAAATATTTGTAAACAATGCTTTCTATGAACATAAAAAAATTGTATACGGCACCTCGATTTTTTTCACAGTTAATATAAACGAAAACCTCTTTGAATGCGTCATTTTCATGGGACTCTGCCATATATGGGAAAAAAGCGGTATCATAATTTTTGATATGTGCCAAAAGTGTAAAACAATTGAAATAACTCAAAAACAATGAACGCTCACGATTTTTTTTTACAAACATGCATTATATAATCGATAGAAATGCAATAATATAAGAGGTGTTCGATTTGAAAAAAGAAAATTTGTATCACTAACAACTTATGGATCAGTCTGTTATAATATTCTATAATATCTAGTTCAAGACAGCCTATAATTAGGGTAAACAATTTTTTCTAGTATATTGTATAATAAAAGCAATATTGAGCTCTGCCGTAGAAATGCGTCAGCCTGTATATACGTAAACAGACAAAAAGTGAAACTAACCCTGGATATAGGTTTTAGGGGGCCTAGTTCGCGCTCATTTAAAGAAATATTTTCAAATTCCAAAATTCGCCGTCTCCTCAATAGCGAATTTTTTCTACGGAAATTCGCTAAAAATTATAGAGTAATAAAGTGTCAAGTCGCACACAAGGTATTACCTTTCGCGACTGTAATATTATAGGTTTATTATTGTTATTATTGTCATCATGATACTAAATTAAATTGAATTGAATTGAATAAACATTATTATTATTATTATTATTATTATTGTTATTATTATTATTATTATTATTATTATTATTAATAATAATAATAATAATAATAATAAACCATAAACTCCATACTTACAACTAAAACTACTGCCAAATCATAAGACAAAGGTTCTATTTGAGTTGAATTGTCTGAAAATATTTTAGTGAAATGAAGGGCAATGGCGGTTGAAGCTGGAACCTCACTCATACCTCACACATATTTTCTCTACGTAACTCGTATTCGTTTCAGGTTCTTTGCCTAAAAGTTGTCAATTTTGAATTTTCAAATCGCGACTTTGATGTTTAAAGAGGAAAAACTATAAAATTATTGAAGTCATTTTTCTGGCACTTATTTACCCTTTTACGCCAAAAAACTTAATCCATCTTTGTAATATAGCTCTTGCTATCCACAAAAAAATATTTGTTTCTGTACGTTTTTCTGGCCATCGGTGGCAACCAAAAAGTTGTTTTAAATGCCTATAACTTTTTTTCTTTTAACTTGCAGATCTAGATTTCGGTACATAATTAATTTTTTGTAGTTTAAACTTGCGTACCAACTTTGGTTGCCCTAGCTTTGTTATTTCTGGATAGAAAAATTATCCGAAAAAAAACCACAAATAAACTGACCCCAGATGCGGGTTCTAGGGGTCCTAGTTTGCGCTCATTTGAAGAATATTTTTCAATAGTCACGTTCGCCTCATTGGTGTTTTTTTTAATTCACTAAAAATACTCATATATATGAATATTAAAGTTCCGGAAACTTAGTCAGGTTACAAAAAACTGAAAATAATAAAGGATAAAATTTAAAAAAGTTCGGGACGCAGCGAGTGCGTTATAGTAGTGAATTTTCATAATAATTGTACACTATTCGTAAGACATATTATTAAAACTAATTCTTTAAATTTAAATGGACCTTGGAAATCGGTTTTAAAGTCCCAGATAGCGATTATTTCTAAAAATTTATATTTTATATGGAGCTAAAAATTAAAATTTGGTCTTAGATATAATATGTAAGTATTGCAAGTATCTTTAACAGAATTGTGTTACAAATTTCATTAAAGTTACAAAAGATTTCCAGAAAATTATTATTTACAAAGGCAATGTACCTGTCAAATTATAAATATGGCAGGTATTTTTCCTTATTAATTGGTTGGATTGTTTTGTCTCAGTCAACCCATCCAGTTTTGCACAAAATAAGCAACAAAACGGTTTTTTAAAACAAATTTGTAGTTTTCCACGAAGCTCATTATGTTATTTTTCTTTAATTTAGTACCCCCGGTGCGTTTATATAGGTGTTATTATGGTTCAAGATTGAAGATTCTAGCTCAATGGGAACATTATTGAGCTATCGGATTTACAATATTTTTACGAAAATATTTTACTATAACATACTTGCTGCATTCAGACCCTTTCCAATTTTCGGTTCCTGTAGCAATACTTTTTTAAAATAACAAAATATTGCCGCTTATTATGTAAGACTGACAAACAAGGCAACCTCAAAATACTTTTTGGAAAAAAGAAAGTTTTAAAAACTGTCATTGATGTTCCACCCCTAATTTAATTTTAGCACAGAATACCAGATGTTTGATGAAATTGAAAGTTTTATAATAAACAAACCCTCAAACAGTAGTGTAGTAGCAGTGTAAAATTCTTAAGAAAATTCACTACTTTAACGCACTTACTGAGGCCCGAAATATAAATTTCTCTATAATTTATCTTGAGAGCAATAAAAGTTAAGTAGAGGTATAACCAAAAAATTCCACCTCTAGTTTTAGCTGCTAAATGTCTGTAGGATTTGATACTCCTTTAAAGCAAGTTCTGTTATTTACGAAAAATGATAATGACGTAAAAACTGAATGAGAGATTTTGTTTTCCAACTAGGTTTGTAGATAATTAAAACGAGTTGTCAAATTTCAAAGAATATTTTTTCAGTCAAGTAATTAAAAAGGTTATTAAACTTTCCTAATGGCCGAAGTTTCAGGTAGCAATTAACTCCATCTAACTTTGGAATTTCCTGGTAGTAATTAAATATAGAGAATACGTTTTAACCGCATATCATTATTGCATAGGGTCTATAGTTTTGTTATAAACATAAATGTTTACATACAAACATTTTTATTTCTACGAGCAACGTGAAAATTGAACCTGTGAATGTAGATTTGCTCCCATAATAAGGCGAAGGTAACGAGTGTGAGCACCTGAATTTTAGACAGATCATGACAGTGTTAGAATCTCTACCATTTTAGCAAAATTTCGCCTTTAAATGCAATGCCTTTCGAATTTTCGATTTTTAGTGAATTTTCATTAAGAAAATTCACTAATAGAGAGGTATCGATGGTGAGACTTTCAGAAAGTTTCTTTACATGAGCGCGAAATAGGGCGCCTGGAACCCATTTCCACCAAGATCAGTTAAAAAGTTTCTCTCTCTCTCTCTCTCTCTCTCTATATATATATATATATATATATATATATATATATATATATATATATATATATATATATATATATATATATATATATATATATATATATATATATATATACAGGCTGGCGCATTGAAAACGAAACAGACCGATTTACGTCCAGAATTTTCTTTTAAGAAACGCTGAAACACGTCAATTTTAATATTGAGGGGGATATGTTTTGACATAAAACTCAACTTTGTCACATCAACCCCTTAAGGGTGGTGATAACAACCCTTATATTTTAAATAGGGAACATGGGTCAAGTATTACATTATTTGAAAGCTCTTTCTTTTCTGAATTCAGCACACAAGGTTTTTTAGAAGTTTTATCAACTCGTTTAAAAATTATTCACAGTTGGAGTTGCAAGAACGTATTGCATTCATTGTGACAAGAAATGCACGAATTAGTCAATTTTTCGTTAAAAAAACTAAAAAACAAAACCAAACGTTTAAACATTTTTATTCAGTTGAGTCAGTGTTCAAAATGTTGACCACCAGCTTCCATACAAAAGTACAAATTTTGTTCAAAACGAGCTCTGACATTCTGGAGCATTTGTGGAGTTATTAGACGGCATTCTTCAACAGTGCGTCGTCGGAATTCTTCCAGAGACTCCGGTTCTGTTGCGTAAATTCTACTCTTTAAACGGCCCCATAGAAAGAAGTCTAAATAAGTTAAATTTGGTGAGATAGGGGGCCACTCAATAGCACCTCTACGCCCAATCCATTGTCCTGGAAACTATCTGTTCAAAAACGCCCTAACACATTGTGAATAATGCGGAGGACATCCATCTTGTTGAAACACTAATTGATTTTCTTAATAGCGATCATCATTTTCAACAATGTCAGTTAGTCGAAGGTAATCGATATCTTCTAGTAACTCCAACGTTGAGCCACTCAAATTGCCATCAAGATAAATTGGTCCGATTAAACGGTGTCCAAAAATGCCAGTCCAGACATTCAATTTCTGTAGAGTTTGAGTGTAGACTTTGTGCAAATATCTTAGATTATTATCTGCCCAATAACTACAATTATGACGATTGACTGTAGAGTTTAATAAAAACGTGCACTCGTCTGAAAAACAGATATTGAATACAAAGTTCCCGTTATCAGCTATTCGTGCAGTCATAACTTCACAAATCTCCAGCCGCCGATCAAAGTCATCTTCATTCAGTCGTTGTACAAGATGAATTTATACGGGTGAAAGTTATGATGCTTCAATATTTGCTGAATAGTTATTCTTTGGATGTTTGAAATAGAGGCCAATTTTCTCGTGCTCAAAGTTGGGTCTGCAGCAATTTGTCCTAAAACTTCAATCGCAGTAGTCTCATTTCTAACCGGAAATTCACGTTCCAGGATCCCGTTTTTGTTGGCTACTGAACCACTTTGTCGAAAGTTTGCTGTTAACACGATCTAAATGTCTTACCTACTTTTAAGTTTGTGTATCCCCAATGTTAATTAAGCCCCCACCCCCCTTATTATACTTACTTGTCTTGTGTTTATATATCTAATATAAAAATAAAATGTTTGGGACGCAGCAAGTGCGTCATTGTAGTGAATTTTCATAAGAATAATATATTATAGTGATTTAGCCTTATATCAAAAGGTATAAAATATTACTTTATTTAATTAGGAACGGTAAAAATAGGGTAAAGAGGGGCAAGCAAAAACCTAGCCTCTAACATAAATATTTATACAGTAATTTGGATACAAAACTCAAACAACAGTTGACAAACAGGAAATATACTCAACAAAAAGTACACTAGAAAGCGGAACTTAAAAAAATTCCTGTAGTTCATGCGTTCATGCATTGAGGGTGATTGTTCTCATGCAGAAGGGGAAAAAGAACGCTCAGGACGAAGAGGATTTCTACTCCCTCACCCAAAAACACGTTGGGTTCCCCTTCCTCTTGTGCATTCATAAAACCATCTTCAAAGCATAAAGCACAAGAAAAATTTCTCGGGAACAACCCCACCGAAATATACTGGACCTGGGCGAAAATGGGTGTTGTGCGGGGCAGACTGGGTTTGAATTAAGTATTGCTGCAAAATGTAAAAGCGCATCTTTTCAAAGTCCGACTAAATGTTTTTTTAGCATTTTCCGTCCAGATTTCCTCCCCGCATAGCAACCCTATTCATTCTTGGTTCCTTAGCTTTCTTAGGGGTTGTTTGCAACAAATTTGCCCTGTGGCTTGTGCAACCAAGAGGGGTTGTCAGCATGTTTCTGAAAACAAAATTTAAAAAACCCTCCTTGCAGTAAACTGTACATTTACCGAAATTAGATTTCACCTTGTCGCCTATAATCTATTTTTCAGATAATATCGAATGTAGCATTAAAGTAGATAAATTCACTTGCTGTTTCACTCCGTTTTTATTTTCAAATTACATATATAAGTGCAAGATAAGGAGGTATAATAAAGCGGGGCCCTTAACATTAGGGCTACACAAACTTTAAAGTAGAGAAGACATTTAGATGTGTCTGTGTGCGCAAAAAATTTGCGAAATATATTTATAAAATCTAATAAAAAAAGCAGTTTTACGATATTATGTAAAATAAACCAATAGGAATACGTTTCGAGGCAATTTCGAAATTCGCGAATGTATGAATCTAGCTTTTGTACAAGCCTACACTGAAATCCGGTCAACACCGAAAGCAAGCACCTTGTATATTAGGCTCGGTAGGCTTGGACGGTAAACAAACGTAGGTATGTCTAATTTTAAGCGGGAGACTGTACCTCTTTGAAATGTACAACATGAGAAATACAGAAATACGCTTTAAAGTGCTATTTATTAAAGCAACTAAAAAAAAAACTAACCTGCGAAATCATAGATAATAAAAATGATGGATCTAGTAACTTATTTATCAGTATCGTTCTCATTTTGTGAGCAGGTCTTGATACTTGCAAAGAACATTGTCGCATGCTAAAATTTAGCGCTTTTGAAAGCAAACATTGTCCCGGTATTATAAAAGAAATGGGCCAGTTCTGACAATTCACAAAATTGTTAGTTGAAGTGTTACATAACAAACACTTTCTTTGTGTTTTTCAATACAGATGAGTTATTTAAAGATAAAACGTTTATGTATTTAAGTACCTTTGAATACACAACCAAAAAAAAAAACTAACCTGCGAAATCATAGATAATAAAAATGATGGATCTAGTAGCTTATTTATCAGTATCGTTCTCATTTTGTGAGCAGGTCTTGATACTTGCAGAGAACATTGTCGCATGCTAAAATTTAGCGCTTTTGAAAGCAAACATTGTCCCAGTATTATAAAAGAAATGGGCCAGGTCTGACAATTTACAAAATCGTTAGTTGATTGTAGTGTTACATAACGAACATTCTCTTTGTGTTTTTCAATACAGATAAGTTATTTAAAGATAATAGGTACGTTTATGTATTTAGGTACCTTTGAAAACACAATTTTACATTGTGTCTCAGAAATAAGCTATTTGTGCTTGTGCTTGCAATAAACACATCTTTAGTTCTTGTTTTGCCAAAACAGAACCACTACATCTTTTTCCTGACCTGTTAGTTTAATCATTTGAACGTAATCTCTTATATATATATATATATATATATATATATATATATATATATATATATATATATATATATATATATATATATATATATATATATATATATATATATACTTCATGACTTGCATGCAAGGTATAAAGCGCCACTTATATTTTTCTTTATTTCCACTGGCTCAAATTTCCGTAAAAAGTAAAAAAAAAACATTTTATTTTAATCAATCTTAATTACACATTAGGTATATAATTTGAATTTTATTCATGCTTTTAGCAACATTTTTTGTAAGAAATTGTTATTGTTCGCAGAAATTTTTTTGTCCTGTAGAAATTGTTGTTTGTAACAATTTTGTGAAATTTTTGTAATTAATAATAAATGTTTAATAAGTTATTGTAAGAAATTTTTTTGCGGATTTTCCTGGAAAAATTGTTTGCAAATTCTCATGCAAATTTCCTTTTGGAAGTTTCGTCGAAAAGCTTTTTTGGAACAATTGTATCTTGGTAGGCGGGTATATAGCTTGAAGAGGTTCGTTGACCAGGTATGTCGGACCAGTTTTTTCAGGAACATTTTAAGTTTATTAAATGGCGGCACCAGAAGGAGTCGATAGTCGTGAGCTCTTGTGCCATGAGCTAACTAGACTAAATAAGAAAGTATTAATTGACATACTGGTGACTAAAACACTTATTAAAGATGTGACAAGCGAATCAATGAAAAATACTTTCAAAAATTTGTTTAGAAATGGTCAAAGTGAATTGTTACTTGATTCAGAAGCAAACACAAATGGTTCTGACATCGATCGCATGACGACGGATATAAAAGTCTTGAGTGTAGAAAACGGTCTAATTAAGAAGATGAACCAACATTTAGAAATGCAAATTAAAGATCAAGAACAAATAATTCAATTACTAAACAACAACAAGGAAAAAAAATTACATTGGATGGGTCAACGGATGTAATGGTGACAAAAAAGGTTGATAAAGTCAGATAAAATTAAAATAAATCTACCTAAAAAGATAAACTCCACAAAAGATTCAGCTAAAGGTGCGTACCGAACGAAAAGTCCAGTTGCGGAATATACGGAAATTTCAGACGAGTTGGAAAGACAGTCAGGTCAAACAGAGCGTGTAACTATGCCATCAAACATGAAAGAAAGCGTAGATAATAACTCTCAAGATTGCAATCATTTTAAAATTTTGAAATATCGCAAAACACGAAAAACTAAACCGATTATTTGTTCAGTAAAGTCTTCTTGGGCCAATATAAAAGCGACACAAAAAATGGGTTACATGCATGTATACCGGTTAGAAAGTGGTACAACACTTGACTTGCTAAAGGAGCTTTAAGGGAAACAGCACCTCACATTAGATTTAATTGTGAAATATTGAGAAATTATGACAAATCGACCTCATTTAAAGTCGAGTTTCATATTGAACATGTTCAAGAAATTTGTAGTCCAAATATGTGGTCAAATAAAGCGGCAGTCAGAAGATTCTTTTTCCCAGAAGAGAAAAATTTCAAAAGGACAGAGAAGCTCACCAAAGGACCTAGTGTGTGGCGACCATTACTTCGGTATTTTTCATCAAAACATTTAAAGCGTACGAAAAAGGACAACCGAGATCGATCTGACTCTGGATAATTCAAGGTCAGTGTACGATATTCTGGTGTTTACAGAACACTGGCTTAATGAATTTAGATCAGTGCATATAACAAATTTCTGCAATGCTTCCTGCTATACCTGGCCCACAGATAACCGTGGGGGTCTTTTATATTTGTTCGCGATGGGCACGACTTCTCTGAGTTAAAATATCGGTTTCGGAGATGGCTCGAGAGCTGGATTTTGAGTGCACAGGTATATGTTTGGAATTAGCGAAGGTCATAGTTGTTGCCATATACAGAAGTGCAAGGGGTAGCGTAGATGCATTTTTTATATGTCTTAAACAGCTTTTAAATAAATCAAGTACAAAAATTACAATATTTTTATAGGTGGAGATTTTAATATAAATACTTTGGTGGAAAACAAAATGTCAAACACCTTCAGTGATATAATAAATTGCTATGATTTTGCATTTACAATAGGAGCTCCAACGAGACAAAAGGCTTGCCTAGAAAATATTTTAGTGAACTCAAAAGTTGAAGTTTTATCAAACGTTATAAATAATAATAATATCTCAGATCACTGCTCACAAACTGTGTACACAAAATTTAAAAAAAATCTAGAGTTAGAGGTAGCATTCCACGTAGATTATATTCAGCACAAAATGTATATTCATGTCAAAAAGTAATGTCAGATTGGAGCTGGTCCGATGTTTTGTCATGTGTAGATGCAAATAGTGCATATACATCATTTGTGGCAAGTTTAAAATACGCATATGAGAAATACTTTCCGATAAAAAATTGCAGATATCAATATAGTAATAATAAAGATTGGTTAACACAAGGCATTAAAATTTCATTCTTAAATAAAAGAAATCTATATTACTTACAGAAAAATAACTTTATAGCAAGGAATATTTTACAAAAATACTATAAAATATTGAAAAACGTTATACGACAAGCAAAAATCATATCTAACGAAAACATTATAAATAACGCAGACAATAAGAATAAAGCAACATGGAAGGTGATAAAAACTCTTACCGGTAGACATTGGCTAATCAAGAATTTAAATTTGAGCATATAACAACAGGAACAGATAACATACACAGTGTTAAATGAAATAAATTTGTAGCTTATTCATTTGTGTGACAAAAAAAACACAGGTGTCAAATAATGCAAGTCAGAAGTGTATACAACTCCATCGTTTTTTATGAAACGTCTATCGATGAAGTAAGGAGGGTAATAAATTAGTTAAAAAATACACGCTCTGTAGGATCAGACACATTTTCTGTAAAAATTTTTAAATCTGTAAAAGACTATACAGTGTGGAACAGCCAAATGGAATAAATTCGATAACGGATAAATGAGGACGTGTTGGGAAAAACGCTTGGACACGTCGATTTGTATTTTTAACTGCGCATCTTTTTCAAGAAAAAAAAATTATATAGGGTGCGTCATGTGACAGTGGCCAATACCAACTTTCTTATTTTAAATACAAGCCCCTGTATATTATTAATTTTTTGGATTCTTCAGAAAATTCTAGACATAATTCATGTACAATGTCCTATACCTATCTTCAACTGTTTCGGAAATATTAAAAATTTTAAGATTTATTACAAAAATTAACATTAAAAATAGAAAATTATTTTATTTCACAAATTCTAATAAGAAATACTGATTATTTCTTAATAATTTAAAAAACCAAAAAAAATTAATGTCAATGTAGTAAATGTTCAAAATGCTCGCCACGAACATCTTGGCAACATGCTAATCTGGTATAGAAATGTCTTCTAACATTACTCAACATCTCAGGCGTGACTGATCTAATCGCAAGCGTGATTCGTCTTTTTAAGTCATCTAAGTTGAGGGGCTTAGTTTTGTATACAATACTTTTGACATATCCCCACAAAAAGTAGTCTAATAGCGACAGATCAGGAGATCGTGCTGGCCATTCTATCGATCCGCGCCTCCCTATCCACCGATTTGGAAAAATTTGGTTCAGGTACTGCCGGACATTGATTTGGTAATGGGGCGGTGCTCCATCTTGCTGAAACCATATTTTATTGGCAGGAACTTGTGGGTTTGCTGGATCTGGATATAAGTTTGTCAAAGTTGGCACGACATTATTTTGGAGCAGTTCTAAATATTTATCCCCATTCAAGTTGCCATCAATGAAAAAGGGAGCTACGATATGATTTCCAACAATTCCTGCCAAACATTAACTTTTTCAGGATATTGCGTATGTTCCTCTCTCATCCAATGAGGATTCTCATTAGACCAATAGCGGCAATTTTGACGATTAACATGACCGTGAAGTGTAAATGTGCTCTCATCAGAAAACAAAACATCTTCTAATTGGATCACATTGTTATCTAACATTGCCATCATTTGTTCACAAAAATACGTTCTCCTATCGAAATCGTCCTCCATGAGCTCCTGAGTTGGTATCATTTTATAGGGATGCATTTTACTTTCCTTTAATGTTCGAAAAATTGCTGTGTGGCTAACGTTGAATAGTTGGGCTGCTTGTCGACCAGAAGTATGTGGGTTTTCTTGAAACTCAAGCGTAATATCCAATTTCGTATCATCACTTACTGCATTGGCAGCTACTTTTTTATCTGTCTCACATGACCAAGCTCGCGAAACTGCTTTTCTATTTTGCTAATTGTTCCTTGGGATACAGGCGGCAAATTTGGAAATTTTTCGTGAAATAAGCGAGACACTTCCATCTGTGTCCGTGTGTTATCTCCATAACCAATCATTTGTAGAATGGTTATTTTGTGCATTTCTGTTAAATGAACCATTTTTCTGATATTATTACGTACAGTTAACGAAATTCAAACGACAATAGCACTGACACTAATCACTACTGTCATGCAGGCAGACAACAAGTTGCTAAGGCTACGAGTTTTATACGAACAGAAAGAAAACTGTTTTTGTTTTTGTTTCATTTCATATCAGTAAAAAGAAACGCAGGAATGGTTTTTGTTTACTTTCTCATTATCAAGAGCTGAATGGGAAATAAGTATTGAATGCAATGTAGCGAATTTGTGAAATAAAATAATTTTCTATTTTTAATGTTAATTTTTGTAATAAATCTGAAAATACTGAATATTTCCGAAACAGTTGAAGATAGGTATAGGACATTGTACATGAATTATGTCTAGAATTTTCTGAAGAATTCAAAAAATTAATAATATACAGGGGCTTGTATTTAAAATAAGAAAGTTGGTATTGGCCACTGTCACATGACGCACCCTATATAATTTTTTTTTCTTGAAAAAGATGCGCAGTTAAAAATACAAATCGACGTGTCCAAGCGTTTTTCCCAACACGCCCTCATTTATCCGTTATCGAATTTATTCCATTTGGCTGTTCCACACTGTATAGCAGTACCTATTGCATACATTGTGAATAAAAGTATAAATACCGAACAGTTTCCTGAAGAACTGAAAAAAGCTAAAATAATTTTATTTCATAAAGAAGGTGCTAGAAGTGATCTGGAAAACTATAGACCTATAGCTATTTTAAGCACTATATCTAAAAAAAATTGAAAAGATAATAGCAATTAGACTCATAAATTTTTTGCAGAAATTTAAAATTTTATCTCCTAAACAAAATGTATATATAAAAGGAAGATCCACTGCACGAGCCATTTATCAATTTTTAGATAACCTATATAACTTACTTAATAAGAAGCAAAAAATAAACTTGGCAACTTCTATGTTCATATTTACAAAATAGACAGCAACAGGTTTCCATAGTAGACTCGGAAGGGAGGGTGTTAATTTCTGACTGTGAAATAGTTATTAGGGGCGTACCTCGGGGTTCAGTTTTGTGTCCGCTTCTGTTTCTTGTTTATGTTAACAACCTGCCGGTCGAGATTGACGATGAGGTTGTGTCCTTCGCGGATGATACTTCGGTAATTGTGTCTTCACCTAATGTGGAAGACCTGAAAGTAAAAACTACGATTTCATTAAAAGCTTTAAAAAGTTGGTTTTTAAACAACTCACTTACCTCAAATCTAGATAAGACTATTATAGTTACATTTTGAACATGTTACGAAAGTGATGTGTCGCATACCAGCTGTAAACCAGGCACATTAATAAAATGTAACGAAACAGTAAAATTTCTGGGCCTATTGTTGGACTCCAGAGTCACCTGGGTGTCGCAAGTAAATTCCTTAGCACCTAGAGTGAGCACACTATGCTACCAATTAAAAGTCTTAAGGAACAATGTTTCAATTGAAATCTGCATAGGGGTATATCATGAATATACACGTTCCATAATCAAGTATGGCATAATTTGCTGGGGAAACTCTGTTGACGCAATTAGAATATTTAGGCTACACAAAAAATGTATAAGGGCTATTAGCGAATTAAAAAAAATTCGCAAATGAGGGGATCTGTGTTTATATATATATATATATATATATATATATATATATATATATATATATATATATATATATATATATATATATATATATATATACATATATATATATATTTATATTTATATATGACCAATAATTAAAAAAATAATGGACCAATCTTGATCAAATTTGGTAAGTGGCTTGGATATGTTCGTTAGCCAGGAAAATCGGACCAGGTTTTCCCGGAAAATTTTGTGTTTTCTTTCTAAAAAAAATCATATCTCCGGAAGTAACAATGTAAGGGCAACCACGTGCTTGTATTATAAACAGTAAACTCTGTACCAAAATTTAGGTCTCTAACTTTAAAGACAAAGAAGTAGTGATGGGCAGTTAAAAAACAAATTTTGGAGTTTTCCTCAAAACGTCAAACTCGCAATTTTAAACGTCAAAATTTGCAATGTTTAGGCAAAGAACGTGAAACAAATACGGATTTTGAAAAGAAAATGTTGCAAGAAGAGTGTTCTGCAAACCCTTAAGTTTCAGACTCAACCGTCATTGCCCTTAATTTTACTAAAATGTTTACAGAAAATTCATTTCAAATAGACCCTTTCTCTGATGCTTTGGCTGTCGGTTTAGTTAAGTTGATGCTTTCGCTGTAGGTTTAGTAAAGTTTATAGTTTAACGGTCTATAATTAAGCTAATTTTCGTAGAACAAGTTCGTTAATGGATTTTTGCATTTTTTATTGAAATATGATGCGTTTGTAAGAAAAAATTCTGGACGCAGTAAGTGCGTTTTGGTAGCGAATTTTCGGTAAATTTGCAGTTTAGCTCCGGCACGCTTTTCAAAAAACTGTTTTCAGAAACCTGCCTAGGGCCCATCCTGGATCCACAAACCCCAAGAAAAATGTCTTGTTAACACCCCCCAAAGAAGTTACGGGACCGGGAGTGAGTAGGGGTGTATAATATATTTTTTTAGCTAATTTTCGTAGAACAAATTCGTTAATGCATTTTCGCATTTTTAATCGAAATATGATGCGTTTGTAAGAAAAAAATCTGAACGCAGTAAGTGCGTTTTCATAGCGAATTTTCGGTAAATTTGCAGTTTAGCCCCGAATGCTTTTCAAAAAACTGTTTTCAGAAACCTGCCTTCCATAACACACTTGCTGCATCCAGACTTGTGAAAAATGTTTATATATTCTCAAACAATAAATTTATTTCGATGAAATATGGTAGATGGTTTCTACTATATAGGCAACCAAGTTTGATGCCTGCTTTCATCAAAGAAAGACATTTGCTATTAAAAATATTAAAAAAAAAATTCGCTACCATAACGCACTTGGTGCGTCCAGACTTTTTTTTTGGTCTTCGAAAGACGGAGAGTTGCAAACCGTATTTTATAAAATATAGAATGTTAACACTTATAAGTGTTTATATTTTAAAATGTGTATTGTTTTTAAAAAACAACTATTCAATGTTTTCCTCTTCAGGGAACACACTCATGCTTACAACACCAGAAGATATACTGTTTTGTTGGAAGGTCAAACAAGATTAACAGCGTTGCAAAAAAATGTAACATCATCCATAATAAGGATTTATAATCACTTGCCGAAGAATCTTAGAGACTGTGATGTATCTGTTTTAAACTTAAAACTTAAACAGTTTTTGGAATCGCATTCTTTCTATACTCTGTCTGTTACATGCTTATAGAATAAGTGAAACTTATTTGCTGCTTCAATTTGTGTTTACATTAGCACTATTGATTGCATCCATGTGTGTTTGATTTAATTGATGCATGTTGTTTTAGTGAATTTTCTTAAAAAAATTCACTAATGAGGAGATCCCGACTTTTGAATTTTGAAAAAATTTCTTCAAATGAGCGCTAATTAGCCCCGCCAGAAAACATATCCGGGGTCAGTTTCAATTTTTATTGGTTATATATATATATATATATATATATATATATATATATATATATATATATATATATATATATATATATATATATATATATATATATATATATATATATATATATATATATATATATATATATATATATATATATATATATATATATATATATATATATATGTATCACACCGATAACTCAAAAAATAATGGGCCGATTTAGATTAAATTTGGTGAAAAAATTCCTTTTGCAAATGGCTTGGATAAGTTCGTTAGCCAGGAAAATCTGCCCAGGTTTTCCCGGAAAATTTTGTGTTTTCTTTCAAAAAAAAAAATTATATCTCCGGAATTAACAAAGTAAGGGAAACCAAATTTGGTACGCGGGTTTACATCCTTATAGGTAAGTTACCTACCAAAATCTAGCTATGTAAGTCAAAAGACAAAAAAGTTATAGGCATTTAAAGAAAAATAAATTGGGGTTTTCCTCAAAACGTCAAAGTGGCGATTTAAAATGTCAAAATTGGCAACATTTAGGCAAATAACTTGAATCTAATACGCGCTATAGAAATAAAATGTCTCGAGAAGGATGTTTTACAAACCCTGAAGTCTTAGTTTCAATCGTCATTGTCCTTCATTTTACTAAAATATTTGCAGAAAATTCATTTCAAATAGACCCTCTCTCTGATGCTTGGCAGTAGTCTTAGCTATAGAGTGTATCGTTTAATGGTATATAATTTTTGTCGAATTTTCGTAAAAAATCAATAAAGCTCAATATATCCGTTATTATATAAGATATGAAAAAAATTTGTATATATTAATTATAGGGTGTCTTGAGCTACATCCTAAAATAATATTTCTACAATCACAGGATGGCCCATAAGTCGTTGGTGATACAAATTTCCTTTTTTTTTTAATCAAACACGCCTTAAGTTATTGCATTTTTGCATTTTCCATCGAAATATAATGCATGTTTGTAAGAAAAGAAATTCTGGACGCAGTAAGTGCGTTATGGTAGCGAATTTTGATCAAATGTTTCATATTTGAATAGCTCAATTTGCTATTAACCTATAAGGTTGACCAAGAAACGTGTTTTTTCGGGAACACTTTAAGTTTACTTTTAGAAATTTTTGTACATTTTCACACAATAAAGTTATTTTGATGAAACATGGCACATTGTTTTTACTATATAGTTTATACTGGTAACCAAATCTGATGCCTGCTTTCTTAAAAAAACACACATATTTGTTTTTAAAAACATTTTTATGAAAATTCACTACCATAACGCACTTGCTGCGTCCAGAATTTTTTGTGTTTTATTTGCCATGACGAACCGTGATTTTATTATTAATATATGTATGTATATTTATAAAAAAGTTTTTGAACTGTGAATTTTTAAATTTTGGGATACTTTGCTTAAGTAAGAGTGTGCCAAAAATTTGGCTGATTTTTGTGTCTTATATTGTGACGTATTCATTGCCATTGTTGGATGTTCTGAATAAAGAGTGTTATTATTATTACTATTATTATTATTATTAATATAATTTTCTTAAAATTACTGTCCTTTTTTCATTAAACAATAAAGTGATTTTGACAAAATATGGTAAAATTTTTCTACTATATAGGTTATACTGCTCCGTTGTTCGCCGGGAATTCTACTCTCAACCCACCTCCAAATGTTCAACCACCAACAGTCCCCAATGTCGCGCATAAAATAACGGATATCATTTTCAAAACCAAAAAGGTACGAAAGATGCTCTCTTCTCTTAATACCAGGAAAGCCTCTGGCCTTGACGAGATCCCAGCAATTGTTCTCAAAAAATGCGCACCAGTGCTTGCTCCTGTCCTGACTCGTCTGTTTCAGATATCTTATAATAAAGGCATATTCCCTAGTAACTGGAAAACTGCTCGAGTACAACCCATCCCCAAGAAAGGATCCAAAGCGCTTCCCAGCAACTACAGGCCCATTTCTCTCCTTTCAGTCGTCTCTAAAGTGATGGAAAAGTATATAAACACCGAATTACTAAAATTTCTTGAAAAACACAGTCTAATCAACGACAGGCAGTATGGATTCCGTCAGCGCAGATCGACTGCCGACCACCTTTCCTTTGTCACCCATTCTTAAAACAAGTCTATGGAACAACACGGTGAATCCCAGATTGTTGCTCTAGACATATCCAAAGCATTCGACCAGGTCTGGCACGCAGCGCTGCTTAATAAACTTCCGGCCTATGGCCTACCACCAAAACTCTGTATGTGGACAGCAAATTTCCTCTCCAACAGGAGCAAGATCTGTTATTGTGGATGGCCATTCCTCCAAACTGTATCCAATTAATGCAGGAGTTACTCAAGGTTCAGCTTTAGCCGCTACTTTGTTTCTTCTCCACATCAATGACCTCCTCTCGAGCACATCCAACCCAGTTCACAGCTACGCGGACGACAGCACCCTCCATTCAAATATACAATATTCTAAGCCTGTCCTTTTAGCCCAATTAGATGAGGATCGCAGACTCATGGAGGGTTCTGTCTCCATGGATCTCCAAAAAATGTTAGACTGGGGAAGTAGAAATCTTGTACAATTCAACCCCACCAAAACTAAGTCTTGCTTTCTTTCTCACAAAAGATACACCAGCACTAGACCCATCACAATGAACAACCAAGTTATTCAAAGTAATGAGTCCTTTTCTCTTGTTGGCATTTCTGTGGATCGAAATCTTAATTGGCACCAACATGTCACATCAATTGCAGAAGCGGCTGCTAAGAAATTAGGTTTCCTCTTCCGGGCTCGCAAATACTTTTCGCCAGCTAATCTCTATACCTTATATACTTCACAAATAAGGCCAAACCTTGAATACTGCTCCCACATCTGCAGTGCCGCTGCCGCTTCTACACTCGCTATCCTGGACTCCATTCAAAAGAGAGCTATACGTCTCATCGGTGAGCCTGCCCTCACCCAAAGGCTGCCATCCCTTGCCCACCGACGTGCTGTTGGTGACCTCTCTCTCTTTTATAGATATCTGCACGGGCACTGCTCAGAGGAGCTTTCCTCCATAGTTCCCCCACCTGCCGGCCCCAACAGATCTACCAGAGAACAGAGCGAATGCACCCCTTTACTGTCCAGGTCACCAGACATAGAACATCTTGTTATGTCCGCTCTTTTGTCCCGAGGACTTCCAAGTTGTGGAATTCCTTGCCGGCACATGTTTTTCCTTCTCCTCCGAGCCTCCAAACCTTCAAGTCCAGAATTAACAAGCTGCCTTTTTCCTCCTTGTCAACACCCACGGTACGATAGTATTTAGGCTGTAAGCCCTCGTGGTGTGTGGTTTGAAATTAAAAAAAAAAAAAAACAAATTTAAGTTTGATTTCATTAAAAACACATATTTGCTATTAGAGCAGTTTGATGAAAATTCACCACCACTTGATACGTCCAGACTTTTTAGTGAACTTTCGTAGGAAATTAAAATTTACTAGCGTAATGCACTTATTTTCTGTTTATTTTATATGTTCATAAACATCTGCCAGTTCTTCAAGTATATTACGAATATAAATAACTTACTTTTTAAAGAATGTTTGCTTTGTCTTGTCTGAATGAAATTATTTTTGAATTATGTATTTAATTTAAGGATAATATTTGTTTCTTTAATAATGTAAAGCTATTATTCTTCTACTTAGAATAATTCGCAAGTAATGTTATGCTTATTGTTTTAAGTTGTTGTCACTCAAACTAAGCAACTTATGCATGTTGCAGACAGCAAGAAACGCCGAAGTTGGTTGCACTAAATTGCATTCCAACATGAGTTATGATAACCTGTCTTTTACCAACAAACATTACTCAAGATTTCTAGTTGGTTTATAAATCAAGCACAATTGATGGTAGACGAAGCTAAGAGCAATCGATGTTGGCCATGGTATATACCTTTATATAGGGTGGCGCATTTAAAACGAAACAGACCGATTTGCGCCCAGAGAACTTCTTTTTCAAGAAACTCTGAAACACGTCAATTATAATATTGAGGGGGACATGTTTTGACATAAAACTCAACTTTGTCGCACCAACCCCTTAAGGGTGGTGATAACAACCCTTATATTTTAAATAGGGAACATGGGTCGAGTGTTACATCATTTGAAATATCTTTCTTTTCTTAATTCAGCACACTAATCTCTTTGGAAGTTTTAGCAACTCGTTTATAAATTATTCACAGATGAAGATGCAAAAACGCATTTCACTCATTCCGATAAGAAATGTGCTGATAGTCAATGTTTTGTTAGTTTGTTATCAGAACATTTCTTATCGGAACGAGAGAAATGCGGTTTATCATTTCAGTTTATCGGTCGGTTTGATACTTGATAGTACTACCGAAAATTAATTTCACAATGGTGTATTTTGTAGAAGAAAGAGTTGAAATATATACTCTTTTTTTTCAAAAGCGATGACTGGGCCAACCGTACCGAAAATTTGTTTAATGAATGACATCCGAACAGACATGTTAACATTTTGGAGTTAGTTGCAAAGTTTCGACAAAGTGGTTCAGTAGCCAACAAAAAACGGGATCCTGAACGTGAATTTCCGGTTAGAAATGAGACTACTGAGATTGAAGTTTTAGGACACATTGCTGCAGACCCAACTTTGAGCACGATAAAATTGGCCACTGTTTCAAACATCAAAAGAATAACTAGTCAGCGAATATTGAAGCATTATAAATTTCACCCGTATAAAATTCATCTTGTACAACTGAATGAAAATTATGTTGATCGGCGGCTGGAGTTTAGTGAAGTTATGACTGCACGAATAGCTGATAACGGGAATCTTCTGTCCAATATCTATTTTTCAGACGAGTGTACGTTGTTAGTGAATTTTCTTAAAAAAAATTCACTAATGAGGAGATCCCGACTTTTGAATTTTGAAAAAATTTCCTCAAATGAGCGCTAATTAGGCCCCCCAGAAAACATATCCGGGGTCAGTTTCAATTTTTATATGTTTATATATATATATATATATATATATATATATATATATATATATATATATATATATATATATATATATATATATATATATATATATATATATATATATATATATATATATATATATATATATATATATATATATATATATATATATATATATATATATATATATATATATATATATATATATATATGTATCACACCGATAACTCAAAAAATAATGGGCCGATTTTGATAAAATTTGGTGAAAAAATTCCTTTTGCAAATGGCTTGGATAAGTTCGTTAGCTAGGAAAATCTGCCCAGGTTTTCCAGGAAAATTTTGTGTTTTCTTTCGAAAAAAAATTATATCTCCGGAATTAACAAAGTAAGGGCAACCAAATTTGGTAAGCAGGTTTATATCCTTACAGGTAAGTCACCTACCAAAATTTAGCTATGTAGGTCAACAGACAAAAAAGTTATAGGCATTTAAGAAAAATAAATTGGGGTTTTCCTCAAAACGTCAAAGTGGCGATTTAAAATGTCAAAATTGGCAACATTTAGGCAAATAACTTGAATCTAATACGGACTATGGAAAGAAAATGTCTCAAGAAAGATGTTTTACAAACCCTAAAGTCTTAGTTTCAACCGTCATTGTCCTTCATTTTACTAAAATATTTGCAGAAAATTCATTTCAAATAGACCCTTTCTCTGATGCTTGGCAGTAGCCTTAGCTATAGAGTTCATCGTTTAATGGTATATAATTTTTATCGAATTTTCGTAAAAAATCAATAAAGTTCAATATATCCTTTATTATATAAGATATGAAAAAAATTTGTATATATTAATTATAGGGTGTCTTGAGCTACATCTTAAAATAATATTTCTACAATCACAGGATGGCCCATAAGTCGCTGGTGATACAAATTTCCTTTTTTTTTTTAATCAAACACGCCTTATGTTATTGCATTTTTGCATTTTCCATCGAAATATAATGCATGTTTGTAAGAAAAGAAATTCTGGACGCAGCAAGTGCGTTATGGTAGCGAATTTTGATCAAATGTTTCATATTTGAACAGCTCAATTTGCTATTAACCTATAAGGTTGATCAAGAAACGTGTTTTTTCGGGAACACTTTAAGTTTACTTTTGGAAATTTTTGTACATTTTCACACAATAAAGTTATTTTGATAAAACATGGCACATTGATTTTACTATATAGATTATACTGGTAACCAAATTTGATTATTATTTCTTAAAAAAACACACACATTTGTTATTAAAAACATTTTTATGAAAATTCACTACCATAACGCACTTGCTGCGTCCAGAGTTTTTATTATTAAAGTCTACAGTCAATCGTCATAATTGTCGTTATTCGACAGATAATAATCCAAAAAATTTTCACAAAGTCCACACTCAAATACCACAGAAATTAAAATAATAAACTTGAAGATAATATCCCAATTCGTTCTAAAGTTATCGTGGCCAGAAACAGACAGAAATACAGACCGACAGTCCGACAGACCGAGTGACAATAAAATATTCGTTCCCAAATCATGTTTTCTGTATGTATTGACACTTCTGACGACGTTCAAACGAAAAATTTCTGTTTAGTTTTTGTCGCCGATGCGATACTTTTACACTTTGTGGTGATGTTAAAATTTTTCATCCTCTGATGACGCTAACTTTGTTAATGAAACGATCGTTATGTCTGTAAAAATATGTGTTGTGGTGATTTCGGTTCTCCAAGTGTACTTATAATTACTGTAAGTCTCTTTAAAAGTTACGAATTTCTTAAAGTTACAAAAGCTTTCTGGAAGAAAACGTAACTCATATTTTTTAAAAGAAGTATGGACGCAGCAAGTGCGTTATGGAAGCGAATTTTCATAAAAATATTTTTAATAGCAAATATGTCCTTCTTTTAATGAAAGCATCAAATTTGGTTACCGGTATAACCTATATAGTAAAAACAAAGTACCATATTTCATCAAAATAACTTTGTTGTTTAAAAATGTAGATTTTGTTTTGTCTGTCGATCTTTATGTCTGTCTGCTTGTAGCTACGATAACTTTGCGATGAATTGAGATATCGTCTTCCAATTTGGTATGCAGTTAGCACCCGATAAACCAACTGTTCATATTGTTTTTGACTAAAGTCGCTTCAAGGGGTAGGGAATGAATGGGGGATGATTTGGTGAAAATTATTGACATTTTCTCGTTTGAACTCGAATAATATAACCTTTTAGGGTTTGTTTATTAGAAAACTTTCAATTTCATCAAACATCTGGTATTCTGTGCTAAAATTTAAATAGGGGTTGAATGTGTGGGGGTGGAATATCGGTGACAGAAATCTTGAATATTTTTTTTGCTAAAATGGCGTAAAAATCTGAAAACATATATAAAACTTGATTTCGGAACGAAAAAGTTTTTTGTCTGTCGGTCAGGCGATCTGTCGGCCTGTACGTGTGTCTGATAGTTGGTGCAATAACTTTCGAACAAATTGAGATATCATCTTCCAATTTGTTATCAAGTTATCACCCGACAAGGGATGGCTTCGAATTGTTTTTGGGTAAGATGGCTTCAGGGGGTAGGGGTAAATGAAACATTTGGTATTCTGTGCTGAAATGAAGATAACATAATTTTTTTGTTCAAACGGCGTAAAATGTCTCAAAACATATACAAAATTTGATTCTGGAACGAAATTTTTTTTTGTCTGTCGGTCGGTCGGTCTATAGGCCTGTACGTCTGTTTGTTAGTAGGCGCAATTACTTTCGAACTAATTCAGATATGATCTTCAAATTTGGCATCCAGTTAGCACACGACAAAGAAACGCTTCGAGTTGTTTTTGGGTAAGATCGCTTCAGTGGGTAGGTGACAAATGAGGGGCGATTTCGTGAAAATTGCCATTTTTACGTTAAAACTTGAGTAGTATAACGTTTCAGAGGTTTATGGGTACAGGAACACGAATATTTTCTTTGTAGTCATAGTCATAGACCCTAAATTTATTTCATGAGAATCTCTTGCTGAGAGTAGATTATCACAGCTCTATATGTGGAAGGTATGATTCAATTTACAGCACTATTTTAGTAAGAGCCTCGATAGTTCAGAGGCAAGAACGTGTGCCTCTGAACCAAAGCGTACTGGGTTTGATCCCAGGGTACCCCTTCCACTTTTTGAGTACAAGCTGTAACATTGACATCAACCGAGGTTCTGGCATTGTATTAGAGCAAGTTGAATGTCTGCACGTTCCGCCCCTCGGAGGGGGCGTAAAGCCGTCGGTCCCGGGTCCATGCGAGGTTAGGCACGTTAAAGATCCCTACCCTCCTTACAGAAAGGCAGGGGTTCAGCAAAATTTCCAGGATAGTGAGGTAAAACTGCTCCCTGGCGTCGGTGATTGGCCATAGTCGCGGAAATAGGCCGACGTTGAAGAAACAAAACACACACACCACTATTTTAGCAGATTTAAACATTCTCTTTAAAAGGTTGAATTGTATTTTTGTTAGTCTGTTGTAGTGTATCAGTTTTCGAATTTTCGTTGCGGCTTGGTACCATGTCGTAATTAATTTGTATTAATTCTTTATATCTAACATTTTATTCGTGGGTAATTGTTACTTATTATTCTTAAATTATACACCTAATCTATAACCTCGGTGGTTCAGGGGTAAGAACGTGTGCCTTTGAACCGAAGGGTGCTAGGTTCGATCCCAGGTTTCTCCTTTCACTTTTTCAGTACAAACTGTAACATTAACATCAACCGAGGTTCTGGCATTGTATTTGAGCAAGTTGAATGTCTGCATGTTCCGCCCCTCGAAGGGGGCGTAAAGCCGTCGGTCCATGCGAGGTTAGGCACGTTAAAGCTCCCTACCCTCCTTACAGAAAGGCAGGGGTTCAGCAAAATTTCCAGGATAGTGAGGTGAAACTGCTCCCTGGCGTCGGTGATTGGCCATAGTCGCGGAAATAGGCGGACGTTGAAAAAACACAACACACACACACACTATTTTAGCAGATTTAAACATTCTCGGAGCTTCTTAAACTATATGGCTTTTATTCCTTCCACATCGTCAATACGTGGAAGTATGGCAACGGCGACAAAAATTCAAACAAAAATTTTTTCGCTTAAACGTTATAAAAAGTGTCAAAACGTATAGAAAGCATGATTTGGGAATGAACTTTTTTTGTGTCGGTCTGTCGGTCTGTATGTTTGTTTGTAGCCACGATAACTTTAGAACGAGTTGATATATCCTCTTCAAATTTGCTATACCCTTATCGCCCGACAAACGAACGGTTCGGAATGTTTTTGGGTTAAATGGCTCCAAGTTGGGGGCGGGTGGTGGCGGGTCGGTAGGCGATTTATGGGGGATGATTTAGAAAAAAATTACATTTTGTCGTTAAAACTTGAGTGATATAAGGTTTTAAGGTTTGCTTATTATGTTTTTTAGAAAACTTTCAAATTCATCAAACATCCGGTGCTCTGGGCTGAAATTAAATTAGAGGTTAAATGTGTGGGGTGACAGAAATCTAGAATTTTTTTTGCTAAAAAGACGTAAAAAGTCTCAAAACATATATGAAACATGATTTTGCAACACAAATTTTTTGTCTGTCGGTCGGCCCATCGGTCGGCCGGTCGTCTGTCTGTTAGTAAGCGCAATAACTTTCGAACGAATTGAGATATCATCTTCAAATTTGGTATCCAGTTATCACCCGATAAATAAACGCTTTGAGTTGTTTTTGGGTAAGATCGCTTCAGGGACTGGGGGACAAATGAGGGGTGATTTAGTGAAAATGATGAATGGCATTTTTGCGTGAAAACTCGAGTAATATGATAACGTTTCATAAGTTTGTGGGTACAGCAATACGAATATTTTCTTTGTGGTCAAGTCATGGACCCAAAATTAATTTCATAAGAATGACTTTCTGAGGAGAGTAGATTATCACAGCTATGTGGAAGTTATAATTCAATTTGCAGCACTATTTTTTAAGTATTATAGTTTTTCTTACCTGCTTGCTCATTATGCATTGTGGTTTCGAGGTTCGCATCTGCAAAAAAAAAATCATTTTAAAACACTCACTAAAAAACTATGTCTAGGTCTACTAGTAATTTAATTACACATAAAGAATATTGTAGGCGATACATGGCAAAAAAGTTTTGTTCGCTTCTTTTATTGAAACTATTTGCAGATATTGTGTTTTTTCTGTTTCTTTAACGTCGAGGGCGATTCCTTGATTAAAATTATTAGGAGTCTTTCATATAAAAGAATCATTCACGCCTCATCTATGAAGATAAGATCGCTAAAAGTGGGTGCCAAGAAGGTAGCTTTTGATTTCTTTTCAAACATGGAGAAAGTGACAGTAATTAAATTAGGCGGATGTTATCTGCTATTGAGAAGACACTCAGTCAATAATTTGTTAGTTTTGCCGTAAGGTTGTAAGAGGTAAAAAAAGTTAGGGCGGGGCGTCATTTTGAATTTTCAAATTTCAAAACGCCTTTGTGCGGAAAAGTTGTGAATAACAAAAACAATTTTGTATTGTTATGTTAAAACCGATTTATCTCTAATTTTCCACCTCCCCGAGATCTGCACATTTTTAAAGGAAAAACTTGCTTTGGTGAGGTGGAACCTGAGCTGTAATCGACTTTTTTATAATCTTCAATTTATTGATTGTTGTTGCCCTTACTTGGTGAAACTGGTCCATACTACATACAGACTTGGAAACTACTTCTCTGGCCTAACTGTTGGGCTTCGATTATGTAGGTGAAGGACGTAGCCAGTGCGTAAGCTAACTGGAGCAAGCAACACTTGTGAATTCTAGATGTTTTAGGATGTTCTTCAACGTTCCTGTGACTAGTTTCGCTGCTTGACAGTATCCTCAGACAGATAAAAGTTGAATTATTACGAAATCATAACAACTAAAAATAAATATATGTTGCTATGCTATGACGTTTTGATAAAAAGTTCATCAAAATTATCTGTCTGAGGATGCTGTCAAGCAGCGAAAATAGTCACAGAAACGTTGAAGAACATCCTAGAACATCTATAATTCAGAAGGGCCGTTTGCTCGAGTTAGCTTAAGCGCTGGCCACGTCCTTCACCTACAAAAACGAAACCCAATAGTAAAGCCAGAGAAGTAGTCTCCAAGTCTATATATAGTATGGACCAGTTTCACCAAGTAATAGCAACAACAATCAATGAACTAAAGCGGTCTTCTATCGAATAGTTTGCCTATTTGTATAGAAAATTGAAAATCAAGCAAATGAACGCTTCCCAGAATGAATGGTTTAACCAAGAGTGCATAAGAAAGAAGGTTATCCCGAGGTACGTAATCATGACAACTACTGCAACATCGAATCAATCCAAAATTTCTATCAGAAAAGCCAGCTGCATCTGGCTGAAAGAAGAATTGAAGAAATGGTTTTCCATTGGTGATTGTTTGCTTCTTTATATCAAGGTAATACATTCAGAACTTACATCCCGTAGAATTGAACCTATTAGATGACGAATAACATATTTTAGTTAATGACACCGACAAACAAAATTAGAAACCTAGAAGGGACACAACATTTACACAATCGATAAATATACTTTATAAGATACGTTATAAGTGTGTTCTCGCTGTAATTACCACAGCGCGCTAACGAACTCTAATTAGAACGAAACCGGTCTGGATTTTTAATTATGGTGAGAATACATCTTACATACATTGTCCCGGTATTAGGGAAGAAAATGGGCCAGATCTGACAATTTGCAAAATTGTCACTTGGTTGTACACAGTCCCTATATATAACATTTTGTGTTAATTGGAGATGTCGTGACAATATACTACCGAGTTCCGCACCCAGATAGTGACCCTGTCAGACATAACGCAATGTTCGAGAATTGGTCTTGGAATTGGAATTGGTCATATTCTGAGACACAATGTTTTTCTGACAAAATTCTTTGACAGACACGTGCCTGGAAAAGGAGGACAAGGGTAAACCAAGAAGAACATTTCTGGAAAACCTGACACAACTGATGAAGTGAGTAAGATATAAGAGGGCTGCTGGAGATAGATAATCCTGGTTGCAACGGAAAGGTGACGTCGCCCTTAGATTGTGATGATAAAGACAGTTTCACACTCAGCGAAAGAAGACAAGTGCCTATTTAAAGCACAGTCATAATGGAATTTTAGTGAATTTTCTTAGAAAAAATTCACTAATGGGGAGATCCCGACTTTTGAATTTTGAAAAAATTTCTTCAAATGAGCGCTATTTAGGACCCCTAAAACCCATATCCGGGCTCAGTTTAAATTTATATATATATATATATATATATATATATATATATATATATATATATATATATATATATATATATATATATATATATATATATATGTATGTATGTATCACACCGACAACTCAAAAAATAATGAACTGATTTTGGAAAAGTTTAGCATGTGCCTTCCTTTTGTAAGTGGCTTGAATGAGTTCGTTAGCCAGGAAAATTCGATGAGGTTTTCCCGGAAAATTTTGAGTTTTCTTTCGAAAAAAACTGTTTATCATCAAAAGTAGAAAAGCTACCATAACCAAATTTGGTAGGTACATTTTGGATATAAAAGATAAAGTATACACGAAAATTTAGATTTCTATATTGCAAGAAAAAAAACTTATAATAAAATATTTGGTGCCAGATTATTTCTATGAAAATTCACTACCATAACGCACTTGCTGCCTCCAGACTTTTTTATTATAAAGTTCATATTATTTGTAGTCGCATAAAATCATCTTAAAGGCAGTGTCTGACATTTGTCTGACCTTTATATTAAGTTTACAAAATATAATAAGTACACTTGGAGAACCGAAATCAATACAACACGATCGTTTCACTAACCACGTTAGCATCATCAGAGGAAAAAATACAGCAAGGATAAAAAATTCTTAGAATTTTACATCCTCTAATATGAATATATGAGTATGAAAAAAAGGTTTAAAAAAAATTACAAAAAATTAATAAAAAAATATATAAAAAGCCTGGACGCCGCAAGTGCGTTATGGTAGTGAATTTTCATAGAAATTATCTGGCACAAAATATATTTTATTATAACTTTTTTTCTTGTAACTTAGAAATTTAAATTTTGGTATATAGTTTACTTTTTATATCGTAAACCTACCTACCAAATTAGTTATAATAGCTTTTTTATTTTTTGAGATAAAATTTTTCTTATAATAAAAACTCAAAATTTTTCCCGAAAACCTCGTCCGAATTTCCTGATTAACGAACTTGTCCAAGCCATTTACAAAAGGAAGGTATATGCCAAATTTTACCAAAATCAGCCCATTATTTTTAAGATAAAATTTTTTACTCAAAATTTTTCCTGAAAGCCTCATCCGATTTTCCTAATTAACGAACTTGTTGAAGCCATTTACAAAAGAAAGGCACATGCCAAATTTTATCAAAATCGGCCCATTATTTTTTGAGATAAAATTTTTTTTTTCGAATGAAAACTCAAAATTTTCCCAGAAAACCCCGTCCGATTTTCCTGACTAACGCAGTTGTTCAAGCCATTTACAAAGGGAAGGTACATGCCAAATTTTATCAAAATCGGCCCATTATTTTTTGAGTTATCGGTGATTTGCAAAAATGTTTTCAAAAGTCGGGATGTCCCCATTAGTGAATTTTTTCTACGAAAATTCACTAAAAAACGAAATTTAAAAAAAAAGGCAAAAAAAAAAGACAAAGAAAGAAAGATAAAAAGAACTATATAATGAAGGAATAATAAGGAACTACCTAGAAGAGTAAGAAAAAAAATGTATATTATTTTAAGTGTAATTTTCAGAATGACCAGTAGAAATAATTCAACAATATATTATTCAAAATTTCTGTGACGAATGGAAAAATTCCGAAGCTAGCTTACTGAACTGAATTGACATCCTCTAATGATGCTAACGTGGTTAGTGAAACCATCATGAGGTCATTAAAATATGTGTTGTGGTGATTTGGGTTCTCCAAGTGTACTTATCAGTGCATATCACAGGTTCCAGTTTTCACATAGTTTACAAAATATAATCTCTGTGAAATACTATACGTTATGCGATAGTATCACAGGTTATAGTGTGGTAAGGGAAAGGACACAAGGGACCCTAACAACACACATAATAGTTAACCACTATCTTTAACGGTTCGCTGACTTGACCTATACTTGGCAATTGTCTATAGTTGCTCCGTGTTCAATTTTTAACTTACAGTAGAATCCCCAGTGGCCTTTTGCGGCAGCTAAAGCTAGTAGCTTTGACTATCACCGAGTTTCGTAGGGCTGCGGGTCATGGCAAGCACATACTTTAGCGGAAAATTCATACGTCTACCACAAAATCGCTCTCAGTGCATTCACCAGAAATTATATTTCCTAATTCACAAGGTAAATAATCCAGATTGCACAGAACAGATTAGTGAAAGGGTTTTTCACGATAGCCGTGCATTAGAAGTTTATGAAGTTCCCTGATATCATAAATTTTGAAATTTTGGCAGCGGTCACAATTCGTAATTGTCTTTAATTCTAAAATATTTTCAATCACATCGCTTCTGGTTAGACCGGAAGTAGTCATCAACTTTGCTAATTTAAATATAATGCCCTATTTTTTATCGCATATTCGAATGTTCCATACTATTTTGTGAATATTTATATTAGGGTTTTCTATCCCTATCTTAAACTATTTCATAGATATTGTGATTTTTTTAGATTTTGCGTAACTTCTATCCTCATATATAACACTTTGTATTTCACATGTTTTTAAAGATAAAAGGCTGGAATTTAGAAACCTATAATATATAAATAATACTATAACTATATTATCTCTAAAGTTTACCTGTATCATACAGAGTCTTTTAAATTAAAAGACCAACTTACACATATTCAATATTGCAAAACTAATTTTTTTCGAATGGTGTACCCGGTATGTTATTAAAAATTCGAGTTCTAAATTTAATTCTACACCTGTTTCATATAAGTTTTTCTATACCTATCTCTTACCAGTAACTTGCTACTAGAGTTTTTAGGTAACAAACTCTTTTTCCACAGAATATACATTACGCTGGACAATAAAGGCAGCTATGGCTGTCAGCAAACAGAATTTTGACAACACATGAATTCTGTGTGTGTGTGTGACAAAACAGCTTTGGTATGGCTTCAGACGAATCTATTAGCCACAGGTAATGTTATTTACAAGAGAAGAAAAGAAGAATCTTTATATAGTTATTTTTGCACTGTAAATGAATTTAATTATAATATCATATATATTTTTATCTTGCGTGCTTAATAATGTTGTTATATTTAGTGGTAATTTTTGCTGAGCATTGAATAGAGAGATGATAAAATTAGTTCTTATTGTTTGGTGGTTTTGGCAGTTAAAGAATATGTGATTCAGATCTGCAATAGAGGTATTATCGCATGAACATTTTGGTGAATCTTGCAAACCAATCTTGTGTAAATGTGCTGGAAAGCCACCATGATTCATTTTTAGCCTTGTGATACTTGTAGAGTAAAACTTGGAGACTTTAAAGTCAAAGATATGTGGAGGACATGAATTCTAAAGCGTCACTTATATTTTAAAGTTAATCTGAGTGTGTTTATATTACTCACGTTATAGAAATAATAAGCCAGTAAAAATGCAGAACAATGAAGAGTACTCTAATATGGATATTTTAAATTTATTTTATATTCATGGGGAATTCAATCGGATTGTAAGCAGAACATGCAGGATGTTTAACGAGAGGTATCGGACTCTATAGGCAATGACAAGAGGAAAATTCGCAAGAAAAGAGGAAAGATTTAAATTGACTGGTAGTGCCAAAACTACACGACATGATCCAAAGCCAGGAAAATGAAGACAATGAGATAAACGTTTTGGCTTATTTTCAGGTTTAGCCACGCAGCTCTATTCCTGTAACTACTCGAGCTTTGGGAATATCAAGTTCATCTGTACATATAATATTGAAATCAAATAAAATGCACCCATATGCAGAAATAGTACTACAAGAACTTCGACCTGGTGACCATTTAAAAAGAGTAAAATTCTGCGAACACATGTTTCTTAATATTCAACAAGATGAGAATTTTCTCTCTAAAATTATCTGGACCGACGAATCGAAATTTAGAAGGGAAGGAATTGTGAATAGAAGATATAGTCATTTTTGGGCAAGTGAAAACCCTTATATATTTAGAGAAGGACGTTTTCAAACAAATTTTAATTTTAATGTGCTTTGCAATATTATAGACAATAAGGTCTCTTATGAAATTTACGAAGAAAATTTTAACGGTGAAAAGTATTTGGAACTGTTAACGGGAACTGTCCGCAATTTTCTGACAAGACTAACACTAGATATAAGGGAAAACTGCTGGTATCAGCTAGACGGCGCGCCTGCCCACTCCACTTGTGAAGTTTACTGTCACTTAACGCAATTATTTGAAGACATATGGATTAGGCCCAACGGTCCTTGGCGATGGCCTCTCCGCTCTCCTTATTTAACGCCTGCCGATTTTTATCTCTGGGGGCGCATAAAAAGTCAAGTGTATGACACAACAGTGCAAAGCAGAGAGGATCTTTTAAATCGTGTAATTAGAGCTTTTAGAGATTTGGATCGAAATGAAATCAAAAGAGCTACTACGAATGAGATAAACCGTAGAATTTTACAGTGCCTTGACCAAGATGGTGGTCACATAGAACATTTATAGTGATCGTGGCGTTTAAATTTGTATTAACATTTTTTAATTTGTCTTTGTTCAGTTTTTGTTTATTGTTAATATTTGTTTCTATTTTTTTAAATAATTACCTTAAATATTTTTTATGAAATCATATCACTTTTGTTATCTGACTGACAATCACAGCTGCATTTGTTGTGTAGTCTAACGTGTACTCTTTAGAAGAGGAGGTTCTTACCTAAAAATGCTAATAACAAGCAACATATTGAAGATAAGTATAGAATAACTTATATCAAACCGGAGTAGAATTAAATTTAGAACTTGAATTTTTAATAATATGTAGGGTGTTCTATTGAAAAAAAAATACTTTTGCCACGTTGAATATGCCTAAGTTGGTAACTAAATTTAGAAAACTCTGTATGACACAGGTAAACTTAAGGGATATAATATGAAAGCTCCCTCCCACAAGTTACGAAATTCTAAATTCGAGCCTTTTATCTTTAAAAACATATGAAATACAAACTATTATAAATAAGGTTGCAAAATCACCGAAATACAGAGAAATCACATATCGAACAGTTGAATATAGGGATATAAAAGCTTAATATAAATTTTCGCAAAATATTATGGAGAATTCGAATATGCAATAAGAAATAGGAAATTCTATTTAAATTAGCAAAGTTGATGACTACTTTTGGTCTAACCGGAAGTGATGTGACCTTGAAAATAATTTAGAATAAAAGACAATTACGAATTGTTATCGTTGCCAAAATTTCAAAATTTAGGATATCAGGAAACTTCACAAACTTCTAATGCACGGCTATCGTGAAAAACCCTGTATTATTTTATATGCACTTCCCTAAATATGAGTTACAGACTTTAAACTTCATCATCATCACCGTCGTCACAGTCTAAACGTAATGTCGCCTTGTCGTCGTAATTGTAAATTTTGGTCTCCAGCAACCCACACCATATTTTTATGGCTTCCGTATTTCGCCAACTGTGCCAGATTTCTCATAAGTTCTCCGCTTGGCTTATGGCGTTCCTTTTTCTAAGCATGCATATTACAAACAATGTTGTCAAAGAGTTCTTATAGTCAGATTTCAGGACAATAATGAGCCTACGTCCTGAATCTCACCGGAAATAATATCTGACGCCTCAGTGTGTTTGACAATAAAAAATATAGAAAAGGGCTGAAGACAAACCTTTTGAGATGATTTGCAGAAAGACTTGGGGAGCTGGACCTGAAATCTAACTACAACAACTGAACCTACAACATTGTGACATGTACGACAGGATCCTCATCTCGGTACCGGAGTAGGTAGTATCTTGTTATGACAGCTCTAGTTCACACAAATTGTTATAGATAGAGACTGCGTACAACCAACTAACAGATTTGTGAATTGTCAGCCTTGGCCTTTTCTTCCCCAATACAGATGTAATCTATGTAAGACTAGATGTATTTTTACCGTGATTAAAAACGCAGACCGGTTTCGCTCTAATTAGAGCTTGCATTTGTTTTTGTTAAGCATTCCCTTTACCCAACGGCAGTGATTCTGGATGATTTTATGTTTCTATGCAAGGTAGAAATTAGGTAGGTATCTAAATGCTAACGAATTATGAGATGGCCATGATTTATATGTCAAAAACTGGCAGTTTACCATTTCATGGAAAATTTGTTTTAACTTTTTAAATACCCTGAATAATATATCACAGCTTTATATTCTTGTAATGAAAAAGTTAATCCGATTTGAAATGTACATTAAAATAGAGGTGTCCCCTTTAAAAAAATAATTTTGATCTGGCAAGGCGTTATAGTACACTTGCAGCATTGTAACTAATTTTGAAATATGAAGCTTAAGCTGGCTACGGTCTTCCTAGTTTTTACCTTGTTACCTCAAAAAACATATACTGAACTTTATCGTACTAATCAATCACCCTATATGTATATATATATATATATATATATATATATATATATATATATATATATATATATATATATATATATATATATATATTTATATTTATATAGGGTGGCGCACTGAAAACGAAACAGACCGATTTGCGTCCAGAGAATATTTTTTTTAAGAAACGTTGAAACACGTCAATTTTAATATTCAGGGCGAAATGTTTTGACATAAAACTCAACTTTGTCACATCAACCCCTTATATTTTAAATAGGGAACATGGGTCGAGTGTTACATCATTTAAAAGCTCTTTCTTTTCTGAATTTTGTATACTAATTTTTTGGAAGTTTTATTAACTCGTTTAAAAATTATTCACACTTGGAGTTGCAAGAACGCATTTCATTCATTGTGATAAGAAATGCACTAATCAGTTAATTTTTCGTTAAAAAAACTAAAAAACAAAACCAAACGTTTAAAATAGTTTATTTAGTTAAGTAAGTGTTCAAATTGTTGACCACCAGCTTGCATACAAAAGACAAATTTTGTTCAAAACGAGCTCTGACATTCTGGAGCTTTAGGTTTCCTTTTCCGCAAATACTTTTCGCCAGTTAAATTATATACCTTATATACTTCACAAATAAGGCCAAACCTCGAATACTGCTCCCACATCTGGGGTGCAGCTACCGCTTCTACACTCGCTATCCTGGACTCTATTCAAAAGAGAGCTATACGTCTCATCAGTGACCCTACCCTCACCCAAACGCTGCCATCCCTTGCCCACCGATGTGCCGTTGGTGAGCAATCTCTCTCTTTTATAGATATCTACATGGGCACTGCTAAGAGGAGTTCTCTTCCATTGTTCCTCCACCTGCTGCCTCCAACAGATCTACCAGGGGAACAGAGCGAATGCACCCTTTTACTGTCAAGGTCACCAGACATAGAACATGTTGTTATGCCCGCTCTTTTGTCCCGAGGACTTCGAAGTTGTGGAATTCCTTGCCTGCACATGTTTTTCCTTCTCCTCCACACCTCTAAACTTTCAAGTCCAGAATTAACAAATGGCCTCTTTCCTCCTTGTCAACACTCACGGTACGATAGCATTTAGGCTGCAAGCCCTCGTGGTGTGTTGTTGAAATAAAATAAAAAGTATTAAAAATTTGTGTAGTTATTAGACGGCATTCTTTAACAATGCGTCGTCGTAATTCTTCCAGAGACTCCGGTTCTGTTGCGTAAATTCGAGTCTTTAAATGACCACATGGAGAGAAGTCTATAGGAGGTAAATCCGGTGATCTAGACGGCCACTCAGTAGCACCTCTACGCCCAATCCATTGTGGAAACTCTCTGTTCAAAAACTCCCTAACATGGTGTGAAAAATGCGGAGAAGCTCCATCTTGTTGAAACACTAATTTATTTTCTTCATAGCGATCATCATTTTCAACAATGTCAATTAGTAGAGGGTAAACGATGTTTTCTAGTAACTACAAATACGTTTCGCCAGTCAAAATGCCATCAAGAAAAATTGGTCCGATTAAACTTCCAAAAAAATTAGTATGCTTAATCAGATAAGAAAAAGTTTTCAAATGATGTAACACACGACCCATGTTCCCTATTTAAAATATAAGGGTTGTGATCACCACCCTTAAGGGGTTTATGTGACAAAGTTGAGTTTTATGTCAAAACATGTCCCCCTCAATATTAAAATTGACGTATTTCAGCGTTTCTTAAAAAAAATTTCTCTGGACGCAAATCGGTCTGTTTCGTTTTCAATGCGCCACCATCTATATATATATATATATATATATATATATATATATATATATATATATATATATATATATATATATATATATATATATATATATATATATATATATATATATATATATATATATATATATATATATATATATATATATATATATATATATATATATATATATATATATATATATATATATATATATATATATTGCGAGTGACCCGCGATATCTGTTCTAGGGGCTAGTTAGCGCTTATTTAAACACATTTTTTGAAAATAAAATTCGCAATCTTCTCATTAGTGAATTACTTATACAAAATTAACTAAAACACCGCGGACAAATTAGAACTCTCATAATAGAACTCTATTTAAAGCATCATAACTATGATTATACTGCACTACATCCGATATTATCCTTTATCGGGGAGGCGGCCAATAAACTGATAGCTCTGTTTACTTTATTGTCATATATTTCAAAATGAGTTTTGTTTTATATTGGAACTACAAGATAATAGTATGCGCTTGCTGGTATTCAATATTGCATTTCCTAGATATTGGTACACAAAATCGTATCGAATAAACGTTGGTAGCGATTTAGGTAATACTAGAAAATTCTCCTTTCGGGAAAATGCAGGCAGCGGTATTGAATTCTGTCGGGTTTTTCCTCATGTAACCCAATATATGAAAATGCATCGGATAGAGAATCACTGAATCTACATAACATACAGTGGTAGCGCAGGAAAAGCCTTCATTATAAATTCAATAAGAGATGTTAGCAACGAGAGGCTGAATATACAATGACGAAAATTATTGCTAGATATGTAAAGCAAAACATGTTTCGGGTCGACAGAAAACTATGGTAGCATACTTAAATGAAAAAGCGTCGATCTTAAAAGGTATATTATCATATGAATCGCACACTAGGTGTGGTAAGTACTTTATACATTATCCTGTTTAATATTAAAAACAGTGTTAGTGCTGTAATTGTAACTAAAAGGACAGGGTTGTATTTTTCGTAGACGAATGTTCAATACCTTTTTGAATTTATTGGCCAATGATACTAAGGACCAAATAAAGTCCCGTTTTAAGTTCTGATTGTGGTCTAGCGATTTATTTTAAGCGATTTTTTTTTGCAAAAAATCATATATTGGTTCTAGTGAGGTGATTCCGTCTTGACAATGTGGAAAAAATTCTTCCAATGACCACCAAATATATATATATATATATATATATATATATATATATATATATATATATATATATATATATATATATATATATATATATATATATATATATATATATATATATATATATAAAGTAAGGGACATATTGTCAAAATTTTAGTGCCTTAAATTATGTTTATGATTTGGAAGAGTTTGACTTGGTAGTGAACATAAAAATTGTTATCAAATATAATGGGGTCGAAGTAGTTGGGTAATGTTCGAAAGCATATTTGAAGTCTTGATAGTTAAGAATAATGTTCAATAACTATTTGAATTTATTGGCCAATGATACTAAGGACCAAATCAAGTCCCGTTTTATGTTCTGATTGTGGTCTAGCGATTTATTTTAAGCGATTTTTTTTGCAAAAATCATGTATTGGTTCTAGTGAGGTGATTCCGACTTGACAATTTGGAAAAAATTCTTCCAATGACAACGAAATATATATATATATATATATATATATATATATATATATATATATATATATATATATATATATATATATATATATATATAAAGTAAGGGACATATTGTCAAAATGTGAGTGCCTTAAATTATGTTTATGATTTGGAAAAGTTTGACTTGGTAGTGAACATAAAAATTGTTATCAAATATAATGGGGTCGACGTAGTTGGGAAATGTTCGAAAGCATATTTGAAGTCTTGATAGTTAAAGATTTCAGCAAATTACAGAAGTGACAGTGTGAGAAGGTATTTGACGTTTTTCTTCATTTCGGACTTCTTGAAAATTGTGTTATGTACAAACACAAGCTAGAGATTATTTTACGCTTTATAATTAAGGTGGATGAATATACTGTAATAATAATTATATATATATATATATATATATATATATATATATATATATATATATATATATATATATATATATATATATATATATATATTTGTGTGTGTGTATGTATCCGAGTATAACTCAACAATACTAAACTGACTTCAATCAAACTTGGCAAAAATATTGTTTCGGCGAAAACCGAGCTCGAGTTTGTTTAATCAGCCTTTATGCTCAAGTTTTTCCGGTGGAAAATCATGGAATTTCTTTTGAAAACGCTATATTATTATAAGTATCAGAGTAACTGAAATAATACTTCACATGTGGCTAGCATTAGTTCAAATAAACTAATGTTGTGAATGGCTAACATTTTCATGGAAAACTTGGAGAGAAAAAACTTCCAGTTCACCATGGAAATAGAAAATAATTTTTCTTTGCCTTTCTTAGATGTACGCATCACTATAAGCCCAGTCAGATGATTTTCTTACACTGTGTACCGAAAACCAACCAACACTAATCGTTACCTTAACGCACAATCTCACCACCACCCATCGCAACTAAATTCCGTGATTCTAACACTAGTAACACAACCCCTTGGGCTAACGGACAACAACAATAAACAGACAGAATTATACTTTTTAAGACAGACATTGGTAGAAGACGGATACGACAACAATCGCATACTACGAAATATTAGAAACGCACAACAACAAACCACCACACCACAATAAGAACAGACACAGTCCTCACAACACGCAGCGTTTTTACCATACATTAAAGCTGTCACCGACAAAATTAGCCGAATTTTTAGAACCCGTAATATCAAAACCATATTCACAACAGAGCAAAAACTGCCAAATCTGGTAAAAACTTCCAAGGATACGATTCCAAACGAATACCACGGAGCGTTACTATATTTCTTGTTCCGACTGTTCCCGAACTTATTTACGACAAACAAATAGACGCATCCACAATAGAATATATGAACACACCCTCGCAGTTAGAAAATCCGACCCCTCATCGGCGCTGGCCATGCATCATATTCATACAAAACACAAAATAGACTTAGATAATGCCAAAACAATAGCACCGGTTTACAACTTCAAAACGAGAACTATACGCGAAGTAACTGAGATCGAAAAACGTCCCGATTGTTTAAATAAGAGAGATGATAGCCTTTGCCTTCCGATTGATTGCAAACCTATTATATCTTCATTACAAACACACAAAAAGAAAATAAATTCAATAGACAATTTCATTGCCCTCTTATCTGTCTCAACAAATGCCGGTAATCCTTTCAATCCTTTAAGTACCGTGACCAAAGCCCCTGACTTAATTGACCGTGACCCGACTACTTTCACTGATAACGAAGCGGGTAGACGGAACAATACCTACAGTACAAGACTTGCAACGATATTCAGAGAAATTTAAGGAGTAGGCAGATTGAGGCCCCGTAATCGAGCTACAAGAACACAACCCACCTAAGGAATAGGCAGATTGAGTGTCCTTACATATTTCTTTTCCTCTTGAAAATGGCTCAAAAACAGAAGCCGAAACGTCGCATTTTAATACATTCTGGACGCAGTTCAACCCGAGAACCAAGCGTGTCTCACATTAAAGACCGCGGAAATGGTTCCGAACATATATATATATATATATATATATATATATATATATATATATATATATATATATATATATATATATATATATATATATATATATATATATATATATATATATATATATATATATATATATATATATTGTTCAGAAAACATGTAATGTCTCATAACGGCCCTAATAGCCCTAGAAACATAATTGTTAAAAAACACTAAAACAATAATTGAAAGTAGTTCAGTTTAATTCTTGAAGCAAGGAATGTAAATAGTGCAATTAATTAGAGGTCAACATTGTATCGATTGACATTGAAAATATCACATTCAGTATATAAACAATTAACAAAGCAGAGGTGCAAGATATCCAGGAATGTTGCAGTCAGCAATTCGAAAGGTCGGAAAACTAATGAAGAATCAAATAAGTGTTATTGTTTTGTAAATATAAATAAGATTCATTTAGTCAGAGTAATGATCAGTTAATTAAATACGTTTTTACAATGTAGACGGTAAAATTTAGATTGCTTCAGATATAACGCCGCGATACTTATAAATTAATCATGTAAACATAACACTGTTGAACTAAAATCCATCATGTCAATATCTACGTAAGTTCTTTCATTTTGTTAGTTATATAATAATTATTACTGTTAAGTTTGTGAATTAACCTCGTTAACAATATACCGTTATCTATGTCTATATATGTGCCTAGTTCGGGAATTTTTTCCTATAAATTACCCTCCGCTCCCTTAACACACACACACACACACACACACACATATATATATATATATATATATATATATATATATATATATATATATATATATATATATATATATATATATATATGTACATTGAGGAGTGTATTTAAGTGAAGGGGCATAGGTGATGCCAAAGATTCCTTTAATGCTTTAATGTAAAGTTTATTTAACCTAACCTACCTATATTCCTAGTTGCATAATAAAAAAGATTCAGGGTGTCAAAATGACAAATAGAAAATGGTTTTTCCTAAATAATTGCTACACTATAGTCAGATATTTTTCAAATTTAATAGCGAGACATTATTGCAGGTTTGGAGTAATAATATAATAATAATTTACGTCCGTTGCGTAGGGGGTACACTTTACAGGCATTGTTATGCATTAAAAACACGTTACCTTTTTTCTCAGCCCTCGTATACATCGCTTAGTAACAAACAATGAAATATTTAACATTTTTAACAAACAATGTATAGACATTGAAAATGGTTTATGTCAACCGTTGGGGAGGTATGTTTTCATTTTATTAATTTAGTGTTTCGGATTTATACCTCCAGGAATATTAACTTTCAAAACGGACTTTTCTGTTAAGAAACTCAGAACTTATAGCGTACTTGTATTTTAAAATTATGTACCTAAACATGGCCAAATATTTTCATTAGCTTTAAATTTCCTAAAAAACCCTTTGTTGCACTAAAAAAGCTATTACATCTATATAAAGCCAGGTGCATTCCGACTATAATTGGAAACGCATACCGGGTTACGCTCTCATTAGAGCTCGTCAGGTGGCTCAAATTCGAGCCTCATCATTGGGATCTCGGTAACTGTAAGAGATACAACGTCGGTTAAATTATGGAAAAGTTGCGTAATTTGAATCTCAGCAAAATGCAGTTTAGAACATTAGAAAATTCCCAATACTTCCAGTGATAATCGGAAAAAACCTAAAACTCATAAAATCTGTTTTATTTTTTTCTGACGTTATTTGAAAAGATATAACAAAATGCATCACACTTTATTAAAGTTACTTTTCCTCTCCTATAAGATTCCATTTTTAAATTTGAAATCCGATGTTTCGTCTTTCAGAAACCATCATCAACTCCATTTTTTTCAAATACGGCCCTGGATTTTTTATTTCATATGTTATTACCTTTGGACTACCTCAAAACAATGCCTCATCACAACTTTTGAATTTCAAACGTTTTGATAACAAAAAATGACATTTTCCGTCTTTCTTGAAAATATTTAACACGACTCTGCTTTTGAAACAAAATATTTCTTCAATAATATAATTTGAGTAGGTAGCTAAAGAGGAACCGGAATTTATGATTATGAGTCAAACATTTTAAGTTCAATCCAATGCAATGCAATGACATGTCTGTTCGTTCATCTCGGCGGCTTTGATATTGTGAAATATCAAGCTTGCTTATCATAATATGACAATAGAACTTTTGACAATTTAACTTTCAAAATAAACATTAAGAGAGCAAAAATGGTGTTTTCCAATTTCGAGAAACGTGATATGCTTCAGATTTATTATAGTATTAACAGAAACTCGCACATTTCATGTGAACGGTATTTAGAACAACACCCCGAGCGTCCACAACCCCATTATTCATATTTTAACAATTTGGTAGTTTTGGTAAACCTAGAAATTCGTACGTCCAACGAATGGAAGCTGAAGATGAAGAAGCTGTTTTAAATGCTCTAAGTATCGTTATAAAATGATGCTATGCAATCTTTTATTACTATAATATTTTGTGTATGTATGTCTCAAAGATATTGCACTAAAACATTTTGTTAAAGGTTATGGAAAATCCTCTGGGTTCAACACGGCAATTTGCTTCAGAACTGAATATGACTAGAAGCAGAATTCAGAGGGTTTTCAAAAAACATAAGTATCATCCCTATAAACTTAATGTTTGCCAAGAACTAAGACCAGGAGACAGGGACAAAAGGCTTGAATTCTGCAATTGGCTTGATGTAAAAATGCAACAAGATGATGATTTCTTAAATAAAATCATCTGTACAGATGAATCTAATTTTTCCACAAGCGGCCTTTTTAACAGAAACACTGAGCATTATTATGCAGTACAAAATCCGTACCAAAATCGGCAAGTTCTAAGACAGGAACGAAAATCATTCAATGTTTGGGTTGGAATGTATCGAACCAAAATCTTAGGGCCAGTTATTTATGAGGGAAACTTAAATACTGAACGGTATCTTAATTTAATCCATAATTATATAATCGATGCGCTTGAAAATGAACCGTTGAATATGCTGCGGCAGCTGTGGTGGCAACACTCCATAATGGAAGGGCAATATCCGAGTTTCTTAATGAAACATTTCCTAATCAATGGATTGGAAACCAAGAAGTGGTGTGCTGACCTGCCAGAAGTCCTGATTTGTCCCCGCTGGATTATTTTTTATGGGGATTCTTGAAAATCGCTTATTCAATGATACTTTTCCGAATGATATAAACATTTTGCGCCAAAAGCTAGTGTTAGAATTAACAACTCTACGTGCAAGAGGAAGAATAATCCACCGGGCTGTTACGAACAATCTGCGAAGACGAAAATGCATAGAAGTCCAAGAGAGCTTATTCGAGCATTTACTTTAGGTTTTTAATTTGTCCATTTTAAAAGTTAAGTAAGCATTAAATATTTTCAAGAAATACTGAAAATGTCATTTTTTGTTATCAAAACGTTTGAAATTTAAAAGTTGCGATGAGGCATTGTTTTGAGCTAGTCCAAAGGTAAGAAAATATGAAATCAAAAATCCAGGGCCGTATTTCAAAAAAATGGAGTTGATGAAGGTTTCTGAAAGACGAAACAATTTGAAAATGTCATCTTGTATCAAATAAAAAGTAACCTTGATGAAGTATAATTCATTTTGTTACATCTTTTCAAATAACGCCACAAAAAAATAAAACAGATTGTATGAGTTTTCGGTTTTTTCCGATTATCACCGGAAGTATTCGGAATTTTCTAATTTTCCAAACTGCATTTTGCTGAGCATCAAATTACGCAACTTTGCCATAATTTAACCGACGTTGCATCTCTTACAGTTTCCGAGATACCAATGATGAGGCTCAAATTTGAGCCACCCTGTACAACTAACTAACGATTTAAAAAATCGCCAGCCCTGATAATTTCTTCCCTAATTAGCGACCACTTACCTATATAATGCCAGGTGCATACTGACTATAATTGTAAACGTCTAACGGTTTCGGTCTCATTAGAGCTCGTCAGTGCGATATACTAAATTACAGCCAGAATACACCCAACAGCAGGTTGGCTAAAAGTAGCCAGCCTCGTAAAACACAGTATCGCCATCGGTAGCGTAGCCAGGTGATAACTAGTCACGGCAGCTCTAATAAACCTAACGTGTTATATAGGGTGGCGCATTGAAAACGAAACAGACCAATTTGCGTCCAGAGATATTTTTTTTAAGAAACGCTGAAACACGTCAATTTTAATGTTGAGTGGGACATGTTTTGACATAAAACTCAACTTTGTTAGATTAACCCCTTAAGGGTGGTGATAACAACCCTTATATTTTAAAAACTATTAACAGTTGGAGTTGCAAGAACGTATTCCATTCATTGTGACAAGAAATTTACTAATTAGTCAATTTTTTGTTAAAAAAAACTAAAAAACACAACCAAACGTTCAAAAATGTATATTCAGTTAAGTAAGTGTTCAAATGGTTGACCACCAGCTTCCATACAAAAGGATAAATGTTGTTCAAAACGAGCGTTGACATTCTGGAGCATTTGTGGAGTTATTAGACGGCATTCTTCAACAATGCGTCGTCGTAATTCTTCCAGAGACTCCGGTTCTGTTGCAAAAATTCTACTCTTTAAATAGCCCCATAGAAAGAAGTCTAAAGGAGTTAAATCCGGTGATCTAGGGAGCCACTCAATAGCACCTCTACGCCCGATCCATTGCTTTGGAAACTCTCTCTTCAAAAACTCCCTAACACGTTGTGAAAAATGCGGAGAGCTCTATCTTGTTGAAACACTAATTGATTTTCTTGATAGCGATCATAATTTTTAACAATGTCAATTAGTAGAGAGTAAACGATATCTTCTAGTAACTCCAAATATGTTTCGCCACTCAAATTGCCATCAAGAAAAATTGGTCCGATTAAACGATCTCCAAAAATGCCAATCCATACATTCAATTTCTGTGGAGTTTGAGTGTGGACTTCGTGAAAGTTTCTTGGATTATTATCTGCCCAATAAGGACAATTATGACGATTGACTGTAGAGTTTAATAAAAACGTACACTCGTCTGAAAAACAGATATTCAACAGAAAGTTCCCGTTATGAGCTATTCGTGCAGTTATAACTTCACAAAACTCCAGCCGCCGATTAAAATCATCTACATTCAGTTGTTGTACAAGATGAATTTTATACGGGTGAAATTTATGATGCTTCAATAATCGCTGAATAGTTCTTCTTTTGATGTTTGAAACAGTGGCCAATTTTCTCGTGCTCAAAGTTGGGTGTGCAGCAATTTGTCCAAAAAGTTAAATCTCAGTAGTCTCGTTTCTAACCGGAAATTCACTTTCAGGATCCCGTTTTTGTTGGCTACTGAACCACTATGTCGAAACTTTGCAACTAACTCCAAAATGTATTTTCTGTTAAGATGTCTGTTCGGATGTCGTTCATTAAACAAATTTACGGTACGGTTGGCACAGTCATCGTTTTTGACAAAAAGAGTAATTATTTCAACTCTTTTTTTCTACAGAATATACCATTGTGAAATTAATTTTCGGTAGTACTATCAAGTATCAAACCGACCGATAAAATGAAAAAAAAACGCATTTCTCTCATTTCGATAAGAAATGTTGTTAAATTCAATTTTTTGTTTACAAACCATCATAACATTGACTATCAGCACATTTCTTATCGGAATGAGTGAAATTCGTTTTTGCATCTTCAACTGTGAACAATTTTTAGACGAGTTGATAAAACTTCCAAAAAAATTAGTGTGTTGAATTTAGAAAAGGAAGAGCTTTCAAATGGTGTAACACTCGACCCATGTTTCCTATTTAAAATATAAAGGTTGTTATCACCACCCTTAAGGGGTTGATGTGACAAAGTTGAGTTTTATATCAAAACATGTCCCCCTCAATATTAAAATCGACGTGTTTCAGCGTTTCTTAAAAAAAATGCTCTGGACGCAAATCCGTATATTTCGTTTTCAATGCGCCACCCTATATACATAGAGACTCTGTACAACTAACTAACGATTAAAAATATCGCTAGCCCTGGTACTTTCATCTGTAATTAGGGCCATGTATATGTTATAAGGCCAGGTGCATCCTGACTATAATTGTAAACGCATACCGGTTTCGCTCTTGAAAATAGATAGTGTAACACGACCCTACCTTGTTTGGATGGATGCCTTGGCGTGACCTTTGTGTCTCATCCCCATGAAAGCATGCAGGTTGCGCGGAAGACAAGGGAGTCGAGTGTTAAGCTGTTGACAGTTAGGTATCCCCAAGCGAACTATATAGGCACTTACACGTCTTGTTATTTCTTTGTTTTTGTTAAAGTTTGTCATTATATTTGTTACCCTTATGTACTTGTATTTTCGGTGGAAGCTACCCTCAATCCCGTGTAACAACAACAACCTGGCGCACAATGTGGGGCATTTCATACGAAAAGCAAGTGAATCTGTGACATTCAAAAGAAAGTGGAAATAACAAGACGTGCGTCTCGTGGATCACTGGATAAATAGATTCATCGTGTTTTGTTTTACGCGTGTTTTCCTGAGTGTAGTGTTCAGTGCGTTAATGAGTCAATAATGTAATAGTAAGTGCAAGGTTCTGATTTTTTCTGAAGTTTCAGACTGACACGATTGTTAATTGTAATGCTGAAAGTTCATGTTTGTGCACTGGAATTACCGGAATTTGCAAGCGTACCACGCTCCTCTCTCCACACTAAAGTCACACAGTTGCCAAATCATAGAGCGATCAAGGTGCTGAGGTCGGAAAGGTTTATGTACAATAAAACATTTCACAAAGCGGAACCCAGGTAAGACACGTTTATTGTTTAAATATTTATCAATATCTGAAGAAACCTGGATAAAATATGATGGAAGAATTAGCATAACAGCCACGGAACGTCGATGAGCAAAAAATCGAACATAAGCCATATTTTTTGAGAATGGATATGTATTTTTGACACTTTAGCCGTACGTGTAT